>OZ014453.1:1390389-2620978 GCA_963966035.1 Acleris laterana
CAGCGCGGCGCGCAGCTGCCCGTCCGTCAGCGCCCACGCCACCGGCTCCGGCCGCACGGCCAGCCGGGACCCCAGCACGGCGCAGTCTGCAACCGGCCACGACAACCTCAACGAGACCATACGGGATGTGCCAGACTCGGAAAAACTACAGACATTTTGAAAACGTAATCCTGTTCCGTGCAGAAGAGACTTCCTTATGATGTTTAGCGACAATTTTACTAATGAATGACACCGGAATGGAATTGGAAAAAAATGATTTCAAAATGTTTGCTTGCTAGTTCATAACGACGTGAATTTAGGACCTATTTATGAGTCGAAAAAGTTCGTTCACAGTCTACGAATATATTTAATCGTTGACCTTGGTATACTGATTAGTGTGTGTGATTGAGTTGTCTTATGACCAGAGCCCGGATTTTTCGCGGCAAAACAAAAAACTGTCTAACGTTTAAAACATATATTAATAAATTAGAGACATTACAATTAAAATTTATAAAATTACTTGTAATAATAAAATTAAAGAAAAATATAAAAATGATTACCGAAAATTATTTAAAATATGTAGTATTCTTCCCGTTAGTATAAAACATAAATACCTTCTTGCCGTTAATAACCATAGCAGTCAGGAGCATCACCTATTTCGGGTTAGTCATAACTATGGCACAAGATCGGTGTCGGAGGGTAAATTTAAGGTGCCAAGGATCAACAACTATTACGGAGACAGAACACTTAAAAAACGAATACCCTACACTTTAAATAGTCTACCCGAAGACATCCGATCAGAACCTAATTTACTCAAATTTAAAAGGCTGCTTAAAAAACATTTACTTCATTTATTATAAATTAAATTATAAAATAAATTTGAATAAATCTAGTATTAAGGAACCAAATTGTTACGTGTTAAGTTGTTAAGTTTAAAAGGACTCAGCTGCAGTCAAACTGTTGTGACAGTTTTGCAGACTATTTTTTAAGAAAAATATGTAATTTTTGGTTAATAAATAAACAATAACAATAAATCTAGCTAGTGTTAGATTTTTTTATCGATATATCGATAGCTGTGTAATTGAAGGTCCACGAAATAAAAAAATATTAAATAAAACATTTTACGTGAGTTTTGTATAAAATTAATTATATAGAAACAAATGCAAATCCTTCTTCGAAATCCGTCAGCACACACAGCAGCACGTGACATTTTATTTGGTTTGTAATAGTAATAGGAGTATAATCATTCATTTCTCAACATTCTCTGAGAGTAGACAGTTTCTGGCGTGTCTATTATTTCCCGACGGGTTATTTTATTACTTGATATGAAAAAGTAGGAGTTAAAATTTAGACGGAATAACACATAAAACAACTGTCGCAAATGATTGTAAAGTAATGTAAATATAATAATATTCGATATCGATAAAAAAATATTTCTAGCACTAGCTACATTGCGACAGTCTTTTGTTTTGCCGCGAAAAATCCGGGCTCTGGTAATGACCATTCTGGTGTCATTCATTAATAAAATTGTCGCTGAATACATATCAGTAATGACAAGTTTAATACATCTATAAAATACCGAATAATATTTTTTATTAACATCATAAAGAAGCCTCTGCTGTATGAAACAGGTTTTTTTTTCAAAATGACGAGCGTTTTTCCAAGCCTTGGTGATATATCTAAAAATAACGTACAAATCAAACCAATCGAGAAAGTTAGTGAAGGTATTTACAGATCAAGGTTGAGAATTGACGGCGGCGTGCCACAAGGTTCCATTGTGGTCCCATTTTATTCCTTCCGCTCAAGAACGACTTGATAGACTTCGTCAATTAGTAAACTCCGGACATATGTTTAAACCCGAACAATTTAAAGGTAAACACAAAAAAAAAGATTTAGGTTAGTATTGTTTGCAAATGGCGAAGATGTGGCTCTGGCTACATGTTTAATATTAAGTTTCTGGGTGTAAATGTAAACTCTGATCTAAATTGGAAAAAAATAAACCACAACAATAGAGAATTGTATAACTGCCCTCTTAAGCTAATACACACTGTCTCAGATAACATTTTCATAGTAGATTCAATCCTATCCTGTTAGTTATGAGGTCGTAATAGCTACAGGAGTTTTTTTTGAGATGCTGCAATTTGCTTAACAGGGCAGATTAGTTCTGGTGCTACGCCTTCGGAGCCTTCGTAATGAAAACACAGTGAAGAAACTTATTTTAGTAAAACTACATGTTAAAGGAAAACACTTACAAAATCTTGGTATGGAAAGTCAATAAGAAAATATTCTTCTAGAACAGCTAAATGAAATCGGATGAAGTTTGACGCATAGATGGATTATAGTCCGGCATACCAAATACATACATAAACTCATGCCTTAATTTCCAGAGTGGGGTAGGCAGAGCTACAGAATTACCAACAACTCTAAAAATTTGTTGATAAATGTATAACCACATTTTGCACAATTATGCAAGATGTTTACCAGTGTATTAGTGACAGGGTGCAAGCCCATCGCCTAACAGTACTTCAAGCCTTTATTCCCTTAGTAGCCTCTTACGAAATCCACGGAAAAACATGGAATGGCACTATTCTAACCCGGAAACCACACGGGAATAACAAATAGGCTACTTTGTATCCCGGAAAATTGGAGTTCCCAAAGGAACAGCTATTCCCATACACACAGCACCGCTGAGGTTCAAAACTACGATCCCAAGTCGACATTATAAGCCACTACCCGACCACTTACCGGATAGCCTCTTCTTGATGACAATGCGGCAATGCGTGTTGCCTAGCAACAGCCGTAACGGTGGTAGGTTCGCAGCGGAGGCGCCATGCGCACGCGCCTCTATACGCGCGCTCTGCCATTCTAGCTCCTGTAGATAACCATCGTAATTATTATCAACATCATGATGGAAATCATCATCGCGATGACGTATTCTTTCCCCATGTGACGTATTTTTAGACTACCGTAGTTGGTAGTAACCAGAGGGCTATTGCCTAACGCACTTGCAATCGCAATCGTTTTCATTTTAAAAATCGAAGGCTTGTCTGCATACAAAATGAAAACAAGTGTTCCGCTTTAGGTCGATGGCGATTGAGTGTGATAGGCATTAGGCCAGCAGGGCCGGATTAACCATGTCAGGTTCCCTAGGCATTGCAATTTTCGGGCCCCTTTTCAGGCGTTTGAAGATAGGTCAGTAGGAAACATTGTCAATTTCTTTTATGGCACTTGCCTACACTGCCTAATAATTAATCCTGCCCTGGTAGTGACGCTACTAAATTAGTGGTCCCGGACACGAAATCAAGGCAAATATTGGTGTGATTAGCACGAGCAGACTATTTAAGCTACGCTGTGAAAATCAGGAACAAGTCAATATGCATTGCCAGCAGTGAATAAGGGTAATAATTTTCCAATTATACTTACTCATGGTAGTGCCTCTGTTTCAATAATTTCGATTTGACAGACGCATCTTATCGATCTTATTGATTTATGACATGCAAGAAATTAAACTTTACAGGCTAGACAATACCTTAAATATAAGCAGTTGTCCGGTGTCCGGGTTTTTGATTCTAGTCAGTCTTAGGTCCCCCCTCCGCCCCTCGGGCGTCCGCGACTCCACAGTCACCCTCGATATCTGTCAAGAAAAATACATCATCATCATAATTTATTTATTTATTTATTTCCCACACTTACAACTATTTTTACAATGATTTGTTGGGCATCATGATGTACCTTTATCTACTCTCATATCGTAAAGTTTGAATTATAAACTTCAAAACGAATTTATATTGGCATAAACACAATGCCGAAATTAAAAAAAAAACAATTTATAACTTTATTTCTCTGACCAAATAATGTTATAATGTATTTTTTTTACCATTACAATACAAGTTAATCCAAAAAGTTAATGTCACCAACGAGATTCCATTTTTTTTAATAATGGAACGCACATGCATTTCGCGTCATTTTTACAGCATTACAAAAAGTTTTCATTCCCATTTTTATTTATCTGTGACAGCGCCCGCTTTAACGCACGCGGTGATGTGCTAGGTTTTGGCGCCATTCGTTGAATACGTTTTGTTGTAATGTATGAGAGTAGATAAAGTAGGTAGAGTATGAGACTGCATATAACTAGGTATTAAAACACTCGTGTTTTAATACCCCTCATTATGCAACAATTTCATAAACTACTATTATCTTCATCCAGCCCCTTACTTTACCATCGTGACAATGACAGGTGATAGGTGACATCAGTGGGATTTATATCAGCTGCGCCATGTACACTGAAATGTCACCTGTCAGGATGGTGAAATAAGGGGCAGATCACAACTACCCTGCAATATGATCAGAAGCGATAAGCAAATGGCCTGTGTTAAGAAGCCTATCTGTGGTCGTATTTTAATGTTAACATTAAATATCGACGAAAGAGCTGTACAGATCGAAAGTGAGTGGACGGGTCGGAAGGCGCCGCCCTAGGCGTACTTTTTCGAGTCAAATCGGAGAAATACTGAAAAGTGCCGAATCTTAAGGTACCCGAAACCGACGTGCGTGCATGACTCGATGTATGAATGAGGAAGAAGCGAAATAAATTTGTCAATATCGTAGCAAATGGAAAGAAGTGGTCTCTGCCTACCGCTCTGGGAAACAGGCGTGATTTAATGTATGTATGTAACGTATTGTATGTCATTAAAGTATCGGTTATCGTTGTGGTTGCATCTTAATTTTCACATTAAAGTATCGGCAACCACAGATACAGGTTTCTCACATATTGTAGAAAACGTATTACTTACTTTAGACTGTACATATAATTAGACATTCAGTTCCATTATAAATGTTTCGAGAATTATAAGGAAGTAACAATAATTATGGCAGATAACATAGCCCCAAGATGTATGAGTTCACATATATACAGTGTTGTGAAATAGCGATAAGAATGTGTTTCCAGAATCGTGTACCTGCACATTACTGGTAAAGGCGTCGCAAGTGAAGTCCACTTGCACTTGGTTCACAACCACGGAGATTCCATCTATGACCTGTGAAAAAAAGATATCAGTCAATGTAACAGTTTTAGGTTAACAGGTTACAGTAGGTACCTAATAAATGTTAAACACAACTATAATAACTGATTAAGTAAAAAAAAATGTGTTAGATTTCCAACGACAACACAATATTAAGATACATAATTTTAAACGTCAATCTAAATATATAAAAGGAGAAACTGACTGACCGACTGACATATCAACGCACAGCCTAAACGGCTAAACGTAGGCACTTGAAATTTGGAAGGGACGTAGCTTAGGTACCGTAGAGGTGCACTAAGAAAGGAATTCCCGAAATTCCCACGGGAACGGGAATTAGCGGGAAAATTATTAACTCAAAAAAAATGTTATGCCCAACGAAGTGGACACGGGAACAGCTAGTCATATTATACACGTCGACAACCTTAGTTCGCTGTCGTGTGTCATTTGACCTCATCGCACCAAAAATGTTACAAAAAGTACGATCACTGATGATAACAGATCAAAGACGATATGGTTCTTCCAGCTTAGAACAAAGACTCAGGACTAAGTCAACTTGTATCGCATCCCCTCATATTTATTAATAGTACATTACTACAGAGGCCGGGAAGTAGGGGGTTGCCGGCCGAGTGATATAGACGGCCGAGCGAAGCGAGGCCGGATACTTACGAGGCTGGCAACCCCTTTTCACGGCGAGGTACGTATAGTGCTTTTCTCAAACATAAATGCAATTAAATAAAAAATACATCACTCAAAAAAGTAAATTGATAAATGTCCACCCTAGGGAAGAAAAGTAATCGGGTGTTAAAATAAAGTATCAGGAGCGCAGCGGTAATTAGGAGGTATATCAGGCATAGCGCAACTTAGATCTCAGGCGGTGCGGGCAGCCGGCGGGCGGGCGGCGGGCGCACACGACACAGCGCGGATGTCTCCCAAACGTTTATGCACTCCTAGTATTTGACGTTATAACATTTTCTCAAAAATTTTAAAAATATAATTTAGATATTCAGCCTGTTCATAAAACCAGCTGTCATGGCCATATTAAAATTAAAAAAAAAATACTTCCCGGCCTAGGCCTTCAATTTTGAATGAAATTCCTTTACAGTTCTCTCGAGTTGTTCCGTCGGGAACGTGGCACTTTGAAGCCTAAAATAACTAACATAACGCCGACATTACGTAGCATGTTTGAGAAAAATATTGTTACCTTATGTATGTAGCTATATTTCCCGGCCGCTGGCATCGCACCGGCGGCGTCGGGGTTCACTGTTCGAGGCACGGTGCATACTTCGAGCGCTATCCGCACCTCGTCCAGTTTCTGAAACAAACATTACAATCATTTGATTATGCTGCACAGTATTAACGTGATTAGGGTGATCACGAAGATGCGTGGGTAGTCTATAAGGTGGATGGACTGCCTGGCGAAGGTTGTGGTAACCCAATGGTATTGGGCCTTGGGAGTTAAATCTACTTGCCGTAATTTTTGTTTATTTTTTAAGCATGTAAGTCTCAACATAGTATTAAATAAAGTCGCTTCCCACCGCGTCTCCCTCTATTTGTACGCTTAAATCTTTCAAAAGACAGTATTACAGAACACTCACATAAACCTTAGCGAAGAAGGCGATGTATGGTAGAAATGTGTACAACATGTGTATAGAAATTTATAGCCACTTACTAGAAAGTATGATTTCGCTAACAGGAAGACTTTTCAAGCGAATATTGACAAAATGACTCATGGATAAATGTATTTATAGTGTACATACAAGATTATTTATAATTGAATGTAAATGTATTATAACATAATAAAGACTGTATCGCTTAGTATAAATACAACTTTACGTAGTCGTCTTTCTTTTCTAAAGTATTTTTTAGATTAAATTGTAGATGTGTTTAATTAGTGCTTTTATTAGGTACACATTTCATCCTGCGGGCTCGACTTGAGGCATATGGTTTAGTCAAAATTTACCGAATCCATCAGAGTGATGTTAACGAAAGTGGACAAATAGCAAAATAAATTTTACTGTTTGCGAGCTAGACAACGTAACCAAAAAAAAATATCATACTACGCAAACCATAATTACACATAATTCCCAAAGTAAAACATCTGAGCATTCTCTTTAATTTATTTTTAATAAAAAAAATGGCATGGATGGCGATGGACGGTGGCCATTTTGAGAATATGGCATATTACTCATTACAACTCCGACTTTGACATCTATTATAACTATTAGGAAGCGTTTCTATCGACGTGTTTTACCGATGGTTGGACGCCACGATTGTCAATTGTGCTTGGGTCTGGCTGAGACCTTTGGTTAGTCTCCCTCCTCCCGCTCGCACCAGATATTGATGGGAAACCAAAACATTACGTAAAAAGTCGCTTTTGTGTGAAAGTAAAAATCTATCATATTTATTCTGAGGATGCTCATTCGGGTAAACATGAAGGGGACACTAAGTTAACATGTTTAGGCTGCATATCAACCTATTGCATTTTGAAATTGTACTTTAGGAGTTGCTGAAATACTTCAAATTGAGCTCAATATGCTTGTCCGAAATATATTTTAGGGACGATTTTGAAAGCATCATAAAGTCTCTAAGACACAAAAGTTAACCATATTATATCAGATGAAATGGTTAAAAAACACCTTCAGGTCATATCCTAAAAACATTGTAATTCAAAATAATACGGATGTCAAAAGTTACACTAGGTTTTGTATGTATTTATACTAAACGATACAGTCTTTATTATTATTTGAGTCGTGTTTCTTTTTTTTTAATGTTAATTAGATTTACAATCAACAAAATATTTGCACGCTTGCATGCGGGCTGAATACACTGGAATATTATTTTGTAACACCTTAATTTATTACTGTATTCTAGCAAATAAACTTATTTGATTTGATTTGAAGCGAAGGCGGGTCGCTAGTTAAATATATACATCAGTATTTTGTAAAATGCAACCCTACTTAAAGAGGCATTTGGAACGCATATTTTTTTACGCATATTTGTCTATTCGCATAACACTTTTTTAGCCTGACATTACAGAATTTAATACACGTCTACTTTTTAGATTAGATTAGATTAGGTTAGGTTAGTTTTTTATAATAATAAAAACAAAACCGTTTCTGTATAAACCGTTTTCGGTCAAACGATTTTATTCGTAACGATAGATTATGCGTAAAAAATATATGCGATTCAACAGTGAACCCTTTAAAGAGCCCATGTCCTGCAATGGACATTTTGCGGCCGCTCTAATAACGATACGATGTTGAACACAACTGTAGAATTAATTTAGATAAAAGAACACAATTCTTTTCTAGAAAATGGGACATGTCCCAAAGCTACCGAGACATAACCAATTAAACTACACGAAAGGAAGCGTGGCCAGAAGCCATTGTTCTTTTTACCTTCGACCAAAAGTTAACTAACACAAGGTTATAGAGACCGAGATTCAGATATTAGTCTCCTTCAACATATCGCACTGCGAGATCAAAACAGTATTAACTCAAAATCCTTGTTAGTTTTCTATCAAGCTCATTGAAGTTGTATTAAAGTTGATTTTACAATACTTTTTTGATCTAGCAGTGCGATACGTATAAAACATAGTACAGCGTCCATCATCGTCGTTTGTATAAAACTTGTTCTTTTTTTAAACTTGCCTGTTGAAATGAAGTTGCTTTCTAATATAAATATATTTAAAAATAAGCTTAAAGCCTTTTTGCTGAGTGATAATAATGTTACGACATAAATAGTTTTTTTTTTAATGTAGGTATACAAATATAAGGGGGTGGGAGACAATCTACACCAATTGACCTAGTCCCAAACTAAGCTCTAGGGATTGTACTATGGGTACTAGACAACGATATAAATACTTATATAGAGAAATATATACTTAAATACATAGAAAACATCCATGACTCAGGAACAAATATTCGCTCTCATCACACAAATATCTTCCCTTACCGGGATTCGAACCCAGGACCACTAGCTTCGTAGGCCGGGTCACTACCCACTACGCCAGCGCGTCGTTTGATGATCTATTAAGTATGTATGTAAAATTTTGAATTATGTAATGATAAGATATTTCAAATGCAATGTAGGTATATTGTTTCTGAATAAATGACTATGACTATGAACATGACCTATGACCTATGACGCACTGTGCGTCATAGACGGTGAATGACTTAAACAAGTTTCTCTACAACAAGGTAAGTCTAATTTTGCAAGACAAGTAATTAATCGAGTTACTCAAATTAATGCTCGTACCGAGCTTGGAGCTAACAGCTCCTTCGGGAAATCAGGCAAGCGTGTTCCCTTAATAACAGTCATTTCTTACCTATTTAAAAGCTTTATACAGATGTAGTGAATAATCCTTTCCCATCGTTTTTTGTCGGATGTGTTCGTATTTATCTAGCTTTCTCAATTAGCTTCAGTACCCATCAATAAACCAACTGAGAAAGAAAGATAAATACGAAGTTATCCGACCAAAAACGATGGGAAAGGATTATTCACTACATCTATACACAGTTGTAGCCTGTGGATAAAGTATGAATATTATTATACTCCATACCAATAGACTTGTCAATTTAGTAAACACTTTCATAACCTCAAAATGCTCTGTTTTCGCCTAAAATAACTATTTTGTCATTATAAAAACCGCACATGTGAAATGAGGAAAATTATGTGCAAAAGGTGGTCTTATTCAGTGGTTAACTGGGCCATTCTACTTTTCGTTGTACGTAACTTTTAGCCACGCTCTCACTAAACTATTTTTATTTCAACAAACGGCAACAAAGTGCTGCTTTTTCAAACGTCAATAAGCTTATATATATAGAATTAACCTAATTCATAAAAAGTTATTTGTAATAAATATAAAGTGAGTAACGCAGTGGACGTTGATGTCCCCGCCTTTTCTATGGAAAATGTGCAATTTACCACTGAGTTACCAAGATTCTTCAGCGATAATTGAGTAATTTAGGATATTTTTTTTTGAAAATCGTTAAACGTAAACACTCTAAGTTGACGTTAATTGTTTATTCGCGGATTCATCATTTGGTATACTTTTTATCGGACGATAGCAAAAATGTACACTGAAAAGTAGAATGGCCCAACTGCCGTTTGAGCAAAAAATGATGCAAATTGTTTACCAGACAAGTCAATTGAAATGGAATATACATACATACATACAATCACGCCTTCATTCCCAGAGCGGGGTGTAAACAACAACTAAGGGAATAAAGGGTTGTTGTAAATATTGTTAAGCGATGGGCTTGCAACCTGTCGCTAATATAGGTACACTGGTAAATATCTAAGCGTGGTTTTGGTTACATAATTAACAACAAGTTAAGATAGACATCAATATAAATAACGTACATAGGCGAACTCAACTATAACATAAAGGTACAGTCAACCAATTTGATTCCTAGGCCACTATGGACTTTGTCAACGTGACGTTGTAAACCAAATCATATGGAGTCTCTTACGTTTTGGTTGACAACGTCACTTTAACATAGTCCAAAGTGGCCTAGAAATCAAATTGGTTGACTGTACCTATGTATGTAAACACATTATTGTACGAAAGACAAAATAATAAAATTATAAAAAAAATGTACAAAGACGAACTTATCCCTTTAAGGGATCTCTTCAAGCTAACCCTTCAGAGATTGAGAGAAGTAAAAGTCGACTGAGCTCGTAATATCCTTACATATTAAGACAAAATCCCCAGTCGCGTCTGTCTGTCTGTATGTATGCAAAAATACTAAACGCATTTTCATTCGGTTTTCACCATCAGTTAGACAATTTTTACCGGCGCCTTGTTGAACAGCGATTTTTTTTTAGCTCATTAACATATGCAACCTTATCAAAAATCGATTAGTTTCTCGTAATCGGGTCATCCTGTCTCTACAACACAAAACACCATGGAACAAAAACCTACTAAGCAATAACAAAATCTGTGTCTAAAAATAATCTACAATGAAAAAACTAGGCAAAAACTCTCGCATCTAAAGCGTCTTAAATACATAAGACACGGTATATCATTGTGTACCTTGTTGCATGCGCCTTACAGTATAAATAACGTAAGAACTAACGTGGCGCAGTTTAAAGTATAGAAATTCCTGCGCAGCCGCCGATTATCTCAAGATTAGGTTTGTGTTCAGTAAGCTGAGATATCACGGAATTAGAATCCGTATGGTTTGTTTACGAGAATATATATATACACTCAGGAGCAAAAGTATCGGGTCAGAGTGCGTTTTTCATACAAACGAGGCTATTTTGAAGCCTTGGTTCCTAGCCAGGGGTTATTTTGAGTGAGGTTTAAAGGTGGGTACTCCGAGGTTCAATAGAGGAGGTCAAAAGTTCTTAAGACACCTAACTGATCGCACAATCAGTTGACACCACAGCGAGAGAGTTTGGGTTCGCATTTGGATTTCCTTACATTTTATTGTCATTTTAGATGTTTTTCTGAACATGCACAATTCCGGCGTTAACCGCAAATTCAATCAGTTGGGTGTCATAGGCACTCTGGAAGTCCTGTATCGATGCTCGGGGCATCCATCATCAGATTTCACTACAAGCATCCCCTGGCGAGGAACCAAGGCTTCGAAATAGCCTCGTTTGTATGAAAAATGCACTCTGACCCGATACTTTTGCTCCTGAGTGTATTTTTTAGAATATGTATACATCGTATTAATAGTACAGTCAACAGCATAAATAAGTGATCATTTCTGTGCCTTGTCGCTTTCAATCGTTTCACAATTTTGTATATAATTTCAAACACAACGTTAAAATGACAAGGTAGGTACATAAATGATCACTTATTTATGCTGTTGACTGTACCTGTAGGTACATTGTTTTTATTTTATTTCTTAAAAGTCTACCATTTTTTTTTATTGTTACGTAACCTATATTGCTTTGCTTGCTGTGTTTGCATTCCCATAGACTAGCCTTTTGTTTTCTGTTTCTTTAGTGTTGCCAACCTTAACAGGGTGTAATTTGTAATTTTTATGGTCGTTCGAGAGGTAGGTCAGGTTTGTTAGGTAACTTCAAATGCTCGAAGGGCTAATTGTCGAAGAATGGAAGCCCCGCCGGCGGGGCTCCGTCGACTCTGGTAAGACAGATATAAAATTAAAATAGCAATGTGGTCATTTTGAGATGTAGGCTAGAAGCGATGTGGTTATTTTGCGACCTAGTTATTCTACTCCTAACCCGCATAAGAGCATATGAGTGAGAATGAGAAAGACATAAAAACCCCAAGGCCTTTATAATCGCACAGTAAAGTGGAGGAAATCATAGTCGTAAAAATATATTGCTTCCGACTAAATCTGATGGAATCAATAATACTTACTTCATAAGAGTGTTTGGACATTACGGATATTATTATTACCAATTACCACCTCCGAGCAGAGGCGAGCGCGGGCGCACTTACAGCAAGACTATTCCACTGCCAAAGAATCATCGTCTTTGGACGTGTAGAAATAAGATCGAAATTAAATAACACAACAAATAATCTCCGCATGGTCTCCTGAGTATGAGTGTTAACTAATTTCGATCTTATTTCAAAGTAAACAAATACGATGATGCTTTGGCAGTGAAAAAGTATCTGCGCTGCGCTTCGGTGTATGTGCGTCGGCCCTTATTCCCGCTTGCGTGCGTTTGCAAATCAAGGCTATATTATGTTCAAGTGAAAAAGGATATTTTTTTTTTTTTTTTTTTATGGCATCGAGTAGACAAACGAGCACACAGGCCACCTGATGGTAAGTGGAAACTGTGACCCATAGACATTCGCAATCACAAGACTGGATATAGAAATCTTCCGAGATTCAAGTTAAAACGTTTCTATTAAAAATGCTTTTGATAGGCTTTAGTTACAGTGGCGATAAACAAATAAAGATTTTGCAAAAAAAAAGTACAGTCGGCAACAAAAGTTTGTACCAAAAATGTTTTTTTTTGTCAGAAACTTATTTTTAGATAGATTTTTGTGTGTTATAGTAACGGCTTCGGAACGCTATGGTCTGACACGCTTTTGCCCGGTTTTAGATATAAATAGGTAAGATAAGTTATTGTAATAAACGAATTCAAACAATACAGATTGTTCGAAACTCTTGCGTTACGTAATAGCATGTTTACAGAACGATAATGCCGATATTAGAATGGGCTATGAATTTACGTAAACTGTTTAATGGTCCGGCCACTGATAGCTGGTTCGTGACTTATCGTTACTAAGCTGTACTATAGAAAAAACACGTATCTGATATTTCGAGATGTATGCGTTTGAAATACATTCTCTAAACATTTAAGTTTAAAATCGTACGTCACGAGATGTGACATACGAGGTTTTTTCAAAGTAATGACGTTATTTGATTATTCATCACGTTCCATGTTAGTTATTCTAGTTTAGTTGGTTTGGTTAAGTTCACATTTGTATGTGAGTCAGTTGAATCTATAATCTACACTAATATTATAAAGAGGAAAGATTTGTATTTTTGTGTGTGTGGATGTTGAAAACTAATGGGTCAATTTCAAAAAATATTTCACCATTGGAAAGCTACATTCACCCTGAGTGACATAGGCTATGTTTTATTTTTCTGCGTGGATGGAGTCGCGGGCAACAGCAAGTAATATTATAAAGAGGTAAAGCTGGTGACTTTGTAGGGGAAATCCCTGGATCTCCTGAACCGATTTTGAAAATCCTTTTACCAATAGAGAGCCACGTTATTTGTGAGAGTACTATTAACAAAATAAATATGGCACGGCAACAGCTAGTTTTTAATATGGGCCAATATCAATTTAGGAATAAAATATGTAAAATTTTAGACTCATGTTGTTTTGTGAAGTCGTCAGGTAAAGATTAGCATACATACTTGGAACCTCGTCATTGTGATTGTCATTGCCATGGCCATAGTTGTCATTTAATGTTCATTTTGAAGTTTACTGTGTCAAGGTACTAAAGCATTCGGCCATTTCTTTAGCATATTGTACTGACAGGTGACTGGATTAACAGTGTTATTATGTTGCCTAAGCGTAGCGGTCACAATATTACATTCAAGAAAAAAAAGTACAGTCGGCAACAAAAGCTTATACCAAAAATGTCATTTGTGACGGAAACTGATCACTTATATTATAAATGCGAAAGTATGTTTGTTTGTATTGTTTTTAACTCCGTTCGGCCGCCATTACAGTCAAGTAAATAAGAGCTGTGACGTAGACAATACGATTACATTCCAAAGACAATATGGTTTTATTTTACCATGTTGAAGAGACCCAGGACATCAAAATTCAAAAAATTCAGAATTCAAATTATTTATTCAGTAAATAGGCCACGTGAGGGCTCTTTTACACGTCGGTAATATAGGGTGAGTCTACCAGCGCTTCGGACAAGACTATCATTGCGGAGAAGAAGCGCCGCAAGAAACTCCAGCACCAGGTCATTTTTTCAATCATAAAAAAGTAATAGTACTTAAAATCAAGTTACATTAAGTAAAGTAAGTTACATTAGGTATTCAAGTAATAAATAATAAATTGTTAAAACTAACAAAAAAAAACATTAAAAATGTAAGGTAAGTGAGACTTGAAACCCATAGACACTTGCAGTCTCAGGGCCGTGTTAATAAACTAATCTCAACCCTAATGCTCGTCTCGAGACGCGTCAAATATGACAGCTTTCTACGGCTTGACGTTTACTTTGACGTATCCCGTGACGCGCATCCCAGCCAAGATGAGTTTATTAATACGGGCCTTAATCTTAAGACAGCAATACGTTTCTAACGCGGAGAACTGAGTCTCTATTCTAGTAGGTAATTTCTTATGCCCACACGCAACACAACAATTTAAACACTATCGCTTGGCTATTAAAAGACAAGATACGAAACCAGTTTTTTTCAAAGTGTTAATGATATTTAACCTTGTGAGCGTTACTGGCAGTATTTTTACGATCACCAAAAGCGAATCGACAATATGTCGACGCAAAATGTTAAGTGTAGAACCACATGCTGACATTATACGTCCGAGACACGGGAAATCCATTGACATGACTTCCTGAATGAGGTAATAGGTTTTTAATGCAATTGAATTTTTAAGACCAAAGGTTTTTTGCCGATTGTTTTTTGTTTTGCACAGTCATTAAAACTGCGCCGAGCAAACGCTGAGCGTCCAGTGACGCTTTCATTACTATTATTGTGTTTTCGAATTAATTAAAGAATTCCCTTGAAATCAGACGATACGGTTTTGTAGCGCAAGTAAAAACACAATTTATGGGATACGTAAGAAACTTTAATAACAATTACCCTTTGAGTAGTCAGCTTAATGGAAAATGGTGGCCACTTTTTCCCGTTAAGTTGATAACTCGAAGGTGAATTGTTATTAAACTATGTGATATACCTTATAAGTTGTGATTTAATTTGTAGTACAAAATCCTGCCGTCCAATTTCAAGAAAATACTTTAGTTTATTAGAAAACACAATAAAAGTAACGAGGGCGCCACTGTACATCCGGCCTACGCTCGGAGCAGTCTTAACCGGGTCTACTATTCTAGTCGTTAAAATAATATTGCTGTTGATACGTAATGGTATTGTTTTTGACTCCGCCGCCATTACAGACAACTAAATAACTATCGTAGCATCGATAAAACAATAACATATCAAAAGCAATATGGTTTTAACGAGTTGAATAGAGCCCAGCTCCTAAGCAGGTACAGTCGACGTCAAAGATATGTTTACACTTTAGTACCTCGTCACTTAATCCGCTATGACAATTTCATATGGCAGTTTAAACATGAGAATAGACAAGGTACTAAATTGTAAACATATTTATGACGTCGACTGTACATATCTGAATATCGAAAGTTTGTTAAATATAGTCTTAATATCTAAGTCAGAAAGGCCTGCGAACAAAATGCCACCCGTTTAAAATATCGAATGATTAAAACATTAACAGCTATTTGAACTTTGAGTTAAATATAACACAGTATAATATCTAAGTATCTAAGGTTACAAAATCGAACGGTCGACTTATGGGTGAGGACCAAAAACTTGAACCACAGTTAAGCGCAGTTAACCATACAAACGACGAAGACGAAAAAAGTTCCGTTGCGCGACGAAAAGTATCCCTACAATTGTATGGCTAATTTTCGTGTCACAACGGAAAAGTTTCATAGAAAATTTAATTGATTGAGTTAGTGTGGACAACTTTTTGGTCCTTACCCTTATCTACAATCGTAATATCTACCTACGACTGAAATGCCACACGATTGACACAGATTTTTCACATTTTTCTAGAAAGGTGTTCAGTGTAGAGCGAGCCAGTCTGTTCAATGCGAAACTGTCTGTCAGGTTAGGTTCAGAAGCCTTCGATGTTAGGTTTTTTTTTATTGCCCACAAAACTATGAGCATAAGTATTATGTATACTGAATAAACAGATTGAGTTATTCCGGATATAGATAAATATCCCAGTTAAACCTAACACTCCTCCTCGCTACGCTCGTCGTCGCACCAAACTTTTAGCATTCAACTAGACATTACAGGAAGGAATGCTCTCAGTGGGGACGCTCCTTAAAGTGGCAAAGGACTAAAGTGCGACCGTACGTGTCGATGTCTACCCACGACCGCTGAAAAGAGCCCCTCAAGAACACAAACACAGACAGCCGCGTCTAAATATAGCTATCGGAACATTATCCGGTTCATTGGCCCGTTATCTGATGAATATTGCGATGTTTAATGTTTGAATACATTATGGCATACTGTAGGTTTGGAAGGTTCGCATTTTGAGAGATTTGATCGATTTGTGATGGAAAACTCGTTAGATAAGCTTTATTTTCTTCCGACTTATGAAGAAGGCGTACATGGTTTTGATTAGTGTACCTATGTAACTATAATTATATGTATGTATCTTTATCCCTCGTAGAGACAGAACGCTGCCGTCCTAAGCAAAAACGCAGTAACTAAGATAAACCTTCTGTAGTAATATCAACCTTATTATTAATGACATAGAATTGAATCTGCTTTGGGGATTGAATTTGAGATACTGCTTATTGGCTTGGGAGGGCAGAACGGGTGGTCCTTGGTATTTGAAAAACTACAGCTAAAACTAATTAAACATGGCGGAATTAAACATACATAGGCAACATTATCAACATAATCAAACAGTATTATTGTACTTTATAATTGATTTTTTTTCCTTCTAATAAAAAAAAAAGAGTTTCTTGCGCTTCTCCGTCATAACGGTCTTGTGCTTGTTCAAAGTGATAGAAGATTCACTCCATATTATCGACGCGTAAAAGAGCCGGATTTTAAATGCCTGATTATTGTTATATCTACACATCGCAACTCGTGGCATTTAGGTAGCACTTGACAGATTAGTGATGAGACAAGTTTCCTAGGTGTCTTTTCAGATACGATAATATAATTAACTAGCTGCCCGCCAGCGGCTTCGCCCCGCTGCAAATTCCCGACCTTCCCGTTGGTTTTTTTTATTTTTTCTTACATATAACCCTTACCCTGATAATAACGAACGCAACAAAAAAGAAATCAGCTAAATCGGTTCAGTCGTTCTCGAGTTATGCGCTTACCAACACATTTTGCGATTCATTTTTATATTATAGAAGATTAATATTACCTACATAGTCTTAAAATAATGACGAAGTAGGTTCGATAATTAGTTAAAAAACATCAATTTTAATGTCAATGATATTGTCGTTCATTTAATTACTCGTAATAATTATTACGAGACGTGTCGTGAAACATAGTTTTTTCCAAATAATGGAGGAAATCATTAGAAAGCATCCAGAACTCCTACACGGTGACAAGGTATAATCTTCTTACACAAAGTGGATTTTCTCAAGTAGAAAACGTAGGCTAACTTGTAAAAATTTAAACCAAATATTAATGGTTTATCACTTATCACGAATGTCATATATTAAATGATTGAAAATACTTTTTTTCTAAATGGTTTCCTTTTCTCGACTCGTACAGGAAGAACATTGTCAACTCACTAGTCTGTTACAAACTGTCAAGTGCTACCTAAGGGTGCGGCTCCACTGAGGCGGAGATGAGCGGAGCGGAGCGGAGCTGTGCCAATATTAACCAATAGAAGGCGCATGCGGTCACGTCGAGCGCGCCTTGCGGACGTTAGTTTAGATTCTATTGGTTAATATTGGCACAGCTCCGCTCCGCTCCGCTCCGCTCATCTCCGCCTAAGTGGAGCCGCACCCTAAATGCCATGAGTTAGCGATGTGTAGTTATATCCAATACGAAAGTAAGAGTAGTCTCCTTAACCCTGAATATGCCAGTCATATCGCAGCGTAAAAACCGGTCTATCCATCGTTTTTGCCCACAGTAAATGAACAAAAACTTTACAAACATACCTTTGTGTTTATATTATTATTAAGGATCGGTAACTTGCAAAAAAAACACCCACTACAGTGTTATGCGGTCTATTTTCACGGTGCACACAAGTAGTGCTCTGCTTTGTATAACTGCCAAGTTTTCGACAAACTGTTTTTTTTAATACACCGTGCCCGGGACCTACCCGAAGGATTTTAACCATGGAATCTAGACCCTATTTGGAGTACCTATATAATTTAGTATAACATGTAGCCCAATAACGAATAATTTCCGATTTTTTTATTATTTAAAAAACAATTCCATAGTTAATTTAATTTGAACTCTGTCACCTGAACCTAAAGCATTATTTATTAATAAGATTAATGTTGTAAGTAGCAATATCATCAACGTACAAAATAAATTATTTTAATCAATTCCTTAATAAATAATGCCTATCAGATGCGCGAGCGCAAGCGCGATGGCGATAGCTAAGCGAAAGCTATTAAGCAGCTAGGAATACTATACCTACCTATGAAGTTATATCAAGAAAAATGGGACGGTACCCGAGGGAATATCAATAAACGACTTTTACGCGGACATAAATGTACCTAATACTGGAAAAGGGCCGAATCTTAAGTACCCGAAACCGACGTGCGTGCATGACTCGATGTATGAATGTGGAAGCGAAATAAATTTGTCAAGATCGTAGCAAATGGATAGAAGTGGTCCCTGCCTACCCTCTGGGAAACAGGCGTGATTTAATGTATGTGTGTGTGTAAATGTAATTAATTGGTTCCGCGTCTGGCCCTTACCGCTTGGCCAGCATCAATATCGGAAAAAAAAAACTATTAACCTGTAACGCTCATGTACAGCGTAATTAAATAGTATGAAATTGACCCATAATAGCTATAAGTTAGTACTGATATTAACGTAATATATCAGTGTTCTTGCTTCCTTTACGTATTAATCAACAACAAATCCGATGATGCCCCGCCGAGCGGGGCTCCTATTTTAGGGTACTATGTCTGTACTGGGAAATTTATTCTACGGAGTATGATCACTCCGTTACTCCGTACGCTAGGTTGCTTCTTAAGGGTCAAGTTAGGCTAGCGGTGTTAGTTTCATATTTGCGGTGATATGATACGACCTTGCGCTTTACTATATTTGCACAATGACTCTGTTTAATCAATCTGGTTAAACCCTTACATCACTACATAGTATAAAACAAAGTCGCTTTCCGCTGTCTGTCCCTATGTATGCTTAGATCTTTAAAACTACGCAACGGATTTTAATGCGGTTTTTATTAATAGATAGAGTGTTTCAAGAGGAAGGTTTTTATGTATAATAAATTCTGTTTCATGTACGGGTGTTACAGAAAACTCACATAAACCGAAGCGAAGCGAGGGCGGGTCGCTAGGTAACATATAAAATACCGTGTCGGGAGCGTGGCTGCATACAGTAAAATAACAAAAAACGGTTTGAAAAAAACTGATGTCCGCCGCCCTTGGGTACTCGTAACACCAGGTCAGCACTTAACCAGCCGTTCCCTTCATCATAGCGGTCCAGAAATGTAATATTCCCATATTAGGCTGGGGTTCTATTAAACTTGTGCACGGAAAAAATCTTTACAAAAAACACACTATTTTCGTGATTTCGTAAATAAAATATTTTTAAGTATCAGCTTGTTATCTCCAGATTTGACTTCCTATTAACGATACAATCTACCTTGTTAAAATACTAGTATGAAAGTATTATCTATCTATTCCTGGGAAAGATAAACTCTTATCATAACTTATTAAGAACATTACTAATTATTTTTTAGCGTTTATTGCTACTATCTAACAAAACATATCTTGCACATTTAAGGTGGAAAATATTCTGTTTACGACGTGTATTTTAACTGTTAATATTTAATAATGAGTGGTGGATTCATTGAATGTGAATATTAATATTAACAACATGTTCTATATGTGTGAATCTACTGTTTGTTGTTGTTATTCTGTCCCATAAGCCAGGAGACAACAGTGATCCAGTTTCTAAGGAAAAATGTTATAATAATACACTCAGGAGAAAAGCCATAAAAGAATGGGTTTGTAATTGCCAATAAAACTGATTTTTGTGGACTTATATCCTTTGAAATCACAGTTTTAAAGAGTCCTGCTGTTCAATTTATATATTTTTGAAACTATTCATTTTATTATTTGAATTTGGCACAACATCATAATCATCAAAGTTGTTTTATTTCCTAAATAAAGCACTTCTTTTGCTGCTTTTTCATTTGATTCAATAAACAAATAACATTTTTGGAATTATGATACACATTAAATATCAAAATAAACCATGTACTTAACCTACATATTTACATAATAAAATTCCAACATACCAAAACAATCGGCACCGTTTTCAGCTTCGTCCATTGTATCCTGAATGTAGCCTTATTACAGCTAGCGGACGTCAACCGCAGCCAGCCGGGCAGTTCCAACAAGTCCGTCAGCAAATCCTCATCGAGGGTCAGGTCCTGGAGCTCTCCCGAGCCCCGTAGTGCTGACAAGGATATCTGCTCCGGTGATAGATTTTTTGTAAACCTGTTGAATGGAAAGTATAATGTATACTGCTATTTATAAAAAAAACTGGTAAAAATCTTAACGTAAATTCTGCAAAATGTGATTACAGAATTATCAACAAGTTTTAAGGTTGTACGTAATTCTGTAGCTCTGCCTACCCCGCTCTGTATGTATGAATGTAAATTAACTGATATAGGTATTTTAACTTACAGCTTCTTCTGTTAAAAAAAAACTAAACCTACTCTAATGAATGTAGAAGAAGCAAAAGAAAATTTGTCAAGATCGTAGCAAGTGGAAAAAAAGTGGTCTCTGCCTACCCCTCTGGGAAACAGGCGTGATTTAATGTATGTATGTATGTAAACCTACTCTACTCTATCCATTTATACAGGGTGGAGATTACGAACGCCGCATGAACGGCAATTACCTCAAATATTGGAAATAGCAAATTCTACAGAGACTTACCTTCTTTTATTTTTGAAAACAATAAATACTTCATTTATACGTTTTTGAATATTTTTTAACTGGTCAAACATGACAAAACAATAAAGTTGTGTTTTCAATACGGTTTTTATATTATTAAAAATGTCCAGAAAGGTCCAGTCGGAAAAAGAGAGAGAGGTCGGCCTCTGGCTGGCTGGGCTGACAAAATAGTTGAGACAGCTGGGAAAAACTGGGCCCAGGAGAGGAAGTGGTGGAAATCTCTGGAAGAGGCCTTCACCTCATAGAGGGTTCTGGTTTGCATTTCTAATTACATTTATATTCAAATTTAATTATTACCTATTAAGTATTTTATATTCGTTTTGTAAGTTTCTATCTTTGAAAAACCCAGAAATAAATGGCTGTTTTTATTTTTATTTATTTATTAAAAATGTTTCGATAACCCTTTTGATGTGTATCATAAAACATGACTTCATGGTTTTGTCCTAATTCAACGAGTATGAGTCCCAGTTACCGCAGACCAATTTTGAAGTCTATAATTGCAGTATATTATTTTTTCTAAAATAAAACTAAGTCTCCTTTGCATAGGATTAGCTTTTTCCAATATTTAAGGTAGTTGCTGTCCATGCAGCATTCATTTTTTCCACCCTCTATACATATCCAATAGAAAAACTCTGATTCATCATTGACAAAACAGTTTTGGTTGGCTGTTGAACAAAGCCTGGCCTCGTATTTTTACATTTAATTAATAGCCTAAATTGTTGATATCAAGGTAGTTCCTAAACCAAGATACTACTCCTATACTAACTATGATAATCTAGAGTTCTAAAATGTATACTCCATTTGTTTAAGTACTTAACTAAATGTAAACAAAAAACCATGTGACATATTTGGTCAGCCAATAGAAGCAGCGCACTGATACATCAAAGCTCGACTAAACAGTTTTGATTGGCTGTTTAACGGAGCCATGTGGTTTAGTTTGTTTACATTTATTTAATTACCTAAACAGATGGAGTATAGTGCATGTAGTTTCTATAAGCTTTGTTTTTGTCTACTAATTGCCACGTTTGGTTTTCATATTTTTTTAATCAGCCAAAAGTTAGCTTGAAGACATCCCATAAAGGGATCAGCTCGCATTTGTTTGTATCTATTCTGTAAATATTGTATTTAAATTTCTATGATTTCTGCAATAAAGTATTTACATACATACATAATTTTAGATTTAACAAGTAGATCTACAATTTAAATGCTTTAAACTGTACTATGCATGAGATTTAAACGTCTATCTTAAAAATCAGACAACCGATAGAGTTTCTAAGGGACCGAATATACTCCATGAAATGATTGTTGAAAACTTAAGACCAATCAATTATGTGAGCGGAACTATAAATATTTTTTATATTCTATCAATATTATTTTTTTTAAGTTTAAAATCAGGCAAGCAATTGCAAGTGCAATGTGTTTCAATTTTTACCCAAGGTTTGTTTCATACATAGTAGTTTATATGTTTTTTAACATAAAGTATCTTTAACAGCTAGCACTCTATATGCTACATATTTATTTCAATGTTAGCCTGCACTCAAGGTTCTTGATAAAAACACCTTTTGTTAGATAAGAACTGTGTTGTTTTAATGTATGGAAATATAAAACACAATATACCTAATGTTATGTAAAAAAAAACTTAAATTTTTCAAAGTTGAACTTTAAAAAACAAAATCCAACCAATCCCACCAATAAAGTTTTAATATAATTCAGAGTTCCTTTTATTTCTGCGAACGGAGCCAGAAACGTGTAACATATGTGTTGTTTGGAAACTACAATGACTAGATGTTATTATTTTAAGATCGACACGCTACGGGGAAACCCGAAACACCTAGACATATACATAAAACAAGTAATAGCACAAGGAACTAGCGGTTATGAGGACAAATATTCCTATCACTGGATGCCCGGCCGTTATATAGGCAGTTAACACTTCAAACTAATTAAAAATGCAAAAATATAACACTGATATCACTGATTAAGTACTAATTTAATTATTATGATCGATGTTTCAACTGGATTTATAACAGCAAAGTATCCAAATACTTACCTTGAGAGGTGTTTCAGTAATTGATTCTTTATTATAGTAACCATCTCTATTAATAAATTAGTAACATCTAACTAAATATCAATGGATATTATCAAAAAATCATTATTACTCCGACAAAGTCTGTGAGACCTTTTCTTTTGTGTGAATGAATGAAATGTCAAAGTCAAAAAGTCTAGTGGCGTATTTTAAAGGTTAACTTTTACGAGGCAATTCTTACTTGCAAGCGAGCGTTTCATTTAAAAATCAAAGTAATTAAGTTATTTCAATTGTGAATTAAAACTGTTAACCTTCCCTAAATAGTACAGCTAGTATGGGATACCAAAGTTACCGATATATCTTTTAAAGTTCTTTAGAGCAAAGTGCTTAGTTAAACCGTACATCGGACCGTACCTGTCATTACTTACCACCAAACGGCGCGATTTTTGTTTGGATGTTGTCAAGTGCAATTTTATTGATTTTTAGATTGTAAAGATTTATTTATTACGGTGTTATATATTTATAATCGTTTTAGCTCAAACAAGGGTCTAATCAGAAAATAAGTATAAGTAACCTGGCTGTTTTGAACCACAGAGAAGAAGACTTGTAAGATTCTAAAAACAAAAACCTTTTGACAAGTTGTTTTTATTTGTTGGCGTATTTCGAATTTTGGAGTTTATCCGCTCTTTTGTAATATTTGATAACTGTAATGTTTTGTGCTTAGTAGTATTTGTTAATCTTTTTACACACGTAGCTTAGCAATTTTGAATATATTCGTTAACATTAAGTGCCAAATTTTTAATTGAATTAACTTCTAGTGCAATCGTGCAGCAGTCGTAAGATACATTTTTTGACTTTGTCACAATAATAACACGTTAATCAATAAGATTAGTAGGTAACAATCTAAACTAGGTATGACAAATTTTCGTTTCTGTAAACTGTATAGAAAAACTTTTTTTAGATTATAGCAGTATTTGCACGCTTCCCACCACACACACGGCATATACCTATGGAGAAAAGCAAGCTAAGTGGATACATAGACACCGAGTATTCCTCTGGTGATTCTAAAATGATGTACTCTAAACAGAAACACAAGGAGGAGAACAACAACGAGTTGGATGAGTTATCGAAGGAGTTTTCAGAGATGGGCTGTATAGTAGACCCGGCGAAGCGCCCTTCAAACATATGTGTAGAAAACTATATTTATGAGGAATCATCAGAAGATGAGGGTCAGCACGAGAATGAGAATGGGAATGAGGATGCAGATGGATATTCAGATGAGTTTGAGGATGAGAAAAGTGAGGATGAAGAGTTAAAGTTAGAGCCAAAGTTAGTGCAGAGTGAGTCAAACAACAAAATTCAGAGCGAGTCTGTTGTCAAGCTAATAAAAAGCCAGTCCTCTATGTCCAGCAAGCTAGGCTCTATATCGGGGAGGTCTACGGGTTGTGGGTATGTTGACAAAGCTTTATATTTTGTTTGATTGAAAGAGATCTTAACCCATGTGATGTAGGCGGCTTTAACTTTAATTAAATAGCTTTTGCACGCGACTCCACATAGATTCGTTTATTGCTGTTACCTCAGGATCTTTCCAATTTTCCTTATTAAAAAGTAGCCTATGTGCCATTCTAGAGTAAGACCTATCTCTGTGCCAAATTTCATCCAGATCTGTTCATTTTTGGAGTGATTGAGTAACAAACATACAAATTTTCACATTATAATAGTTATGGTAAGATGCGGTATAATGTTTTTGCCAAAGACCAGGTTTTTATAAATCTATGACCAAGAACTAATTTTATTTTTGTGACACCGATAATGTTATTAGGCCCAGGCCACCTGATGGTAAGTGGCACCTGTGACCCATGGACATTTGCATTCACATCACTACAACATTAAAACTGCAATCTTAAGGCCGCAAATGCTTTGCCAACCCTGCGGTCTAAGAAATGCCTCTATGCTAGTACTTTCATCGGTTGTCTTATCCCCACACCAGAACACAAAAATATGACTTTCTGCTGTAGGTTCTTGCAGTGCTTCTTCTCCGTAATGATGGTCTTGTCAGAAACGCTAGTAGATGGAAAAAAATATGCCCTGGAGAGGAACTACCTTAAATCCTTAAGTTAGATCATTATAATTGAAGGAAACATTATTTTATTTCCAAAAAGAAACAAAACTGCATTCAAAGAGTCTTTAAAACTTTCTTGTCTCAACTGGGATTTGAATCAGCTAAAAACAAAAACCACTTGATTAATGTTAAATTTCACGTTCATTTTCATCTTTTTTATTTCTAAGACCAAGTGTTTATTAAAGAGATTTTATCCTGAATAATAATACTATCGATTATTATTCAGGATAATCAATAGTAGAATAAAATAGTGAATGTAAATTTTTAGCTGGTTCGATTCCCGGACACAGACCAAATTTAGAAAATCTTTTGAACGCAGTTTTTTTAATACTTAAAATAATGTTTCCTTTAAGTAGAATGATCTAACTTGAGGATTTCAGGTATTTCCCCCTCCAGGGCTCATTTTCCACCTTTATTATCGACGTGTAGAGAGCACTTATGTGGCCTATTTACTATGATTAATATTTTGAATTTTGCCCTACGTTTTACGACCACGACACAGTAATGTAATAAGAATAACGCATTGTTGTGTTCCGGTGTGTGGGGGGGGATAAGACAGAGGGTTGGCAATGCATTTGTTGGTCCTAAAATTGCAGTCTTCAGATTATAGTTATACGAAAGCATAATTATGTCTGTAGGAAGAGAGGACAGTAGAGAGATCTCCAGGCGAACCGAAGTCCATTGGGATGAAGTTGCAAGTGGTATATATATGTCAACCGACTGGAGAAACTTCGTTAGCGCGATGTAGAACGCTTTAGTTCCGCTGTCTGACGCTGGTGGCGCTGGCGAGTTGGTTGACACATGTTGCCGTTAGATGTCGCTAGGTCCCCACTTGTCTGTGGGTCATATATCATATGCAAGGATCGGAAAAACGCCCGTCATTTTACAGCAGAGATTTCCTTATGTCAATAAAATTTATTATTAGGTATTTTATTGATTAATTATACCATAATGTAAGAAAGAAAGAAAAGAAAGAAAGAAAATCATTTATTCGTGACATGCATAACAAAGAACAGATTAACAAATACAAGAAGAAAGTAGCCACGAAATGGTCCCAACTCAGCGTGATGCTGGCATTAAAGTCAGCGCTGGTCTTCCGTTGGAACCATCAGGTGAAACCACGGAAGGTTACACACACATAATTAAATGAACACAAAACGAGAAGAAAAATAAAAAACAAAAAAACAAAGCTCTGAGTTTCGCAAAAAAAAACACAGGACATGTACAGTTATGTAGTCAGCGACATTTTTTTTAATGAATGACACGGAATGGTTATGTGACAACACAGACACACACAAATATTTAGTCAACGATTAAATATGCCAAAATGACGCCCTTACACTTTAAATGAATAGGTCCTAAAATTCACGTCGTTATGGAATCAAAAGTGAAAATTTTGAAGGAAAAAATTCTACATTTTTTTTGCTTGGCGAAAGATTTTTTTTTCCATAACCATTCCGGTGTCATTCATTAATAAAATTGTCACTGAATACATTTTATTAACATCAGAAGGAACTCTCCGCTGTATCGAACAGGGTTATGTTTTTAAAATGACAGGCGTTTTTCCGATCCTTGACCATATGGACTGTGGCTTCATTTTCCTTCTTAAAAAAAAAACATTTCAGCTCAACCATCCGCCCGAAACGCCGTATCAACATGTCCTTTAGCAACGACCGCCTGCGCGAGATCGAGCGGCACAACCATATCTTGCTGGGCAAGATACTGACCGCCCGCAACGAGAGGAAGTCTTCCATACCGTCGCACGAGCAGCCACGGAAGATGCCATTGCCTGCGGCGGCCGTACAACGGCGGCAGCTGCAGAAGAAAATCGACCATGATAACATGGTAATTATAGTTTTTACACACACACATACATAAACTCACGCCTTTATTCCCAGAGTGGGGGCAGAGCTGCAGAATTTCCAACAACTATAAAAACTTTTTGATAATTCTGTAACCACATTTTGCACACTTAGGCGAAGATGTTTACCAGTGTATAGTTTTTAATTAGTCACAATAAAAGTGCGAGACGGATTTTTTTAACTAGTCGCATTGGATAAAATTAATCAAGGGCGTGTTGGATTCTCGCGCTGAGGGTTCCGTAATTTTTTATGAACAGAACTATTTCTAAATTTTTGTAACATATCCAATATGATTATACTATACATTGTTTTTCTGCGACTAATGTAAAGCAATAAGGAGAAGTGGATACATCTCTTTCTAGTCGACTTGGCACTTATATAGTTTTGTGGGATCAGAGGGCGGTTCGCTCCCTACAGTACGCACAGTCGAGTTCACAAATATGTTAGTACCTTGTCACTTTAACCCTTGTGATAATTCATATATGGCAGTTTAAACATGACATTAAATAGACAAGGTACTAAAGTGTATACATATTTACGTCTCTGAGTGCGGCAGTTAGGGCGATTGTGCACTACAAGAAATTTTACCGTCCGGCAGTCCGATTTTTTACGGTTACGTAATAAATACTACGCCATAAAGACTAGTTTGAGCAAAATCGGATTGCCGGACAGTAAAATTCCTTGTAGTGCACAATCGCCCTTAGCCTGTTCTTATTCGGTTTGAAGCGTTCGTATTTCGAAAATCGTAACGCCTGCAGTATCGATGAATGTCTTGATGAAACTTTGCTATGCGAAGTCTAGATGGCGCTGGTTTACTTACTTTTAATTGGGTGGCTTGCAAAATCCTTTAGGTTTAGTGTTACGATGTGTTAAGTCATTTAATTTTGCCCCGTATGTATATTCTGATTATGTCCCTTTTTAAATCACTCAGTGAAAATAATCTGCTTCGGCTTCTGTGGAGTTCAAGCTTGAAGTGATTTCCTTCACTTTTTCAGAATTGTTATTATAGTACAGTCAACATCAAAAGTAACTAAGCAGAACAACATGCTCAAAATGATCTAGACACGACGTATTCTCTTGACTATACAGTCGAGTGCAGATCATTTTGAAATCTTCGGTTGCGTAGCTATTTCTGCTGCTACCTGTACTTGACTGGGTCTATGCCCCATGGTTAGGGAGACGCGGGGGATCTTCCTCTAAAAAAAAACGACGTGGATACTTCGTTAATTTTTAGGTACAGATGTAGTGAATAATCCTTTCCCATCGTTTTTTGTCGGATTAGTTCGTATTTATCTAGTTTTCTCAATTAACTTCAGTACCCATCAATAAGCCAACTGAGAAAGCAAGATAAATACGAAGTTATCCGACCAAAACCGATGGGAAAGGATTATTCACTACATCTGTACGTATTTTAATTAAAAAAAAAAATTAACTTTTAAATACATTTTTTATTAAAATTACAGATCCTGTTAAAAAAGATCCAGCGAGCGAAGTCGTCGACGTGCAGTATGCGACGCTGATGCCGGCGCGGGCGCAGCGCCCTCTCCACTTCATTACACCTACTTATATTAACACCAACGTGGTTTTATTTATTTCCAAGGCTTTCCACTTTACTTTCAGACAGTGGCATGGTACCTCCTAAAAGGTTTTCCCTATTTCTTGTTGAAAAGGCAAAAACTCAAAAGGTTAGTGTCGGGGCAGTGGTCGGGGATATCCCAGAAGTTCCATAATTCTAGTTCCATATGGAACAATCGGTACATATGTATATGTCAAATAAATGATCCCAATAGTTCCATATGGAACTACATACTAGGCTTTACACCTGGTTTTGTTTTTATTTTAGTTTTAAATCAGTTTAGTATCTTCGGAGCATACCCCGTTATCAGTGTTGCAGAATCATTGAAGACTCTAGGGTTGGCACTGCACATATTATGGGTTTTTCTTTTACTAAAATTTGAGTGATAACAATATTCGTGCCCGAGATGTTGTAACACGTCGTGTTTTACTATTGTAAAACACTTTTTTTACCGAGGTACACGATCACTTCTATAAGAAACAACGTAAAACCTGAAGTGTCATATACTTGATAATGTTAACTGAAGTTTGTAGGTAATCAGTGTGAAGAAGTGACCAATTATGTAAAATAAATATATACAGGGTGGTACTCGATAAACTGTACATATTTAAAGGGGTGAAATTTTAGGTTAATTTATCGGTAAAACAATTTTTTTTTTTTTTTTTAGCCAATGGTTTTTTTTTTCCGGATTTTTAAACTTTTTAATAAATTTTGGGTAGTACACTTACTTGTGATGGTGTAACTTTTGATCTAATAGCCCAAGAAGGATAAAATAAACTGCATGGTATTGACATTAGTTAGGTTTATAATAATTAATAACAATATTGGACCAATTAAAAAAAAATAACTGAGTAACTGCTTTTTTTGGGGAAAATTACTGCAAAAATGTCATTTTGTTTTCATAAAAACACGATTTTCTCAAAATTTTGCAGATATTTTACCACTTTTTTGTTGCTTATTATTATTCCTCGTTCAATTTTAGATCTAAAAACGTTTTCAAATTATTTCAACTAATATAAAAAGCTAATCTAAAACTTACGAAAACCGAAGCATACATTTAAATAAAGTGAAGAGTTCAGCTATCTACACTAAATGTCACTTTTACGGATCCTTCGTTGTGTGTTATTGTGCTTAATGGACATGAATCAACGAGTTTGTAGCCGTTAATAAGTTTGTATAGGTTTGTCTCTGCTTGAACATGAACTTTTACGTCACAGAAAGCGCGCTAAAAGTGACGTTTTAAACCGCCCAAATCTGGTTGCAGTTTATAAGTGTTTATTTTTTATGATAGTAAAACTAAGTAAACAATTGATTAAACGTATTAAAAGAATATACGCATACCTACACCCTTGCCACTTTTTTAATTACTCTGTCGTTTTCAATTTAAGTACCTGTTTTTTTTTCGGTTTGAGTCATCATGCCGCGTTTACGAGATTTTTCGCCTTTACAAATAGCCAATATGCACTATTTTTATGGATTATCCCATGGGTCTGCAAGAGCAGCGTGTATCGCTTATTTGGAACAGTATCCCGAAAGTGTCCCAAGGCCTGCCGCTCGCCACTTTCAAGAAATTCATCGCCAATTATGCAATATTGGTCTCGGCAACAATGCCCGCGTTCGCCGAGAGCAAAGAACCATAATCGATGTTGCCATAGAAGAAGCGGTTCTTAGAGACTTATACGCGGACCCGACCACAAGTCTTAGACGCTTAGCATTGAGACATGGAATCTCAAAATCTTCAGTGTGGAGAATTTGAAAAAAGAAGGCCTGCACCCATTTCATTACCAACGGGTACAAAATCTAAATGTAGGTGATGCCCGGCCTAGGTGTGTCATGTCGACATGGATACTTGACAATCTCAGAAGAGATCCGGAATTCACTAGAAGAATTGTATGGATGGACGAAGCTCGATTTACTCATACGGGAATAAGCAACTTTAGGAATCTACACACATGGGCCCATGACAATCCTAAATTAGTAAGACCGTCCAATTTTCAAGACCAATTTGTGATAAACGTTTGGGCAGCGTTACTCGACGATCAATTTATTGGGCCAGTCATCTTACCAAATACCCTCAATGCCGATAGATTTTTAGTCCTACTAAGAGACGAGCTCCCAGAACTTTTGGAAGATGTTATGTTAGATGTGAGACAACGCATGTTCCTGCAAATGGACGGATGCCCAGCTCATTGGGCCCTAAGAGTAAGACATTTTTTAAATGATGAATATCCCAATAGATGGATTGGGAGGGATGGCCCCGTCGGATGGCCCGCTAGGTCGCCGGATATGACACCTCTAGATTATTTCTTGTGGGGTGAAATGAAACAGAGAGTTTACCGCACCTGTGTCAATACAGAAGCCGAATTGCACGACAGGATTTTGTGCGCTGCGCAAGAAATCAAAAATAACCCGATGATGATCCGACGCGCTACACAGCAAATTCAAGTTCGGGCCACATTTTGCCTCCAAGAAAGAGGAGGACATTTCGAACATTTAATTCCATACAAGGAACGTCCTTTTCAACATTAGGATAATTTTATTAATTTAAATAAATAATTTTTATACTTAACACAAATGTGACTTTTAATTTTAATGTATGCTTTTGTTTTCGTAAGTTTTAGATTAGCTTTTTATATTAGTTGAAATAATTTGAAAACGTTTTTAGATCTAAAATTGAACGAGGAATAATAATAAGCAACAAAAAAGTGGTAAAATATCTGCAAAATTTTGAGAAAATCGTGTTTTTATGAAAACAAAATGACATTTTTGCAGTAATTTTTCCCCAAAAAAAGCAGTTACTCAGTTATTTTTTTTTAATTGGTCTAATATTGTTATTAATTATTATAAACCTAACTAATGTCAATACCATGCAGTTTATTTTATCCTTCTTGGGCTATTAGATCAAAAGTTACACCATCACAAGTAAGTGTACTACCCAAAATTTATTAAAAAGTTTAAAAATCCGGAAAAAAAAAACCATTGGCAAAAAAAAAAAAAAAAAATTGTTTTACCGATAAATTAACCTAAAATTTCACCCCTTTAAATATGTACAGTTTATCGAGTACCACCCTGTATATGAATCGCTCATTCCCAAAATACCAGTATTTCAAAATACCCAACTACTCTTTTTACCAAGTTCTCAAAAAACCAGATTCAAAATGTTGGGTAAAGATAATAAATAATACCCTAATTTGTATGTTTAGTTTTGGGATTCCGATATATTGAGAATCAGGTATTTTGAAATACTGGTATTTCGGGAATGAGCGATATGAATATGTACCAGTGGTTCCATATGGTACTTCTGGGAGATTCCCTTCAAACTGAATATCTCGGTAGATCCATATGGAACTAGAAAATATGGAACTTCCTTACTTCCTCGTTGTCCTACTAATTTGGGCCGTTTCCTCGTGGTCATACTATTTTTGTCCTACTGACTTTCGACGGAGCCCCGCCCAAGGGCGGAGCTCCGTCGAAAGTCAGTAGGACAAAAATAGTAGGACCACGAGGAAACGGCCATCCTAGGTTCACTTTTTGACTAGTAGGACAAATTAGTATGACCACGAGGAAGTAACTCTAATTTGTCCTACTCTGCCGTCCGATCACTAAAAGGCCGTTAAGTAGCATTTTGTCAATTTTGAGTTTTAAATATAGCGCGAAAGAGATTTTTTTTCTCTATCGACTAGTGTAGGCCAGTATTTTTTATCATTTATAGATTCAGAGATATGAGGATGCCGTACCCGGCTAAGTAAAGGTTTTTTTAGATCTGTCAATACTTAAAAACGGTTAAGTTACATCAGGCTGGTCACGACGGCCGCGACCCGTCCACCCACCAGCTTCACCCACCAGTGGGTCCACGGGGAATTTCTTTTTCCCCGTGCACCCACTGCAACCGTATGCATAAGGCAGGAAAAATATATATCGATATATAACTACTATTTTAAAAATTCTTTATTAAGTAATACAAACAAAACAACACATTCCTATGAGAAATAATACAAACAAACCAACACATTCCTATGGGAAATTAATAGAGGTAAATAAGTGTCCTCGATGACGAAAATTTGAGAAACATCCTTAGAGCCATTCCTAACGCAACTTCTCCAAGAAATGACCAACGCTAATTTCTTCATGAATAAGTTGCATTTGTGCTTGAAGTATCTGATTGTCTCTTAATTTATAATATGTATCCCGTGAATCGTTTAATTTAGATTTTGGCGTTAAATATATTTTAGTCAGAAGTTTAGCTATCGTTACATAATTTTTATTCACTTTTTTATTAATGCCGGCGTTCCAGCTTTCGGAAACGTTATTAGTTCTGTGCCTTCTGTTGTACACGCACCATTCCTTGATGATTTTTTCTTTTAAATAAAATTTGGCAAAGTATTTAATAAAAGTGTTAACTTTCTTGTCATTGATTTCATGGTATTCTTCATTAATGTAACTCCAGCCCTTAGATACCATGTCAATTGGTAACAATGGAAGGATACAGCATAAGCCCACGAGACGTCGTAAAATTTTGCTTTTTACGGTCTTGGCTCGTGCACGTCCGTCAATCTTTTTAGCCTTCTTCCACAGACTCTGTGTGAAATGGTAATAACATCGATATATTATAGTATTAGGAAAGTAATTCTTAAGTGCGTTGGTAATAGCAAACTCGAAATCAACGTGTACCATTTTTGGCTTAAAATCTGGAACAGCTACTGTTATCAAATCAAACATTACGCGATAAATCTTCTCAGTTTTGTTGGGCAGTAGTATGTACATTAATGGTACAACATTTGTTGTTTCTACTGTGCTGCCAGCTTCACCGTGTACTGTCACTAACTGATAAAATGGAGAAGGGACCGATTTAAAAGTTCCGTCGAGGAAAAATTCTTCAATATCCCGTATTAGTTTTAAATTCTCCTCATCAGCAAAAACCAGAATCCTACTGTTATCTTCCGCGTCATAATAGTCTGCTATCAAATATTTTATAAATTTTATCGGTACTTCCACTTCGCTGCCATGCATGTAAATAGTTTTCCGCACTGGATAACCCTGATTCCGGCTCGTATATAACGCATGCTTGGTGCTATTAAAGGAAGGGACCTTTGTTACAATTGCTAAACCTTTATCTTTTAATGGCTCTATATTTTTTTTTGTAAATTTTGGAAACAGGTTTTTTTCGCATTTGCAATGGCCAACGCTACTTCATTTTGGGCCTCACTTGGAACACAATCATCTTTATGTGGAATACTTTTAATGAAATGGCAATCCTGTAAAAACCACACATAATTTAGTATGGACACATAATTTAAATTTAGTATGGAGATAGTTTAGACCATAGGGAAGGATATACTTTTTATCGCGAGCGGGACCGCGGGCATCATCTACTAATAAATAAATAAACAACAACAATAAATTAAATGGTTGCGGAAACCTATCACGTGTGTGTGAAACACAAATGGGTGCCGTTTATTGTTTAGGTGTTTAAGTAAATTACTCACTTCATTAATAGTAACTGATCCTTTACACTTTAGCTTCTGTTTTTGCGTACAATTCCAGATTGACGATTTATTAGCATAAACTTTATGCTTAAAATATTGATGGTCCTTGTCTATTAACACAAGGCCACGTTTTCTTTTTATAAACTTAATTTCTATATCCATTATGTTACGTTTTTTTCGGAATATAATTATTATAAAGTAATATAATTTCTTGAAACAAAGGGCAATTTATTACTTTGAAAGACAAGTGACAGCAGACAGATGACTAGTATTTATTTTATCAGTGTAAACATAAACAATGAAGTAGCCAGTTTGTGCACTCGTGGCGACCGGATTGAATTGATATCGATATTTTCCCGCCATAATGCAGTGGGTGCAGGGGAAAAAGAAATTCCCTGATATCGATATTTTCCCATCATAATGCAGTGGGTGCACGGGGAAAAAGAAATTCCCCGTGGACCCACTGGTGGGTGAAGCTGGTGGGTGGACGGGTCGCGGCTGCAAAAATCAACATAAATGATAGGTACTTAACTTAGCACTAATAAAATAAAATAAAATAAAATATGGCCTGACTCACCGTGTATGTGTGGGTGTGCGCAAGCAATATTGTTTTACCGTGTAGAATCTCAGCCCTGCTCGTTAACCTTCCCCATGCCTTAAAAAAACTATCACCGCAGTCAGTTAACCAGTAAAAGAAAAACTACACAAATAATGAAACTGATGCAATATTTACTTTTCTCCATGGAATAGGTACCTGCCGCCAGTTGGTTACTTGCGTCAGAGAACTGAATAGACATTGAATTACGATGACGAATCTTGAATCATCATTAAGAATAAGTTTTTAATATTTTTAACAACTTGGTTATATAGTGAGCAGAGCATTAAGAGCCAGTGGAGGCGGCAGGATGTGGCGTGCTCCCATCAACGCCATACATTTTAAATAGTTCCCGTCTGTGGGAGGAGGAATATTCTCTGCCGATCTTTGTTCCGCCTGAGGCGAGACTTTCACCGGATCATTAATTACCGTGGAGCACGTGGAAGTTGCTCAACAGACTGCACGCTCAGGTCGGTAGATGTCGAGAAAACTTGGTAAAGTGGGGCTACACCGCCGAGGACTACGGCTTCACCACAGTCCATGGCGCATCTCCTGCACTGCTCCGTGTACCGACACCTGCACGCCACTAGCAATGCCGTTCGCGTGGTAGAATATTGGTCAGCTCATATTATGACATGCTGTCGACACGCTAAGAAGATGATGATTTCAAATATATCATTTTCAATTCGATTCCGCTCCAACAGAATCGCTATTATTGCGGTTCTTATCATAGAGCAAAATTAAACTGTTCCTGCTCGAAATAACGGTTAATTTCCCTCGCTAATTTCTCGCACGCGCTAGTGTCTCGCAGCTACGATGCTACAGACGGACAGACAAACGTTCATCAGACATCGTTGAAATCCTAGACGGGTAATTATTGCTTAGTAAAAAACATAATTATTTTACTGAATTAATGCCGGGTAAGAATCGTGCCACTCCAAGTCCTCCCGTGGATGTAGTAAGAGACGACTAAGGGAATAAAGGCTGTGTAGTACTAGTAGGCGATGGGCTTGCAACCTGTCACTAATACACTGGTAAACATCTTAGCCTAATTGTGCAAAATGTGGTTACAGAATTATTAACAAGTTTTTAGAGTTGTTAGTAATTCTGTAGCTCTGCCTACCCCACTCTGGGAATAAAGGCGTGAGCTTATGTATGTATGTGTATGTAATAAATCAAGTTTTATTGATTCTGTGAAAAAAAGTCATGAATATTCCCTATTGTCACTTGTCATTTATCATTGTCAGTGTAGGGAATAGGGGGACTGGTCAAACCAAGAAAAAGTGACACAGGTGTTCAAAAGTATGTTGCTTTCCCGCGATACGGCCATATTTCCAGTAATTAAGAACTACCGAAACGTTAAAAACAATACTAATTTCTTCCTACACTTCCTATCGAAAAACCGTTCACTGCGAGAAAAACAAGTCTTCTCAAGCATATCTTGACTATAAGTTAGGTATTGTTATTGTTACTCTACTATCACCTCGCGGGAGGCAACAACAAGGTCAGGTCAGAGGTCGTGTTGTCCTTCGATAAGTCACGATAAGTCGTCGGCGATACCGTTCATCCATTAACTAGATATAATTTATACTTAATTCATTTGCTATTATGTAGTCGAGATTATATAGCGCCTTTAATAAGTTTTCCGTTGACCTCAGTGGCTTTACTACAAGGAAAATTACTGATCAAGTAATAGAGGGAAGAATTTTCCCAAGTGATATATTTTATCAGAACTAGGTACCTAGGTGCAATAAATGTGACTTTATTGAAGATTATAGTGGCTGGTTATAAATAACCAGTAATTTTATTATGTGTGAATCAGAATTAATTTATTAACAGGTAATATCAGCCGAATGGAACCCTGACTCACCATAGAGCGGTGTGACGGTGACGTTATAAAACAATTTGTTTGATACTTCTTACGACTAAAAATCGTAACGTCACTGTGACAGTTCTATGATGGGTCACGGTTCCATTGGGCTGATAATACATCTTTCTAGGGCTCTTTTCTACTCAGTATAATCATATTGCTTTTGACATGCTACAAGCTGTCAAGTAAAATATATTAAAACAACATACAAAGAAAACGGGCATTTTCGCTTTTCAAGTAGTTTAAGCATACGGCGTTTCTACGGACACATCACTCGTAAATAATTCAAATTTCATACGATCCTAGCAAATTGATTGTTGCAAAACCAATGAATAACCCTTATCTTCTGTAAAATAAAAATCAAGTTTAGTGTCCATCATTGCTCCATGTCCATTACTGGTTCGGTTACCTTATCTGGTGGTGTATAGGTACTATACGTGTTTTTCTTACTACGATCATTTGCAGAACATTGTAAAATACAATTTTACCTATACCTAGTAAAACTTGAAATTTACCATTTGGTTCATTATCACAATTGTTTCAATGTTGTATTATCTGTACAACATACTTCATAATAAATTAAAAAATATAAATAGCGATATGCGTGTAGGTATATCAAACAAGTGGAAATGTACAAGTTTATGATAATAACGCAACAATATTTCGCTACAGTTTAATCTTGTTGGGTTTTTTTAATTTATACGACAGGCGATTCCCGTACTAGGTACTTTACTACATAATTCTCGTACGATCGCGCGATAACACACATTTAGTGCGCAAATATGTATAATGTCGTACTTACTGAGTAACTACAGTTACTTATACCTTGTATACCTTGACCAAAGGGTATAACCGTGTTTGTATGGGGGATCGGCCCCAGACGCCAAATTGATTGTCGTTTTGCTGATTTATTTCCCCAAGCATAAGATGCTATTCCACCAAATATTGAGCCTAAAATGTCACAGGTTTTGGAGAAAATAAAAAAAAATGAAAATCGGTTTTTATTTATTTTTGTCTAAACTACTGAACCGATTTTTTTGTTACTTAAGTATATTATGCTAGTAATTTAGATGTATTACTAAAAAAAAAATGAAGTTCCAAATGCATTTGTAAATAGTAAAATTTTTACTTTTAAGTTTTGTTTATTATTTTTTTTATTGTTTCGAGGTAGGGACACCCACCAATTTTGGATATTTTATGTAAAAACTAATATTCTATAACATATATTTTTTTTGAAAAGATTCACTTGGCTCAACAGGGTAAGAATACCATGTGCATGTAAATTGATACGACAACCGAGAATTCCATATCGACCGCCGCTGTGTAGGTAAGTACGAATTTGAATTTAGAACGTGACCAATTGTTAAATTCGATGGATTACGTTATTATTGGTAATGGTTCCCGCCCTTTTTTTTAAATTTTGTGGTAGGTACTCTACAACCAAGCTGCATACAGCCTTATACTGCCAATAATAACGTAATCTATTTTTCATCACACTTGCTCGTAAATAGTGTCCTAACATGCTAGAAAAATCGACCGTAAATCCAAAATAATACCCGTGGGCCTTTTTTTTACCATTACGTTACTTAAGTGCGTAATAGCTTTTTTTTTAAATATTATACGTGGACTCAAACTATCACAATACGTCAGGACCCCAATTCTTGTGCCATTCGATATGAAGTTTCATTCGAGATGAAATGTCAGTTGAATACTATTTCCTAACAATCTCGCATAATAAACTATTGATCTCATATGTCACTAGAATCGGACTCCGAACACGTTTGACATTATCTGTGGTAAGCCACAGACAATGATGTAGTCTGCCGCTAATAAGTTAAAAATATGATCTTTTGTCTGATTTTATTTCATTTCCTCGCAATTGTGATGAAAAACATTGTATGTTACACGGGTGGTAAAGGAAATACAAAGCTCGAGTCATTAAAGCCCTCAGCCTACGGCTTCGGGCTTCTAACAGACTCTCGTTTGTAATTCTTTCTTTACCACCCTTAATACACAATGTACTATAACAATTGGTCACGTTCTAAATTCAAATTCGTACTTACCTACACAGCGGCGGTCGATATGGAATTCTCGGTTGTCGTATCAATTTACATGCACATGGTATTCTTACCCTGTTGAGCCAAGTGAATCTTTTCAAAAAAAATATATGTTATAGAATATTAGTTTTTACATAAAATATCCAAAATTGGTGGGTGTCCCTACCTCGAAACAATAAAAAAATAAATAAAGAAAACTTAAAAGTAAAAATTTTACTATTTACAAATGCATTTGGAACTTCATTTTTTTTTAATAATACATCTAAATTACTAGCATAATATACTTAAGTAACAAAAAAATCGGTTCAGTAGTTTAGACAAAAATAAATAAAAACCGATTTTCATTTTTTTTTATTTTCTCCAAAACCTGTGACATTTTAGGCTCAATATTTGGTGGAATAGCATCTTATGCTTGGGGAAATAAATCAGCAAAACGACAATCAATTTGGCGTCTGGGGCCGATCCCCCATACAAACACGGTTATACCCTTTGACGTCATGACCCGTGGTCCCACTACGTCATCCCACTGCTCTATTCGCTTTTGTCAGTATTTTTAATCCGCAAAAGTAGGTAGGCTAGGTTCGTTAGGTATCTTTAATCTCGAACAAATGATATAAATTTTGATCCTTGATGTTTTTCAATTTATGTTATTTTGTGTTAAGTGTGTCACTTTCCGTCTCTTCACCAAGCGGTTCCAACGGAAGACCAGGGGGTCCAGACAAGATGCCAACGCTTCCAGGCGATTTCCTTTCTATAAAATTGAATGCCTAGGCGTTAGCGTCCAAAATGTGTTAGACAAAAGGAGTTAGAACAGAAAAACGTGCTGTCGATTCTACGATGTCCTCAATGTGCGCTATAATGATGATTTAGCCTTAAATTGTCTATGCTTCGCGCAAATTGAAACGTCAAGTGTCGCTGTGTCAAGTTTACATCAACTGTCAAAAGTTTATTTGCAGGTTAGGTATAACGAAGTTATAATTTCGGCTTGTAAATAATTATTTTTATATTTCTTTTAGTTAAAGTATCGTCTTGCGTCTATAGTTTTGATGTTTAAAATGTTTTAGACAATAAGCAAAGTAACGGGCGGGTCTTTGATACTAATAAGGGCAAAAAAGGGCTTTACGGCTAGCGAATGCTGAGTCCGGTCCCACCGTTTCGCTTTCGCAACTGTTTCTGTGTCTTATTTTTTGTATCTATGTAGGTACCTAATGTTGTTTTTTATTGTTGCGAATAAATGTCTCTTTATCTTTATCTTTATCTTTATCTTTAAACGCCAGAAGGGCAAACCGCCCGGGAATAGGGTTAAAGTATTGGGACTTTGGGACCACGGATCGCGCCCCCAAATTTGGTTATAGTTTAAGTCACCACATTGTTGCGTGGACTAGGTTTCTTTATGTTGTCATTCCATAACCTTTCCTTAACGTAGTTAATCAATAATAAGACTTCAGCAGAAAATAGTTATCGATGCAAATATTTTTAGGGTGAATTGCAAAAATTTTGTACATAGTTAAGGGCTTAATTTAGACAACGTTAACTTTCTTCCATTGTTTTTCCTTTGTGTAACGAAAGTTATCCATATGATTATATGACTAATCTTCGTTACACAAAGGAAAAAGTTAAGGATTGTTAAGGATTTTTTAATTGAGCCCTTAACTATGTACAATATTTTTGCAATTCACCCTTTAACGAAATAACACATTCTAGGAAACGTATGTTTGGATGCAATTCAAGCAGTTTCCACCTTAGTACATCCGTTAATATTTATTTAACCTAAATGTTGAGTTAACGCTCCGATTTGCTGAAATCAAAACCAAAACTATAGCTCCTATATCAACATTAACCACCATTTGAACTCCATTCGGGTCAAGGCAAAGCTATTTAGCTAAAAATATAGAATCTAAACCACGCGCTTTCATCTAACTCAACCATGTTTCTAAACAGCGGCCATTTATTTTGAAAACATTAAATAAAGCAGATTACACGTGCTTATGTCTTCATTCTTCATTTAAATTACTTACGATATATTTTTCTTTGTAAATAATAGGTTGAGACTAAAATTGTTTGAAAAATAAAATAATTATGGCTTTAATTTTGTTAATGATAGAATTTTTTTTGCGATCGTTTTGTGTAAACATCGTTAGGTGTTGCTTGCTCTGTTGCTCTGTTAGTATCATACAGTCAAGTTCATACATACGTATACACTTTAGTACCTTGTCACTTTAATCGCTGTGATAATTCGTATAATGGCAGTTTCAACATAACCTTAAATAGACAAGGTATTAAAGTGTATACATATTTATAAACTCGACTGTACAAGGTACGGTCACGGACGGACTTAATTTGTTAAGTTAGTATACCTACATGATCTTCAGTAATTATTCCGTGACCTGCGAATATAGGATTTCTGAAAAACAACTATAAGATCATGGTTCATGGTTCATGGTTCGGTCATTTGGAAAGGATGGATGAAAGAAGATTGACGAAAGAGATATACAGATCGAAAGTGAGTGGACGGGTCGGAAGGGGCCGCCCTAGGCGTACTTTTTCGATTCAAATCGGTGAAATACTGGAAAAGGGCCGAATCTTAAGTAAGTACCCGAAACCGACGTGCGTGCATGACTCGATGTATGAATGTGGAAGAAGCGAAAGAAATTTGTCAAGATCGTAGCAAGTGGAAAGAAGTGGTCTCTGCCTACCCCTCTGGGAAACAGGCGTGATTTAATGTATGTATGTATGTAACTATAAGATAGGTGTTTAGTCAACGTGTGCTTAAGTAACTTTAGTAAGATTTGTTTATTAAAAAAAAAACTTAAACATCTCGAAAGCAAAGCCGAAACGGTGATAGGCCAAAAAGTAATTACCTACTTAAATTAAAAATTAACTATGTAGGTATTACAATTACAAAAAAGAGTTTCAAATTATCAATTACACAATTGCAAAATGTAATTAAGTAGTAATTAAAAAAAAACCATTTACTTTATTAATTAGAAATTGAAATATATACTTTTTAGGATTACTGTTTATATTTGTTCAGTGAATAAACGTTGGTAGGTAAATATTTAAACTCAAAAACCAGTTTAAATTAAGTTCAATCATTTAATTCAATTGAATTAAATTTAACTTCAAAGTAGTTAGTCAATTACGCCGAACACTGAACTATAGGCACGTTGCTATTTCGTATATTTCTTCTCTTAAATTTTAAGTAAAGCCATAAAAAGACAGAACTTAATAATATAGAGACATAATGTCTTATGTCACACATAGGCCAAGGTTTAATAGTATAAAGGCTAATTTAAACAATTTATACACTATTGTTTAACAAAAACTATCACATAAATAATAATTAAAAGCGAACATAATTTTCAAAGGCTCTATAACACTTCAATAAAATTCAGTTTTTACTGAAATTTTCCGTTTAACTATGCACATAAACAGTATATAACAATAGGTTTATATTAATGTACATAACCTATCTTCTGGTCAAGGTTAGTCATGTCGTAGGTACAGAGTAAATATCGATATAACATTAAAACAAAGTAACACACCAACTATGCAAACTGTATAATATGGCGATGGAAAATAACTGCAATAAAAGATAAAGCGATTAGCATTTAAAATTCATCGCAATAATGACAACACCGTTTTTAACACAGTATGTATAAAGATATGAATCGCGATTTAATTTTTCCACTTTATTATTAACTAGCGACCCGCCCTCGCTTTGCTTCGGTTTATGTGAGTTTTCTGTAACACCCGTACATAAAACAGAATTTATTATACATAAAAACGTTTTACTTGAATCACTCTATCTCTTAAAAAAACTGCATCGAAATGCGTTGCGTAGTTTTAAAGATCTAAGCATACAGGGACAGACAGATAGCGGGAAGCGACTTTGTTTTATTTATACTACCTATGTAGTGACGAGCTTCTGCCTGTGACTTCGTCCGCGTACATTTTGAGTATTATTCTTCACTTGGGATAGATCTTTTATATTTTCCGGGATCAATAGTTTTAATCCGATCCGTTCTGTGGTTAAGACGTGAAAAGACTAGCGACCCGCCCTCGCTTCGCTCCGATTTGAACTACTTACATAAAAAAATTAACAGTCGAATAAATATAAACTCCCGATATAATGGAGACTTCTTTCACAACTAATATCTTAAGGGTCAACCGATTTTTATGATTTAGATTTAAGTAGATTTATTTATTTCATAATATAAGATACAGTTATATTGCACACATGTCAATTATACAGAATTCATATTACTTATTATGATCGTCAAAGAAGTAAAAACAAAAAAAGTTATCTAGCAAAAGCCAATGTCAAAAATGAATGGATTATAAAACACAAATAATAATGAAACGAGTCACAAAGTTAAATATACAAATGGTAGTACAATAAACAATGTCAAAATATATGTAGGTACGGTATGAAATGATAAAGTAGAATTATTTATCCGTTTAGGATATGGTTAAAGAAACTTTATTCTCATTCGAATTACAATTCACTTACATGAGAACATTTAAAAACTAAGTTAGTATTTACGGTTAAACGCACAAAATTATTTTAAAATAATAGTAAATGTAGGTAGGCAGACAATTGTCATGCATCGTAGTTCGAAAAAAGATAAGAAACTTAGTAACATGCATACACGAATAACATTTCATTGGATGCGGCTTTAACGTGACATTAATTTACAATATAAATAAGTAAGAATTTTATTGCACAGAGTTATAGTTAATGTTTATTTGTTATTAGTGTATTACTGTATATATATAATTAGGGTTATTTAGTTATGCTAATCATGTGTGTAGGTATTGTGTGTGTGTGTAGGTATATTATGTATGTATCATTTTATTTTTATATATTTATGACGGTAAAGTTATTTATTAGCTATTTTTTTGACTTATCGTTATTAATGGTGACGTGTTTAGTGATTTTAAATGTGATTTTATCTATTGATATAGTTTGAGATTATGAAGTATGTGAAATTTTAAGTATTTTTTGAAGCTATACATAGACTTGGACTCTTTTATATCTTTTGGTAATTTGTTATACAATTTAGCACCTTCGAAAAGTAAGTTCTTTTTTCCATAATTCGTTCTAGGGGCACGTAGTGTTAAATTATCGGCATTTCTAAGTTAAATTTTTTGGAAGTTGTGTTTTTTGGTGAAAATTATTTGTGTTTGTATATTTTTATTGAGGATTTTGCGGATGAGCAAGCAAGTGTAGTATATATAAGTTTGTCTGAAGTTCATTATTTTTGTTTCAGTGTAATTTTTTTCCGTAGATGTACGGAAGTCAAAGTTAAATAAAACCTTAATCAATTTATTTTGTGCTATTTGGATTTTGCTTATATTAGTTTTAGCGGCGGTTCCCCATACTTCAATTAAATAATCAATATTTGGTTTGACCATCGAGTTATATATTAAGTTTTTAACTTTACGTGGGAAACAACCGGCAATGCTACGAAGTGCCCCCGTGAGAGACGCTAGTTTTGTCTTAACTTTCTCTATGTGTGGTTTCCATGTAAGTTGCGAGTCCAAAATTAAGCCTAGATATTTTTCATGTGTTTTCCTATTAATTACTTGCCCATTTATTGAAGGTTGTATGAAGTCGTTAATTTTTTTGTTCTTTGCAGAGAAGATAACGTAATTAGTTTTCGCAATGTTAATAGTAAGGAGATTAGATTGGTACCACCGATTAAGGAGTGCTAAATCATATTGTACATTCAGAATAACATCTTCGATGGAACTTGCATGGTAAAATAGACTTGTATCATCAGCATATAAAGTCAAGTCCCCCTTCAACCCTATGTCTTGGATGTTGTTGATGTAAATAAGAAACAAAAGTGGACCCAAAATTGAACCCTGTGGTACTCCACAAGTGACAGGTAGGGGTTTGCTTTGATACTGGTCAATTTTAACAACTTGCTGACGATTTGTGAGATAGTTTTTAAAGATATCATATGCTTTGTCTGTTATGCCTAGGTTACTTAGTTTTTTTAGTAAAATATCATGGCTTACTGTGTCAAAAGCTTTTCTAAGATCTATAAATACTCCTAAGACAATTTGCTTTTGATCAATTTTGACTTTAATTTGTGTTACGAGGTCTATAGTTGCTGAAAGGGTATTTGACTTTTGCCGAAATCCGTATTGCTTCTGTGATAAAAAAAAATTATCTTTTAGAAATTTGTCGAGACGCGTGTATATAACTTTTTCGTAAATTTTTGATAGTAATGGAAGAACGGAAATAGGTCGGTAATTTCCCGGGTCAGTTTTATTTCCCGACTTATAGATAGGGGTTACTTTTGCCAATTTTAGACTGTCGGGGAAAGTACCGTCATCCAAACATTGATTTATGCAATTTTTAAGTTCGTTAGTAACTATAGTTTTAATACATTTAGTTGACTTCGTAGTGATTCCATCTAATCCAGAACTAGTATTGGTTTTTAAATCGTTTATTATTTTTAGTATTTCATTTTCGGTAACTGGTTCTAATTGTGTTAGTTTGATAGCGTCATCTAATTTGTATAGTGGTGTACATATTACTGGGATATTATTAGCTAAATTTGATCCAACTGTAGAAAAGTTTGAATTAAATTGTTCACAGATTTCACCAATGTCCGTTACAGTTCTCGAGTCTATTTGAAGTTTAGTTGGAGGAACAACCCCTTTGGTCTTGTTATTAGAGAGATTGTTAATAAGATTCCACATTTTTGTGGGCTTGTTTGTGCACGCTTCAAATGCTTTGTAATAATAAGTCTTTTTCGTAGTTTGGATATTTTCAGTTACTAGTTTCCTTTCGTTCTGAAGTTTTTGTTTTAAGTTTTCATCCGTACTATTAGTTTTATATTCTTGCCATAGTTTATTTCTTCTCTCAATTCCATGTATGATTTCTTTGTTGATCCATTCTTGCTTCGGTGGGTTTATAATTTTAGTTTTTGGGATTTTACATTTTGATAAGCATGTAATTAATTTTGTTTCAAAAATCTCGTATTTATAGTTTAGGTAGTTTTTCAGGTCTTCTACGGTTCGATACAGCTTATTATAATCTACAGCTTTATAATGCATCACTTTCTTAACAGTTGGCTGGTATTGCTTGACCTCAAAGTAAATTTGTTTATGATTAGCCATTGCTGAATCAATGATTGACATATGGAAATCATTGAGTTTTAAGTTCTAGCAGACATGGTCTAAAATTGTAGTTGTTGTAGGCGTCTGTCGAGTGCAATATTCAGGATCAATTTTATTTAGTATTTTAATATCATTTTGCTTCAACGTTTGCTTATAGTCCTTAGTAGTGTGTTTCGAATACAGTAAATCATAGTTAAAATCGCCAAATATCAAAACTCCTTTTTCTTTTCTGTAGTTGAAGAGAATATTCTTCGAGGAATGAATTAGAGTTTGTTCGCTCCGGTTTATATACTGTTCCAATATCGAGTGAGAATTTTTCTAAGTGAATCCAGATGAAATGGTTTTCGTCTTTGCAACGTGCTTCGATCAGATTATGTTTTAAAGTGTTGTGTACGTAAATTAATACTCCCCCTCCTCTGCTGTTCTTTCTGAAGTTGTAATAATGCGAATAGCCTGGTAGGAGAAGCCTTTCAGCTTCTTCTTCGTTCTTTATCCATGTTTCTGCTAAGGCAATGATATGTATAGTAGCAGGAAAAGATTCTATAATACATTTGAGCTCGTCAAATTTTCCTGGTTTAATTATGCTGCGAACGTTAGCGTAAAAACATTTCAAAGTTTTTTTACTGGTTTCTATTTGCGAGTAGGATTGAACTATTTGGTAACATATACGACCGCCCGATGAAATCAAGACTCCCTTGGGGTCGTCGACTTCAAGGCGGTCGGTGATAAATTTTTTGACTCTGTGTGTAAAATTCTGGGGACTCCTTTTACATACCCTATACGAAGATTTGTCTCGCCATTTGAGATGCGCTGCTCGAGCTCCTTGTTCAGGTTTTGTAACACTTCACGTTGATAGGGAGTCTGGTCGGAGTAAATTTTTATGTTGTTCAGTCTTGTTTTGTTTTTGTTTCGAAGTATATACTTAACTATGTCTTCCGATGTGAAACACACTTTAATAGGGCGAGCCTTATTTTGTTGGAGTTTTCCGAGACGCATGATTTGTTCCGGTCTTGGACAGTCACTAAAAATCTCTTTAATAATGTTTGCTACTTGTTGACTGTTGTATTCCGCACTCTCGGGCAACATCGGGTCCGGTTCTGCAACGCCAGCTATTATTATATTCTTAGCCCGTAGGTTACGTTGATGGCACTCGGTTATTAGCTTTTCATAGGAAGTCGACGCGTCATGCAAAGTATCTTGTTTGGAAGACGTTTTTAGCACTTTTATTTCCGTTTCTAATTGTTCAACTCTTGTCACAGTTGCATTCATGGATGTCATCAAGTTATTAACTTCGGTTTTTATTAAATTTTGCTCAGCCGTCATACTGTCCATGCTACTACGAATATCAGTTACTTGGTTTTTGATATTGCTCACATCATCACAGAGTTTTTTCATGTTCTCTGTTTGTATTTTATTATTTGCAGATAAAATATTCATCATGTCTGACATCTGCTGTTTCAAGTCAGCTAAATCCGATAAAATGTACTCATTGTCATTGGACAGCTTACGTTTATTGCGGAAAGGGATTTGAGCGTTATCACGGTCAGGTTGCTGCGTTAAATTAGGTTCTGATCCACCAAAATCAGCAGTGATGCCGCCTCCAGGCGGAGTGCGTTGTATACTCATAGTAGCTCCGTGGCGCTGCGTGGTCAGCAAGTCATACACTGTACGCACTCGTTATCGTAACACGCGTAAGGCCACAAGCAACGCAAGCTTTGCTTTGTTAATTTGGAACCACTGATAATTAGGCGTAAGGTCCAGAATAAGTTTCCGACAAATTTAATAATTTAAAATAAAATAGCAGCACGTCTACACTTGGTTGCGACATATGAATACACATACATACACATACACAGAAATATAGATACATGCGTTATATCACCCTTATTTTTTGTCAGGGGTTTAGACAATTATTTTTCAGTATTATCTATGACTCATATTATTAAAGGAAATGTGTGAAAACTTAACCGTTATTATTATTACTCTAATGTAAAGAAAACCAAGTATAGTCTTCTACTCTTTGGGCCTATTAGTCTTTTTGGTGTAGCTGGTTGCCATGATGACGTCTCCTGGGTCACTCTTTAAAACTATGATTTCGAAGGATTTAAGTCCACTAAATTTTTTTATTGACAATTACAGAGCTATTATTTTGTGGATTTTCTCCTGAGTGTCGCAGGAGAATATTATTATAACATATTTTCTAAGAAACTATCACTGTTGTCTCCTCGCTTACGGGATAGAATAACAACAACAAAAAGTTGATTACATAGGCCTTATTAATAGTGGCATAGCGGCGTCTAGATATTTTTAACGTCTTGGAAACGTGTATATATTTATGACTTCGTGCGATTTTTTTTTTATGGCATAGAGATGACAAACGAGCACACAGGCCACCTGACGGTAAGTGGAAACTGTGACCCATAGACATTTGCAATCACAAGACTACAGAGCAATCCTAAGACTGCAAATGCGTTGCCAACCCTGAGGACTAAGATGGAATGCCTCTATGCTAGTCATTTCACCGGCTGTCTTATCCCCAAACCGGAACACAACAATGCGAGCACTGCTGTTTGGCGGTAGGTTAATGGATAAGACGGTGGTAGCGATCCGGACGGACCCTGCACAAGGTCCTACCACCCGCAATATATTATATATTTATTTATTTGTACAGCAGGACGCGTTTTCGCAATTACATTTTTGCAAGTACCTAAGTATAATGTTTTTTGTTAGATTTACTTTCCTCTACATTGCAGGCTTTGGTATTCCGCAAGTCAAATCCATAAAGCCATTAAGCAGCAAACTTTTGCGGCCAAAAACATTTTATAGCGTAAGTTGTCAGGCTGGCCCCAATCCAATTATTTCTATTGCTTTTTTTCGATCACGCAACGAAAATATTTAGGGGTTCTTTTAGTGTTTTTTTACACGTCTCAGAGGGGTTTGAAACCGCTTTATTGTCGGATACGGTGGCTGGCCTTTGCAGCATATGGACTGAGGAGATAGAACTTTATAGTGCACTAGCGACCCGCCCTCGCTTTCCTTCGGTTTATGTGAGTTTTCTGTAACACCCGTACATAAAACAAAGTTTATTATATATAAAAACCTTCCTATTGAATCACTCTATCTATTAAAAAAAATCGCATCAAAATCCGTTGCGTAGTTTTAAAGATCTAAGCATACATAGGGACAGACAGCGGGAAGCGACTTTGTTTTATACTATGTAGTGATATAGTTAGCAATCTCAACAAACGTTTAATCTCGTTTAATCTCTTCTACAGTAGGAGTATCAGAATTTTAGGATCTAACGGAGTGATCCCCAAAGTGGTATATATCAACCCCCAGGGATCGACAATAATATCAATTTAGAAATTAAAAGTTGAAAGTTTGAATTTATACAATAAAGTCATGTTTAAATGCTGTAAAAGACTAACCTACTGTGGTCGTTGTCTATAGGTAGACTTAGTACTCATAGTACAAGCCTAGAGTTTGGTTTGGGACTAGGTCAATACGGTATTTAACAAAAGTCAAATCAGCTTCTTTTTATGAAACATCAAAAACGCTCGGTTACTATGGAATTTAAAGGGATTATTATCTTGTGACGTCACAATCAAACAGCGTCCTTATTGTTGGATTTTATGAATTTAAAAATCTTAAAATAGCAAACATAAATAAAAGATGTATTCCTAGTATTATAATAATGTTTATTTGTTGTTAATGAAAAATCAATTTAATTTGACCCTTGTCAAAAAGCCTATTACGAGTACCTATCGGCGTGACATTGTCCCCTGATATTAATTTATGTAAGTGACAGTTGGAAATCCAAGTTGAATGAATTGAAGTTGAGAAGAATCACAGATTATAAAGAATCGACCTTGATTGAGCTGCGTGGTTGTACTATCTCGAAGTAGGTTTTTTTAATGGCAATTGTCGTGCAGTAGGTTTTATTAACTTCGTCTGAAACCATTAATCGCTCTGACGTGCGTCTTTAGAGATATAACTACATTTCTATAACGTCGCAGACAATCCAATCCACGCGCCAGCCATTTGCCAGACACAAGGTCAAAGCATAGACAACACGCACATTTTCACCAAATTCGCTCTGTATTATCTATGATACCTAATCTGATTGTTTGCGTATATATTTATGATGACGCAGTTCGAAAGGAAAACTGTTAACGTTAAACTTTATTACAACGTTTGTCCTAACCTAACACATCGTTTGTCCGAATTTTCATTTGTCCTAAACTGGTTTTCAGTTGAGACAGGCAACTTTTAAAGTTTTCCTGATATCTGTGGCTCGGTTTGATTAGGGTTGTATTATAACAACTTGAGAACACTAAAAAGTTTTTAAATTTAAGCGGAAATGGCTTCAGGGAAATTCGGACAAACGATGCATACGACAAATGACTGTTAGGTATTCCATAGGGGAACCGACTAGAATGTTCCTGCTTTAGGTATTTGATATGTTTTGCCTAGTTGGTAGCTATAGTCTATTCAGAATAGGATGGGTACGGCGACACATGACAGTTTTACATTTTACGCAAAAGCCGTTTTAACCAATACAGCTGTCAACAAATTTAAAAAATATATTAGTGCAAAGAAATTATTTCCAATAAATTAGATTTATCGTTTTTCGTAATATAATAATCAAGTTCCATTAAATTACGTGTTTATGTAGTGAAAATAGGTCAATAAAATAATTACACTGCATCTTCCGATACGTGAATGGAATTATTAATAGAGATTGGCAACACATCTGTCATCGACCGAATCGAACCGCCATATTAACAAATCGCTTCACTCGCGTCACGTTTATATTGAAATAAAGAACATCTAGTGCTTTATTTAAATTTACGTGTAAATTATTGTCTTCTGACATTTATTTAATGACTGAATTCACCATTCATAATTTGTGTGCAATATAGTTTTAAGAAATAAAAAATATTGGCAAGTGCATAAAGAATCGATTATTTTCCCTTAGCAAACGTAATCGGTAATCGTCAATAATCCTTTCAATTTCACAAGGCGACAACACTTTATCTGCCAAGTGTCATATGTCACCGTACCCATCCTATCCTGAATAGACTATAGGGGTTAAGGGGTTCATCACAATGGGAAAATATTTTGCGTGATAAATAAAAGTACTTGTTTTTGAGTCTTGGACGTTTTCTACGAGACTACCTAGAACGCATTTATTTTCTCAGGATTGCAATATTCTAATTGTGGTCTGTTGAAAAAAAAAACTGCTGTTATACCTAATATTTTTTTAATGTCATTACCAATAGACTATATAGAATAGGTACTTCGTATTACAACATTGCACTTAGCTGCCTTGTTTGATATTACGGCAACTTGGTTCTCAATTCCCACTAATCATAAGTAAGGTAACTTTTGTGCTCGTATGCTTTCTTCTTTGCCACAAAAAAAGTGATTATTTAATTTATACCTCTCTATACAAACCGGAGCACATTATCGTGTGCGCATAGCAAATCCTGATACGTAATTACGTAAGCACGAGTAGGTAGTATGTATGACAAAACAATGGAGCTAAGTACGCCAATTCCAGCGCACGTCCGTTATCGGGCCGCGTTAAAACGCGTAAAAACTGCTGATAAGGTATCAACCGTGTTGATAAGGAGACCAGAAACACAGTTATCGTGGCGCTTGGGTTATACAATACTGTACTCTTTGGTCAACGGTGTAAGCTTCATGACGCGCGGCGTTTTGATTGTGTAGTTACATGCGGCTGACGTCGGTCGGGCCGGTTTCAGTTCGCTGTCGTCACGGTTTATTGTAATGGATTTACCTTTTTAATTTCATGTGCATAACGTCTATTTATAAATAGTACAGTCAACCAATTTGATTTCTAGGCCACTTTGGACTATGTTAAAGTGACGTTGTCAACCAAAACGTAAGAGACTCCCTATGATTTGGTTTACAACGTCACGTTGACAAAGTCCATAGTGGCCTAGGAATCAAATTGGTTGACTGTACATACATACATTAAATCACGCGTTTTGTAAAGCTACAAGTACATTGGTCGAGGTTGTGTCAAATGGAAACTTGTAACCTGTAAATTGTTATTTGGAGTTTTATAAAACAGGCCCCTTTTAAACAGTGCATCTCTTTGTGTTCGACTGAACTATGGATACAACAATGATAAACATACTTACATACCTACATACATTAAATCACGTCTGTTTTCCAGAGGGGTAGGCAGAGACCACTACTTTCCATTTGCTACGATCTTGACAAATTTATTTCGCTTCTTCCATATTCATACATCGAGTCATGCACGCACGTCGGTTTCGGGTACTTAAGATTCGGCCGATTTTAACAAATGAAAAATTTCGATCTTCGAATTTAGAAAAAAAAATCGAAAACGTGTCGTAATTTTTATTTTATTTTTTTTATAGCTTAGAGAAGACAAACGAGCTCACAGGCCACCTGGATGTATACCGTCGGTGCAAGATCGCTACGTTTAAACCTAAACAGTCACAATCTCACAATGTACCCAAGAGTTGAAGAGTTTTTTCTAGCTTATGTATGTACTTATTACTTATGTGCAAAAGTTTACAAACATAATTTTACTACCTAGCTAATACGCAGTGTTTACCTAACTTGCTCATTTAAATAAATTACCATCTTTGTAATGAGACGATTGGTAAGAATGCAGAACGAATTTGGATTTGGTTTTGTTAAAACCTACTTTGTGACACCATTGTTTCGATATTAAAAACACAATAACTACGCATTAAACTACGTAGTTTACACGATCAAAATTCAAAACAAAAATATGTTTGTGTCTAAACGTTCACCCTGATAGTACTGCTCATGTGTGTCATTTGTCAATCATTTCGTAGCAACTCTTTCATTTGTTATGTCAAATGTAATAGATCTAAGATAGATAGATCTTTGTTTAGTGGCATATGTCATTTGTGTTGCCACTATGATTTCGCCAATGTCAGGTTTAAGGAAGGCACACATTTTAACGAAGAACAATTTTGAATAGGGCAATAAAAAGATCTAAGATCAATATTTGGCAAACGATGCCTAGTGAAGTGCTAAAGTACCATGAGATTTGCAGTTGAACTATTTTTACGAATTCATCAATTCTGCATCATCAAATTTCTCCTGCCTTATTTGGGGTCGGTGCAACATGTTTTTTCCTTCCATATTTCTCTATCCTTCCATATCATCTTTCCCACAGTCCATCGATCGGTTCTGTAGTCTTCCCCTACTCGTATATATCCATCCATATTCATACTCATAACTTACCTGGCGATATTTTTCTCAATCCTCCACATCACATGCCACAACCGATTTCCACACAACTTTTCAGTCACCGGTGTCACTAAGGACTTCCTCTTATTCTACCCACCAAACATTCCTCTGAGTATTCTCATTTCAGCTGTATGCAATTGGGCGTTTTCCAAAAATAGATATAAGAATAAATTGTACATTGTTAAGGGAAAAAAATAAGAAAATTTAACTGTTCCGTTGCGTCACGAAAATTCCTTATATGTATGACTAATTTTCGTGACGCAACGGAACATCATTTCTTTCAAAGTCATCATCCATAATTTAACAGCACTTCCCAAGAGGAAACCACTACGCGCTGCAAGGAACACGTGAAGTGACAAAATATGACATTACATCGAGAGTAGGTTTCTACTGAAACATTGCCAAATAAGGTCGTCTAAACATATATAAGTGTACACAACAAACAGGAAGTACCAGGAAATTATTTTCAGGAATGGCTTTTCCTCGTGTAGTATAACGTGACGCCAAACACGAAGAAATTCGTACATCGACTCACCACTACTTGTTTCTGTCATTCGCGCACAATGTTACTGCTGTCACGCTCTCACAGCGACATTGACTGCTGGCGTCATGGATTGTAAACCTTTTCCTTATAGTAATACGGCGCGTCACTGGAGTGTACGCCTAAAGGTCAACGTACGAAATTATTCGTCATCAGCGTCCGCGTTTTAGAGAACTGCACTGATGAACTCCCATGTCGCATCAATTTATTTGAAAGTTTTTCATTAATTGATGCAGTATAATGTCAGTAACAATAAAAAACAAAAATACGTTATTCGGCTGTCAAAAAGCGACATTTACCAGATACATTTCGATTATAAAATGTCGATAAATATATATCAGAAAACGATCCCACGCTAATTCTTAGCCCCAAAATAAGCTATTGGTACTACACAACTATATGTAAAATACAACCAATAGGTACATAGAAAATATCCAAGATTCAGAAAAAAAACTTGCGTGCAACACACATGTGTTGGAATTACATAATTACCCTTACCAGGATTTGAACCCGTTAGCTTCGTCGATCACAACAAACTAGGCTATGATATCCTTGTACTAAATTGTGTTGGAAACGAGTTTGACTTAGTTGTTTTGATTGTTCGTCAGACACGGAAGGCCACGATGAAACTTTGTTCCTGAATAAGGGCTAACTTTAGTCGTAAAACCAAAATATCTGACCCAATTACCTGTATTTTGGTGATCTGCTAGCGAGGTTCGAGATCGATTCGTTAGAGGGAGTACAGCATTATTAACCAGTACACCTGTTGGTTGTTGACTGTACAACATGTAACATACAAATATATTAGACACAAGATTATTGTGGAATGATGTTTCAGACAGCTGTCATGTTTACTTACAAACTTACAATCAGCCAATGTTTTTTTTAGTTCAATAAGTAATAACACAATAGAAAATTATACGTCAGCAAAAAAATTCTAGAAACACGTAACACTTGCCATCTCTGTTTGTGACATTGCAAATATATTTGAAGATAATTTGACTTGCAGATGTATTCGTAAACTATTATGTTATTGTCATGATTGAAGTCAAAATACGTACCTTATTACCGTATTAACTCAAAATAATATAATGTCACGCAAGATATGCGGATATTTTTACGGTTTGGTAAAATTAAACCGTCACATTTTTAACTGGTCTAACCCTACCAACAAGAAACTGTTATAGTTTTGCCATGTCCGTCTGTCCGCGTTGTAACTCAGACACTCTTGGTACGACAAAGGGTGTGTAATGCATTGCATAAAAACGAATGTACAATGATCATTTTATAATTACTATTATGCATAACAACGAAATGCACAATTTCTTAAATCATAATGTTCATAGGTTACAAAGTAGACATTTTTAACGTCTTTGACTACTATTAATGTGGTCACAGTTCTAACCTAACCTAACCCAGTAAGAATAAACTTTACTTTAAAATGCAAAATAACAAGAAAATTATGGATGTTATACATGAGTATTATGTTATTTGATCGTATGCCTGATAAAATGATATAATTGGTTTCTATGCTAAACGTTCAATATGCTTAGGTACCGTAGTTAGTTAAATAAAATTATGCAAAATATTTTTAGACTGATGGAGCGCCACGACAAAAATGTAATTTAGCATAGGTAAATAAACTGAGAAAGATTTAAAATAAAATCTTAAAAAATGTTCTTAAAATACACGTGACTAAAGTGTTTACACCTACTAAAAATCATCTAAGACCGTTTTTGAGTAACTTTTTTGTGTTTGCAGTATCGTTATCAGCCCCCTACACTCAGCATGGTCCGACATTATTTATCTTGCTCGGTTTTTTTTTCTTTTTTTTTTCTCCCTTTATCTCTCTCGTAATATTTTTGACATATTTTCCTGCTGAACTACGCATTATATTTGATATTATATTTAATTTAATATTTAAAGCTTTATATAATGCTAGACTACGTAGTATCATAGTATCATTGTAGTATTAAATATGGGTAAAAACGACTGACTGCTGAGTTTCTTGCTGCGTTTCTTCTCGGCAATGGTCTCCTCTTGGGAGGCGCTGGTAGATTCTTGACGTGTAAAAGTGCCCGTGCGGCCTAATTAATAAATACCTGTTTTCTTTTTTCTTATTTTTTTTAATCTTGTGGTCCGTCGAGGTAGAGGCGGAGGTTATTAGTGGAACCATGGAGTAATACAACATATTGTAACTTTTAATAGGTAGCTCGTTAGCTAGATAGGAACTACTTAGATACGTACGCACGAGTTAAATGGCAATCTTAAACGCTTAAGACATCTGTAAAGGTATTGCAATTTCACAACTACACAGCATGATTCCTGCTCGCGTCACTTCCCTCCATTGTTTTTTCGTTCTTCATTGTAGACAGAGGTATTATCTAGACAAGCCACTCGCATATACCCTTTGAGATTTGAGTGCCTACCTATCTTATTAAATCGGTTTCTCATGAGAAATTATTACCGGCAAATGGTTGTGGTTTCGGATCCCCTTGACTGCCATACATATCGTTGGTCATAATGTATTGTTAGTCATACTTTTTTTTTCATTACTTCTTTCAGGCTGAAGTTACAGTTTTTGATAAACGTTTATCGTGTAGATTAGTAAGGTTAGGTTAGTTTTATAAGAATCCTGAAAAAATAACCATGTCCTGACAAAAGTGCATTATGACTTGCGAAAATTGTGACTTGAAACACATTATGACTAATAATAATTATGGCAGTCAATAGAGACCCTTTCGTACACTGTAGTTTTTGCAACCTAATACAACAATTCAGATCACAAATGTCTTCGAAACCCACAGTAAAATAGTTAAAAGCAACAATCCACTCAACTGTTTGGGACAAGTTTTGGTGACAGACTTCATCGGCTTTGAAAACAGGTACAGGCCGTCTTCTTTATCTAAAAGTATTTGTATAAATGCTACTCTTTTTCTCCTTGTATTTTTTCGTGTCCCATCTAGAATACTATGTCTACGTTCTTAATAAATTCGCTCACCATAATTAGAAACGAGAACCTTCCAGAATCGTCTCAAAAGATCTGAAGATATCCGGAATCATCTCGATTATTCTAGTTTTATTGGCGGCCGGGTAATGAGACACAATTACAGCAATTGGTCGATTATCAGCCTTAATTATTCTTTGCAATTGCAAAGTTCTCTGACGTTATAGGAATTGAGGAGAAGTGCTAGGAGGACTTTGCTAGTATTAATACTTACTTTAAGTGAAGAACGTAAGTAAATGACCTTTTGCATGTAGTTGTAACACATCTGTATAGACCGTTCGACATTCTATATTTGAAATTTGACGTAAATAGGGTATTTGACAAGAGTGAAATTAAATTGTTTTTTCATTAACAACAGATAAACAATAAAAAATACAATCAATCTTATAAAATCCAACAATAAGGACGCTATTTGATTGTGACGTCACAAGAGAGTAATCCCTATAAGGGCGTTTTCACTAAAAAGTGTACTCAATTAAGGTCTGAAATTAAGTAACTTCAATTTTGACAGTTTTGTGGCGAAAATTAGCTATATATGGCCGCATTGTATGGCTAATTTTCGTCACAAAACTGACAAAGTTAAAGTTCCTTAATTTCAGTCCTTAATTGAGTACACATTTTAGTGAAAACGCCCTTAAATTCCATAGTAACGGAGCGTTTTTGATGTTTCATAAAAATAAGCTGATTTGACTTTTGTAAAATACCGTATTCCATATTAGTTTTGTTCACTACTAAATGCAAGAGGTCATTAACTTAAGTTTTCCATCTACACATGTCATATTGATGACGTTGTCAGCCTATAGGTACTCGAAAATCTAATTAAGACCGAAATCCTAACCTCAACGGGCGCACATTCGCTGTGATTACTGCATTATGGTTTAAGTATAGGTATTTTTATCAATATCTTAATACATGTATCTTAAATATAAGGGGACAATCTAACACAAATTGACCTAGTCCCAAACTAAGCTCTAGGCTTGTTCTATGGGTACTAGACAACGATATACATAGTTATATAGAGAAATATATACTTAAATACATAGAAAACATCCATGACTCAGGAACAAATATTCGCGCTCATCACACTAATACCTGCCCTTACCGGGATTCGAACCCAGGACCACTAGCTTCGTAGGCAGGGTCACTACCCACTAGGCCAGCGCGTCAATAAAACTCACTTACCCTAATAAATATTACTGGTTACACGAGTTCTCATCCATGTTTTTATGAAATAATGTTAAAATAACGAAATAATCAAGATGGGAAATGGGAGTTGTCAGATTTTGGTCTCTAATTAGATCTTCGAGTATAGTTGGTAGTGATCTACGATGCTAGCGGTCCCGGGTTCAGTGCGAGTTGTTGATTCTGAGTGAAATGAAATGAAACGAAATAAAATTTACGTAACACCTGGCCATAATGTGAGTTTTATCGCACGCTGCGCGCACGGTAAAACTCGCATTGTGGCCAGGTGAAGACGTAAAATTGTGTACTCATCACGGGCAGTAAAAGAGAAAGCCCTCTATCGCATATTTACAACCCTCGCCTACGGCTCGGGTCTCAAATACCTGCGATTTCGGGCTTTCTTTCTTTTACAGCCCTTGTTAAGTAATGTACTATTATTTGGTACTTCTTCTTCTTTTTGCCCCGCGGCGACTTCAACAGCTACTACCGCCGGGCTATGGCGTTTCCACGAATATAATCAGTGATTTCGCCAGTGTCAAGTGTATATAAGTAAGTATAAATCAATATAGCAATAAAATACAATCCAATCTTCTCTGGGAAGATTGGGGGCAACGTTGTTCGGCTGGTCTCCGGTCTGCTTTTCAGTCATTTTTTTTCTATGCAAATTGCATACTTTAGGTAATATTCCAAGGTTGACCCAGAAAAACTTTTTGAATGTATTCAGGTGTTTTTTCAGCTTTATACAACACTTTAATACGCATATAGAGAGGTTTCCGTATTTACGTCGTATTTGTGGAAACGACCGATGACCGTGACCCACATGTCTACGCAGTGTCTGAAATAATATAAATAAAGGTATTTGTCTCAGTGTGTTATTTAAATAATAATCGAATATGAAAGAAATTAAGAAAGAATATATTTAGGGGCCATCAAAAAAAAGGTAAAATGGGAGTCGGACCCGCGCACCTAAGAATTGAATTTGAATTCGATTTCGTATCAGCGCAAGTCCAACTCACACTTGACCATTTTGTTAGTATTTGTTATTTTTATTCAGGGTTTATCCATTAACCTACCGCCAAACAGCAGTGTTCGCATTGTTGTGTTCCGGTTTGGGGATAAGACAGCCGGTAAAATGACTAGCATAGAGGCATTCCATCTTAGTCCTCAGGGTTGGCAACGCGTTTGCAGTCTTAGGATTGCATTGCAGTCTTGTGAATGCGAATGTCTTTGGGTCACAGTTTCCACTTACCATCAGGTGGCCTGTGTGCTCGTTTGTCTTCTCTATGCCATAAAAAAAAAAACATTATCATCGACCCGCCCTTCGCTTCGCTTCGGTTTATGTATGTATGATACATATATAGGCATATAGCCTTTCTCGATAAATGGGCTATCTACCTAACACTGAAATATTTTTTCAAATCGGACCAGTAGTTCAAGCAAACAAACAAACTCTTCAGCTTTATAATATTAATATAGATCACACAAAATTTGATATATTGTATACTTTTCCGTTTTTACGATATAATCCAAAAGACTGACGCACACTCACATAGAGGTCAAATTTATAACACCCCTCTTTTTGCGTCAGGGGTTAAATATTTGGCCGCTTTTTTGAATGAAATTGGCAGCCTATTAGATTTGAAGCCAAAATATTTTATTTATTTATTTATTTGTCAGACACATCAACAAAGCACAGAGCTTTTCATTAACAAGACATGAAGGAAACATGGCCGTCGTGTATAAGTCCCTCAATAACAGGTATGAAACAGCATTCGCGAATGGATTTTATATGGCAAAGTTAACAAATCGATGTGTTTGCCAGTTGAGAATATTATAATTACACCTGTCACCAAATCAGACTCTTTGCCAATCTTTATAACCAAAAGATCCTTTTAATTGGCCTATAAATCGTAGTGAATAACAAAACCAGGAAGTAATCTTCTACGCAACAAAAAACTGTAATGTAAACTAACGCCCTTTTCCTCGGAATTAACGCAAACAAATCTAATAAGCCCTCTGTCCCTCCATTACCTCAATTTGGAACAGCGCCAAGTCAACGCCATCTTGTCAAGTTCAAACACTCGTATCTTCAATTTCAACGCAGTTCGAAAACACACCAGATGATACAGTCATAGAGTGTTTATTCTAATGAAAGTTGAATGCAAGATAAGACAGATGTTGTAGTGATTTGGATATTGGTGAATTTTAAAAATTATGTTGGTGTTTTCCTTGGAACTGCTATTTACTGAGTAAAGCTTGAGTGAGCATTAATCTTAATTTTTAACAAGATGCTGGCGGTTTTCTTATTTCCCAAGGATTCACTTTGATTTATTTGACGTTTACGGGTAAGTTCTCGGGAGTCAGTATGTCTGAAATCGTCGGTGATATGCAATACAGCGTAACTAACAAATTAAATAAGACGCAAAATACCACCTTAGCAAGTAAGCCAGTAAGGTACATTTTGCGACTTATTGAATTAGTTAGGTACGCTGTATTGCAGTATCAGCGACGAAATGATTCTGGTAGGGGATAGAGGAAAATTGGTTTTCAGAAAAACACGGCGTTTTGGTAAATAAAGCGTGGAGGAAGCAATACTGAATACATTTGCTACTTTGTAGTTAGTTGAGAGATAAGTCAGGGGACCGTGCATGGCAATTGCGGAAAAACAGGAAGACGTAGGTAGTCTCCTACAATCCTCTAGGCGGAGTCCTGACGATTTTTTTTTAAAGCTTGTAGTAAGTAATCCAAGGAGAAGCATGGAAAGGTACCGCAGAATCATTGCCGCCCTTTAAGAATGAAGTGTATGTTAGTGTCTTGAAGGTTCCTAGTTCGTAGCGTTCGGAAAATAACACAGCAACACGTTGGTTTTATTAAAAAGTTCTGGTAAATACGAAATGGCTAAAAACGCACGATTTTCGATGGTTAAAATGGCAATTGGCGTGTAGGACGATTTTACAATACAATTTAACTGTCCTTGTCCTCCAAAAAAATGGTCAAGTGTGAGTTGGGCTCGCTCTGATTCGATTCGAAATCGAAGTCGAATTTGAATACGAGTATAATAATAATACTGGCGGCGGTACGGAACCCTCGGTGCGCGGGTCCTACTCACACTTGACCAGTTTTTTATGTAATTTCACACCTTAAGATATCTAAAATATGCCGTATTACCAAATGGGGTACACTACGTAGTCCCGAAGAGTCATAATTCCGAACGCAATTTTTTGATGCAAGACTATTTTTGCCATCGTTTATAAATCAAACCTAACCTAACCTCCGTATGACTACTAAATTATGCATTTAATTTAAAATAGCTCCAGCGTAACAAAGCTTGGGGAAAAATGAAAATTAGGACAAATGAAAACTCGGAAATAAGAAATTTGGAAATTCAAGGTGTTCCCTACCAAATGACCTACCTAACTGCAATGTAGTAGTTAAAGCATCCTCTACTCTATCGGTAACAACATTCAATTTAAGATGGTTTTACTATTACTATGTAGTTAGCCGTCTCTTTTGGTATTACAACAGTAATATGGAAATTGAATGATTTGATAAGGAAGAAAAGGAACTAATAAGTACCTACTTATCATCACTACATAGTATAGAACAAAGTCGCATCCCGCTGTCTGTCTGTCCCTATGTATGCTTAGATCTTTAAAACTACGCAACGGATTTTGATGTGGTTTTTTCAACAGATAGTATGATTCACAAGGAAGGTTTTTATGTATATTAAATTCTGTTTTATGTACGGGAGTTATAGTAAACTCACATAAACCGAAGCGAAGTGAGGGTCGGTCGCTAGTAAATACATAAATCAGTTGAACAGTGATAGTGGAACTAACAAAACAACTTACCCCGTTAAGATTACTTATAAGTGTTGCAACAAAACAACAACATATACTACTGCGTTTCAATTATTATCATTTGATAGCTAATTAATAACAAACAAATAACAAGCACATGTTTATCAATGTAGAAACCTTTATCGATAGCGGAGATTTACGTGTGGATTATTTTAATCAAACAATTGATAAAGTTTGTGGGAAATTACGTCTTTTTTTGCGAATACAAAATAAATGGATACATTAACAGTGCTGAATTACGTTAATCAGGTAAATTAGACGGTGATGTGTGCTTATTAATAATGATATCATTATCATATCTCAATCATTAAATGTATTTTATCCGTGAAGTAACTGATAGAAAAACCCGAAAGAAGACAGCGGGTTTTTTGCGGGTGGTAGGACCTTATGCAGGGTCCGTCCGGATCGCTACCACCATCTTATCCATTAACCTACCGCCAAACAGCAGTGTTCGCATTGTTGTGTTCCGGTTTGGGGATAAGACAGCCGGTGAAATGACTAGCATAGAGGCATTCCTTCTTAGTCCTCAGGGTTGGCAACGCATTTGCAGTCTTAGGATTGCATGGCAGTCTTGTGAATGCAAATGTCTATGGGTCACAGTTTCCACTTACCATCAGGTGGCCTGTGTGCCCGTTTGTCTTCTTTATGCCATAAAAAAAAATGTTAAATAGACCGAAAAAACTAGTCGCTTTTAACAAAACTGTGATTGTTGTGCATAAGCGTCTCGATTCCATATGAGTCTGATAAGAGGTTAGCTACATCGACTAAGATGTTAGTTGAATCACTAGTCTAAAGAACATGATGTTGTTACTATCTCAAAAATGGTCGGTCGGATGGAAGAGCGAAATCGCAGCGGCGAGTTTAAGTAGTCCCGTCAAAGCGAACAAAACACATTTTAGCGCGTGCATTTTCAATTGCTTAAGCCTTTTAAACAATGCTGCTAAATTAAAAATGCACGCGCTAAAATATGTTTTGTTCGCACTGGCGGGACTTAAACTAGCCGCTTGGACATTCATTCGTTCTTCCGTCCGATCGTCGTTGTTGAGAGAACCACTACCCAGCTTTGGTTGATATAACTAATATCATATCTGTTGTGTTAATTTTTTGTCAGCTAAGAGAAAACTCAATTTTTTTTGAGTGTACATATATACGTATAATGACGCCTCTTTCCCGTAGGGGTAGGCAGAGACCACTTCCTTCGTCTTGCTACAATCCAGATAAACTTCCCTCGATTTCTCCACAGTCATAAGTCTCTTCATACACGTGCGTCGGTTAGGGGTACTCCTGACCCGGCTCTATCTTAAAGTTGAATAATTGGTACTACCCATAACCATACTACGTTTCATTTTAAGATGCGGCCGTCTTACTGTCCAGAGAATAAGACCTTTTATGTGAGACAAGGAGAAGGCAAACGAGGACACTGGCCACCTGACGGTATGTAGAATCTGAGCCCAATAGAGTTTTGTATAAGAGTTAACATATCGTTAACAATATGGTAACGATATGTCCCTGCCAAGTGGCTAAGAAGTACTCTTTTGAAAAACGAAAATAAAAAATAACCATAAATTAACATTGAGATAAATTATACTTCAACTCAATTTAACTTACGGAGAAGATTTTAATGAAATTATATTGCGATATAAGATGTGGCTGTAAAACAATTTTGCTGGTTAACTGTTAACTGTCTCTTAAATGTCTCTAAAATATCTCTAAAATGTCTGAAGTACGGCGGTAAGTCACTCTACGTCTCGCTATAATTCAAACCGATCAAATCTGTCAAGTTGCTCTATTTTCTATCCTACGATTTTATTCTAAAAGCCGTGACGGATATATCCGTTGAAATGGCGAACTTGTGGTGCGGATATGTCTGTCATGGTAAGAAAAAGGTTAATACACTTAGACAAAATTCAAGGATTTCCTTATTGTCAATGGCACATGTGCCATTTATATTTTTAAGAAATTTACCTAGTCCCAAACTTATCTATATCGCCTTGTGCTATGGGTAGATACGTATCGACGAAATACACCAATAGGAGAGCTGCGCTGAGCGAGGCTAGAAAAATAAAGTATTCCTATTAGTGGATCTTTTTGTATTAGTGGTATTAGTGGTGGTCTTCCGTTGGTACTATACAGGAACCAGCAGATAAATCCGTTCGAATTGGGTTGGGGTTCGAATTTACTTTAATTTGGCATAGTTTAAGTTTTATTTTCTAATATTTATATATTGTATATATATATTTTTTTATGGCATAGAGAAGACAAACGGGCACACAGGCCACCTGATGGTAATTGGAAACTGTGACCCATAGACATTCGCATTCACAAGACTGCCATGCAATCCTAAGACTGCAAATGCGTTGCCAACCCTGAGGACTAAGAAGGAATGCCTCTATGCTAGTCATTTCACCGGCTGTCTTATCCCCAAACCGGAACACAACAATGCAAACACTGCTGTTTGGTGGTTAATGGATAAGATGGTGGTAGCGATCCGGACGGACCCTGCATAAGGTCCTACCACCCGCAAAATACCAATAATAATTGTTTTATACCTGTGTTGGATTTATGTGAATTGAATTATTTTCCATGTTTCACAAGTAGGTAAGTACATTTATTTCGCTTGAATGTCAAAAGAGTCCACATTCGACGAAATTGCAAGTAATACGAAAGTATGACCAGCTCTACCAGAAAACTGTTGGCAAAGTGACAACACAGTTCTGCTAATTAGAAGACAGCGAAACTTTGCCAAAGAGGAAACATTTTTAATAATTTACATTAAGGAATAAGCATGGATTTTTTACAACGCATTTATCAAGAAAATATGAGTATAAATAAAGAGAGATTAAAATTAAAATCGGCCAAGAAATACGTTGATACAAGCATTTTAAACTGCTAATTAGACAGCAATTAGACAGAGATCCGATATGCCTTGTGTTTTCATGTAACACGTCGGTCATATGCTGCTGTTGCTGCTGTTTTATGTAAATTTAACAATCTTAAATTTAGAGTCAGTAAACCTGTATTGTATGCTCTGTACCATGCACTTGCCGATCCAATCTTAAGTTATGGCATAATAGCCTATGGACGTACTTTTCGAAGTCATCTCGATAAAATTTTGAATTTACAACTCAGGATAATTAAAATGTTAGTAGACAGGAAAACGAAAAAGAAGTGTAATAATAATTATAATATTTTATTTAAGACCTGTAAAATACTTCCTGTTAAAGAGAAACTTAGGTATATATTAGCGTTAGAACAGTTTAAGAACCCTGAATTTAAAACACCTAAAACATATAGCCGTAAGCTTAGGCTAGGGGTAAGGAATAAATATTTAGAACCTAGAGCATGTAACTACTATGGGCAAAGAACTAGGAAGTAAAAAAAGCTTAAACATCATGTGTTGGATTCATTTGTAAAAGGAAAGGTTTAGTAGCTGTTATGTTTGTAGTAATTAGGATAGGTACACAGTAATTAGTTAATAAGAGTGTAAAATTCGCCTTCAAACTGTTTAGCAGTTTGGCGAAGTTGTTAGTATTTATAAAACAGTGTACTTAAATTTGAAAAAAAAAAAAAAAAAAAAAAAAAAAAATATAAACTACATGTTCTGTTTTGCTAGAAGCAGATAGGAAGAAATCTTTGTTGGCTTATATCTGGGTTGTTTTTATAGCTATTGAAAAAATGTTTTGAGAGCTTTGAAAAAGTCATCAATATTCCCTTTTACCTTACAATAACACTAAGAAGCTATGTATTGGCTCTAATAAAAATATATTAAAATCGGTCGAGCCATTCTCGAGTTATGGCGTGACCAAGGGAAACAGGGATTATTTTTTATGTATATAGCTCGGGTACAAATGGTAGAATATAACATCATAATTTAATTAAACTCAAGTAACAAACGCACGAACCGTAAAACGGGGTGAGTAGGGACACAACCCAAAATAAGTCATAACTTGTTACAAATAAGAACAAATATTAATTGAACAATAACGTTATAATTTGCGTTACGTTTTGCGGGTGGTACGATCTTGTGCAGGGTCCGTCCGGATTGTTACCACCATCTTATCCATTAACCTACCGCCAAACAGCAGTATTCACACTGTTGAGTTCCGGTTTGGGGATAAGACAGCCGGTGAAATCACTAGCATAGAGGCATTCCATCTTAGTCCTCAGGGTAGGCAACGCATTTGCAGTCTTAGGATTGCATTGCAGTCTTGTGAATGCGAATGTCTATGGGTCACAGTTTCCACTTACCATCAGGTGGCCTGTGTGCTCGTTTGTCTTCTCTATGCCATATAAAAAAAAAATATGCTTGCTTTTAGGTTGTGTCCATACTCACCCCATTTTCCGGTAGTTAGGAAAAGAAACATCAATTGGCAAGCATGACAAAACTATCACAATATCACAATGCCAAGGTTGTAAGTACGCTCTACATTTTTATTGGGTCACTGTACATAGGCAGTTACACACAAAGCTAATAAAAACGTGCTAAATAAAGGCTTTTTTTATCTTTAAACCGCAAATAAACTTTACTGCTTACTTAATACCCCGATGTCACTGCGTAGGTTTTATCACCTAGTCGATAAAATAACGTACCAGTATGACTAAAGGAGAGTGCAGAAAGGCGGTGTGAATTTTCGGGTGATATATCATTCATTGAATACAAAACGGACACAATCCGAAATGAGTTAGTGTTGCATTTTAAAATTAGAAGCTGTTGTAATACGATTTTTAATGTAAGAACCAATTATTTTGAAATGTGTCCGTTTTGTATTCAATGAGCGATATAATCCAAAAAAACAATACATAATAAAACACCTGCTAAGTGTGAGTCAGGCGGTATGGAATCTATTTTATTTAAATAAATAAATAAATTAATATATTTGCGAATTATCTTACACAAATTTGCCTAGTCCGGAACAAAGTTCGTTAATGTAAGCACACCTAATTAAATACCAATGATGCGGGGTGGTTACCGGGTTAGAATAGTGCCACTCTATGTCTTCCCGTGGAAGTCGTAAGAGGTGACTAAGGGAATATAGGCTTGTAGTACTGTTAGGCAAGAAAAATATGCTTGAAGTCGTCAATGTCATTAGAGATGTCTAATAGTCATTTGTAACTTTTAGGAAACTCAACCTTATTGTTGTAGAATGTCAGACTGACTTTGGACCTAAGGTGGGTCCAAAGGTCCAAGGGGGACCAAATTTAATCTCGTGACTGTACGAAGTTTTTAATAAAGTTTAAATTTTTGTTTGAAATTTATCCGTACCCATTGCTTCGTTCGTATGCGCCGACCCTTATGCAAATATTTCTTTTATCTTATAGATAAGGGTCCAGATTGTCTGGGCTCTGACAGCCATCAGACGACGAACTGAACCAAATATTTGGGGAAAGGATCGTGTGTCGTGGTATTAGGGTTACATGTTTTTAGGGATCCGTAAGCCTTAAGTGCGGAACCCTTATTATTTCTTTCACTGTCTTTACTCGTGTACATGTGCATCTGTTTTATATTATTAGAATAGATTTGGTCTTAAAACTAGATATAATATTATGAAAGAAGTGAAAAGTTTAAAAATATCAAGTGGATAGTCAAATTAAAATAATATTATGTAGGACCTTTTTTTAGTCGCTTTTGGAATCGCGACCACATGTTTATTTTTAGGTAGTAAGTACTTAATTAATTCTTTAACTTTCGTATGGTTATTAAAAAACTTAACTCCAGGTTAACAGGTTTACATACATACATACATAAACTCACGTCTTTATTCCCAGAGTGGGGTAGGCAGAGCTACAGAATTACCAAAAACCCTAAAAACTTGTTAATAATTCTGTAACCACATTTTGCACTTTTAGGCTAAGATGTTTACTAGTGTATTAGTGACAGGTTGCAAGCCCATCGCCTAACAGTACTATACGCCTTTATTCCCTTAGCCGTCTCTTACGACATCCACGGGAAGATATGGAGTGGCACTATTCTAACCCGGCAACCACACGGGTAACAGGGTTAACAGGTTTATTTCGTTATAATTGACGGTTCCTATATGAATCTGACATCCTTGAATAATTCAACATAGGGTTAAATTTACGTGCAAGCGGGTTTAAGGTCTTAATGTAGATAGTGATATAAATAAACAAGTGAAATATACAGTGTGTAAATGATATACGGGCGTTCCTTTTAACTGTGGTTAGTATAACCCCTACTGAGCACATTAAGGCAGCTTTTGTTAAAATTAAATTAAAAAAAAAACCATACAAAATAATTTAACACGCAATGTATAACGAAAAATGCAATTAATTCAACATTACGTACTTACCTGACAGATGGACTTCGATGTACATTGCGGGTCGATAGTATGTTCAAAAATTAATAACGGTGTATACGTTAGCGTAATCAAATTAATTATTTCTGTTAATGATTAGTAGAGTCTTAATCTATGTCCAGTTTTAATAAACGCCCGTATACCATTTACACACTGTAGATAACAACACATCTTTACTTTTAGACAACTTTGATCCATATAGTTGGTTAGGCCCACTTGCACGTAACTTTAACACCTCTTTTTTTCCGCCCATTGTTGTACATGCCAAGAGCTTTGTTTGGGAATAGGTCAATTTGTGTGACATTGTCGCCTGATCACTACATATTATAAAACAAAGTCGCTTTCCGCTGTCTGTCCCTATGTATGCTTAGATCTTTAAAACTACGCAACGGATTTTGATGCGGTTTTTATTAATAGATAGAGTGTTTCAAGAGGAAGGTTTATATGTATAATAAATCCTGTTTCATGTACGGGTGTTACAGAAAACTCACATAAACCGAAGCGAAGCGAGGGCGGGTCGCTAGTATTTAATAAATAGTAGGATCCCGCGTGTCATCGGTCCCACGTACTATGAGCGTGTACCCGCCAAACTTAAAGATGTACGATCCGACGAAGCATTTAAGCATCAGCTGAGAAACCTTTTATTGGATAATCCATTATACTCCGTGGATGCATTATATGGAACTGGAAATGTAAATTAATTTACGTAACACCTGGCCATAATGTGAGTTTTATCGCACGCTGCGCGCACGGTAAAACTCGCATTGTGGCCAGGTGAAGACGTAAAATTGTGTACTCATCACGGGCAGTAAAAAAGAAAGCCCTCTATCGCATATTTACAACCCTCGCCTACGGCTCGGGTCTCAAATACCTGCGATTTCGGGCTTTCTTTCTTTTACAGCCCTTGTTAAGTAATGTACTATATTAGTCATTGTACCTACATTATATTGACATCGAACGAAAGACCATTTATTACATGTGTAAATAATTGTTGTTGTTATAATTATTATTTATTTTTGTATTCTTTGTAAGTATTTATGTTTGACGATCTCAACGTAATTTCATATTTTTTGACATGCAATGCAACTAATATTGTAATATTACAATGATGAATAAATAAACTGAACTAAACTAAACTATTTATTTACGTGCAATTAGGTTTTCGTAGAACTAAACTTAACTACTTAACTAGAGTAGTTACCTACTTGCTTCTTTTACCCTTGCAAAGTCTTCAATGTCCGGTCAAAATAATGCACTTGCAACTTAGTAACAACACTATATGTCCATACACGTCACAAAAAGGCAACTTGCGACCTTATCTCAATCACAGAAGACCTAAAACGACCGCTATACCTTATAATGGCGTGATGTGTTGGTAAATACGTATAAATGATGAATATATTTACATAAATAGGCACGGATCAATGAGTTTATCGATTATTGCAAAACATTCTATATTTGTAGTAAGATGTTGTTTGTTTATAATACTGCATTCCAAGAATGTACGTATACTTAGTCTTAAATGGTAGTGTTATATTTCTTCTACATAAGGCCCACTTGCACGTGAATGATAAACTTTTTTTTGATACAGAGGAAATGTCATTAACCTAAGTTTAACCGTTACGGGTTAATTTATTATTGACAGCTCTTATATGAATCTGACATTATTTAATAATTTTACCTGGGGTTACCTAAGGTTAAATTTACTTGCAAGTGGGCCTTAAAAAGTTGAAAGAAAGTAGGTAAATAAGTATTCGTTATCTGTGACACATAAAGTTTTTAATACGAAGTACGTACGTCAATGTAAAAAAATGTTTGTTTTAAAACGTCATGTTTCTGATTGTGTGGTTTGTTTTCTTATGTTTTTACCGTAGCGTAAAGCCCGTCACAAACGGAGTTAAAACATATGTTAGTATACAGGAATATTATACATATTATAGGTATATATTATACCAAAGGACCACACATTAACAGCATATGAAAATATTCATTACACTGTGTTTCAATGTTATCGCTGCGTGTGTGGACTCTGTCAACTATTTCGGAAAATAAGTACATCGTAAGAAACTCCCTTGGACGTCGTAAGAGGCGACTAAGGGAATAAAGGCTGGTAGTATTGTTAGGCGATGGGCTGGCAACCTGTTACTAATACACTGGTAAACATCTTAGCCTAATTGTGCGAAATGTGGTTCTGGAATTATCAAAAAGTTTTTTATAGGGTTGTTAGTAATTCTTTAGCTCTGCCTACCCCATTCTGGGGATGGGCGTGACTCGGGCGTACGCTTATGTATGTATGTATATATCGTATAGCATTGCTATAATATATATTTTGGAATATTATAGCTCCGTGCGTGACGCGCTTTACCTGCGTCTCCTCATATCTTGATGCGGAACGCTTAACTATTTATAAATAATATTTTAGGGTGGTAGGACCTTGTGCAGGGTCCGTCCGGATCGCTACCACCATCTTATCCATTAACCTACCGCCAAACAGCAGTGTTCGCATTGTTGTGTTCCGGTTTGGGGATAAGACAGCCGGTGAAATGACTAGCATAGAGGCATTCCATCTTAGCCTCAGGGTTGGCAACGCATTTGCAGTCTTAGGATTGCATTGCAGTCTTGTGATTGCGAATGTCTATGGGTCACAGTTTCCACTTACCATCAGGTGGCCTGTGTGCTCGTTTGCCTACTCGATGCCATAAAAAAAAAAAAAAAAAAAACATTCTCACACCGTTTATTCCCAGCCACTGAACCGCTCTGTCTGGCCTTTCGCATTGCTTGCTGAGGCATACAGATTCCGCCTCCGATACGCCTTCGCACCGCTTCTGGTGTGTCCTCAACAGGAAAAATTATAGTGCCCGAATAATCATCGCCGAGCAACAGAGAAATATGCTTTCTGAGCGATATGATTAAATATACCTTGAAGATTAGGCGGCGTGGCTGGGCGAAATGGTAGTTTGATTCATTGATCGATTCTTAGGTAGGTAAGTTAAGTTCCTACAAATAAGTAGGGTAAAGTCAGCAGTAGTCAGCCAGAGACCAGTAGTCGACTTTATATGAGTGCGAAGAGTGAGAAATATATCTTTCGTACGTTTCCCACTCATACAAAGTATAGTCAGAGGATGACTACAGGTCTCTGGCTGACCACTGGTGACTTTACCCTATCAAAAAAGCAAAGGCGCATCAGATTTTTTTCCGGACGAAATCAAAACAAATCAAATTCATTTAGAAATTTAGTCAATTAATTTTAAACGAGTTTTTTTAAACCTCCTTACTTATAGACGTGGAAGAACCTTAGGGTAGCTAAACCATGCTTTGTCCTTATCTGTCAAATTCAAATGTCACAATGACAGGAAAAGACAAATCATGGTTTATAAGTAAGGCGGCTAGATTAAGAAACCGTAATTTCAACCGAAACGCCAGCGCGTATCAAGAACATATTCACGCATTTCTTCAACCTTGGCTGTATTTTGACGCAGGTCGTAACCAAGATCGTAAATATCTAACAAAGCATATTATTACGTCCAAGCTGTAACGTAGGTAATGAATACTAACTAAAGAATTGAGTAAGCGACCATTTCATTTAACTAACTACGAAAAGCATAATGAACGTTTAGCATAAAAACATATTGTATAATTTTATCAGGCACACAATCAAAAAATATAACACTCATTTATTATACCGATAATTTTCTTGTTATTATGCATTTAAAGTGATTTTTTTACTAGGTTAGGTTAGGTTAGAACTACATACATACATACATAAACTCACGCCTTTATTCCCAGAGTGGGGTAGGCAGAGCTACAGAATTTCCAACAACTATAAAAACTTTTTGATAATTCTGTAACCACATTTTGCACACTTAGGCGAAGATGTTTACCAGTGTATTAGTGACATTAGGTTAGAACTGTGACCTTATAAATAAGTAGTACCTAATCAAAGACGTTAGAAATGTCTACTTTTTAACCTAAGAGCAATATGATTTATTACATCGTTGGTTTATTATAGAGATCGAAATTATGCGATTGGTGTTATGCAAAATGAACATTAGTACTTACAGTCTGTGAGCACTTAGAACATGCTTCGGTTTTCTACATTTCTCTCACTCGCTCTTAATCACTATCTTCTAATAGTATAAAACAAAGTCGCTTTCCGCTGTCTGTCCCTATGTATGCTTAGATCTTTAAAACTACGCAACGGATTTTGATGCGGTTTTTTTTAATAGATAGAGGGATTCAAAAGGAAGGTTTATATGTATAATATTTTTTTTAATTTTATGTTCTGGTGTTACAGAAAACTCATATAAACCGAAGCGAAGCGAGGGCGGGTCGCTAGTAAGATCGTATGAGAGTGAGTGCTTTCACTCACTCTCATACGATCTTACTAGCGACATAAGTACAAACCCGAAAGCATCTTCTAAAAGCTATCGCACTGTACATTCATTTTTATGCAAATCATTACACACCCTTTTAAGAGAATATCATGTTGAATACGTATGATACTCGTATCGGAGGACGGTAAGTGAGAAGTGTTTGTTATGTCTACGCGGTACAATTACCACACGATTTCGATTACAAAACAGGTATTGAGGAAGGCGATACTTATCAACAACAATGCCACTCTTGTCATGAGAACAGGCGTCTATTCTAAACGGCAAAACCATATTACTTTTGATACGTTATCGTCAACGGACAGTAATTGCGGTTGTGTTAAGAACGGGCTCGACGACTACTTGAAGCAAAACCTTTTCATTTCCGTTCCGTTCGCATAAACCGGTTTTTAGAGGAACCTTTATATAAAGTTCTTTTCGAATTAATCGGTTTCGAGCTAAAAAACCGGTTAATCCACCCGTATACCGCGCGCGTCTTCATATTACAAGTCAAAATAATAAGTTGCAACGAACGCGTTAGTTTCTCGACTCGCCGCTCGTGGATTAAATCGGTTAATCAAGGTTAAAATAAAGTTCTCAAAACGTTTGCGTTCCTTATGGCCAATGGAAAAGAGGGGCAGATTAATAATAATACTTTTTATTTACACAAGACACATACCTAGTTACAAATAAAGCAGTGTCCGGTGGATTTCAAACTAGGCTGAGCCTGACCTTGAAACTCATGGAGTCGGTTGACTTTACACAGGGAAATCACAATCACACGGACATGTAAAGTAACATGAAACAAAGTAGGTAATGAATACAATTCTAACAAATTGTATCAAAGAGTTATTTTATAATGTAAGGTTTTAATAACACTGGTGACTGTCTAATATTGTGTGTGCGGAGAGAGTGCGTCTTATGTATGTGTAGGTGTGCGAGCTAGAGGAAATACCACTTATATACTTGTATATGAAGCTCCTTAGTATAGACCAAGAGAGAGAGTAGAGAGAGTAGAGTTGTATCTTTTTAATGTTAGGTTAGTTACTGGAGCCAACTCCGGTCAGTATTCTCCAATTTTGAATATCTTTAAACCTAAATTAATGAACTAAAAAAAACCTGCAACACACACACACCACACACATTCTTCATCTCCGACCTACGTAAGTGAAGATAAGGCGAAATAGTTCCAATGGTTTACTATTCAACAAAAAAAACGTTTACACGAAAAAGTCATGGCAAATGTCTAGTCTAGACTTTAATAAAAATCTCATGACATTTGAAATACTTAAGTAAATACCGATGAAGTTTCTGAAAAATAATGAGAAAAGTTATACTAGTGGGCGGGTACTAGGAATTCTTATAGGTCACGGGGCATTACAAATCAAGTAATATTATGTAAATACTAATATAACTAGCATAAGAAAGTTAAGAAAGAAAATACATTTATTTTTGAGAAATAGAGAAAGGAAAAGGAGCAAAATACTGACATAGACAAAATGCCTGTTGTCAATAGTACCCACTCAGGGTTATACTGGCGTTAAAACCGTTCGAGCTACCAGTAAAACCAATGCAGATATACTAAACTAATCAAAACAAAAAGAAAAACTGCACTGTAAGTAAGCAAGTAACAAACTATAGTATTTGACGAGAAGTAAAATATCTCGACGAAGCCTGTTGCTGATTAAATGTTAGTGTCTTATATTCTTGAGTGTCATGCTGAAATAAATGGAGAGACTGTTCAAATCCATCAATGGATCAATTTTAACGTTTTTATTGATAAACGTTCCAGATGATAATATCGTTCGAGCGGGCTCACGTTCTACACTAAAATGAAACCTATACCTATACCGCTACCACTAACATCAGTAGGTATTTAGACGAGCTAAATTGGTGAATAATTTGCCCTAGTTATCTGAAGTGCAAATTAGATAGCAAATTTAGGCGTAGAAACAGTGCTTATGTAATATTGATATTGTTAACGTGACATCAGTATGCACAAAGCCTTTGTGATGCATTTGTTTGATAAATATTTTCCTTTTGGTGGTTCGTGTTACAATAACAAATGAAATTTACTCAATGTAAGTATAAACTACGATTAAAGTGATAATAGCTGTGGCTACTACAATGCAAAACTAAAAAGTGGCATCTCCTTTATAGCATCTGTATGATATACTAACGGTTCAATAATAAAATTTATTCGAGATATTAGATATAGAAACAACTCTTTGACTTGGTGGGCGGCCAGTGCGGATAAAATTCATGTATTTTCACAAAATCTTTTAATCTTTGTTGTTATGTATTTTTTTTAATTTTAAAGTCTAGAATAGTGTAGGAATGATCAAGACTAATAAACATTCTAAAATTGGTGTCTATTGTTTTTACAGACCCCACTTACTATCAGGTGGCCTGTAGCTTTGTTTTGCCTTCCCCTTACCATAAAAACTAAATAACGGCTGTTTTCACAGTCCGTAAATAGGTCACAAAGATTAAGTAATGATAAAATAATTATTATCCGGGGGACAATGTCACACCAATTGATCTAGTCCAAAACTAAGCTCTAGGCTTGTAATATGGGTACTAGACAGCAATAAATATACTGTTATAGAGAAATATATTCTTAAATACATAGAAAACATCCATGACTCGGGAACAAATATTCGCGTTCTGCCCTTACCGGGATTTTAACCTAGGACCACAGTATAGATATAGCTAAAGCAGTAAAGAAGCTCGGCCTAATTTTCAAGATAAATGCCTACTCTCCAATTGAGCGTCAGGGTTGTCCCCTAAAATTTTGTAAAATTGAAAAAAGTTTTTGTTTAGTAGTAGTAGTAGTTAGTGAAAAATCGATGTCTACGACAGCGAATCCCTTGACATATTGACGAAATGTAGCCGCCATCTTGAACTTTTTAGTTATTGGACTGATTTCTTCCAAAATTGATATTTGGGAATCTGTGTGGTCTCCGACAAGGAATCCGTTGACAGAATGGGAAAAAGTAGTTAAATATCAATTTTGGAAGCAATCAGTCCAATAATTAAAAAATTCAAGATGGCGGCTACTTTTTCCTATCCTGTCAACGGATTCCTAGTCGGGGACCACACAGATTCCCAAATATCAATTTTGGAAGCAATCAGTTAAATAACTAAAAAATTCAAGATGGCGGCTACTTTTTCCCATTATGTCAACGGATTCCTTGTCGGAGACCACACTGATTCCCAAATATCAACTTTGGAAGCAATCAGTCCAATAATTAAAAAGGCAAGATGGCGGCTACTTTTTCCTATTCTGTTAACGGATTCCTTGTAGTGGTCTGTGGAGGCAATAGGTAGAATAACTAAAAAGTTTAACATGGTGGCGACTTCTTTTTTTCGCAACTCGGGAGGAGGTAGGTATGCTTATTTGACATAATATTATGTAGGTATTTCATAACCTAATAAACAAATGTCATCCTATAAAAAGAATTTTATTAAAAATACGTTGCTTATATTATATATACCTACTTGACATTGGCAAAATATCGTTATTATGTAGACGCCATTAAATATATAAATAATAATAAGATTTAAAAATATATTTTATTTATTCTTATCTTTCAACACAAGTAGGGAGTTTAAAAAATGAAATCTCCGTGTTGAGGAAGCCAAATTTTAACAGCCGTATACCACGCAATACACTCGCGGCATCTTTTTAAAGAATATAAAATGCGAAAGAAACCATTCGTCTCGACGCGGCACTCGCGACTGACAGCACTGCGATGTCCGCTTGCATTGCAGGTCTCGTAGAGGCGTGCGTCTGTGTGAGTGCGTCGTTTCGAGCGTTTGTTCGGAGCTTCTTTACTGCTTTAGCTATATCTATACTGTGCTAGGACCGCTAGCTTCGTAGGCAGGGTCACTACCAACTAGGCCAACGCGTCGTCATTCGTTCCTTAACGTCGATTTTTCATAAACAATTTTGAAAAAGGAACAAGTTAACTGTCGCAAAAATTACTAAGTAACTGGTAACTCATAAACAAACTCTCGGATTAATAATAGGCGGAAAGTAAAGTCTGTATGTGTACGGAAGTTCAGAATATCGAGTTCACGGACATTTAGTACTCGACCCAGAAATAACCTCTTTGTAAACTACTGTACGTACGCTCTTCCTGTTAATAAAATACTAAAATAGTTTCAGTGAGAAACAAGGTACTTCGCGGAACTAAATACGATAAGTTTAGCAGCTACTTTTCACATGTTAGTATTTTGCAAAAGTTAATTTGATCCCCCAAAAAATATCAAAGTATTCTATTTATATTCTATTTTGCATGGGTTTTATTAAGTTGGCGTCATATTATTTAAAAACATAGCGTTTTTTTTTTGGACGGGTCGGAAGGGGCCGCCCTAGGCGTACTTTTTCGAGTCAAATCGGTGAAATACTGGAAAAGGGCCGAATCTTAAGTACCCGAGACCGACGTGCGTGCATGACTCGATGTATGAATGTGGAAGAAGCGAAAGAAATTTGTCAAGATTGTAGCAAGTGGAAAGAAGTGGTCTCTGCCTACCCCTCTGGGAAACAGGCGTGATTTAATGTATGTATGTATGTAAGTCTAGGTACTCATATGTTAAAGTAAAATAAGGCTGCGCCCACACCGGACCTTAACGGTGCGTATATTACGGTGCGTCAAAAACGGCGCCATGTTGTTACTATGGCTCCGTCTTTTGTTTACGCAACGACACCGTAATATACGCACCGCATCCGGTGTGGGCGCACCTTAATGGTACACAAACAATAAAAATACCTAACCTACGAATGCCTTGGCAGCGGAGCAGTACTCAAGATACAGGTGGTTTGGGCAGCAGAGTAAGGAACCACTTCCAGCATTCAAGCGAGAGTCTCTTAGGATGTTGGTCGAGACTCTTCACTATGAGACCGTTCGCTGGTACTTCGATCGGGACAGTTATCGTCCAGGGTAGTGATTCTGTAAAGAACGCAACTGTAGCGCGTGTATTTTCAATTAAGCAGCCTTATACGTTCGACCCATCGTGCTGCTAAATTGAAAATGCACGCGCTACAATGTGTTTTGTTCGCACTGACGGGACTACTTAATCTAGCCACTTGGATATCACTTGACAGTCCGCACGACCGGCGTTGTTTACATAATCACTACCCAATCCAATCCAGATACTAGTTGAGCTTGACCTTCTCAGCCTTCACGAGGTTCAGGTCGATCCGTCAACACGATATCAGGCTAATTGGCGACATTAGTCCTGTCCGTGATAACAGATCGAACCCAATAGAGCGTAGCACAGCGGATGTTTACTTATAGTACGGTACTTCGGATTCAATAGCACCATATACTCATACACCTTCATACACATACATAAACTCACGCTTTTATTCCCAGAGTGGGGTAGGCAGAGCTACAGAATTTCCAACAACTATAAAAACTTTTTGATAATTATGTAACCACATTTTGAAAAGAAAAAAAGAAAAGAAAAATACATATATTACACACATGACACACAGAAAAAAAGTAAAAACAAAAAAAAGCAATAAAAATAGTAGTGTCTTCGCGGCAGTGAATCGGACACTGGCTCAGCATAATGCTGAGGTGTTAAACACCTGCAGCGCTGATTTTCAGCCAACTCCGTCCTCCGTTTGCACACTTAGGCGAAGATGTTTACCAGTGTATTAGTGACAGGTTGCAAGCCCATCGTCTAACAGCACTACACGCCTTTATTACCTTAGTCGGCTTTTACGACATCCACGGAAAGACACGGAGTGGCACTATTCTAATCCGGCTACCACACAGGGCATAATACTTACCAAATTTCCTCCAAATTGGGTTTACGATTTATGTAGTCATACAATGGCATAATGTAAGTAACGAAGAGACAGACGAATAAACAAACCTACGCATTTATAACATTAGTAGGGATAGAAAACTGACATGGAATCTACGTCAGCGCTAGGAAATACCTAATGGCCTGCGTAGTAGTTCGTAGTAACGACTATTAACTATTTCCCGTAGTTTAGACGATAAATCAAGCATTATAACAGGTTAACCGTGGTAAAGCCAACACAAATAACACTATATTAAACAACTAGCGACCCGCCCTCGCTTCGCTTCGGTTTATTTGAGTTTTAAAACAAAATTTATTATACATAAAAACCTACCTCTTGAATCACTCTATCTACTAAAAAAAACCGCATCAAAATCCGTTGCGTAGTTTTAAAGATCTAAGCATACATAGGGACAGACAGCGGGAAGCGACTTTGTTTTATACTATGTAGTGATGTACGAATATCGGGGGAAAATCTGACACATACTGATTTAGTCCCAAAGTAAGTTCTAGGCTTGTATGGGTACTAGACAAGTAAAAAACTCATATAGGAAAATACATAGAAAACCTTCAACAGTCAACAACATACTGTTGTTTGCCCATACCAGGAATCAAACCCAGGAATTAACTTAAAAGTCTTGGTATCCAGGACATACATATAAATTACTTGGTTCATGTGACATGTCCTATAGCGGACAATAAAATCTCAGTTTCAAATTATGTTATACAGAAGTTATGAGGAACAGATGAACGTACATACCCATATTTATACCGGTCAAAATCATAGCCCTCCTTTTTGCTTCGCCGTAGTCGGGTAAAAATACAATATTCAGAGCAAAATTAACGCACAGACGCTAAGTGCTGTAAGATTGAACGCTAGTCAATATTAGACTTATTAGTCACTATTGAAAAGTAAAAACCCCCAATCATTAGATTGACCTCTAAATACTTTGAGAGCCGATATACAAGTATCTTACTTAAGTAGCCGTATCTACTTTCATGAAACCTAACTAGAACCATCCCGCTCAAAACGGTCCATTTGAGTACGTTTTGATGTGTTTTGAATACGTTTATTTATATATTGATACTTTGATATTTTGGAACTATGGTGTAATTAGGGTTGCCAACTATTTTTGGGGGATTTATAGTATTTTCCAACAAAAAAGTGTAAAAAATATAGTACACACTAAAAAAATATAGTACTTTAAGACAACTCTTTATTTTGGGGTAAACTATACTTGGCCGTGTGGTTGCCGGCAGAATAGAATAGTACCACTCCATACCTTCCTGTGGAAGTCGTAAGAGACGACTAAGGGATTAAAGGCTTGTAGTATTTTTAGGCGATGGGCTTGCAACCTGTCACTAATATACACATGATATACATCTTAGCCTGTTTGTGCAAAATGTGGTTACAGAATTAACAACTGGCTGTTAAAGTTGTTGGTAATTCTGTAGCTCTGCCTATCCCACTCTGGGATGAAGGCGTGACGGTATGTATGTATGTATGTAACTATACTTACTAGCATTCTGTGAACTCCTTTTAAATAACACTTCTTTTAACTTGAACAGCTTTCAGGTAATTTAGAACTTTTTAAATAAAATTAACTTGGAACGTGTGTTACGTCAGTTATGTGTGTAAATTGAAGTACTTTGTAAAATCCCTTAAAATATAGTATTTTTGCGTACTATATATTTCTTCAACAGTATATAGTACAGAGAGTCAAAATATAGTACAATACTATATAATATAGTACGGTTGGCAACCCTACACCGTAATGTAATTTTTGGAATCATAAAGGCCAGGAGACGCAAAACTGAACCAACTAACCTATTTCTTTTTTTAAGCAACTAACCTTACCTAACTCCTAAACTAATTAACATATAAAAAGGTTAGAACTAAACTCGCCGTCAATAGAACTTGCAAAAGATGTAAAAAAAACCAAAAGAACCAATTCACTATGATTACTCGATAATCACGTACTTTTAAAGATCAAGTGAGGTCTTTGCAATGATTTATACACTAGATCATTTCATATTAACTTTAAGATGAAATAACTATTCATTATACGTTATTTTTAATAAAAACACGCTTGGTGAATATTTGAGGTTATGTGTCAAACAGTACTTATTTGTTTACTTCGTTCACAAGTTCCATTGACGGCGAGTTTATATTTTGGATCCATATAGAAGGGACTTTATTTACCCCTAATATTAACATCAAGTTATGGGACACTCTGTACGTAAGATGGATAAGGAAACTCAATTTCCCACTTCGTAAAATCAGATTATATAAACATTTCCCGTAACTCAAGTCAATAAATCAAATCTTATTAACCATAAACTAGAGTAACGTTGAAATGAATCTTTCGGGAAATCTGGAGGTGTCATAACCGCAATATGTATTTGGCTACATTTCAAATGGTTTGGAGGGTCACCCGTATTTAAGTAGGTATGTATTTCTCTATATAAGTATTTCTAACGTTGTCTAGTACCCATATAGTACAAGCTTGGAGCGTAGTTTGGGACTATAGTCTATACTTTTAGGTATTTAAAAAAATGTAAACATTCCAAATCACGTGACTATGTTAAACAACCAATCAAACTGTTTTATCCAGCTTTGACGTACGACGACTTTGACGGCAGCCAATAGAAGCAGTACACTGTCTACTTCTATTGGCTGACGAACTATATCACGTGGTTGTTTTGTTAAAAAAAAAATGCCTAAAATGCCACGTTAACTCTGATTACTCTGTTTGCCCCTAACGGAAAAACCTCCAAACCTCATCCTCACACTACCAACCAACAAATAAATCACAACTAACCTAGATTGTTTCCTGTCCGTTTACATTTAAGCGAAAGCGTGCGTCATGTGTAACCGAACTTATATTCTCTTATGACATTTGCCTTATATGTATTTGTTTGCTCGGAGAACAACTCGTTTTCATTGACACAGAATGACACTACAGCGAATCCTTTTACACCTCTACGCCCTATACTCCATCTGTTTAGGTTATTAAAACTATTTGTAAACAAATCAATCCACGTGGATGTGTTAAACCGCCAATCAAAACTGTTTTGCAGAGCTTTGACGTATCAGGTTCTAGCTGTATTGGCTGATGAACTCCACGTATTTTAAACTAAATATAAGTTTAAATAAATGAAGTATTAACAAAAAATACTTTTTTAACACTTCTTTATGCATCAACAGGTATATTAACCTATACTAATATTATAAAGATGAAGAGTTTGTTTGTTTGTTTGCTTGAACGCGCTAATCTCAGGAACTACTGGTCCGATTTGAAAAATTCTTTCAGTGTTAGATAGCCCATTTACCGAGGAAGGCTATAGGTTATTTATTATACTCACATAAACCAATGCGAAGCGAGCGCAGGTCGCTAGTTAAAGTATGAATGAACAAATTTGAGCGTATTCGTTTATTTATTTATTTATTTAAACTTCTTTGCACAAAATACAACAAAGTACAAATGGCGGACTTAATGCCCAATGGCCACAAAACATTTCACATTTTAGTTTATTTTAAATATGTACTGTGTTATTATTTAAAATCCCGATAATAATAATTCACAATAATAAAATGATTACTTAGTAATTGAAAAAATTAAAAAAATAGACCTCACATTTTATTATCATGCACAATATCAAAAAAATAACACAAAAGGCAGAGCTTCACATTTTCAAGAAAACCCCCTTTAGCAAGATTGTTAATGTAAACAGTAAACAGTGAACTATTTGTGTTTATTTACGTAAAGTAATACATAAACAAAATTGACCGCACGAAAGTAGGTTACAGAAAACTCGATGAGTCACAGGTTTGTGGAAACGAAACAATTTACGATGAAAGAGGGAAAACCCTTGCTATGTATTCTATTATATATATTATATGCTATTATATGAAATGGAACCTATATACATACATACATACATAAACTCAAGCCTTTATTCCCAAAGTGGGGTAGGCAGAGCTACAGAATTTCCAACAACTATAAAAACTTTTTGATAATACTGTAACCACATTTTGCACACTTAGGCGAAGATGTTTACCAGTGTATTAGTAACAGATTGCAAGCCCATCGCCTAACAGTACGCCTTTATTAAATGGAACCTCTCTCATATTAAACAGTTGTCAAGTGGAAAGTTATGATTCACGTGACAATGGCAAATCAAATCCACTACACTTCGTCAGTCTAGATTACAGATTATTCTGTGCTAACAACCGAAAACTTGACTGATAAGATAATAAAATCTCCAGACAGCAGATGCATTCAAATAATAGATTATTCGTGCAGTTTACATTGGAAAGGACATAAACGTAAGAAACTATGAAAACTAAGCCCTAAGCAATATAACCTTAAAGTTTCAAAAATACAAGAGTACTTAATACAAACGGGTCACTTTTTATACACATTTTATACAAAGTGACCAGTGTTCATTGCTCTTGACTATATATTCCATACAAGTACAAGTAACGGTACGGTTATTATTCTGACTGAATTATGTGGAAACTAAATACGGTGCTAAATGTAAAGGTTATTGGTTATTGAATGTTTGTGGTTTTCATCCGGTTTCTAATTTATAACGATATATTAATAAATAGATATAACGACAACCCTAACTTCAGAGCTCATAAAGTTCATATCTCTTGAACTGCCCAATCAATTTTCATGAAACCTACCTAGCTAATCACTATTCTATTAAACTACATTTCTTTACCAAATCTAAATCAGTTTGGGAGATAAGATGTCACAGGTAGACAAATAGTTACACGAATACAGCGACACACAGATACACACAGAGAACTTATTATGACACCCCTTCTTTTGTGACGAGGGGTCTAGATCTAAATATGTATCGTGCAACCATTATAATTAATATTAATAAAGTCATTTTACAAACAAACCAACAAACACTTTAAAGTATCACTAAGGATAGAATGACGTGTAGATTGTTATCTAGGTTAAAGCAGTTATTTATACGAGTAGCTAAAGGGCTTCAATCCTCTTAGGAACCAGGTCAAGAGTACAGTTCTCCACGGACGATGTGCGTTTGTCGCGTAACTTTCAATAATACAATCCGCCGTGACGTTACTATAGCAGCTATACCTATACTGCACTCCCACAAACACAGACACGGTGGGGCGGTATAAATAGGACCGCGGGCCCGCCGCCCCGCACTCTGCTCCTAGCAATCGCCGAGAGCACACGTACACTAAACCTCAACCTATCAAATCGTTATCATTCTGCATTCAAATATGGTTGTCAAACTAGAAACTGTCGCTGCGTTGTACGCCGATGGATTCCCAACCCTGGCGAAAGCCAGAGGCCGGCAGGAGTGCGCTGCTGCCGAGTGCCCTCGTCGGCAGAAACTACGCCAGATCGCGTTGCCAGCGCTGGTTGAAGATGACTCCGAAGTCGAAGAAGCCTTCGAACCTGAGCCAAGACCTTGCATCCTGCGCGCGGAACACCTCCGCCGCCAGAAATCCATCTCCCCTCGCCGGGAGAGACTCCAGCGCCATTTAGTGCTGCCTTCCCTATCTGAAGATGAGGAGCCCTGATCAATTCGCCAGTCATGTTCGGATTGAAGTTCTGAAGCCGCTCAGCGGACCCTGGGCCCGGACCAAGCAGTGCCGAGACCGGGCCAAGTGATAGTGCAGTTTTCACCCCAGTGACCAAATTCGTAGTGGCACCCAAAGTGAAACCAGAGCGTATATTGAAAGTTGTTTTCAAATATAGGATAAGATTTTATAAAGATTTTGAAAATAAATGTGTTAATTGAATTTCTGATTTTGATTTGACCTATCCACTATTTTACTTTAGGTGAGTGTTTTAAACGTTTACTCAAATACATCGTAAAATTATTAATTTCTGGAACTGATAATGTTTCCAGTACTAAGGAGCATGCTACTTTTTTACAAAAAACAACAGTAATATTGAGAAAACTCATTAAATCCTTTTAGCAGTTTCGAAGGAAATATGACTACTAATTTCCTACTAAAAGGCACTACAAACTATTTCGAATGAGGCAACATTAATAAATATACCTAGATGATTGTGCAGAAATGTAAAAAAAAATACAAAATTTCATCGTTTCAATCGTAGCAAACTGTAAACACTTACTACAAAAAAAAATCATAACATCTTGACAAGCGTTTGAAAACGGTTTACGAAAACATTTAATTTGTTTTGGGTGAATGTTCCGGTACTTTTGCGACGTAGGATCGTACAATAACCACTTTTTTTGTTAGCCATACAACACTGCCTTAAATGAGCGTCAAGTCACGAGAACGAAATTACGTCGAAAACGATAATTGGCTTTTTAAGACAGGGTTCATTACTGTGTAGATTAAAGTCAATGACCGTGTTAAGTAAACTAAAGTTGTATCGTTTACAAGCTTTTATTTAACTTGCAATGTATGTATGTAAGGATCAAGTCTTGCAAGTAAAATTTGACCCGCTTCCCGGTTTCCGATAAAGCTGAACATTTGATGAGAATACAATAATATACATACATACACATACATAAACTCACGCCTTTATTCCCAGAGTGGGGTAGGCAGAGCTACAGAATTACCAACACCTCTAAAAGCTTGTTGAAAAATCTGTAACCACATTTTGCACACTTAGGCTAAGATGTTTACCAGTGTATTAGTGACAGGTTGCAAGCCCATCGCCTAACAGTACTATACGCCTTTATTCCCTTAGCCGTCTCTTACGACATCCACGGGAAGATATGGAGTGGCACTATTCTAACCCGGCAACCACAAGGACGAATAATATAGTAGATCATAGTAATATGTCAAAGTAAGATGGAGACTCAGTGTGGCCATAGGAACTGCTAAATTACACATGATAAACCCGTCGTGTTAGGGCTTGTTTGAATCGTCTTGACGAGTAAATGACGACTGTGCAAAAAAAAGTACATTCGGCAACAAAAGCTTGTCCCAAAAATTAAATTTTTGTCAGAAACTTATTTGAAGCATTGTAATACGGTTATTTTCATTCCAAACTGACCTATTATATGTAGAGTCGTTGGCAATGAATGTGTTAAAAGATAACATAGCATGGCAACCACTCAAATGAAATCGGGTCACTGTTAGTAGATATTTATACGAGCATTGAACCATAATTACTGCACTTGTTTTTGTAACTAACCACATTCATATCACTACAAAGTATAAAACAAAGTCGCTTCCCGCTGTCTGTCCCTATGTATGCTTAGATCTTTAAAACTACGCAACGGATTTTGATGCGGTTTTTTTTAGTAGATAGAGTCATTCAAGAGGAAGGTTTTTATGTATAATAAATTTTGTTTTATGTACGTGTGTTATAGAAAACTCAAATAAACCGAAGCGAAGCGAGGGCGGGTCGCTAGTAAAGAGATAAGGAGCTGTTGAAGTTATTATCAATCTAGTGTAGTGTCTAGAGAGTGAATAAATCTTTCAAGTGTTTGATAGCAGGGTATCACAGTATTATATAAGTATTTATATCGTTGTCTAGTACCCATAGTACAAGCCTAGAGCTTAGTTTGGGACCAGGTCAATTGGTGTGATATAGTCCCCTGATATTATTATTATTATTATCACATGGACTATCTTAATACTTAAGTTTTAAAGATACTATCACCAATCTTGCGGGTCTAGTATGGCTGCGTATATCGCGTGTCAACTGTGGATAAAGTATCCGTGACTTTTTGACGCGTGTACTTATTTACCTGACAGAAGGTGACGGATGCCTTATTCACAGTGTGATGTGATGACAATCAATAAATGAATGAATGAATGAATGAATGAATGAATGATAATTATTAGGGAGTGTTCACATCTTGTTAGCAAAATTCAAATTTTTTTTTTTTTTAATAAGGAGAAACTTACCTACATACGCATTGATACCGTTGTTAAATGAAATAAAGCCGTGGAAAAAAATATGATTCGTGGGATTTTTGTTGTTTATCGTGTGTAATAATAATAATCATGTAATAATATGTTTTTAATAATCAATCAACATCTTATTTATTTATTTGTAATCGCATCCTCGATAACGATCGAGCCCTATCAATTTTTATGAGTTTCAAATCAGGGGTTTCCTTGGTAATTGATCAGTCAATATTTATTATCCAGAAATCTAGTTTTCATACTAATGACCAAACATACTGATGACTTGCGTTTTTGTTGCCTATGTTTAAAGAATAATAAATTGATTGATCGATATTTTATAATGCGCTAAATTAGTGGTATCGAATCGAAATCTTTCATCTACGCACTAATTAAATAAAGATATATCTATATGTAAATATTACAACATTGTTATTAAAGTAATGTACAAAGGCGAACTTATCCCTTAATGGGATGTCTTCTATGCATGGGGTTGGACAAATACAAGTTTGCACCAAAAGTAGCAAAAGGAGATGATGATACTACACTAATATTATAAAGAGGAAAGATTTGTATTCTTGTATTTTTGTGTGTGTGTATGTTTGTAATGAATAAACTCAAAAACTGACGTGCCGATTTCCGCCTTTGTACATCCCTGTTATATTTTTGTCTATTTTATAATTGTTATCTCTTTTGTTACATAGGTACATATTTCAAAAATTCTTTCACAATTGGAAAGCTCCATTCAACCTGAGTGACATAGGCTATGTTTTATTTTCTGCGTGGACGGAGTTGCGCGCAAAAGCTAGTTATAAATAAAATAAAATATTAAATAAATTAACTAATATAAACTTTCATATATAATACACGTACACACATTTATATGTATTTATAATTACACATACATAATAATCTAAATATATAAACGGAGAAACTGACTGACTGACTGACAGACATATCAACGCACAGCCTAAACGGCTAAACGAGAAGTTTGCTCGTAACTTACAACATACAAGTCAATTTGCTTCCGCCCGCGACTTGGTCTGCGTAGATTTCGACTATCGTTATTCCCTCGGGATAAAAATAGCCTATGTATTAATCCAGGGTATAAGCTATCTCTATTCCAAATTTCACCCAATTCGGTCCAGCCGTTGTAACGTGACGGAGTAACAAACTGACACAAAAACTTTGGCATTTTTATATTACTTAAGGCGGATTCGACCAAACGAGATTAAGGTCTTATACCTAGATTAAACGCCGAATTTGTATAGACTAATCTCGGAGTAAGTCTTATTCCAGTTTGGTGAAATGCTGCCTTAGTAGGTTACATTTTATAAACTAAAGACGTTTGGAACTATAAAAAGTATTTGACAGGGCAAGGATATAACACAATTAGAAAAAGTAATTTGTATTACCACAAACAATAATAAGGGAAAATAATATAAACTTATTTTCAAGGTTGTTAAGACTGCACCGAGCAAACGCCGAGCGTTCTGTGGCGCTCTCATTACTATTATTGTGTTTTCTAACTAACTAAAGAATTTCCTTGAAATCAGACTATTTTTTTTGTATTGTATGTAAAAACACAATTTATGGGATACGTAATAAACTTTAATAACAATTACCCTTTGAGTAGTCAGCTTAACGGGAATAGGTGGCCATTTTTTTCCGTTTAGTTGATAACTCGTAGGTGAATTTTTATTAAATTATGTGATTTACCCTATAAGTGGCGTTTTCATTTGTAGTACAAAAACCTATCGTTCAATTTCAAGAAAATGCTTTAGTTTATTAGAAAACACTATTAAATTAATGAGGGCGCCACTTTACATCCGGCGTGCGCTCGGAGCAGTCTTAAAATACAACTTCAGTAGGTATTACCACTATTCGAAGGGCCCAAGGGTTATATTTCCTGTAAAAAAACCCCAAGGTATCTTGGTATATTTTTGTTTATAAACACAATAAAGCAAGTATTTCTCGGATAAGTATAGTAGTCATTCGATTTTCCGCTTGATTTCTCACAAGGTGAACGCCCACAGTATACAATTACAAACCGTATCGCAAAACGTCGTATCTCCTAGAATACGCGGACCTCATTACGAAGAAAAAAGAGTTGAGTTTTCTTCAGCTACAACTACACATACTCCGATTTTGTCTTAAGGGCAGTACAATTCAGAGAAAGCCCAAAACAACTGTTGTACCTAATCATTTGGAAAACCCCAAGTATTTTTGGTGACTAATTGACTCATTTCTTTCTTACGTAAGCGGATCTTTGGTGGTCAGCCTTGGGGGAAGGCCATGATCAACAAAAGAGGAGGGGGGGGGGTTATTTCATAAGGTCTCAGCTAACTGCGAGCGTAGACACGTATATTTTTGCGATTTGAAAGCGCGTACAGGTCTAGACTAAATCGAGAGAAAGGGAAGGAGCTAACGTAACTTCATACATACATACATACATAAACTTACGCCTTTATTTATTTATTAAGGTTTGCCAACAGGTAAGGTACTATAAAACTTACAAACGAATTATGACATTTCGTTGATAGGGTAGGCAGAGCTACAGAATTTCCAACAACTATAAAAACTTTTCGATTATCAAAGTAGCGCCTCAAATTAAAATTTATGTTTAGGATTGAGGTCGGCTTTCGTGTTTTTAACAATGTTAAAGTACGTTAATGGGTTGGACATAGAGCGTCAGTGGCCTAGTGGCTTAGAGGGTCGACTCGTGATCGTAAGGTACCGAGTTCGAACCACCGCGTTCACCATGTACCAATGAGTTTTTCTTATCTTAGTACATTATCCGATGCTTTTATGGTGAAAGAAAAACATCGTGAGGGAACCTGCACATTCGAACAGCTGAGTGTGAGTAAGGTAAGATAAGATAAGATAAGATGGGTTGGACCTAGCACATTTACAGTTTTATTTGCAGTGTTAGATTGCAATCTTAGGTTTGCCGACTTGAGATGGCCTCTATGAGCATCAGAGCATCAAGTTTAGTGAGCTCAGTTCATTTGCCTTTTTCATGCCTTTAAAAAGTCATTAACTTTTGACCAATGCAAACAGAAGCGACAGGTTGTTTTCATCATCACTACATAGTATAAAACAAAGTCGCTTCCCGCTGTCTGTCCCTATGTATGCTTAGATCTTTAAAACTACGCAACGGATTTTGAAGCGTTTTTTTTTTATAGATAGAGTGATCCAAGAGGAAGGTTTTTATGTATAATAAACTCTATTTTATGTACGGGTGTTACAGTAAACTCTCATAAACCGAAGCGAAGCGAGGGCGGGTCGCTAGTTAGTCATAATGCCACAATGGTAGCTATACATTGCGTCGCCACGACGTAAGAATTCAATAAAGCGAATAGCAACTTGAGGTGAGACGTACTAGGTAAATCGAGCACTGAGTCTTTCGAGTACACGTCCAGAAAACGACTAGGTCCACGAGTATTTAAAGTACGCGGCTTGTTGAGTATTTCCGAGTTGTCTCTAAGAATCAGTTTGAAAGAAAGAAAATTATTGAAATAGATCATGAATTAGTCCCAGCATCTCAGCATGTGTGAAGCCGACGCTGGGCTTCCGCTGGGACCGCACCGTGAAAACACGGAAAGCGACACGAACATTACGGTAGCTACATAGAAATAGAAATAGAAATAGAAACATTTATTCGACGAACACAAGAAAAAAAAACAGAACAGAGAAAAACATCATTAAAATAAGGATGGCAACACAGTAATAATAATAATAAAAAAAACAATAAAAAAGGAAAGAAAAAAAAAACCATTGCAGGATAGTGTTGCCATGGGTGATTCCGTGACGTCGAAATTGACACCACTCAGCACTAACTATGTCACAGAGTTAAGTTTTTCAGTGGCCCAACGTGATACACAATGGACAAACAATGGAATAAAATTTTAAATGACAATTTTACGTAGTTCAAATGAGTCCTATGTCGGAACAGATAACGCCCAGGTGGCTACCAGATAAAGTAACAATGTAATACATATACTGATTACAGGTATAGTAGTTTCGGCTCGGTACGCGGACAATCGGACATTGATGTTCAGTGTGGGTTTCCGCGAGTGTTAAGTTTGACAGGACGCACGTAAACGTATAATATCGTACATTAATGGTGTGTTGCATTGCAAATGCAGTAATTGCTTGAGTTTTTATCACTACATAGTATAAAACAAAGTCGCTTCCCGCTGTCTGTCCCTATGTATGCTTAGATCTTTAAAACTACGCAATGGATTAAGATGCGTTTTTTTTTAGTAGATAGAGTGATTCAAGAGGAAGGTTTTTATGTATAATAAATTTTGTTTTATGTACGTGTGTTATAGAAAACTCAAATAAACCGAAGCGAAGCGAGGGCGGGTCGCTAGTTAGAAATAATTTGTAAAAACCAAAACATTTTATAAGTCTGTATCCGCTGCCATCTTTCTGCGTTCCGAATATCCGATACGAAATACTCGATACGCGTTGACTCACTTTGAAGGCATCGTGTATTTGGGCGTCAAAGCAAAAACTTATTCCAAACGAGGACGCAGGTAGCCTAATTGGAAGCTAACTAGGCTGCCTATCAAAGCTAGCGGTCCCGGGTACGATTCCCGGTCTAGTCAAATACTTGTGTGTATAATCCTAGACCTTAGTTCGGGACTAGGTCAATGTATGTGAAATTTTCCAAGGTTTTTTTATACCTGTTCCAGTAAATACGTCTCACCTCTATACCAACAAGCAATGTATATACGAGTATTCAGATTATCGAGAAATGAAAACCGTTTTAAAGCTCTCAGCATGTTTACACAGACCACGTGATTCAAGAGCAGGACAATAACATCGGTCACGCGACGTGGAAGAATTTCCAGTAAACAATGTTTTGTTTCATTTGTCCCGATTGTCACGTACGTTAGATACAGCATGTGTTTTGAGAAATGGCGACGGACTTGAGAACCATCGTAAGCGGACAATAGTTAAGCCGGTAATACACTTTTTTTATAGCCTGTATGAGTCAGTATCCCACTGCTGAGCAAAGGGGTGTCCCTCTAAATTCCTAACAACTTTTGTCCGAATTTTCATTTGCCCTAAACTTTTTTTCAAGCTGAGTCAGGCAACTTTTTAAGTTTTCCAATTATACGTACGGTTTAGTTAGGTTAGAGTTGTATTAAAACAAAACTAAAAAGTTAGGGATTCAATAGGGGAACCTGAGCAAAGGCTTCTCCCCTTGATATCTCTTTTAACAATAACTGATTTTAATTACGATTTCTTATTATCCTTGGGTGCTAAATCCTAGATAAACTGAATCCACAGTTAACGGTGCAATTAATTCAACACATTAAAACGTAGTTATTTTTAATGTCTAGTGTTAAAGGCTGGAAACTTACCCCCACGCAGGTCAACGGGAAAAGCCAGAAGTTTTCACATTTCTACCTACCCACACAAATGGCACTACTAGATCAAAACAGTAGTAACTCAAAATACAACTGTATTTTAAAATCAACTTTAATACAACTACTGTGAACTTCAAATAAATCTACCAAGCATTTTGAGTTCATACTGTTTTGATCTAGCAGTGCGAAAAATGTAGACTGTTAGTTTTTATTAGGCTCTAGGGAGTCAAGCAGGTCCTAAGTTATTTTGTTAAAGTGTGATAAATACCTCTTTATATCGTACGTTTCCAAAATGAACCAAATATTCTAAGGTTATTGTAATATTTTTATAGCATCATAATTAGTACAAAATTACGCTAAAACTGTGATACTTATTACAACATTTTTCATTGGTAAGATTATAGCGGAAGCACTGGAAAAACACAACAAATACCAAGAATGGCCAAGTTTGAGTTGAGCTCGCACTGATTCGATTCGAAATTGGAATATAAAAATATCTACTGTGTACAGTCGGCCAAAAATGTGGTCTACCTCCCTACGGTTGAAGTTCCTTTGCACGTCATGAATCATGATACAACAAGTTTAATTTTCCCTTGCAATAGTATTATGACAAGTGTCAAAATTAGCGATAGTAAGTACTCACAGAAACTTTTGTCAAAACTGCTAGACCACTTGCTTGGCCGACTGTACCCCTCGATGCGTGAGTCCTTGCACTTAAGACCGCGCCGAGCGTACGCCGTGTTTTCTATTAAACTAAAGTATTTTCTTGGAATTAGTCGGTAGTTTTTTGTACTACAAATGAAAACACAACTTATAGGGTATATCACATAGTTTAATAACAATTCGCCTTCGAGTTATCAACTTAACGGAGAAAAGTGGCCACCGTTTCCCGTTAAGCTGACTACTCAAAGGGTAAATGTTATTAAAGTGTGTCACGTATCCTATAAATTGCGTTTTTACTTGCGCCACAAAAACGTATTTTCTGATTGCATGGAAATTCGTTACTTAAGTAGAAAACACCAATAATACAGAAAACACAGTCTTAATTGGTTTTTTGATGATGATACGTCAAGTTTCCTTCTCAGATGGAAAATCTTCATGCTGTAAGTACTTAACTGAGATGGTACCCAGTTCCTTGAAAAACTTAACCACTTGACGAAAGGGTCAAAAGTATAACCAAATAACCGAAGGCCCAATAGTGATCTAGTGATATACCTCTACAAAGTCCGATGGATAAATAAATAATAGGTAGGCGTAAATAAGTAGGTAGGCCAAGGTGAGTGAATCAACTTATAAGGAAACACCAATAAGTGCTTATTAAAACAATGTTATTGCTCAGTTTATAGCTAAAAAATCATCAGCTCTAAATTCATTACAAACGGTAGAGAATTTAGACTGCTTCGGTTATTGAATTTGAGATACCGTAAAATTACACAACTATGGTCCTAGCCTGTAACAATAGTCCAATTTGCCTCATTACATTAATCTAAAGTATAATAACTTACGGCTATTATTGCTGGGTATATATACTGTTTAGCCTAAAATCGATTGCTCCCTATTGATTGACCCTGCACAAGGTCCTACCACCCGCTGTCTTTGCATGGCGATAACTTTTTTCACACAAATATTTTGAACCACCTGCCATTGTAATAGTTTTACAACTTAGAATTACCCATTCGGGGACATATATAAATAATAAATATCAGGGGACAATGTCACACCAATTGACCTAGTCCCAAATTAAGCTCAAAGCTTGTATTATGGGTACTAGACAACGATATAAATACTTACATAGAGAAATATATACTTAAATATATAGAAAACATCCATGACTCAGGAACAAACATTCGCGCTCATCACACTAATATCTGCCCTTACCGGAATTTGAACCCAGGACCGCTAGCTTCGTAGGCAGGGTCACTACCAACTAGGCCAGCGTGTCGTCAACCGCCGTCATATCGTTGTGCTTATTGGTCATTAGGCCAATAAGCCCACCCTCCTTTGCGCATACATGATCACGGTTTGCGCATATCAACGTTGCCGCCGCGACAACGCTTTACAGCTCGTAAACGATCTCTGTTAGGTACTCCGAACATCACAAAGAGACTATTCAGAGCGTGTTTATTTTGCGTCATTACGAGCTCAATCGGGCTGTCCAAACCGCACTGTTTGTCGCAAACACCGTAAACCGAGCTTACGTGACGGCAACGTGTTTATTTTATACATGGTCGACACGTGATGTTGTACCTACATGAGATATGTTTTGGAAATTAAGGGCTAATTTACCCTATTACCCGTGGTCCCAGTACTTCGTCCCACTGCTCTATTCGCTTTCGTCAGAATTTCGACAGAAACCCTTTTTATTCCGCAAAAGAAGATAGGTTAGGTTCGTTAGGTATCTTTAAACGCCCGAAGGGCAAACAGCCCAGAAATAGGAGCCCTACCGCAAGGCAGGGCTCCGTCAAAAAGAGCAGTGGGACGAAGTAGTGGGACCACGGGTAATGCCCCTTTAATTTGTACTGCGTCTAGTATTTGTGTATGTGTCTGTCTGTGGCATCATAGCTCCTAATCGGATTAACCGAATCGGAAGCAGATTTTTTTAAAAGAAAGCTTGTTTAATAAGGATCATTTCTAGCAAGGTTTTATGAAAATCGGTTCAGGCATTTAAGAGATATCAGCTTTGAAAGTAGTAGGGGGGACACTAAACCTTTTTCGATAAGACCAGATGATATAATAATTATTATACCTGTATAATTAGTCACGTCGTTAATGGGGGAACACGAAATGACAATCGTACCAAACCTAGCAAAGCTTTTTTTTTTAATTATATAAGATAAATAAGATAAAAAGATGTTTATTCAGTAAGTAGTCCGCACGGGCACTTTTACACGTCAAAAATCTACCAGCGCTTCGCAAGAGACCACTACTGAGAAGAAACGCCGCAAGAAACTCAACAGTAAAGTTAGTCGTTTTTTAAATATACAATTATAAAACTTAACCTACTTAGCATTATACAAAACAATGAATCTAACATACGATAAGAAATGAATGTATTCACGCGTAGTTGAGCAGGAAAATGTGTCAATACTGAGAATTTTCTCCAGAACTAATTAGTAATACTACTATCTGCCAAGTTTTGTTTGTTCCTTGGGACAGGGGAGGGGTAGGACTATACGACAATGCAGTGCTGCAAGCCCCTCTGATTGGCCTAATCAGTGGCAGCTGCATGATAAGCGACGCCTCGTACTTTAGTATCTAGTATGATTGTTCTCGTCAAAGAACCAAAGCTCATCGGAAACATCATCATCATCATTTGCGGGTGGTAGGACCTTGTGCAGGGTCCGTCCGGATCGCTACCACCATCTTATCCATTAATCTACCGTCAAACAGCAGTGTTCACACTGTTGTGTTCCGGTTTGGGGATAAGACAGCCGGTGAAATCACTCAAGCATTCCATCTTTTTGGCAACGCGTTTGCAGTCTTAGGATTGCATTGCAGTCTTGTGAATGCGAATGTCTATGGGTCACAGTTTCCACTTACCATCAGGTGGCCTGTGTGCTCGTTTGTCTTCTCTATGCTAAAAAAAAAACATCAATTTCTGTGTAAGAAAAACCACTGCTGCGTTTTCCAAACAGTGGAGAAAGTGTCGATTGAAGGTCGCCCTCCGCGCAGCCAGTTTTTTGCATTGCAGCATCGCCATTTCGTGTTCCCCCATTAATAACGTGACTAATTATACAGGTATAATATATATCATCTGGTAGTCTTATCAAACTAGGTTTAGTGACATGGGCTCTTACTGTCACATTCAGAGACGTAAATTAAATTTAATGCTAGATTACTCAATACTCAACACTCAATCATTTATTGCACTTAAGTTTTATTTGTTATGTAATAAAATTTAATTGTGGACCCTGTTGGGCACGGCAAAATTGGTTAGGAGAGGACGAGTTGAATACGTATATTTTGTAAAGCTCAATTTCTTAAAATTTGCATATGCAGTGCATTATAAATAACAATTTATATAGACACTAGCGACCCGCCCTCGGTTCGCTTCGGTTCATGTGAGTTTTCTGTAACACTCGTACATGAAACCGGATTTATTATACATATAAACCTTCCTCTTGAAACACTCTATCTATTAATAAAAACCGCGTCAAAATCCGTTGCGTAGTTTTAAAGATCTAAGCATACATAGGGACAGACAGGCGCAAGCGACTTTGTTTTATACTATGTAGTGATCTATTCTGTTTAAATCAATCGATTAAAGTTGCTGCTTTCACATTATTTGCTATAGCAATAGAATAAGACAACACGTCACTAAGCAAGCATTACATTTAATTACCGTCTTTGACAGTGCGGCAGTAAGCGCCATCATATCGGGTTTGTTTTTAATGAATAGTAATGAACGAGTACGTTTAGTTTTTTTCCGTTTATTTGTGGGAGCTCTTAGGACCCCGATGCACACTTGCCCTTGGTAATAAACCAACCTATGGCATAATACCTATACCAGAAGCCCCCGACAAGATGCACTACGCTAGCTAGCGTTTCTCTTCGTTTAGTTTTTAAACCAATCGCGTCACTGGCACATCACGTGACTTTTCGTATCACGTCATCTACCAGTGACGCGATTGGTTTACAAACTAAACGAAGAGAAACGCTAGCTAGCGTGGTGCATGTTGTCTGGGCCCTCAGGATCTCTATTCAACTATATTTAATTTCAATTAACATCTTTCCCGTGTGGTTGCCGGGTTAGAATAGTGCCACTCCATGTCTTCCCGTGGATGTCGTAAGAGACGGCTAAGGGAATAAAGGCGTATAGTACTGTTAGGCGATGGGCTTGCAACCTGTCACCAATACACTGTTAAACGTGTGCAAAATGTGGTTACAGATAATTATCTAAAAGTTTTTATAGTTGTTGGAAATTCTGTAGCTCTGCCTACCCCACTCTGGGAATAAAGGCGTGAGTTTGTGTATGTACTCGTATGTAACATCTGTTTGACCGTAAGGCCAGCCAGTTCGGAGCAGACCCCTTACAGATTCTGAACTCCTAGTAGGATGCCTTAACAAGCTCATCTAAATGATGGGTTTGAGTCATGTCATGGGTGATGTTGGAACGGAAATTTACTTCTTATGTCACTTTGGTACCTAACCAACGAAATTACGTCACTTTGTAAACAAACCCGCGACATCAATAAAAATGCGTGATGCAATAGAATTTATACTCTGTGTGCAATCCAGACGGTTGCCGCCCTCGAAAATCGAAGTTCCAAGTTACGTTGGCTCTATCCCTGTTGCTCTTTATTCGAAACTAAATCAAGAGAAAGGGATGAAGGTACCTAACTTTGAACTTCAAAGTAAGCCTTTGCACGAAGTCCTCATAATAATTATAGATATCTAGCGACTTGCCCTCGCTTCGTTTCGGTTTACGTCCGTGTCCTGTAGCACCCCTGCATAAACCAGAACTTATACTTACACTACTACTACTTAAGACTGCACCGAGCAAACATCGAGCGTCGAGTGACGCCCTCATTACTTTTATTGTGTTTTCTAATTAACTAAAGAATTTCCTTGCAATCAGACGATACGTTTTTGTAGCGCAAGTAAAAACACAATTTATGGGATACGTAACAAACTTTAATAACCCTTTGAGTAGTCAGTTTAACGGGAAAAGGTGGCCACTTTTTTCCGTTAAGTCGGTAACTCGAAGGTGAATTGTTATTAAACTATGTGGTATACCCTATAAGTTGTGTTTTTATTTGTAGTACAAAAAAGTACCGACCAATTTCAAGAAAATACTCTAGTTTATTCGAAAACTCTTAACTTACACTTTACTTATACTTTGTTATATATGTAGGTAGTCGTTTTTGAGATTATCGTGAACATGCAGACAGACACGGCGGGGACTTTGTTATAAAATTTTGTTTGTTTTGTTCGCATTTAATGTCCCCTTATTTTTTTTAGAAGACACACGAGTGAACAGGCCCCCTGATGGTAAGTGGGATGTGAGACCCATAGAAATCTGAATTCTCAAGATTGCAATCCTAAAATCCCAAATGCGTTGCCAACCCTGAGGACTAAGATGGAATGCCTCTATGCTGCATTTTGCCTGAAATTCCGTCCACGTAGTAGTTTATTGCTACACCTTCAAGAACTGTAAAATTTTCCGAAAAATATACCTTATCTATCACCCAATAAAAATGTTTAGCATACTTAGAACCTTGTCACTGTGAATGTCATTATCATTGTCATGTAGGTCATTTGATGTTCTGTTTAAAGTTAAGTTGGGGTACTGTACAACTCTTTGTTATAATATAAACTGTCTCAGTACCAAATTTCACGTCGATCGGTGAAGGCGTTAGACCGGGAATGAGGAACAAACAAACAAACAGATTCTCACATTTTAAATATCATTTAGGAATAAGGATATCTTCTTAAAATCATATGAATCTCCTTTTTAAGCCAACCAGAATTAATACGTAATGGTTTCTCAACCTTCACAACACTTTTTCGTCTAAGGTCACTTTGGTATTTAACCGAACACTTACGTCACTTTGTTTGTAAACAACGCACCTCCATATTGTAATGTTTACGTAGCATTTTAATCTACGTAACAGCTTAAGTAACATCTGGCCCCTATTTTACGAACAGGTGACAGATTCTGTAGTTATATCCTTGTAAGGCCCACGTCAAATTTGGTTAGTTCGAATAAGAATCGTATGTCGGTGAACTAAAGTCAAAAGTCCTTAATTTAGGACGTTGTGCCTTACGAGGATATGACAGAAGGCAAACGAGCACACAAGCTACCTGATGATAAGTGGAATCCGATACCATAGACATTTGTATTCTTATAACTACTATCTTAAGACTGTAAATGCATTGATAACGTTCAGGACTAAGACTTAATGACAACGCGATGGCCTAGTTGGTAGTGACCCTGCCTACGAAGTTGGAGGTCCTGGGTTCAAATCCCGGTAAGGGCAGGTATTTGTGTGATGAGCACGAATAATGGTTCCCGAGTCATGGATGTTTTCTATTTAAGTATAATTCTCTATACATACATACCTTCACGCCTGTCTCCCAATGGGGTAGGCAGAGATTATGGAACGCCAGGTGCACCGATCTAAACACACAATTTTCGCTTCCTCTACATTCATCCATCTCTTCATGCACACGTCGGTTTCGGGTGCTTTTGTATATGTGCTTTTATATTTCTCTATATAAGTATTTATATCGTTGTCTAGTACCTTACAAGCCTAGAGCTTAGTTTGGGACTAACTCAATTTGTGTGACTTTCTCCCATGATAAAAAAAAATGCAGTGACAACTGAGGACTAAGATTAAATGCCTCTTTGCTAGTAATTTCACCTATTGTCTTATCCCCACACAGGAACACAACAAAGCGAACATCACCTTTTTTTAGTATGTTAAAGGATAAGATGATGGAACCTGTAGGTACAAGATCCTATCACCAGCATGATCTGGTACGAGTACATTGCAATCTTGTTGAGTACTTTAATCACTGAGTTTCATACAAGCAACGCAATGTATGTCAATGTCACTGCTATTAGGATTGTGATATAAGGTCCCAGGGCCTGATTCGTGATTAAATATCAATTAAACTATTTTTCTTTTAAAATTTCACTTTAGTCTACACAAACTACTCATAAAGACTAAAGCTCCTTATTAATCTCTAGGGACTAAAGTATTTAAACAAAAATATTTTGGAAATCCTTTAACAGCCATTCACGGTGTTTGAGAATGGAGGATTATCGCCATTTTCAGTGATTGAGTATAAACAATTTTTAGGGCCTGAAAATAACCTCAAAATGACAACTGTGCAGTGTGTGCTCGGTTAAACATCTCGTGTCATTATGGCTTGTTTTGTCCCTAGTTGAACAATCTACTATTATCAACGTACTAAAACTATTTAAACTGGGTCTATTTAAACACGCCTGTTGTGGCAGCCGAAACGTCGATATAAACGTTCATTTCATTACATACAAACAAATTATATTCATACAAACGTTCTGATTTATAGTTTTAGTATGTGTGAAAATCGAGTTATTTTATAAACCTACTAGCGACGCGCCCTCGCTTCGCATCGGCTTATGTAAGTATGATATATAGCCTTCTTCGATAAATGAGCTATCTAACACTTAAATATTTTTTTCAAATCAGACCATTACTTCCTGTTATTAACACGTTCAAGCAAACAAACAAACTAACCATCAACCTGTTCAGCTTTATAATATTAGTATAGATTTAATATATTAGATACCTAAACCACACGCCCACGTCTTAAAGTTATTTCAATTCAAGGGCGAAGGGCAAGGTTCAGAAAGGGTCAATGTTACGTATTGAAGACGTAAGTATTTGGACACTCTTAATCTTGTTCTTTCCAAATTCTTACAGTGGTATACATTTTGCCTCACGTCGGTCTGTCAGATTGGTACTTAAGCAGGGATTATGTAAACAACTTTCTGTGAACAATGTTATATTATATCATTAATACGATATACGTATTTATTTAGGACTGAATAAGATAAATATATACTTAAATACATAGACAATATCCAAGACTCAGAACAAATACTTACGCTCATCACACGAATATTTACTCATACTCGTACCGGCAATCAAACTCCGCACTACTAGCTTCGTAGGCAGTGTCACTAAGGTCCGTATCTTGGCTGAGATACCCGTCACAAGATACGTCAAAGTAAACGTCAAACCATAGAAAACTGTCACATTTGACGCATCTCGAGACGAGCATTAGAGTTGAGATTAGTTTATTAATACGACCCTAAGTTGGTTTGTGAATTCCCCATATTGACCTATTTAGCTTGCTCAAGTCGAAAATTCTTAATTTTTTTTTATGGCATAGAGAAGACAAACGAGCACACAGGCCACCTGATGGTAAGTGGAAACTGTGACCCATAGACATTCGCACTCACAAGACTGCAATGCAATCCTAAGACTGCAAACGCGTTGCCAACCCGGAGGACTAAGATGGAATGCCTCTATGCTAGTAATTTCACCGGCTGTCTTATCCCCAAACCGGAACACAACAAAGCGAACACTGCTGTTTGGCGGTAGGTTAATGGATAAGATGGTGGTAGCGATCCGGACGGACCCTGCACAAGGTCCTACCACCCGCAAATTCCGTCCATTCTGTACTCCATTTAACAAAAGTAAATGTCACGTCTCCCAAAACACATAATGTTTTGTGTAGATGTGTATTATCACGACGCAAATATAACACTTAGCTATTTAAATCGCTATAAATAAACTCGTGACCTCCGGAGAACGCGTCACAGCTGGATAGCATTGCAACTTCCTTTCGCACTTGACCGGTAATTGCCAGGATGAAGACGTCAGTGGCATAAAGAATGAAACAGATTACCGTTACGAAAATAGAATAGGGTCGGTTGTATTTTTTTATTGCAACGCTTTTATGAAGATTGAGGATGAGGATTTTTGGGGAACTAAACGCCAAATTGAAGCTGCATTTTATTTTCACTGACTTACACGATTTACAACCAAGAATCCAATATTTCAAGCAAGGTTACTAATCTATAAGTTGAGTATTTTTTTAACGCTTTTATACGGTTAACCGCCTGTCTCAACATCGACAAGTAAAGCATATTTGACAGATAAATTTAGCTTCTTATCTTTCTTATACTTGAAAACACACGCAATTGAAACAGGCCCTAAGAATGGAAAACCTTAATACATTTTGATGCAAGTGCAAAAAGTAAGTCATTTTACATTATAGTAGCAGAAATTTCGTGACACGACTCATAAAACTACGCTCGCCTGGCTTCACCCTTTGCGTTACATAAAGGCGAAGGCGAAACCATCTGCCTGTATTCCCACGTACCAATAATACAAACGGCATCGAACTCGAACATTGTTCGAGCACAGCGCACGTATTCGTCTCCTGCAAATATCATTGGGTTAAGTATTATTAACCTGGAGCTCCGGATGTAGGTCGGTACCACGTTGGGCGCCACCGGTCTGAGTGTCATACAAATTGGAGCCACATTTGGTTGAGAGAAACACTAGAGTTTCTAGCGACGGTTCTCTGCAATGATGGTCTTGTTCAAACTACTGGTAGATTTACTACATAATTACAAGATGCATTCGGCGTTCGTTATCGTTATTCAAAATGGGTTGATGTAAGCTGTCAGACGGTCGCGTCGAGCGCCTACGACATTTTGACAGTTTTCGAAACTCGTTTACGTTAGCGTTACACAATTTGTCTAGACTCACTGATGTAGCTAACTTACTGAATCAATTATTCCATCTTAAACGAGATTTAGGTAAACAAGCATGTGACCTGATAACAGATGATTGGTAGAAAATCGGCATACATTGCAAATTTGATATCTTAATTATAGAACATCATAGCTATGTTACCTTGGAATTGTAGCCTGTTACAAGGCATAACGTTTGTGAAATGGGGTCGGGTCAAACGTGGAACATAGGTCAGGCAAACAGATTGAGGTCACTGAACTACGCAGCACCAAACGTCCTCATACGAACGACGTCAAAGATGCGTTTTAATTTTTTTCATCACACTTGCTCGTAAATAGTGTCCTAACATGCTAGAAAAATCGACCGTAAATCCAAAATAATACCCGCGGGCCTTTTTTTTACCATTACGTTACTTAAGTGCGTAATAGCTTTTTTTTTAAATATTATACGTGGACTCAAACTATCACAATACGTCAGGACCCCAATTCTTGTGCCATTCGATATGAAGTTTCATTCGAGATGAAATGTCAGTTGAATACTATTTCCTAACAATCTCGCATAATAAACTATTGATCTCATATGTCACTAGAATCGGACTCCGAACACGTTTGACATTATCTGTGGTAAGTCACAGACAATGATGTAGTCTGCCGCTAATAAGTTAAAAATATGATCTTTTGTCTGATTTTATTTCATTTCCTCGCAATTGTGATGAAAAACATTGTATGTTACACGGGTGGTAAAGGAAATACAAAGCTCGAGTCATTAAAGCCCTCAGCCTACGGCTTCGGGCTTCTAACAGACTCTCGTTTGTAATTCTTTCTTTACCACCCTTAATACACAATGTACTATTACGGTATTCCATTGAAATAAGGTGCAAAAATGTAAAGATATATTTGACGTTGACTGTACACTACTACATAGCTATAGTCAAGCCAAGCAGATATACTTAAGGAACAGATTAAAAAGAGTTTTACAATTGTATATTTTATCTTCCCCTAATCCCTTATGTTGGTATACGTACCCTTCTGTCATCCAATTTCCCGCTTTTTTGACCTGTCAGTGTCGTCCGTAATATTTGTTATTTGTTACAGGAATCCTGTCTGATCATACCACAAAAAACATAATTTACACGGACGTTGAATTTACTCGTTTCGTGTGTTTTGCCAACAACTCGACATTGGCGTAACATAGTGTTGCTTCGTACTTAAGACTGCGCCGAGCAAACGCCGAGCGTCCAGTGGCGTCCTCATTACTATTATTGTGTTTTCTAATTAACTCAAAAAAATCCTTGGAATCGGACGATGCATTTTTGTAGTGCAAGTAAAAACACAATTTACGGAATACCTAATAAACTGTAATAACATTTACCCTTTGAGTAGTCAGCTTAACAGGAAAAAGTGGCCACTTTTTTCCGTTAAGCGGATAACTCGAAGGTGAATTGTTATTAAACGATGTGATATACCATATAAGTTTTGTTTTCATTTGTAATACAAAAAACATACCGTCCAATTTCAAGAAAACTCTTTAGTTTATTAGAAAACACAATAAATAGATAGCACGAATAGAAAACACGATAAAGTAATGAGGGCGCGACTGTACATCCGGCGTACACTCGGCGCAGTCTTAAGACGGGAAACTACGAGTACGATAGATAGGCTTGCTATTAGGTTTTAATGTGCATATAATAATTATAACTGGCTGTATTAATATACTTGTAGCTGTCTATTTAGTTATTTTGAATATGTGCTATAGTGTTCGTTTTGTATTGTCTGTTTGACATGTTCGTAATAAAAATTTGATACCGTGATGTACTCATTATAATTTGTTATTTTTACTCTACTTTCCTGTGCTTTCACTATCCGCCATACTCCTGCTGGATCAATCACCCAGATTATCCGTCACAGTGGTTATGGGGCCCAGAGCTCAGTAAGTAAGAAATAGCAATTTTATTTCAAGGTCAGCTTACACAAGGTACGTCAAAATTAAAGTACGATCAGCTGACGAAGTTGACGTAAAAGAGTCAACAATATGAGTACTGTTAAAATAGAATCGCTCACTCATGAAAATTACGAGACCTGGAGGATTCAGGCTGAGGCGATCCTTATTAAAAACGACGCATGGGGCTACGTAAATGGTAAAAGAGGCAAACCAGCAGAGCCGACAGAATCCGAAAAATGGGACACGGAAGACGCGAAAGCTAAGTCTGACATAGTTTTAGCTATTAGCCCAAGCGAATTACGACATATTCGCGGATGCAAGACATCGCGGGACGTATGGCTAAAACTTGAAAGTGTTCATGCTTCTAAGGGACCTGCCAAGAAGGCGACGTTGTTGAAGGAAATGTTGCTTCATAAAATGGATGAAGGTGGTGACATTAGAGAACATGTCATGCATTTCTTCGATATCAAATGTAAGTTAGCTAACATGGAGATCGAAATGCACGATGATTTAGTTTCCATTATGCTTCTCTACAGTTTGTTGAAATACTTTATTGGTACAAAAATTAATGTTAAAATAATAGACAAAACTATGTAATTAAATAAAGCATAGACTATAATGTTTTCTCATATTTGACTGCTGGCAATACTTTCTCTCATCTTCAACATGGCTCTTCTTGACAGTATTTTTCATACCGGCTTCCCTGTATAAATTAATAATAAAATAAACATTGCAGTGATTAGAAATAATACTTTCATTTATTAACCATAATCTCCTATAGGTTATGGGCCCAGCACGTTGAATATACTCGTAGTTAACGGATTCAAAGTAAAATCACAAATCAGAAGAAAACCAACTAATTACAAACAAAAGTCTTACAGTTATAAAAACCAAAACAATTACAATAGAAAAAAACAACAAATCTGTTATGAAATGCCATCATTGTGGTAGAAGAGGACATACAAAGATGGAATGCTATTATTACAAGCGGAATAACCAAAACACTCCTCCGGAAAGACCAAGAACGATACAAGTTGTGAATTCTAAGTCAACTGATGACTTTGGTGGATTTGCATTCATGACAGGAGACTATCAGATTGAAAATGATCCAAACAAAGTTACATTTTTATTAGATTCAGGAGCATCGGATCATATTATAAATCGAGAAGATCTCTTCATCAAAAGTGAAAATTTAAATGTGCCTATAAAAATATCTATTGCTAAACATGGTGAATTTATTTCAGCTACAAAGAGAGGTACCATCCAGATCATCAGCAACACCGGTATCAAAGGCATTCTGGAGAATGTGCTTTTTTGTCCAGAGGTACCATACAACCTGCTGTCAGTTTCAAAGATGCAGCAGGCAGGGATGACTGTCATTTTTAACCAAAGAGGAGCCCATATTGAACAAAATGGTAAAATCGTCATGGAAGGTAAAACATATAATAATTTAATTGTTTTAGTTTTTCAGATCCCTTCTAAAGTAAATCAAACTGTTTCCCAAATATGTCAGACCAGTGCAAACAAGTATGATTTGTGGTATCAGCGGTTGGGTCATATTAGTAAAAGTAAATTTATTGAACTTAAAAATAATAACATGACTGAAGATATAGAACAAATTGCAACAGTGCTGCCACATGATCAATTATGTGAGTCTTGCATAAATGGGAAACAGGCTCGATTACCATTTAACAAAGCTAAAGATAAGAGTTATATAAAACGACCATTATATATTGTGCATACTGATGTATGTGGGCCTATCACTCCTTCAACTGTGGACAACAGAAACTACTTTGTCTTATTTGTTGATCAATTCACACACTATTGTGTAGTGTATCCATTAACTTACAAATCAGAAGTATTCTCAGCGTTCAAAGACTTTGTTGCCAAAAGCGAGTCAAAATTTAATACAAAGTTAGTAAATTTGTACTCTGACAATGGTGGAGAATATTTATCCACTGAGATGAAAGATTATTGTAAAGAAAAAGGAATTTCGTATCACTTGACAGTTCCTCGTACTCCACAATTAAATGGTGTTGCGGAACGTATGGTCCGCACTATTACTGAAAAGGCTCGTGCTATGATACATGGTGCAAAATTAGACAAACGTTTCTGGAGTGAAGCAGTGTTAACCGCTGTTCACTTGATAAATATAACACCAACAAGGGTCTTGCACAAATCTAAAACACCATATGAAATGTGGCATGAAAGGAAACCTTGCTTAAAAAGTTTAAGAGTATTTGGGTCAACTGTGTATGTACATATTAAAACCAATAAAAATAAATTTGATGATAAATCTTGGAAGGGTATATTGGTAGGCTATCAGCCAAATGGTTACAAAGTATGGAACACAGAATTTGAAAGGTATGAAACTGTCAGAGATGTTATTGTGGATGAGACTAATTTTGTGGAAACCAGACCTCCGGTAAGGTTTGAAGAGAGTAATAAGGAATATTCTCAAGACAAAACTGATAGTGACTTTGTTCCAAAATCAGTGTCTACTAAGTCTCATCATGATGACATTCCTAAATTAGATAAATCAAAATCTAATGAACAAGGCAGTCCGTGTAAAATTCGCAAGGAAGTAGATGAGATACTATCTGAAATAGAACCTGAGATTAATTCTGATAATTTACCACTAACTGATCAAAATAGATCAGATGAACCAAGTGCATGTAGGAGGAGTGAAAGGGTTAAAAGTCGTGCCCATATACCATATAAAAAATATGATGATGATTTTGTATATAGTGCTATGTCGGTCATTTCTGAAATACCTAAATCATTTAATGAAATTAAATCACTACCAGATAGGCCTGAATGGGAAAAAGCAGTGAAAGACGAATTAAAGTCTCTTGCAGTAAATAATACTTGGACTTTGGTACCAAGACCTGCAAATAAAAATATAATTGATTGCAAGTGGATCTTTACTATTAAAAAGGATGGATTTGGTAAACCTTTAAGGTACAAGGCTCGCCTTGTTGCTAGAGGATTTAGTCAAGTATATCTTACAGATTATAATGAGACCTTTGCACCTGTGGCTAGGATAGCTAGTTTCAGATTTATAATTAGTTTTGCAAACCAACATAAATTATTAATTCATCATATGGATGTTAAGACTGCATTTTTAAATGGCATCTTAAAAGAGGAAATATACATGAGAGTGCCAGAAGGTATTTTGTGCAAAAATAATTATGTGTGTAAGTTAAATAAAGCTTTGTATGGACTGAAACAGGCTGCAAGATGTTGGTTCGAAGTGTTTGAACAATCTCTCAAAGCAAAAGGTTTTAAAAACTCATTAGTAGACAGATGTATTTACATTTTAGATAAAGGTGACATAAGCAAAAACATATATGCATTATTATATGTCGATGATTTAATTTTAGTTTGTGCCGATATTCAGACTATGACTGATTTTAAAAGTTATTTGATGAGTAAGTTTGAAATGACTGATTTAAAAGATGTAAAATTCTTTCTCGGTATCAAAGTGACAAAATATTCAGACAAAATAACACTTGATCAAAGTGCATATATCCAAACTATTTTAGATAGATTTAATATGACCGAATGCAACCCTGTAAGGACCCCCACAGAAACCAAGTTGAATTATGAAGCATTAAACTCTGAAACCAAATATGATGCCCCATGTCGCAACCTCCTAGGTTGTTTAATGTATGTCATGTTGTGTACACGTCCAGATCTAAGTGCATCTGTAAATATACTTAGTCGCTATACAAACAATAATAATCAGGAACTGTGGCAATGTCTGAAAAGAATCCTTAGGTATTTGAAAGGTACTATGCATCTTAAATTAACATATAAACAAAATAGTTATGAAAATATATTGTGTGGATATGTAGACTCTGACTGGGGTGGTCATGATAATAGTGACAGGAAAAGCACTAGTGGTTATATATTTAAGCTCTTTGAAACATGCACAATAACATGGTGTACAAAGAGACAAGCTTCTGTAGCAGCCTCATCAACAGAAGCCGAGTACATGGCTTTGTATGAATCTGTAAAAGAAGCTTTGTGGCTTAAGTCTTTTGCACAAAGTATAAATATAAACATTACAGAGCCTATTGTCATATTTGAGGACAATAATGGCTGTATCAGTATAGCCAACAATCCAACGTGTCATAAACAGTCGAAACATATCGACATAAAATATCATTTCTCTAGGGAGCAAGTTGAGAAAAATGTTGTAAAATTAATGTATGTTCCTACAGGTGAACAGCTGGCAGATATTTTAACAAAGCCGCTGCCTGGAATAACCTTTGAAGCTATGCGAAACAACATGGGCTTGGAATGATAATTAAGATTCGTTGATTGTTTATTGATAATATTATTATTATTTTACTTGATGGTTGTTTATTGGAAATGTCATATTTGTTTAATGGCAGTACATGATTTTATGTTAATTTGAATTGGGTAGGTATACTCAAATGGTCTGATTAGGTTTTCCTGGGTTTTCCCTAATCCCAGCAACAAATGTTGGACCATACTTATTGTACATATTTTTCCCAGAGAATACTTGGAAGCGGTACTTATATTGTTATGATTAATTTTTGAGGGGGCGTGTTGAAATACTTTATTGGTACAAAAATTAATGTTAAAATAATAGACAAAACTATGTAATTAAATAAAGCATAGACTATAATGTTTTCTCATATTTGACTGCTGGCAATACTTTCTCTCATCTTCAACATGGCTCTTCTTGACAGTATTTTTCATACCGGCTTCCCTGTATAAATTAATAATAAAATAAACATTGCAGTGATTAGAAATAATACTTTCATTTATTAACCATAATCTCCTATACAGTTTACCATTGAGTTTCGAGAATTTTCGATGTGCAATAGAATCCAGAGATAATTTGCCAGATCCTGAAACCTTAAAAATTAAGATCATTGAAGAAGTGAATGCAAGACGACAAAAAGGAAACGACGAAAAAGTCTTCCTTGTAAAGTCTAGAAAATCTTTCAAACCGAAGACTGGTGCGGACAAGCCAAGCTTCAAATATAAATGTTTTAAGTGACACCAACATGGTCATAAATCTTCTGAATGTAAAATGAAGAAAGACAAGGATCAATACTCAAATGATGCGAAGTATGTTTCGGGATGTGATTTACATGATGATGATTCCAACTTTGTAACCTTTAATTGTATTTCAGATGATAGAGCTGTTTGCAAAGGGAATGGGAGCTGGATCATCGATAGCGGATGTACGTCACATCTGTGCAACGATTCTAGTAAATTTGACAATTCATTGATATCGATGTCCGGTAAGCTAAACTTAGCGACAAATACAAGCACACACGTACAAGGTAAAGGTACCGTAAAATTGTATTCATGTAAAGACGAAGTTAAAACTTTCGTGGAGTTGCCTGATACCTTATTTGTTCCGGATTTACGATGTAATCTAATTTCAGTTGCAAGAATAACGAATAAAGGGTATAGTGTTATATTTGAAAAAGATGTAGCTTATATTAGGGATAGTTACGGTAAAACTATGCTTGTGGCGAATCGTGTAGGTAATTTATATTATGTCGAGGAACAAATAGGGTTAGTTTCAGTAATGTCGGAAACATTAGATGAAGTTAGGTCATGGCATGAACGATTAGGTCATTTGAATGGAAAGGACCTTGTGAAACTCTTGAAAAAATCTGGTATGAAACTTAAAATGTCAGATGTAAGTCATTTATACGACTGTAGTATTTGTGCGAGTGGAAAAATGAGTGCGTCATCTTTTTCGAGATCGGATGGGCCGTGTGAAGAAAAATTAAAAATTGTTTATTCAGACATTGTAGGTCCTATGCGACACGAAGCTATAGGTGGAGCAAAGTATTTTATTACTTTCATCGACGATTCATCAAGATGGTGTGAAGTACACTTGCTCAACAAAAAGAGTGAAGCCCTGAAATTCTTTAAGATATATAAAAGTCATGTTGAAAATATAACTGACAAGAAAATTAAATATCTGCACACCGACAACGGTGGCGAATATTGTAATAGAGAATTTGATGAATATTTACAAAATGAAGGTATAGGAAGAAGATTGACGATTCCTCATACTCCTCAACAGAACGCGGTCGCAGAAAGAATGAATAGAACATTGGTGGAGATGGCGAGATGTATGTTGATTTCATCAAACCTTTCTTCGGGTTTCTGGGGTGATGCTGTCATTACTGCATGTCACGTACGAAACCGATGTCCAACAAGTAGTCTTGGTGGTGAGACGCCGTACGAAAAATGGTATGGGCGGCCTGCACAAATCCACTATTTACAAAGATTTGGGTCCAAGGTACACCTGTTGAACAAGGATGAAGGAAAGGATAAATTCGCTTCACGCAGTTTGCAAGGCATATTCGTAGGTTATCCAAGAGATAGAAAAGGCTACAAAATTTGGTTACCTCAAGAACGGAAATATATCGTATCGAGAGATGTAAGATTTCACAGAGACAAGAGTGATGTAGATGAAAAGGAGGTTTCTAAAATTGATCCGCTTGAAATTGAAAATAAAGAGTTAGAGGCTGATGTCAATCAAAAGAACGAACCAAGATTAGTCGAACTAGATTTTTCCCCTGAAAAGATTGTCGAAAATCCAATCAGGATTAGTTCTGAAACTGAAAGACAACAAGAAGGATCGTATGTCGAGAATGCTGAGGAAATCACTGATATTTTGGAGCCAAATCGAAGTACCATTTCATCATCCAGAATCGAATTTTGAGATGCTCAATAAAGAAAACAGGATAATGAAAAGGGCTCCAGGAAGGCCAAGACTCGAGAGAGGACATGTTGGACGACCAAAGAAAATATTTCGTATGGTCGAGGTAGAATCTTCTGAAGTTCCAATTGAAGAAAGTTGTAGGGAAGAATTCTCCGACTGTCAAGACTTTGCAGGTGTGATAGAAGTGACGTTGAAGCAAGCTTTGTCTGGTTCCGAAAAAGATAAATGGGAGGAAGCTATTCTTTCAGAAATTCGGAGCATGATAAAGAATGACACATGGGATATCACAAAAAGGCCTGAGGGTCGCGAAGTTGTTGGTTGTCGTTATGTTTTATCGACTAAATTGAACGTCGATAAAACAGAAAAGAAAAAGGCCAGACTCGTTGCAAAGGGTTATAGTCAACGATATGGTATCGATTACCATGACACCTTTGCACCTGTCGTCAGATTGGAAACTATAAGATTATTGGCTGCACTTGCTGTCGAACTTGATATGGAAATCCATCAATTGGATATCAATACAGCTTATTTGAATGGTTCACTCGAAGAGGATATTTATATGGAAGTGCCTGAAGTATTAAAGGAATGTTTACAAAAGCTTATACAAGTAGATGAAAAAGGTTCTATTGTCTGTGAACGAGCTAAGAAAATGTTAGTGGATTTGGAAGCTGGTGGTGATGCATGTAAACTAAAAAGGTCACTTTATGGACTGAAACAAGCTGGTCGCCAGTGGAATGCACGACTCGATAGTCAACTCCGACGAATGGGGTTGCAACCTTCGTTAAATGAACCTTGTCTATATTTTCAAGACATAGACAATAATACCAAACTCTTTGTCACCGTGTATGTGGATGACATTTTGGTTGCGTCTCAGAAAAGCGTTTGCATAGAGAATTTCAAAAGAAAACTGGCCAGTGAGTTTGACTTGAAGGATTATGGCATTGCGAAATATATTTTAGGAATTGACATTGAGCGACCTGTCAAAGGAAAAATTAAGTTGTCACAACAAAAATATATTGAAGATTTGTTACATAAATTTGGCTACAAAAATTGTAGAGATTCGGTATGTACGCCAATGGAAACGAATTTGAAATTAAAACCATCAAATGATACGGATAAGGTAATTCCATACCGCGAATTGATCGGTAGTTTAATGTATTTATCGGTCGGAACTAGATTAGATATTTCTAACAGTGTTTCGAAATTAGCACAGTTCGTAAACTGTCCTACCAAGGAAACCTGGAGTGCCGCAAAACGCATATTGCGTTATTTAAAGAAAACAAAGGATCACGGAATAATTTTCAACAAAACAGGCAAATCGTTGAAAGGTTATTCAGATTCGGATTGGGGTGGTTGCTTGTTAGATAGACGTTCTTACTCTGGATATGTTTTTGTACTAGGAGGAGCATGCGTGTCATGGAAGTCCCAAAAACAAAAATGTGTCGCAACATCCACGTGCGAGGCCGAATATGTTAGCTTAACTTCGGCTATGAAGGAAGCTATGTATCTGAATAGCTTGTTAACTGAAATTGGATTACGTAAGTTTGCACAAATAACTTTACACGTAGACAATCAAGGAGCTACTTATTTGTTTAGCCAGTGATCCAGTTTTTCATTCCCGGAGTAAACACTTCAGCATTAGGTATCATTTTATACGAGATGTGTTAAGAAACAATAATGATATTAAATTGGTATACTTATCGACTGATTTAATGTTAGCAGACATATTAACCAAGGCGTTGCCTAAAATGAAACATAATTTTTGTATGGCTGGTCTAGGTATTGCCTGTTAGTTAGATTAGTTAATATAGTTTTGAGTTATCCTTAATATACACATTAAGGGGGCGTATTAGGTTTTAATGTGCATATAATAATTATAACTGGCTGTATTAATATACTTGTAGCTGTCTAGTTATTTTGAATATGTGCTATAGTGTTCGTTTTGTATTGTCTGTTTGACATGTTCGTAATAAAAATTTGATAGCGTGATGTACTCATTATAATTTGTTATTTTTACTCTACTTTCCTGTGCTTTCACTATCCGCCATACTCCTGCTGGATCAATCACCCAGATTATCCGTCACACTTGCAACACTGGAGATATTAGGTAAGGGTGAATTGCGTGCTAACGAATACAAATTATGCGACAGAAAGGGAAGCATTGTAGACTTGTTTCATCTACTTAAACGTTGTTTAGTTTGGAATAGCGCCCTCTGTGCGTGTAGTAGGTATTATTATGTATTTCTGTATCTATCAATTTATCGAATTCCCGTTCATCGATTGTAATAATATGGTGATTAACGCGAATAGACCTTAGTATGAAATTAGGTCAATTGGTGTGACATTGTCCTCCGTTTTTTTAAAATTTAATTTTATGTTATTTTTTTTATTTATTTAAATTAATTAAAAAAAAACTAATTTTACTGGATAAAAACCACATCGCCTTTGACATGTTATTTTATTTCCAACGTTATAAACTACTTAATTACATGACAATAATGGCGGCCAAGTTAAAAACATTACATGTCAATATCGGGTTATCTATTCGGGTTCGCGAATTTATGTATTTATTTTTAATATCGTTGTCTAATACCCATTCAGGTCAATTTGTATGAGATTATCGCTTAATATATTTATATTTATTTATTTATGAAAAAGTCAGAGATAAATGTGGATTAAAAGAAGATTTAGTGACTAAGATTGAAAAGGGCATGCTTCGATGGTTCGGTCATTTGGTAAGGATGGATGAAAGAAGATTGACGAAAGAGATATACAGATCGAAAGTGAGCGGACGGGTCGGAAGGGGCCGCCCTAGGCGTACTTTTTCGAGTCATATCGGAGAAATACTGGAAAAGGGCCGAATCTTAAGTACCCGAAACCGACGTGCGTGCATGACTCGATGTATGAATGTGGAAGAAGCGAAAGAAATTTGTCAAGATCGTAGCAAATGGAAAGAAGTGGTCTCTGCCTACCCCCCTGGGCAACAGGCGTTAATGTATGTGTGTGTATGTATTCAACGATAACTCCTAATTTAATTCACAATTTTTTAATTTTCGTTCGGTCCAACTAAGTACAGTCACGAAATAAAATTTGGTACCCACCTTAGCTCTAAAGTCAATCTGACATTCTACAACAATATGGTTGAGTTTCCTAAAAGTTACAAATGACTTGACATCTCTAATGACATTGACGACTTCAAGCATATTTTTCTTGAAATGGGCCCCAAATCAACGGGTATTATCCACCACGCATGCTCTACCGTCACTGAACGCACACGCAACACCTCATCGATCGATCGTAATCAAATCATACGTTTCGCTACTACGTATCCAGTTTTTTTCCTCTACCCTCTGCCCCCGCACAATTTGAGGTCAGGCGTCTCACGCGCATTTGATACGGCCGGGAACCTGACAATGTTATTGTAAACAAGTGATAACTGGCTGACTCGCTTGCTTTTATATGGTATGGAGACGGCGACCGACATACAGCCAGCATGCAACTAACGTATTATTCTGCCTCTTAGGGTCGAACCCTATATTCAAACCACGGAGATAGACGAAATTTGACACATTTTGTATAGGCAATTGTCATACATACACATACATACATAAACTCACGCCTTTATTCCCAGAGTGGGGTAGGCAGAGCTACAGAATTACCAAAAACTCTAAAAACTTAGTGATAATTCTGTAACCACATTTTGCACGCTTAGGCTAAGATGTTTACCAGTGTATTAGTGACAGGTTGCAAGCCCATCGCCTAACAGTACTATGTATACGCCTTTACTCCCTTAGCCGTCTCTTACGACATCTACGGGAAGACATGGAGTGGCACTATTCTAACTCGGCAACCAAATTGTCAAATTTTGAATAAAGGCCGCTAATAAGTATAAACAAATAACCTGGCACGAAGTTAAGTTATTTAAGTTAATTATTCTGTAAGTTAGTTATTAAATTTATTCTGTCTTAAAGCATAAGATTCTCAAGAGTAATATCGGTCCCAAGTCCCTCAGGATAGCATTGTGTTGTAGGCTGCCAAATACAGCGAACAAATATTTTATTGCCCAAGGGAACTCCCGTTATGTTATTCAAAGTCATACGATAATGCAAATAACCTTAGACGATCGAGTAACGGTCGAATTCATTAATGTTTCGTAGGATATCGACGGCGTCGCTAGTGAATAATTCGCTATAGTTTCCGCCACGCAGAGTGGGCTAGGCAGATCTACAGAATTACCAACAACTCTAAAAACTTGTTGATTCTGTAACCAATTGGTTTCTATGGATATACCTAGTAATATGCCGAAGTTATCGTAAATCAAAAAAAACACGGTGTATATAGCTCACGCCTTTATTCCCAGAGTGGGGTAGGCAGAGCTACAGAATTACTAACAGCTCTAAAAACTTGTTAATAATTCTGTAATCACATTTTGCACAGTTAGGCTAAGATGTGACCCGTGTGGTTGCCGGGTTAGAATAGTGCCACTCCATATCTTCCCGTGGATGTCGTAAGAGGCGGCTAAGGGAATAAAGGCGTATAGTACTGTTAGGCGATGGGCTTGCAACCTGTCACTATTACACTGGTAAACATCTTAGCCTAAGTGTGCAAAATGTGGTTACAGAATTAGTAACAAGTTTTTAGAGTTGTTAGTAATTCTGTAGCTCTGCCTACCCCACTCTGGGAATAAAGGCGTGAGCTTACCTATGTATGTATCTAATTTAATATAAACGGTAATTTTAGTCAACTGTTATGTGAAGTGGAGTATAATGGTTAAACCCTGCATACAAAGCTAGCGGTCCTGGGTTTGAACCCGGTAAGGGCAGATATTTGTGTCATGAGCGTGATTACTATGTAATATAAGTTTTTAATGGCCTAGAAAGTCCTAGAGCTTTAGTTATGGGCTGACTTGCGTGAGATTATCCCATAGTATTGGAGTATGACTCGATGTTTGAATGTGGAAGAAGCGAAAGAGATATGTCAGGATCATAGCAGATGGAAATGTATGAAATCTAAAGCATCTCAATTCTGAACTTTGTTTCAGGTAATTTAGTACTTAATTTTACGTTTACGATGAGTCTAAGTGTTGATCCTTACCTCTGTTGTAGGTTTTAACGTATGTGTGGTAGTATAATATTGGTATATTATAATTTATCTTTGTATGTATCTTATTAAAGAAGATATTTCATTTTTTTTCCGGTTTCTCTGTTGTATGTACTATTTGTTATTTCCTATGTTAATTTGTCTATCCTTCGGCATTGTCCTTGCTTATTCTACTCCAAGGTTAACTGGAAGAGATCCCATATGGGATAAGTTCGCCTCTGTAGATTATTTATATTGATGCAAACATGTCTTGTAATTGTTTATGTGCAATAAAGAGTTTACATACATACATACCACAATTGATTTTCTGTTAAAGTTTGTAGAATACATATCGATAACAGACTATTTTTTTACGGAAATATTGCAAAACCAAAACCTCAATGTTGGTTATATACCTATGGCTTACATAGTAGGTAGTACCTAGTTTAAAGTCAAAAGCATTTGTATTAATAACAAAACAATGAATATTTAACTAGTAACTTTGGAAACTGTTCTGTATATACAAATTTATTATTATTACCCCTCATTACAAAGACCATTTCGTCTCAGTGACACATCACATGATCATCTGAACTCATAGACACAACAACATATACACATACGTATAATGTATATGCCAGTTGAGTCATAAGATCCATCTCGCTGGCAGACGTTCCTAATTGCTATAACGTTAACAATTGTAGCTTTCACGATTTAGCTCTACACATGCAATAGCAATCCTATTGAACCAACTTAAGTCTCCTTTTCGAACCATTATAAGACCTGTATCTTAGCCAAACGGGTTATAAAACCATTGACAGTATGCCCTTACTATAAACTTTAAAGTCTAAAATGGCGTAGCGAATTCGTCTGCCAACAAAAAAAACTATAGTGTTTTGCTTGCCGGTCACGAGTCGCTTTGGAAAACATTGGCAGGCAAATTTACTATGAAAATCGCGTGAAATCTCTAACATAAAAAACAACCTTATTTTAAGATGTTTTAGATTCAAATTAGTTAGGGAAACTTTTATTAATACCAACTCAAATCGTCGACTCTATGCTCATGTAATAAGGTTCTAATTAACACTAAAGATTGTAGCTTGTCGGCAAATTTAATGTGGTTTTAATGCATTGATCCGGTGACACGCAATCGCGTCAAAATTACATACAAATGCTAGTTAGCGGCATTGAACGTTTTGAAGTAAAGTTGCCAAGAGTAACGTGTCACAATGCTTGGGGACAATTGGGACCTTGGACCTCTTTCTGGAACGTGGACAGGATGCCATTTAAGTCGATTTTAATCTAGAAGGACTTATTGTTCTGGGGGCAAAGACCCCGGCTGACAAAACACTGCGATCTGAGACCCATACACATTTGAATTCTCAAGAATACAAACCCAAGACTGCAATCTTAAGAATCCGAACGCTTTGCTAACCTTCAGGACCAAGATGGAATGCCTCTACGCTAGTAATTTCGTCATTTTATTCAGTTAATTGAAAACGTCTAAGAAATTAAATGCTCCCTGCTAGGTTCCCCCTTTTCTACCGGGTATCTAACTTTGCCGCCATTACTCATTATTTGTCATTATTTTGACGACGCGCTGGCCTAGTGGGTAGTGACCCTGCCTACGAAGCTAGCGGTCCTGGGTTCGAATCCCGGTTAGGGCAGATATTTGTGTGATGAGAGCGAATATTTGTTCCTGAGTCATGGATGTTTTCTAATGTATTTAAGTAATTATATATTTCTCTATATAAGTATTTATATCGTTGTCTAGTACTCATAGTACAAGTCTAGAGCTTAGTTTGGGACTAGGTCAATTGGTGTGAGATGGTCGCCTTATATTTATTTATTTATTTTATTTATTTATTACGTGGACAAAATTATAACACTTCAAAAGCTATAAGGATTTACCGTGCAGAATCTCGTCCCAGGTTATTAAATTTGTTATTAGTTATTAGCGGCCGAAACCTATATTTAAACCGCAGATAAATAAGGCTAGTAAAATAAAATTTAACATTTGCCAATACAAATTGTATCAAATTTCGTCTATCTGTCCGCGTTTTCAATATCTGCCCTTATAAGCCAATAACTATGCAGTATCTTACATCCAATAGCCAAAGCAGATTAAATTCTCTGTCGTTAATGAAAAGGTTGCATTTGCTACAGGATTTGCCTGAGATACTGCCATTTGCCTTAGCAGGGGAGATGTAGGGTTCGATCCGACACTAAGAGGCACAATAATACGTTAGTTGCATGCTAGCTGATACCTACTCTACTGGATACGAAAAGCACAAGACCGGTCCGAGTGGAGAGCCTTGGGGGAAGCCTATGTCCAGCAGTGGACGTCTTTCGGCTGACGTGATGATGATGATGATGATGATGATGATGATGATGATGATACCTACTCGATGATATAAATCGTCGTCCGAATGTGGTCCTAAAATCAGTGGGACAGACCGAACTGCCAAGTCGGGTGCAACAGACCTAGTTTTTCTAGCCAAACTAAATGAGTTTAATGGTATGAACAAAGTGCAATGCTGCCTACGCTATCAACAACTGACCATTTGTGAACCTTATCACCGTATAATAAGGGTCAGGCAACAGATAATAAAAAGGAAATAAATTAATCACAACCTACGGGCCTAGTATGGTAGCGTTTATCACGTGACAAAACGTGGATAAAGCATCTATCGCTTTCGTACTTAACCCCCCTTTGAGCCTCACGTGATTAGTGAACGATTATGTCAAGTTTTGTTTACAGTCACAGTATTTAAAATCCGGGTTCTAGAATCTCCGAAACTTAAAAAACATTATGCAAATCTATTACTAACAATACAATTTATGAATGACGGTAAACTTTAGCCCAAAAAAACATAACAACATGTTGTTGGACGTCAACATCTCAATATTTATTCTAGAAAATTTATTCTAATTATATCTTTCTTAGAAGTACAGCTGTGTACAGTCGCCACACGGGATTGTTGAGCCACTTGCCACAGTTCATAATTTAGCCGTGTAGGCAAATCGGGCATACTCGTGTGACATCGTCGTGAACGACTGATAACGAATGATGACATGTCTGTCTTCTTGTATATTCGTGTAACAGAAAGAGAAAAATATGTCTATCTTTGTCATTCGGTATTTCTATCAAATCAACTGTCAAAAATAATCTGACAGAACATCAGTGATTTATTAAATTCATTAGACTCTTAAACAACGTTCGGGTAAAGTCGTGGACTCCGAGTTTTCCCGATGTCGTGTGACCGATTACGTAATAACAATTGTTGCTAGGTTAGAGCCCGTTCTCACGAGCGCTTTTTCAACGCGCGTTAAAAAAACGTTGAAATGACTCAAATTGATAACCATGTGTTTATTCACACGAAGGCGGTTTTAAAGCGCGGCGTTTTTTTATCGAACACTGTTCGATTTTTGACGTTGGGCGTTGGACGTTAAATTGAATTGAGCTTACAATACCGCCAACGTCCGGCTGTAACGCGACGCTTTTTAAGCGCTCGTGAGAACGGAGCCTTACTGTTTCTAGACCTGTAATTGGTTGGCTTTAGTCACTCTATTGTTAGGTTGGCAGGCTTGTCTTTGGGTTAGCCAACACCAAAATTGCATGAAAATTTATTTTTTTAAATCAAGTGATTCATAAATGACACACAAACTCGTAATGATAAAGATAGAAATATAAGATAAAGAGAAATGCAAATATTACTAAATGAGTTCAAGGTGTAACCTTTTTGTGTGCCATAGATAAACTTTGGCGTCAATTCTATTTACTTCAGATAATCCTTCGATCTGTCAGCTATTACCTACAAGGAAAAGTTAATTAAATACTTCATACTTCCGTACGGAAAATATAACTTAAAACAAAAAATTGACAATGGGATTGTCAATGTAAATTACATGTAAATTGACAATTTTCTTCCGCCTTCCGCGATGCCACCTTCGATTAGCAACGAAACCAGACAACAAATTGTAATTTTGCATCAGCAAGGCTTAAGCATACGTGCAATAGCAACCGCTTTAAATGTGCAGCGAAATACTGTCAGTTTGTGGGTGAATAGGTATGCTGAAGAAAGAGCTATAAATGATCACCGTGAAGGCAACCATGGTCTTTCGATACTCTCGGTTGAGCAACGCGATGAGATGCGACAGAACTACGAAAATAATGGCTTTATATCCACCAATTATTTCACAGACCGTTTCAATTGTCACCCCAATACCATCCGAAAACATGGGGTTTAATGGTTCAGAGAAGGAAAACCGGAATGAGCGAACGAGAGAGGCCGTTGAAAGTCATTGTCATGAAGTATGGGAAGACTTGCGAGGAAGTGGTTATTGTGCTCAGTTGGTCGAGTCTATGCCTTCGCGTCTCCAATCTGTAATAGACTCTCATGGAGCATATATATGCTACTAGCTTTACCCACACTAGTTAAGTTTTCTAAAATAAAATAAAATAAATAAATAGTCATATATAATCATGATATATTTTTATTTTTTATGAACATGCTTGATATTCGAATAATCAATTTAAGTAGACCTTAAAATATAACAATATAGTAGAGGTTTTGGCTCTAGAAATCTCTTGTCATTCCCGACCCATCCGAATGCTGTTGATACGTTGAAGTCAATTGAAATTTGACATAACAAAGATTATAAAATCAATGGCGGGAAATCGGCGATTCATTACGATGACTATTACACGTCAACAGCGTTCGGATAAAATTCGGGTTTTCCGAGTTTTTCCGAAGTCAAAGTGACAAATCATAAAATAATTTATCGCTACGCTTAACAATTGTCGCTAGGTTACCGTTGCTAGACGTGCAATTGGGTGACTATGGGTGCGAGCCGTGCGAGTATAACCGACTAAACCCGATTTGCATAACACGGCCAATTTACGAACAGTGGCAAGTGGCTCAACAATCCCGTGTGGTGACTGTACATACATCGTTTCGTGTAGCAGTAAGTGTAGGTAGTGCATAATTATAAGAAGCTATATTTTGTCAGATAAGTACGCTGTATTCTGCTTCCTAAATTAACTTTTCGATAGGAAACTAAAGCTGAATGAGGCAATACGTTATTGTGTGATTATTCACTACATCTGGGGGGTTATTATGACATAGTGATACAGTTCAATTTACGCTGAGAGAGAAAAGAGCTTGTATAAACTGCTAAAGCTCTGTCCTTTACGCTCGCCGTAAAATTAACTAGTCAAATTCAGGAAATATGATTTGGCCGATTTGATTTCTAATTCGCGATATTCTTTACTGCGTTAAGGACTGATCGCGTCACTGGTAGATGACGTATTGCGCTAACTCTATCGTTTCTTTTCGTTTCGTTTTTAAACCAATCGCGTCACTGGTAGATCACGTGACTTTTCGTATCACGTCATCTACCAGTGACGCGATTGGTTTACAACAAAACGAATAGAAACGCTGGTTAGCGTAATGCATCTTGGCACAGGCCTTAGGTAATCTTACTGCCTGCATAGACCTTGCTGATAATTTTCTAACCCAAATGTATAATGCTGCATTGCAGAAGTACCGACTATGTTCCGACCAACATCCTCAATTTGAATTTCCTGCTTCAGATAATTATGGATAGGCTTATCCACTTAACTACAAGTTCCAACTTCTCAGCCCCGATACAACACTCCTGTAATACAAAAGCAATGGTTTACAAGACTTACTTTTTGTGACCCCTAGCCCCCTTTGTAGTAGGCTTCACCCCCCCGTCCCCTCTTTTTCTAGCTGCCCTAACCTAATTAAACGCTGGTCAAATAATTAAATAGCTTGTTTTTATTGTTAAGACATAAAATATATGACATTTATATCCTATATGAGTAAAGTTTAATGATTATGACACTCGAAATAATGACAATAGTTGTTTAATGTTGTTATGCAACTAGCGGGAGACACTTTTGTGATACTTGTTTCTATTCTCCTCGTATTGTTAGTGTAAAATCGGTTCCTCTATGGAATCCCTAATCGTAATTTGTCCTAATTCATCGTTTTTCCGAATTGTCATTTATTTAGTTTATCCTAAAACTATTTCCGCTTCAATTTTAAAACTGTTTAGTGTTGTTATAAATGTTATAATACAACCCTAACCTAACTGAACCGCAGATATAATTGAAAAACTTGAAAATAAAGGTCATGGCCCATAATCCTACCCGGTCAAAAAATGTTTGCGTACATGAACCAAATTGGTGGTAAATTATGCAGTTCTAACCCACACTTTATTTTAAGTAAATAGTTTTAAAAAAAACCATGGAGGTAATATGTAACAGTGCTAAGAAGATTGGCTATTAATATATCTTTGATTAGGTAGTTATATGAAATCCCTACTTAATGAGGGTAGTTCAGTCTTCGTAGGTTTTCGTTGTGATCTGTGTGTTCGATTTGATTATTTTGGCGTGTTTACTGGAGATTTTGCTTATGGATTTGGATTTTTTTGATATGGAAAGACTTAGTTGTGTAGCGTGTAACCGATCTGTGTTACGTCTTTATTGTTTCTTCTTTTATAATTACTAATGCGACATATTATATACCATTATAAAGTATACATATTTATCTTTAATTCCCGCCCTATTGCATTTCTGTACACCCTGGGTATGGTTTTCATACTAGGTGGGCCGTGACCTTTCAAAATATCAGGGGACTACGTCACATCAATGTAGCTAGTCCCAAACTAAGCTTTAGGCTTGTACTGTAGGTACTAGACAACGATATATAAATACTTATATAGAGGAATACATACTTAAATACATAGAAAACATTCACAACAGAACAAATATTCGCGCTCATCACACTAATATCTGCTCTTACCGGGATTTGAACCCAGGATCGCTAGCTTCGTAGGCAGGGTCTGAACCATCTGAAAACCAGTTTAGGTCAAATGAAAATTCGGACATACGATGTGTTAGGACAAATGTTGTTAGGGATTCTGACGGACACCCGTAAAATCATTTACTTTGACTATAGCTGTGGTTACCACATAGTCATCATCTCTATTGTATAGGCAAATCCCTACGTATCCAATATCTAACCACATGCTGTGAACTAGTGTCTTCTAACTCGGTTAAATATCGTTTTACATATTATTGTTTTCCTTGTTGTCGCCTTGCTCCGTGACCGCAGCCTGTTTCAAAGTAGGGGAAAAATACGTGTAGTTGAAACTCCATCAAAACATGTTTTTCTTAATGTTTTTCATGTTACAAGTAGCTATTTTTAAACAAACTATGTATCTATGTTGTTAGCATGCTATTTTGGTTTGGTTACAAAGAAGCATGTGTATATTTAATTTTATATGCTCTAGACATTATTACATTAATTTGTTCTGCGTTTTTCCTCAAAACGAACCGTATTTACTACCAAATAAACATTCGTTACAAATAAGATTTCTTATAACTTTTTAGTATCTTTATTTTTCATTTTATTTAATTTAACTCTGTGATAACGATTAGGAAGTTACATGGTACAGAATAAAGTGGAACAAAGGCATAGATGTGTGTATGCAGAGAAAATGCCCTAACTTAAGGAAGGAAAGCCCAAGTATTTAAGTCTTTTAAAGTATTGTCTGCCTTAAGTAATGATTTTGTTCAAATGTTTAATTTTCTCACTTCACTTTTTTCCACCTGCTACGATCCTGATAAATTTCTTTCGCTTCTTCCACATTCATACATCGAGTCATGCACGCACGTCGGTTTCGGGACTTAAGATTCGGCCTTTTTCCAGTATTTGTCCAATTTTATTTGAAATAGTACGCCTAGGGCGGCCCCTTCCGACCCTTCGACTCGCTTTCGATCTGTATACTCTATCGTCAATCTTCTTTTCTTTCATCAATCCTTTCCAAATGACCGAACCATCGAAGCATGCCCTAGTGACTACATCTTCTTTTAGTTCACATTTCTCTCTGACTTTTTCATTCCTTACTCTATCAATCAGTTTTACACCACACATACTACGCAAAGAGCGCATTTCAACTGCATTAACACGACTTTCATGCTTGTCCCGCCACACCCCAAATTCACCATACATCAGAGTTATGTAAAAACTAATCCTATTAATTGCAAGAAAAACAGCTGGCTAATGTATTACTTTATTGCCGGTAATTATGCAACATAATAGCATTTCCCAGAGAACTGGGAAGTTAATTTTACTAGGGGAAAGTCCGTAACCAGTAGTTATGTCGATTATAACATAAAATGTCAAGACCCGGACATTGACACACAATGGAGTAAAATTTGAAAGAGAATTATAAAGGCTGGCACTTAATGTACTAATGATATGAATTCACAGAAACGTTAGGCTAAGCCACTTTGACCTTGCGATAACGTGGGTTTAAGCATGTATATGTAGATGATTTAAGAGAATTGAATTTAGATCCCTAGTTAAGGGGGACCAGATTATTTTAAATTAGCTCTAGTATTCCCCTTTCTGTGGAATACGTCGAATAACCAATGTATTATATATATAATTATATATTTATAACCCCGGTAAGAAAGGGTTAGTCACTTTTGGACTTTAAGTGCGTTGAAATAAAGTCGAAAAGTGACGAAACTTTTGACCGTGACTATACATATATATGTATACACTAGAGGACTGCCGCGACTTCGTGCGCTTTGAATAAATTTCCCTCTCTTCCCCCTATTAAACTCTTTGGAGGTTGAATTTCCAAAAATCCTTTCTTAGTGCCCAGTTACATCATGAAAGAACCCCTGTTCCAAATTTAAAGTTTCTAGGTACAGTAGTTTCGGCTGTGACTCGCACCATAATTCCTTTTGCCTTGTACTATTACTTATTGTGCTTTTGCTAAATGATGACAATAATACGGTTTATATTTTTCTAATATTAATGTTTGTAAGAACTAATATTTCCTCCTTCGCACGCGTTAATATTGTTGGCAAGGAGCTTCGCCACACCGGGCGTTTGAGAACAGTTCCCCGTCGCATGGCACTTGCGGGTAAGAACCCGCGTGTCATCGGTCCCACGTACTATGAGCGTCTACCCGCCAAACTTAAAGATGTACATTCCGACGAAGCATTTAAGCATCAGCTGAGAGACCTTTTATTGGATAATCCATTATACTCCGTGGATGAATATATGGAACTGGAAATGTAAATTTATTATTGTGTTGACTTTATTAATTCTTGTACATTATATTGACATCGGACGAGAGACAATTTATTAGATGTGTAATTGTTGTTGTTATAATTATTTTAAATTTTTGTATTCTTTGATTATTAGTATTTATGTTTGACGATTTCAATGTAATTTCGTATTTTTTGACATGCAATGCAACTAATATTGTAATATTACATTGATGAATAAATAAACTAAACTAAACTAAACTAATGATAAAAATATGTTTTTAGGTAAAGCGGAAGATTTTGAATAGTATTACGGAAAACATACTCAGTTTTTGCGGAAGCAAACAACAACATAAGGAAACTAGCCCGGAATGTACACTAAGTTTATCTAATATTCATAGTTGGCAAAATTACCTCTAATGCTTCCTTATTATTGGCAATGTTTATTGCACATTCAATAGTAATTCATGAAATGATCTCTTTATCTATTAAGACTGCACCGAGCAAACGTAGAGCTTCCAGTGGCGCCCTCATTACTATTATTGTGTTTCCTAATTAACTAAAGAATATCCTTGCAATCAGACGATACGTTTTTGTAGCGCAAATAAAAACACAATTTATAGGATACGTAACAAACTTTAACAACAATTACCCTTTGAGTAGTCAGCTTAACAGGAAATCGTGGCCACTTTTTTCCGTTAAGTTTATAACTCGAAGGTGAATTGTTATTAAACTATGCGATATACCATATAAGTTGTGTTTTCATTTGTAGTACAAAAAATCTACCGACCAATTTCAATTTTTTTTTTAGTTTATTATAAATCACAATAATAGTTATGAGTGCGGCACTGTACATCCGGCGTACACTCGGCGCACTCTTAATGAACAAATTTGCAGCTTCAATACAAGATGTCTCTATTTTAAGATCAGAATGCTAAGATGATGCCTGACAGCTCAATTGGAATATGGTTTCATCGAGTGGAATACGCCCTTGAATTGCTACTTAGGTCACGTGTGTTGAAGTTGGCAACACCATAAAGCAATAAATAAAACATAGTATATTATTATATTGTAGCAGGCGTATAATCGTTACAAACTATTACGTAACAACTAGTAATATTATTGTAATAAAATGCATGTTTTTCCATTAGTGAGCTTATCAAGTGCAGATATAGAAATAATTGTTGTATTGCAACACTATTAGTACTTATAATGTTTAACCATGGTAACTAATAAAACAACGCAAATTAATAATATACTCATACTCATGTTTACAAAGCGATACTTAATAGGACAATTTTACAGCACGGTCACGAGCGTTAATTTGAGACCCATTTCAAGAAAAATATGCTTGAAGTCGTCAATGTCATTAGAGATGTCAAGTTATTTGTAACTTTTAGGAAACTCAACCTTATAGTTGAAGAATGTCAGATTGACTTTGAACCTAAGGTGGGTACCAAATTAAATCTCGTGACTGTACAATGTCACAGATAAACACAAAAATACACTCATATCACTCTGTTAAGAAAGTCATGAAATGAAAACGATTTTTCGGCAGTATGGATCAATGTCCTTTGCCTTTCCCTATGGGATAAAATCATACGCAAACATAAAAATTATAATACGATTTTTTAATTCATCCAAAGAGTATAAAATAGCATAATAAAAAGACAGTAAACAGACAAGTTATAATACTTTATTGCTGTGTTTTGGTATGCTATTTTATACGTAATTCAGCTCTTTGAATGAATTATAAAATCTTTTTCCTGTCATGAGTTTCTTGACACTATAAACTCACTATAAACTTGTTGTTAGAGGAAATACCCCTATGTATGACACCATAACGAAATATTTATTTACAACAAAATATATCTATATCAATATATAAATATCAACGGACAATTTTACTCAAATTTTCGTAATCCCAAAACTATAGGCTTTTACAATAATATTTAAAATTACTTAAATACCGTTTGTTTTGATATATGACGTACCAAACATACATTATTAATAGGTACAACAAACGGTAAATTGTTTTTGTTCTCTATAAATAGACATACAACCTTTCACCGGTGGAATAAATAAATATTTTCCTGGTTGAATTTAGCGTGAGGAGAATGTCAAATAAGGCCTCTATTGTATTTTATCCCTATTGCAATTGTCTTGTTCATGAGTCATCTTTAGACCCCGCTATCGGAGGTGCAAAATGGTAGCTATCAAGTTCTTAGGGATGGGTAAAAAAAATTATGATTTCGATATCGATATTCTTACTTTTTCTGTACAATTAGTTTTATATGTACCTATATTTTCTTTTTACTACAATTTAACATGTTTTTTTGGGATTCATGGTAATCATTGTCATCAGAATGTCATTAGCAGTACAACAAAAACACTATTGTTGCTATTTTACTTTTCTAGTGTTTCGGGTTGCAGGGCAGTGCATGACCGCTCTTGAGAGAAACCTTTTTCAATAGAGGTACAATATACTGATAATAAATTATTTACGTCAATAGATAATTAAAATGTACTGTTCCGTGTTTTGTTTTCTTTTGGTGTTCAATAAAGAGTATTTGTATTGTATTGTATTGTATAGTCAATATAATATAGTACATACAACATAAAATAAACACGTTTAATTAAAGTCCTAGATTCTCATTATGGTTAAGAAAATTTACCGACTTAATTATCGACATACCTATAGCTAGTATTATCGACATGGAGACAGTATTTGAAAATATTTTTTCCCATCCCTAAGAACTTTTAAGAACCATTTTGCACCTCCGATAGCGGGGTCTCATCTTATCAAGGTAATAAGAGCTATCATAACGTTGACAAGTCGCTTATAGTAAAGACACAAAGATTGAAATTCTAAAATATTTTACGCTCGCATACGCTCACGACCTGGGTAGTGATTCTGTAAACAGCGCCGGTCGTGCGGACTGTCGAGTGAAACCAAGCGGCGAGATTAAGTAGTCCCGTCAGTGCGAACAAAACACATTGTAGCGCGTGCATTTTCAATTAAGCAGCCATAATACGTTCGACCCATCGTGCTGCTAAATTGAAAATGCACGCGCTACAATGTGTTTTGTTCGCACTGACGGGACTACTTAATCTCGCCGCTTGGTATCACTTGACAGTCCGCACGACCGGCGTTTTTTACAGAATCACTACCCAGATACAAGCTAATTTAAAAACATGATTAAGATTATAGTTCGAGAACTGTCTCATAGACAGAAATTTCCAATAGACGTAACGTTATTATCCATTTAATACTTGTTCTTATTTGTAACAAGTTATGACTTATTTTAGATTGTATCCCTTCTCACCCCGTTTTACGGTAAATGAATTTTCAATTTTCAAGTACATAATCTAACACGTCGCGTCCCACTTCTGAAATCACTTGTATGTTCAATTAAAAACATTTTAATTACGCTAAGATGCATTGAACAAAAGAAACTTAAACGTGTGTGTGTGTGCATACGTGCCTATTTATGTGTGTGAGAGGGGTACGTATCATAATATATAAAGTTCATAATACAGAATGGTCATAATATATAATGGTTTTATTTCTAAAACCGTAAACTTTTCAGGATTGTTACAAAACAAACCTAACCTAACGTAATAGGTTCTAAACAATGGGCTTTTAAAAAAGTCTGAAATATTTACGAATTCAGAAATAAAACCATTATATATTATGACCATTATGTATTTTGAACATTATATATTATGATACGTACCCATATAAGAGGGTAATAAAATTACTATGATATATACCTAGATATGATGGTGCTGGTGGTCGTGTTGATAACGCGTTGGCGTAGTTGGTAGAGACCTTGCCTACGAAGCTAGCTATCCTGGGTTAAAATCCCGGTAAGGGCAGATATTTGTGTTTGTGGATCATGGGTCAGCGTAAGGGACGGAGCAATACGTAAGAGTGAGATGCAAGAATGTGTTGCTCACTGGTATAAATGCGCCATGTGATGAGCGCGAATATTTGTTCCTGAGTCATGGATGTTCTATGTATTTAAGTATACAGGGTGAAAACTAAGTCGTGAACAAAATGATCACCTCTGTGTTCTACCCAAGAATATGAACCACTTTCACTATGGGACCAAGTCTGAAATCACGAAAAAAAAATCAGCTGCTTCATACATTTTGGTCGAGTACGTATTAAACAGCTGATTTTTTTTTCTTGTTTCAGAGTTGGTCCCACAGTGAAAGTTGTTCATATTCGTGAGGAGAACACAGAGGTGATCATTTTGTTCACGACTTAGGTTTCACCCTGTATAAGGTATGTATTATCGTTGGCTAGTACGCATAGCACAAGCCTAGAGCTTAGTTTGGGACCAGCTCAATTGGTGTGACATTGTCCCTTATATATATATTTATTTGTGTAAAACTACTTTCAAATTACCTCCTGTCCTAACAACGGAATATTTATGAAGGGCATGACATTAATCGTGTACTCGCGCGCATGCGTCGCGTAATTCTTGGTTATCAGCACTAATCATTCCACGTGTAAAATCTACAACTCAGCTCAATTTACAACATTGATTTGTAAGAATTGAATAGGTACTTAATACGCTTAGTTACATAATTGTCTTTACCTAAAGGAATAGTCCAAAATGACGGAATACTTAAAAATATGTGTTTTATGTTAAAAAAAAAACATAAAAATGGAATTTTAATTTTGCAATAAAAAAGAATTAAGTCTGTGTGTAACTTACTATGTTTGTAATTTCATAACAATCATAACAATGAAACTGCTGGCCGGATTTGGGTGAAATCTAGAATGAAGATAGCTGTACCCTATACATAATAATGCCCGGTTCCTATATTCAAGAAACGAATCGTTTTCCTTACGTCTCGTTAATACATGCATGACATTTGCTACGTACAAAATGTGTCAAATTTTAACGAGACGTAAGGAAAAAGATTTGTTTCTTGAATATAGGAACCGGGCATTAGACTACTAACTAAGAAGAAAGAAGAAACAGTCCAAATCAGAAGATGAAGACATGGGCTTCGGTATCTTTGACTAAATGCTTTCTGCAGGAGCGGTACACGCGTTCGTTGTTCCAAGTAAGGTTATCCCAAGTAAGTGTGGTTTGAGAATATTAATACCACCCTATGCCAAATGTTGTAAGGTATATGTATGTATTCTAATTTGTAATCTACTTTGTTTTTGTGTTGACTTTTACTATTTTTACTATTATAATTTAATTCTATTTCTGACAATCTCAATGTAACTGCATATTATTTGACATGTAATGTAATTTATACTGTGTTATATTGAGTAATAAATTCTGAATCTGAATCTGAATCTATACTTGGCACCATAGCCGTAAGTTAGTACTTTTTACTGTATACAGATGGCATAGGAACTAACTCGAGCTTATTGCACAAAAATGGCCTCTACGGACTCGAACTCGGGACTAGCGTTAGTCCAACAGCGTGGTTTAAAATATTTTTTACTATAATAGCTTATTACAACTTCCTGAATGAGTCACTAACAAGAAGGACGCAGCAATATTTATTTTATAATTAATTTATTAACTTTATTACATTTACAAACATGCCACACATATAAGTTTTAGGTTACATACAGTATAGTTGTATCACTACATATTATAAAACAAAGTCGCTTCCCGCTGTCTGTCCCTATGTATGCTTAGATCTTTAAAACTACGCAACGGATTTTGATGCTGTTTTTTTTAATAGATAGAGTGATTCAAGAGGAAGGTTTTTATGTATTAATAAATTCAGCTTTATGTACGGGTGTTACAGAAAACTCACATTAACCGAAGCGAAGCGAGGGCGGGTCGCTAGTACAAAATAAATAAAAAATATAAGGGGACAATCTCACACCAATTTGACCTAGTTCCAAACTAAGCCCTAGGCTTGTACTAAATATGGGTACTAGACAACGATATAATAAATACTTATATGGAGAAATATATACTTAAATACATAGAAAACATCCATGACTCAGGAACAAATATTCGCGCTCATCACACAAATATCTGCCTTTACCGGGATTCGAACCCAGAGCCGCTACCTTCGTAGGCAGGGTCACTACCCACTAGGCCAGCGCGTCGTCAAAACAGGTTAAGATAAAACAAAATGTACAATAACTAAAATTAACAACATGACCTAGGACCTTGTGTCATCACCAGCACTGGGATGATCACTTACACACGGTGCTGGGGGTGGCCTTCGACTCCAGGAACCTCGGTTACGACTGGGAGAACAAGCCAAGGGTCACTACTCGAAGAGCTGGTATTGTTGATATGTGGAAGAGTACAGGGGACTAGTGGATAAAGCAATAGTGCTATTATGGGAACATGTGACGACGCGATAGCGTAGTTGGCAGTGACCCTGCCTACGAAGCTAGAGGTCCTGGGTTCAAATCCCGGTAAGGGCAGATATTTGTGTGATGAGCGCAAATATTTGTTCCTGAGTCATGGATGCTTTCTATGTATTTAAGTATATATTTCTCTATATAAGTATTTATATCGTTGTCTAGTACCCATAGTACAAGCCTAGAGCTTAGTTTGGGACTAAGTCAATTGGTGTGACATAGTCCCCTGATATTATTATTATTATGTTGGAATGACATGGAGATAATCTCCTTACATATCTGACGAATTCAAGCGTCCTTCTCTCCGTGTAACGTGTAATAACCCCTTTACTTCAACACGTGCATGCTAACTCGCAAATCAATCAGGATGTGGACCAATTGCATTAAAAACTGCATCGCCAGATTCGACCTTAACTGTCGCAGGTGGTATCAAACACATGCATCTTACGCAACGTGCAATGATGCACAAATGCAATCAATGTTGCGTTGCAAATCGTTTACACGAGCTTGGTGTAGGATATCGCAGACACGTGATAGCACTATGCTTAAGACACGGATTTGTTTGTTTTGTGTCGTATTTCATTAGGTACACTCAAACAAATTAATTTTCGGGCAACTAGTCCCACTACGTTTTCTTGGTCAACTACACTACGAATGATATTTTCATTTTATATAGGTACAGTCGATGCCGATGTGATGTAGTACCTCGTCACTTTACCCGCTATGACAATTTCAAATGGCAGTTTAAACATGACGCTAAATAGACAAGGTACTAAAGTGTAAACATATTTATGGCGTCGACTATACCTAATCGCTTTTTTTTGGCAAGGAAAAGGCAGAGATCTGAGACCCATAGGTACACATTTCGTCGGTGATCTTGCAATACCGCGTAAGTAAAAAAATCAACAAGTTGCAAAATGTACATTACTGACTTACTTGCTAAGGTGTACTTAACAACTTAATTAATTTGTAAAGTACGCGGTTTTTCAGGATCACTGACGATTTGAAATCACAAAACTGCAATCGGAAGACTTCAAATGCGTTGCCAAGCCTGAGGACTAAGATGGAATGCCTCTATGCTAGTAACTTCACCGGTTGCCTTATCCCCACAACGGAACACTGCAATGCGAACACTGCTGCTTGGCTTGGCTGTTGTATATAATGCTGGGTTAAGTATTATCATTGTCAAAAGGCATATTTAGAAAAAAGTTACTAGTTTCTTGCGGCGTTTCTTCTCAGCAGTGGTGAGCTCTTGGGAAGCGCTGGTAGATTTTTGACATGTAGAAGGATTTAAACTTTTAATATTAAAATCCAATTAAAAACACAAAAAAAAACTCTAAATTTAAGACACGTAGCAACATTTTAATGTCGTGTGCAAAATACTAATGCATTCCAGAAAGTTCTGGTTCTACGAAATCTTAAATTAAATAACAAGTTAGGTTTAGATAACATTTATCTTTTTATCCCTTTATCGCATTAAATTCGTAACTCGTATCAGAATTCAGCGAAAAGTTAATCACTGGTTCGTGTAGTATGACAAGTATTAAATTTCTTCGTAACGGTTATTTTGGCTAATCTCATGTGGTTAACGTGTTTATTCGCCAATTTACAGTCCTGAATCATACATACATACATACATTAAATCACGCCTGTTTCCCAGAGGGGTAGGCAGAGACCACTTCTTTCCACTTGCTACGATCTTGACAAGTCCTGAATCATCATAATGCAAAAAAACGTGGGAACAGAAGGCCCTTCCTAAAATGCATTACGCTAAATAGCGTTTCTATTCGTTTAGTTTTAAAATCAATCACTGGAAGATCACGTGATTTATCGTATCACGTCTTCTACCAGTGACGCGAACGGATAAAAACTAAATGAGTAGAAACGCTAGGAAAGTAGGCAGAGTGATAAAATAGTAGATTGTTAACCAAGGGATGAAAGTTGTCAATTGTAGTCCGAGATATTTAAGCTGCAAGAGCGATAGCGAGTGCGCTTATAGTTCGAGGGTGCAATTGATAGTTACTTTCACCCGAAAATAGGAAAGTAAAATAAAAAGTTATTTTCCTACTCCTGTACTTTTATCTGTCATTTATATAGTCACGAACACTAATATAAGAACATACATAATATGTCCGCAGAATAATCCAGGGAAAAGTCTATCTTGTCTATGCCCCAAAACAGGTGTACTGCCGTTTCGCCGAATTATGTTTCGTCAAATGATTCATTTCGTCAAATGTTTCATTTGGGCAAATGCTTTTTTTTCTAAAACTGTAAATATTTCAGGATTTATTTCAGGACCATCGTGTAGAACCCTATAGGTTAGGTTAGGTTAGTTTTTAAAAAATCCTGAAATATTTACAGTTTTAGAAAAAAAACCATTTGCCCAAATGAAACATTTGACGAAATGAATCATTTGACGAAACATAATTCGGCGAAACGGCAGAGAACCCCCAAAACAGCACTTGTGCGTTTTTGAGATAAAACGATACGGCCAGCTGCCAAAGCTTAGCGTTGCACAATCGATTTAATCATATTTTAACGATTGTGAAATAGGGACTATAAATCACCTAATGTTTTGAGAAATGATTTCAGTTACCTGATTGGTCGATTTTAAAATAGCTGTATTCTGGTTGGTTGATACGAAATACAAAGTTTTTTTAAAAGATTTAAATTAGTTAAAGAGAAACACGTACCTAAAAGAACCTATCGTTCCGTTTGACAGTCGATGTGTATTGTGATTGGTGGATTTAATTTGGTGAAGTATTCTGATTGGTCAAATTAAAATGTTTTGGAATTGTAAATAATTTTATTTTCCATTCCGTCAATTTAAAAACAAAATAAACCATAGACACATATTTTGTCATTTTCTTGTTTCCCGCTCGTTTGTTGTTCTTTACTTCGTTCGTTCGTTTGTAAGTTTTTTCGCTTAGTTTTGCATTTGATTTGAAACCTAGTCGTAGAAAAAGTATTGTATGCAACGGTGTATAACTAAGTCAAAAAACACTCGTGGCGCTTACCTTTACGATGTTCGCCTTCGGTTCACATCGTAACACACGCCACTTATATTTTTTGACCTCTCTTATACAACTATTGCATAAACTAACTACTATTATAAAATTTCCGAGAAAAAATATAACGCCAAATACTAGGAGTGCATAAACATTTAAAGTATATTGCTGTGTCGTGTGGGAGACATCCGCGCTGTGTCTTGTGAACGCCGGCCCGCCTGTGCGCTACGCACTTCCTAATTACCGCTGCGCTCCTGGTACTTTCTTTAAACATGCATGTACTTTTCTTCCCTAGGGTGGGCATCTCTTTCAACCCGCTTTGAAGATAAACAATGGCCTACTTTCTGAGTATGATACGTGAAAATTTCCAAACATTTTAAGAGAAGGAAAATCAAGCAGCGATATTACTTACATATAAAACCTTCCTCTCTCGGCGAACTTTCTCATAACAAACGTCTTTGGATTGAACTCTGACCCTCTTTCATAAGCTACACTCTTTATAGAGCACGGCTATACCCTAGTAGGATGTATATATCCTCCAAAGAGGGTTGTTTACGCGACCCAAGGGAGTAAACAGGGGTCTTTATTATGCAGTATTCTAAGATAGGAAATTTTCTTGACGCGAAGAATTCTCGAGGGCAAAGTCAATTTTACTTTAAGATTCAATATTATGTATGTTGAGTTTTTTTGCTATAAGATGGCGGTGGATGTATTTAATGTTCTTAAATTACAATAACTTTTTTGCGAATATATAATTCTTCTTTTGCGATGTTATTATCTGCTTATCAAGACGTAATACGTATTTTTTTCAACCCATTCCATTAACTCGAACTAGCTAATTGAATAGCGAGATCTGACCTAAACAGACATACAAACGTACTTACAGACTAGTTGCATGTGAGTAGAACTTGTGCACTGAGGGCTACGTTTATAACATTGTAGAAGCTGGGAATTATGTAGCTCGAGCACGAAATTTTTAATCATAGGGTAAAGTGACCAGTAGTCAGCCAGAAACCAGTAAATAGTCGACCTTATATGAGTGCGAAGAGTGGGAATATATCTATCGTACTTTTCCCATTCATACGAAGTATAGGCAGAGGACGACTGCTGGTGTTTTACCCTACTAATCGAAAACGTGTTCTGAACCAATTCGTAGTACAAACTCCTACTACAGAATCACGTATTGAAACATTATTTTAGGTATAATTTCACCTTTGAGGACGATGACGAAACGTAAATCAATGTCAATGTCAACTTGCTATCACATTTTAGTACTCACATTTCGTAGTTCGTTGGCCTTAGTCCACGTTTTCGTATAGTAAAGGTAATGATTCGAAAACGTGACTTTTGATTGAAATGTCCATCCACTTATTATATTCACATACATACAAGGTCACGCCTTCAGCCCAAAGTGGGGTAGGCAGAGCCACTGAGTAACCAACAACTAAAAACTTGTTGTTAATTGTATAATAACCACATTTTGCATAAACATAAACAGCCTTAGGGTCTCCCCAGACCTATCGACGCGGAATCGGCTTGAGCCGGTAAGAATAAGTTTTATGTCCACGCAATAAGATCGAAAACGACGTGTCGTTCCGTTCGCAACGCCGAGCCGAGCCGAGCCGAGCCGAGCGCTAACTTTTTCACTCTTACTGCACGGACATAAGACTTTTTTTTAGTGGCTCAAGCCGATTCCGCGTCGATAGGTCTGGGGAGACCCTTAGTTGCCTCTTATGACTTCCACAGGAAGACATGAAGTGACACTATACAGAGCCGGAAACCGCAAAAAAAAAACAAGAAAAATTATTTTGACCTAGTCCCAAACTAAGCACGCTTGTACTATGGGTACTAGACAACGATTAAGATATAGATAAAGATTCGAGTATAGATGTATTTACATAGAAAAAATCCAAGACTCAAGAACAAATACTCGAGCTCATCACACAAATATTTACCCTTAACGAGAATCTAACTTGGGACCGCTAGCTTCGTAGACAACGTACCAACTAAGCTAAACGCGTCGTCGAAGTTTGTTTCCACCTTGCCATAACAAAAGATTGAGAGTCACTGTTTACACGCACTCACACACACACACACGTGGGAGTCACTTATTGAAACTCATAAGCGTCATAGTTTTGTTTGTTTTATAGAAGCTATTTATTGGTTTTGTATCTTTATAAGTCGCATTGACCTTGTGTGTTCTGTACTTGTTTGGTTCCCACGAGACAGGCTTAGCGTAAAAACTTGTATGCGTTTACTGGTATTAATAATTTTAACAATTTAATTGAATGTATCCCATGCATTGTTACAATCCTTTAAAAATGTTTTTAAATAAAGTGCAAATTCAATTATGTTTTTTAAAGTTAAATACAAATTCAACAAAAAAAATGTTGGATTAATATGCAGATATTTTTTTTCAACTTCAGGAGAAATAATTTACGGTGTAGTACTTATTGGTTAATCTAGACAACCGTTTAGAATATTAATACATTTAAATGTCCAAGTAGGTATAAATTTAATTCGATCTATCGATATACTAGTGGTCCAAATAAAAAAAAGTAAGTATGTTCGGATATTGGTTATTCTAGTCGGAGTTTTTGTAATTTTTCCTTATGTCCATGTTACGAAACACTCATCATGTTGATGTATTATTTCAATTTTTTTCAATGGTTTCTTACATGGTTAGAATCATTATGAACTTAGAATGTTTTTAAAGCTACCTTGGCAGCTTTTTTACATGACAACTTTTTGTGTAATCGCACAAAGTTTCTTTCTCCATACTAAGTGAACCCCATATTTATTTTTCATCTAGTATGGAAAAAACAACTTTGTTTAATTAATTACACAAAAGGATGTCATGAAAAAAACTGGCATGTAGCTTTAAACACATTATAAGTTCATAATGATTCTATCCATAAACAACTGAAAAATATTAAAATATTACGTCAAAATGGTGAGTTTTTCGGACATAAAACAACAGCCCGATTTACTTAACGTGAAAAGCTACCATTGAATATACAAAGGAAAATAAGCTGTAATTGCTCGAGTTAAAGCTTAATATTTAAATCAGTTATTTTTGTTTACGACAATAATGGATCCGTTAGGAATAATTTCTGAGCGGGTTTCCTTTCATTGTCAGTTTGTTACAGTTATTGAAATACTTGCGTAACATTATGTTCATATTATTATTATGTAGGTATAGGTACAGTCAAGGAAATTGTTTCCTAGACCATTTTGGATCATGTCAAAGTGACGCTGTAAAGAAGAAGAAGACGTATCTTTACGTTTTGATTGATTACGTCACTATGACATAGTCCAAAACGGTCTAGTTAATCTTGGATTACTTCAAAAAAAAACGGGCGAATACTTTTCAAAACTTTGCTAATTCGTAATATTTTTTTTGTAAGATACAACTGAAAAAGTTATGAAATAAAACATGATATTAATGATTTTTCGTGACATGGACATAAGGGAAAATTACAAAAATCCCGAAAATAATGATCAATATCTCCGAAACCAGGTAAAATCACTGAACATACACAGGGGATACATCGATAGCTTTTTATCTGTTCCATCAGCCCTCTCAGTTTTGGCGTTTTATTGACACCCTGTAGGGTAAAGTCACCAGTGGTACCAGTGGTCGACCTTTTATGAGTGCCAAGAGTTGAAAGTATATCTTTCATACTCTTCCCAGTCCCACTCATACAAACTACAGGCATAGGCCGATTACATGTCTCTGGCAGACCACAGGTGACTTTACCCTATATTGTTATGCCGTATCGTTACGATAACTCTTATTTTTTTTACAGTAATGGCGGTTATATTAAATACCATACACGTCAAAGTCGAATTGATGTACAGATGTAGTGAATAATCCTTTCCCATCGTTTTTGGTCGGATAACTTCGTATCTATCTTGCTTTCTCAGTTGGCGTATTGATGGGTACTGAAGCTAATTGAGAAGGCTGGATACCTAAATACGAACATATCCGACAAAAAACGATGGGAAAGGATTATTCACTACATCAGATCTGTACCCCGTTTTTCTTCAGCAGTAAAAAACGAACGAAATTTCAACCCTATAGCAAATTATTCCTCTCCGCGTAAACCGTTCGCTTTTCAATTTTACGGTTACTCCAACTGGCGGGCGGGAAACTCATCTCCATGTTGTTTACATGCTCTAATTCAAGGTGTTAAAGGCGATAATTGTCTAACAGCCACGATAATGTAGTGCAAATAGTGTGTGACCGCGTTCTATTTTCAAATAACGGGTGTGTAGCTAACCTCCTTCGAGATGTGGCTATTATAAAACTTATGTTTTAAATTTCAACCTTTTTGGTAGTTGCATAGGATTTAATTTAGTTTAATTTTTAAATGGCGCATAGGGTATTTTAGGTTTTTAAGATGGAGTTTGTCCTTAAAGCTATCCCGTGTTAGTTTGAGGTTATGTAAATCTTTATTATCTTATTATATCTATATCTACACTAATATGTATTATATGCAGGTAAAGTTTGTGACGTAAAGTGTGAAGGCAAAACATTGTATAGCTATACCACCGTTACTTAAAGTTTAAAAAACAAAAAAATAAATAAACTGTTTATTTTAAAAATAAAAATAACGTTGTTACAATAATTTCTAGTTGCAATGTTTACAATTTTTAAGATTATATTAACTAAGAAGGGTTACCCTACTCCACAGTTTACTATGCATGAATGCTTTCTTAATTGTATTTTTAATTAGTTTAGGTTTCATTTCAAGCTTTAGTAAGTGGGTAAGAAAATAGAAGCACTGTACGGTTCATAAGATAGAGTTTTTTAAAGTTAGGACAGACATATCAATAGGGTCCCATTGGCTACCCTTCGGGTACGAAACCATATAAAAACAAGTTAAAATTTCATGCTCGAAGTGTTTTCCTTAAGTTTACGCAATCTAATAAATCGCAATATTTTCGCAAGCAAGAAAAACAAGCTTTCCCGACCATTGCATAATTTCCTGAAATAACTTTTCTGCCCTCATAACCCAAAAGGCGATATCTCAAAGTCAATAGCCAAAGCAGATGCAACCCTGTCCCGTTAGTAATAAGGTTGCACTTGCTATGGGAATTTTGGCAGAGATACCGCAATTTGTCCTAGCAATGCAGTTTTGTGTGTCAATGTATTTCGTTTCTGAGAAGCGTTCACAAGTTTAACTACCTTGTCGTGCTCTCTTTATCTTTCACCAGACCATGGATATGTGAGAGAATGGGACAAGGTCACTATTTGTTTTCCTTTTTAGGGTTCCGTATAAAAATGGTAAAAAGGAACCCTTATGGTAAGACTTCGTTGTCTGTCTGTCTGTCTGTCTGTCTGTCTGTCCGTCTGTCTGTCTGTATGTCACAGTAGGTTTCCTCAGCAACTATTTGGCACAGTTGTACCTACAACTACGAGTAGCTTTTCCGCATCTGTTTTTAGTAAAAAAATATATACATACATACATACATTAAATCACGCCTGTTTCCCAGAGGGGTAGGCCGAGACCACCTCTTTCCACTTGCCACGATCTTGACAAACCTCTTTCGCTTCTTTCACATTCATACATCGAGTCATGCACGCACGTCGATTTCGGGTAGGTACTTAAGATTCGGCCCTTTTCCAGTATTTCTATTTATTGAAAAACATATATATGAATATATAAATAATTGGAAAGGGGTCTAGATTCGGGGGTTGAAAAATGAAAGTGGTTTGATTATAGCAAAAGAGGCGTCATATGAAAGAACTCAATCTGCACATTTCAATACTATTTTTGTAACTTATTAAGTTATTACTATCAATCGGTTACCAAGCATATTATCTTAAATACGAAACCCTCGGTGCGAGGGTCCAACTCGCACTTGACCAGTTTTTAATCTTTAGTGGTGTTAGATCCTTGAGCAGGTTCCGTGTAGATCGTTATCACTATGTCATACTTTAAGCGATGGCCAATCAGCAGTGTTCGCATTGTTGTGTTCATATGCGGGGATATGCCACTGGTGAAATTTTTAGCTTACAAGCATTCTATCTTAGTCCTACATAACCCTAACAATTTCTATACTTATGTAGTTCTTGAGTGGAGACTGCGGATCGGCAAACGCAGTGTAGGCCCTCAGACTAGGTGGAGCGACGATCTTTGCAAGGTGGCTGGCAGAAGCTGGGGTGGTATCTCTCAAAATCACAGCGGCGAGTTTAAGTAGTCCCGTCATCAGAGGGAACAAAACACATTTTAGCGCGTGCATTTTCAATTAAGCAGCCTTTTACGTTCGATCACACGATGCACGCGCTAAAATATGTTTTGTTCGCACTGACGGGACTACTTAAACTAGCCGCTTGGACCGTCGTTGTTGAGAGAATCACTACCCTGGATTAGAGTGGGCACAGATCGTGCTCAGTGGCGTGAAATGGGAGAGGCCTACGTCCAGCAGTGGACTAGTATGAGCTGATGATGATGATGAGTAGCAGTGGGGGGGGCACATCGCAGAACAGCTGGCCGAAGCAAAAGATATAGATCCCCTGTCAATAAAAGATATATATATTAATAGTTGATCGCTGGCTCTATCGCTTCCTGCTCATCGTCCCCACTTATCCCAACAAATGCCTATACAAAGTTCTGCCCCCCCTCTAAGGCTGCGTTCCCACCAGTGATGTGCGAGGTAGCTAAGCGGTGCGAGGCTGTGTAACGAGGAGGTGTAACGGTGTGAATGTTTCCACCAAAGATGTGCGAGGTAGCTGAGCGGTGCGAGGATGTGTAGCGGGCTCTTTTTAAATAAGCGGGCGGGGTGAGGTGGGGCGGGAGCGGAATCAGACGACGCCTCGGAACACATCCCTCGCACCACATTCCTCGCACACTCCCGTCTTTTGTTTTGCATGTACGAAAACTTCGCTCGGCTGAGCTGTTTCCACCAGAGCTAAGCTAAGCGAGGATAGGTAAATGAAGTGTTTCTATTGGTTCATGACATCTTCGCACATCTCTGATGGAAACGCAGCCTAAAACTGATCGTTGTAAATTGAATATTTTCCCGAAGTGACATTGTTACATATTAATATGTAATACTGTTCTTTTTGGTACTAGAGGCGACATCTCTGGACAACGGGAGGTGACACTTCGATTTTCTCCGATGGCTCAGTGCTGCCACTTGGTGAAATAGTGAACTAATGAAATGAAATGAAATGAAATGAAATGAAATGAAATGTTTATTCGCAAGAATACTTAAATCTAGTTACAGGATGTTATTGTATAAAAAAGTATCGTATTCTGCCGTGATTTAACGACATGCAAATATTACTTTAAATTGAAATCTGTTAATAGTCTTAACAAATAAGCATGCACTATAATGTCATTGTCTATTAGTGTAGTCTTTGACACTATAAAAACATTGCTCAAGAAGCCATTTCGAAATTCCGCGTCTAAAACTCACGCCAAGCAATAATTTAATCTCACTGGGTAGACTATTATACAAAACTATGCACATATTGTATGCATTTTTTTTAAATATCGCAGAATGGCATGGAGGCTGGTACAATAAGTCTACATACTGCAATCTCTGCGTCCGCGTGAACACCTGCGACCTCAATTTGTAGAATTCGGGATGACTTCTTACAAAAATGCAAGCCTTTTTAATGTATAAGCAAGGCAGAGGGAGGATATTGTAGTTTTTAAAAATTGGCATGCAGCTATCTGTAGGTCTCACTTTAGCTATAGCTCGAATACACTTTTTTTGAAGTAAGAACACTCTATTTATATCTACAGAATTTCCCCATAGCAGAAGTCCATAACTGAGCACCGATGATACAAAGCCATGATAAGCTGTAATAGCGGCCTCGACATTAACAGTGTCTCTCAATCTCCTCAACGCATACACAAATTTATTAAGTCTAGAGCAAACATAATCAATGTGATTCTTCCAACTCAAATTTTTGTCAATGTATAACCCTAAAAACTTGGTAGCTTCAACTTTCATGATGGGTGACATATTATAATTGATATTTAAATTGATTGGATTACTATTGTATGATTGAAATTGAATGTAATTAGTTTTTTCCATATTTATAATTAATTTATTATTACATGTCCATTTATTAATGTCATCCAAAGCCGTGTTAATATCTGATTCATATGTGTTAAAATTGGTACATTTGACTAACAATGTCGTATCATCAGCAAACAATATTGATTTATGCTGCATAGTCATAGGGAGGTCATTGATATAAATCAAAAATAGTAATGGACCCATGTTACTGCCCTGTGGGACACCAGTGCTGACCTCACGAAAATTGGAACGATACCTCTTTTTTACATCCGTTTTCATAACACTAACTACTTTAACTATTTCAGTACACTGTTTTCTATTAGTCAAATAGCTTTTAATCCAGTTCAATGCCGTACCCCGGATTCCATAGCACTGTAATTTTGAAAGAAGCTTGTAATGGTCCACACAGTCAAAGGCTTTACTTAAATCAAGGAATATTGATATGATCGGTTGTTTATTATTTAAACATTCTGTTACATATTTTATTAAGTTAAACCCAGCCAACTCGGTCGAATGTTCCTTCCTGAATCCAAATTGATCCGGGTGAAATAACTTTTGTTTTTCTAAAAAACTTGTCAATCTGGTACACATGGCCTTTTCTAAAATTTTTGACATAACCGGTACAATTGTTATAGGCCTATAATTGTTAGGATCATTACGGTTCCCTTTTTTAAACAAGGGCTTGACTAAAGATTGCTTTAATTGGTCCGGAAATATACCTTGAATGAAGGATAAATTGACAATGTGAGCCAGTGGTTTACACAGCCAGCGAGCATTGCATTTTAATATATTAGTTGGAATATTGTCATAGCCAGAACTCTTGCTGTTTTTTAGGGACATAATTGTATTATAAATTTCTTTGCAATCAGCTGGACTCAAGAAAATAGATGATGGATGATTAGTCATATTATTATTCAGATTTGACACATTCGTCTTACAACTAGAAATAGATTTAACAATGTCAATAAAATAATCATTTAGTAAATTACAAATGTCTTGAGGATTATTAAATGTCATATTATGATAATGCAAAGAATTTATGTTATTATCGTTCAATGTGTTAGATGTAGTCGATTTTATAATATCCCATGTCGCTTTACACTTATTTTTATTACTTGATATATATTTTGCATTATTTATTCTTTGTGACTTAAAAATGCATTTTTTCAAAATTTTACTATAAGTTTTAAGTTGATTTGCTATATTATTTTTGTCATTCTTTACCTGTTTTAATTTAATATATAACTTGCGCTTTGTAAAACAAGATTTCCTCAATCCTTTAGTAAGCCATTGTATTTTCCTTTCACGGTTGTTAACTTTGACTTTTATAAGCGGAAAGCACAGTTTAAAAAATAGGCACACCAACTCATAAAATGATGTAAATGCCTCTGTCAAATCAGTAGAATTTAAAACATCATCAAAGGATAACACGGCTAAGCATTGAGAGAATTTCACAATATTTTCTCTACAAAAATCCCTTCTGTATTCAAACCAGGTAACACACGATTTCTTCTCCTTCACCCTAAAAGTAATGGTTTGAGCCATGTCATGATCCGACAAACAAAGCTGGTGTGTTTTGGCTTCAACAGCTTTTATATTGCTAGCAATTTGATCAATGCATGTGTTAACCCGAGTGGGAGATTCGATATGTAATATTAAGTTATAGTTCATAAGTAAGCCTCTAAGTTCTTTAGTAAAAGTATTATTCTTTAAAACATCGATATTCCAATCCCCAGAAAGAACTATTTTCTTCTTTTTATATTTAGAAGAGAGTTGGTATAGCAAAGTATTTAGCTTTTCAATAAAAATAATGTCTTCTACATTTAAGTTGTTTGTTTTATTTTAAGGAAATGTTTCTAGTGGGTTTTATTTAATATCAGATGTTATTAAAAATCTGTTTCTTCTAATTTATTTTAAATCTTAATATCTGATTGAAGTATCAATCAATATGATGCAACTCCTCTAGGTTCGGTCATAGACGTTTGTCTATGGGATGAATGGCTTGGTTTAGGCTTGTCACTCTCGCAGCCACTACAGAGATGTGAGCACATACTCACTGTGTGGGAGTCTCGCTACGGCCGTATGGCCATCTTGGTAAATTAGCTTCATGTGATTGTTACAAGCGCAATGCATCCATGTAATATCTGGTGGTTTTTCATAATGAACATGTAAAAATCTGAGGAACGCTTGCATGGCGTGATATTTCTAAGCTTAAGGCGAGCATCGTTATAACGTTATGGTAAAGTCGCCGCTGCCTTGAAAACTACTTTCACCGGCTAAAACAGCCGGTCCCTGTGTCACCCATGGTGCCTGTGTCACCCATGTGTCCCTGTGTCACCCCATGTGTGTGGTGCCTGAGTCACCTCATGTCTCCCTAGGCTATGTCTGCCTATGATGTGTTATCTGCCTGCCTGAATGCCTGTATCTGAAGTGTGTGCTTCCGCCACGCTATCTGCTTGCTACGTGTTGAAGCTACGGTCCTGCTATCTCTGAGGTTTTCTCCATGCGCCGTGCTTCTTCATCGTGCTTCTTCATCTTCATCTTCATCTTCTGGCTTGTGATCTACGTCCACGCACAAGGTGAACTCGTTTCATATCTAACTTAGACACTCATATAAGACGCTTGATAACGTAGAGAAGTAGGATTTCATTCGCCCTGTCACAGTCACAGCGAAATAGTTTAAGACGCTCGATAACGTAGAGAAGTAGGATTTCATTCACCCTGTCACAGTCACAGCGGAATAGTTTAAGACGCTTGATAACGTAGAGAAGTAGGATTTCATTCGCCCTGTCACAGTCACAGCGGAATAGTTTAAGACGCTTGATAACGTAGAGAAGTAGGATTTCATTCACCCTGTCACAGTCACAGCGGAATAGTTTAAGACGCTCGATAACGTAAAGAAGTATGATTTAACAACCCTGTCACTGTAAAGCGGGGAATATTATTAATTAAGAAACCCATTGTATCAAACTCCCTAGTTTTATTTTTAACGGAATAATAAACTCTGTTGACAAGGTTCATGTTTGTTTACTTCTAATCTCACTCTCTGTCTTGAGACTCTCTCCATCTTTCTGTTAGTTTAGATTAAAACAGATGGCGCCCTCTCTTCTTGTACAACTCTAGTTCTTGCACCCATTTTGTGCAACACTTTATGGTAAGTTGTTTTCTCACTGAAACTAGCTCAAGGACTCACGACTCTTGAACTCAATCAGCCATGGCCTAACACCAAGTGTGGACGGAATCCCTGTCAAGTTACCACAGCACATAAGTAATCCCAGATTTAGAATATATGGGTTATAGTTTGGCGGCCCAACGCTTGGGGCTCAGTTTAGTTTTACTAAAACAGTGTCAGTGAAAGCAACTTATTATATCTGTTTCTTTATATAACTACTCTATGAACCTTAACAACAGGTGTTCTCTGTTCTGTTCTTTTATTGTATTTTAATAAGACTGTATTTCTCTCTTAACATCACTTTGTATGTAAAAAAAAAAAAAAAATTAGTGAATTCTGGTTTTATCACAAATCTTTTCTTTGAACTTCTTTCAAACAAAACGTTCAAATGAACTTACTCATTTAAACTTAAATAAGGTGTTACTCTGTATCTAAATGTACATAAACTGAAACTTACAGAACATTTGTACCTAAAGTTGTATACTACTTAACTATCTCTTAGTCTATAATTTTAATAGGTATATTTAGCTATGGCATTACATGTAGATGTTGACTGTTTGAATAAGGATGAGCTATTGTTTGAACTGAAATCCCGGGGATTAGAACCTGATGAGGAGGATACTGTGGATGATTTAAAGCGTCGCTTTAGAAGTATTAGAGGCATTACACTCGACAGTGACAAAATCGACACATATATCTTAAGTTTGTCTCTTGACAATGAATTTCAGATCTGCAGAGAGAAAGTTGAGACGGTGCTTCAGGCTGATCACTCGTCTTCGTCGTGTCGTCGCAGGTGCTTATCCAAGTTGTCACACGTCATATTAAGGTTGGAGAAACTTCATTATTCGACGGCTGAACAGCAGCTTGCAAAGATAGCTCTTGTCTCACGGGCGTATCACGCAGTTGAAACTCTTAAGTGTAATCAAACTCCTGGTCAATCTTCTCAAGCTGTTGTGAGAGAATCTGTTGAGATGGCTCCTTCTAGTTCTTGTTACAAACATGCTTCTCAAGTTCTTAAGTGGAATCTTATTTATGATGGTCGAACACCTGTTCATGATTTTATCTTTCGTTTACGCGAACTGAAACACTCCTCGGAGATCACTGATGTTGAGCTTTTAAGGAACTCTGTACATCTTTTTTCTGGTGAAGCGCTGATATGGTTTAGGACTAATAGGTCTCACTTTGAGTCATTTGAAATCCTGATTAAATCACTTAAAGCTGAATTTCAACCTATTGAATATGAACGTTGTTTGTTGAATCAAATTAGGACACGCTTACAGGATAAAAATGAAAATATCAAATCTTACATTAACATTATGGAAAGTTTGTTTTTAAGACTGTCTAAACCATTGAGTGAAGCAGAACAGCTGGAAATAATTATGACTAATATGAGTCCTTTCTTTATATCTCGTTTAGCTTTAACGGAGGTTAACTCTATTAGGGGTTTGAAAGATATATGTTCACGTTTGGAGATCTCTAAATTTAAATGTGAAAATAGAGGATTTTTGAACACTGGCAAGGAATCTATTTTGCCAAATTTCTGTAGTGGGGGTGAAAATTTAAATTCATCAACTTCTAATACAAAGGTTCGTGTCACTAATCTTGAGCACAAGAATACTACTCTTTTATGCTTGAAATGTGGAGGTGCACATCATCATTCTCGCTGTGATGTACACAAAACACCAATATGCTTAAAATGTAAGCGACCTGGTGTTATTACTAAATATTGTCCTTGTTCAAAAAACTAAATAGTAGGTCGGAGGATCCTATTACTACTATAGATAAAAATCTCACTTCTAACTTTTCTAGTACCTCTGACCGGTACACTCAAACTAATTTGACTATGACTAACTTTTATGACAATAATAATTGTTTACCTTTATTTAAAGAAAATGTGGGCGATCCTAGACCATTTCTTTCTGTAGGTATTCTAGGACTAGAGTGCAATGCATTGGCTGACAGTGGAGCTGCCGTGTCATTGATAAGTGGGTGTGCTTACTCCTTATTGCAAAGTGAAGGTATAGACTTTCCCTTGCAGACATGCGATACAGAACTTGCTGTTGGAAATGGAGCGTCTCTGGTAGTCTTAGGAAAAGTAGAAATACCTGTTACATATAAACATGTTCTACATTACATTAACTTCTATGTTTGTAGTGATATTAATACTCCAATTATATTAGGGGTAGATTTCTTGACTAAATTTAATCTTTGCTCAGATATTCTGAATGCTAAACGGTTCATAGAACCATACTCTGTTCTTAACTTGTTAAAGGATCCTAATATCCATTTGCACGACTTAGAAGATCTCAGCCCTGAACAAAGGTTACGGTTGAATAACGTGGTTCTAGATTTCGAATGTATTGCGGCTACGAGGGATACTTTAGGTTGTACCACTCTGGAGGAACATGTTATTGATACCGGAGATAATGCTCCAGTGAAACAAAAGTATTATCCGATACCTTTTCATCATCGAGAGTATGTTCGTGGGGAGATTGATGATATGTTGAAGTTGGGTATAATTGAAAAAAGTACTTCTCCATGGAATAGTCCTATTTTGCTAGTTCCAAAGGCTAATGGCGAGCTTAGAATGTGCTTGGATAGCAGAAAGTTAAATAGTTTAACTAAAGTGGATACTTATCCAATGCCTAGGGTACAAGAAATACTAGACTCTCTCAATAATGCTAAGTTTATGAGCTCTTTGGACTTAAAGTCTGCTTTCTTTCAAATTATGTTGTCTGTTGAGTCGCGGGAAAAGACTTGTTTTTCTGTGCCAGGCTTGGGAGCCTTTCAGTTTAGAAGGTTACCATTTGGCTTGGTTAACTCTACAGCTCGAATGATGAGACTAATGGACAAAGTGTTTGGTCCAGAATTTGCTAATAATATCTTTTACTATGTCGATGACATCATACTTATCTCTGAAACTTTTGACGAACATATTACTTTGTTAAAAAGAGCTTGTGGAAAGCTACGGCAAGCTGGTTTAACCATTAATCTTGACAAGTCTGTTTTTTGTCGCTCTTCTTTAAAATTCTTGGGCTATGTTGTTGATCGTAGAGGTCTTAGGACGGACAAGGATAAAGTCAAAGCTATAGCTGAATTCCCTACCCCATCTTCTCAGAAGGAACTCAGAAGATTTCTTGGAATGGTGTCGTGGTACCGTCGCTTTATAGATAACTACTCTACTGTTTGTGCTCCTCTCAACAAATTAACTAAAAAGATATCTAAGGGATCATGTTTCCAGTTTACTTCTGAAGCTGACACAGCTTTTAAGGCTGTCAAGGAACTCTTGGTTTCTGCACCTATCTTGTGTGTACCTAAGTTTGACAGGCCTTTCATTATTTCGACGGACGCTTCTGAGGTTGGACTTGGTTGTGCCATATCACAGCTAGACGATCAAGGTCATGAGCATGCTGTTGCTTATGCCAGCAGAACTCTTACGGGCCCTGAGAAAAATCACTCTACGACTGAGAAAGAACTAAATGCTTTAATCTTCGCCTTGGAAAAGTTTAGAGGTTATATTGACGGTTCTCCTTTCAGAACACAAGTGTTCACTGATCACAGTAGTTTGAAATGGTTGGTTAGTCTGAAGTCACCAACAGGACGCTTGGCTAGGTGGGCACTTAGGCTGTCACAATTTAATTTTGATATACAGTATAAGAAAGGTTCTGAAAATAAGCTTGCTGACGCACTTTCTAGGGCACCCATCCCAATCGAAGTGGTGGATTTCGTTTCTTCTGTAGATTCTGTTACTGATACGTGGTACACTAATTTATTCACTAAGGTGAAAAGTGCTCCTCATAAATTTCCTGATTTTAGGATAATAAATGAAAATATGTATAAGCGTGTTAGGTCTAAAAATCCTTTGGCTAGGGATTGTGAATGGAAGAGAGTTGTTCCACAGGAACTACGACAGGAAGTACTGAAGCTGTGTCATGATAGGTCGGATGCTGCTCACTTAGGCGTTTTCAAATCACTTAAACGTATCGCTCAAAGCTACTTTTGGCCTAAAATGCTAGGGGACATAAAGCGATACATAAGAAACTGTCAAGTCTGTTTAGCTTATAAGAGCACAAATGAGGCTCCTCCAGGTTTAATGGAGAATCCTAAAAAGGTTCAACGACCCTGGCAGGTTATATGTACTGATATATTGGGACCCCTTCCAAATAGCTCAAAAGGTTACAAATTTATTTTAGTAGTGTGTGATTGTTTTACTAAATATACTTGTCTATTTCCTATGAGAAATTCTTTGGCTAAAACTGTAGTGGGAATGATAGAAAATAATGTCTTGTTAAAACACGGTATCCCTCAGTGTATAATAATGGATAATGGTCCACAGTATATTTCTAGAAATATGCAAGCTCTGAGAGAGAAATATAAGATACCTAGACTTTTCTATAACTGTAGATTTACTCCTCAGAATAACCCTGCTGAAAGAGTTAATCGTGTGGTGGTGACTGCCGTTGCATCTTATGTCGGCAAGAACCATCGTACATGGTCTGATGAACTGAGTGCAATTGAATTTGCAATTAATACTGCTGTGCATGAGGTAACTGGATATAGTCCATATTTTATGAATAATGGACGGGAGGCTATTCTCTCTGGCGAATGGTATCCATCAGCACCTATGCAAGGTGATGAATTGCAATTCACTGATAGGAACTTATATACTTCCATGCTGACACATCTGAAACCTATCTTTCAGAAGGTGAATGACCGCCTTCAGAAGTCTTACCAGCGTAGTAGAATTTACTACAATCGTAATAGAAGATTTATAGAGTATGACGAAGGTCAGGTTGTCTGGAAAAAAGAATACCCGTTGTCAAATGCTGACAAATTCTTTACAAAGAAATTAGCTCCTAAATTTAAGAAATGTGTTATACTAAGAAAATATTCTCCTGTGACGTATGAGTTACAAGATATTGAATCTAAGAAATCGCTAGGTATTTGGCATGTCAAGGACATTCTAAAACCACAATCTACGGATTTATAGGGTTTACTATAGGACTCATCAATGGTGTGTAGTCACTTCTTTTCTTTGCTCACATGTGGTCACAAGGTGGCTAGATCTACTTTGAACTTGACTTTAAACTTAAGACTTGTTTACTTTTACTTGTTTACTTATACTTGATTACTCTAAACATTGTGTAGACATGCCTACTGATGTTCAAAACACCATTACGGTGACTGCTACTCGCTACTACTTTCTTTCTTTAATTTAATTTTAGAATGTTGTTTTAGGCTCTTAGACTAGGATCTGTCAGATATTGCTAATCTTGTTTCTTTACATTCTGATTCTCTTAACAAGAGAACGGGTGATGCTTCACTTTTCGTTGGGAGTAGCATTTAATCTGGATAGCAATTTAGTTTTTTTTTTTAAGGATGAATTAGTTTTACAATTGTAAGCATGGCAATACGTAGTTCGTAGTGGTAGTTTTTAGATTGCAATAGGTGGATATAAGGTTACAATTGGTTCCATAGTAGTTAGGATGATTGTACCTTGTCTCACTGATAGTAGTGTCTAGTGCTAGATCGCTTGAAGTTAAGTTGTTCTTGCAAAGGTTCTGCGTTGCTTAGGTAATAGTTAGTCCGTATGTTATAGGGTGTTATAGGGTATAGGGTAAGATTTGGGAGATAGTGAACAAAAAAAAAAAAAAAAAAAAAAATTTTTTTTTTTACTTGAGTAGAGAGGTAATGTTACATATTAATATGTAATACTGTTCTTTTTGGTACTAGAGGCGACATCTCTGGACAACGGGAGGTGACACTTCGATTTTCTCCGATGGCTCAGTGCTGCCACTTGGTGAAATAGTGAACTAATGTCTTCTACATTTAAGTTGTTTGTTTTATTTTAAGGAAATGTTTCTAGTGGGTTTTATTTAATATCAGATGTTATTAAAAATCTGTTTCTTCTAATTTATTTTAAATCTTAATATCTGATTGAAGTATCAATCAATATGATGCAACTCCTCTAGGTTCGGTCATAGACGTTTGTCTATGGGATGAATGGCTTGGTTTAGGCTTGTCACTCTCGCAGCCACTACAGAGATGTGAGCACATACTCACTGTGTGGGAGTCTCGCTACGGCCGTATGGCCATCTTGGTAAATTAGCTTCATGTGATTGTTACAAGCGCAATGCATCCATGTAATATCTGGTGGTTTTTCATAATGAACATGTAAAAATCTGAGGAACGCTTGCATGGCGTGATATTTCTAAGCTTAAGGCGAGCATCGTTATAACGTTATGGTAAAGTCGCCGCTGCCTTGAAAACTACTTTCACCGGCTAAAACAGCCGGTCCCTGTGTCACCCATGGTGCCTGTGTCACCCATGTGTCCCTGTGTCACCCCATGTGTGTGGTGCCTGAGTCACCTCATGTCTCCCTAGGCTATGTCTGCCTATGATGTGTTATCTGCCTGCCTGAATGCCTGTATCTGAAGTGTGTGCTTCCGCCACGCTATCTGCTTGCTACGTGTTGAAGCTACGGTCCTGCTATCTCTGAGGTTTTCTCCATGCGCCGTGCTTCTTCATCGTGCTTCTTCATCTTCATCTTCATCTTCTGGCTTGTGATCTACGTCCACGCACAAGGTGAACTCGTTTCATATCTAACTTAGACACTCATATAAGACGCTTGATAACGTAGAGAAGTAGGATTTCATTCGCCCTGTCACAGTCACAGCGAAATAGTTTAAGACGCTCGATAACGTAGAGAAGTAGGATTTCATTCACCCTGTCACAGTCACAGCGGAATAGTTTAAGACGCTTGATAACGTAGAGAAGTAGGATTTCATTCGCCCTGTCACAGTCACAGCGGAATAGTTTAAGACGCTTGATAACGTAGAGAAGTAGGATTTCATTCACCCTGTCACAGTCACAGCGGAATAGTTTAAGACGCTCGATAACGTAAAGAAGTATGATTTAACAACCCTGTCACTGTAAAGCGGGGAATATTATTAATTAAGAAACCCATTGTATCAAACTCCCTAGTTTTATTTTTAACGGAATAATAAACTCTGTTGACAAGGTTCATGTTTGTTTACTTCTAATCTCACTCTCTGTCTTGAGACTCTCTCCATCTTTCTGTTAGTTTAGATTAAAACAGATGGCGCCCTCTCTTCTTGTACAACTCTAGTTCTTGCACCCATTTTGTGCAACACTTTATGGTAAGTTGTTTTCTCACTGAAACTAGCTCAAGGACTCACGACTCTTGAACTCAATCAGCCATGGCCTAACACCAAGTGTGGACGGAATCCCTGTCAAGTTACCACAGCACATAAGTAATCCCAGATTTAGAATATATGGGTTATATTACTGCAGTGATATATCGAGTCGAAGTAAATAAGTCTTATTTCATTGTTATTTGCGTGCCAAAAAGCGTTTTACGATTTTAAAATGACGTCACCGAAAAAACTGAACGTACTTTCTGTATCTTTGTACGTTTTCTTCGAAACGAGTTTATGAGTTTGGTTTTTGTTAGACATTTGCTCTTTTTATTGTTTTTATTTCATCACAGTCGTAATGTATAATATAAATGTGTCTTCTCAGCGGGCCTGTTATAGTCGTGGTTATCGACGTAGATAAAACACCTGTCACTTTCTGACCAGTATGTAAGTGCGAGGGCGTCTGCTGCTTTATCCATCGCTCGGGGCTAAATGGCTACGTTTATCGCGTGTCAGAACGTGGATAAAACATCCGTCACTTTCTGACACGTATATAAGCACGAGAGTGACGGATGCTTTGTCCATATTTTGTCACGCAGTAAACCCAACCATACTAGACAGGAAGACTATCCTTGGATATCCTTGGTGGTCAAACCAACGGTAGCGGTCAATTGGCAGCTTGGTAGACCACCAGGTCGGATGACCTAGGTTATTAGGAACGAGCTGAATGTGACAAGTACAAGATCGGAGAGCTTGGCGAAAGTGAGGAGGCCTTTGTCCTGGGTAGTGATTCTGTAAACAACGCCGGTCGTGCGGACTATCGAGTGATAACCAAGCGGTGAGATTAAGTAGTCCCGTCAGTGCGAACAAAACACATTGTAGCGCGTGCATTTTCAATTTAGCAGCACGATGGGTCGAACGTATTTATAAGGCTACTTAATTGAAAATGCACGCGCTACAATGTGTTTTGTTCGCACTGACGGGACCTTTTTAATCTCGCCGCTTGGATATGACTCGACAGTCCGCACGACCGGCGTTGTTTACAGAATCACTACCCTGCAGTGCTGCTGTAATATAAGATGTAGAATTTTAGAAAAACTAGGCAGCTATAACTTTTTCATTGTTGGACTCGCGTACTGTGGGTTTCGTACCGTCGCACTAGGTTTTACGTTAGGACGAATGGACGGACGGAAAAACCTTGAAAATTACGCAGTTAAAATCTTTTCGACACAAATCTTGAGCATTTGCTCTTACGTAACGATCAACTTTGTTTTATACACCTCCTAATTTATTATTTTGTATGTTTTCTATTTTCATCATGACTCATAAATTAATTATTGCGTCATGCGATGAAATTCCCGCTTATTTTTTAGGCTTCGTTTACAATTCGGTCATTACGGGTAAAATCTGGTGAGTCGACATGGTTATATTTTTTTTATTATTTTTTATGGCATTTGGCGGACGAGCGTACTTGCTTGTGATGGTAAGTGGGATTTGTGACTCATAGACATTTGCATTCCCAATACTATCTTAAGACTGCAATCCTAAGATCGCAAGCTTTGCCAACCTTGAGGACTAAGGTGGAACGCCTCTATACTAGAAATTGAATGAATGAATTGAATTGAATCTTTCGTTACCCTATACAGATCTTAATATCTTAATGTTCACATTAAATAGGTCACCGATACTTTAAAATTTACATTATGATGCAACTACAGCGATAACCGATACTTTAATGACATGTAATGCTTTAGTGTTAATATTAAAGTACAACTACAGATACAGGTTACTTAATATAAGGCATTTGCTCATCGCTTCTGAACATTATTATATTGAAGTTATGATGTTATGGATGTAGATAAACTAATAAAGATAATGATGACTCATAAAGACCATTCGATCTACACCGTGATCGCAAACCCATCAAATCCCTCTCACTACGGAATCCTAAAGCACGTACCGTAAAACGGGGAGAGTAAGTTTTTATTTATGTACTTTAGTAGATTTTTTTTTTTTTTTTTTTTTTTTTTATTGCATAGAGTAGACAAACGAGCACACAGGCCACCTGATGGTAAGTGGAAACTGTGACCCATAGACATTCGCATTCACAAGAATGCAATGCAATCTTAAGACTGCAAATGCGTTGCCAACCCTGAGGACTAAGATGGAATGCCTCTATGCTAGTCATTTCACCGGCTCTCTTATCCCTAAGGATAAGATGGTGGTAGCGATCCGGACGGACCCTGCACAAGGTCCTACCACCCACAAAACCAACACAGTTGAGTTTTCCCAGTTGTCCACAGTGTGGACAAAGGGAAAACTGGGAAAATAGCCCTAGCCAGCGGGTAAGGTAATTGTAGCTCATGGTAACGGTGCAGTGGTCTCTAGACAAGTTTAGAAAATGTATAGAATTGACGTAAACTGCGGGACGATCGCATCAAGCCATACACTTTTGACAGTTTCCAATTTTAATTCGATTTGTTATCGTATTGTCGACGTTGCTAAAGCCCTTATTTACTTGACAGTAGTGGTATAGTTAAAAAAAATACGATAGCACGTCGAAAACTATAATCGAAGAGAATGGTATTGTCGAGTAAAATAGAGGTCCAGGGTTTGTTTACGTTAACGTCAAGGATCTTTTTTTTATTTAAGTTATGCCAACAGCATACACATCCATCATTCATATTATGATATAACCGTAACACGGGGTGAGTATAGATTAAGGGGTTACTAGGGAGACAACCTAAAATAAGTCATAACTTAGTACAAATAAATACAAGTATTAAATGGACAATAACGTCACGTCTATCGGAGATAATTATTTTATGTCCTTATAATTAGTAACATATGTTTCATTTTAGATTAAGTCCCTACTTACCCCGTTTTGCGGTACGTTGGAACTGGCATCTGTAACGAGTCTATTTCCGCCAACACGACAGTTCACCTCTGATCATTAAAACTGTTTATTTCAGTCGCAGTTCTCTTGATAAATACGTTTAAAATAACATCTCATTGAGAGCGTCGAAGATTTATTTGACGTTTCCCGTGGCTCTGCCAGACATTTAGGTGCTTCCAGCGTTGTATATACGCACGTAATATTATGTGTAGGTACTTATCTAGTCGATATGTTTGTGGCGTCCGGAGGTCTGTATAGGAAAGAGATTGGTTTGAGCTGCTGTTTTGATATAAAGGCTTTTGACAAAAGTTTAGGTTTGATCAAGTCAAATATAGGGTTTGCCTATGGCCTAGGGAATCCCTTATTAATTTTGGTTTATCCTAAGCCATTTCCGATTGGATTTATAACTTTTTCATGTCTCATCATCTAAAAGAAGGCCATTGTTTATCTTAGAAGCGGGTTGAAACCACCCTAGAGAAGAAAAGTAATTGCATGGTTAAATAAAGTACCAGGAGCGCAGCGGTAATTAGGAGGTGCGTAGCGCAACTTAGATCGCAGGCGGTGCGGCGGGCGCACACGACACAGCGCGGATGTCTCCCACTTCCTTCCTACTTTTAAAGTTTATGCACTCCTGGTATTTGACGTTATAATGTTTTCTCAAAAATGTTATAAATAACTTTGTTTTTTCTTTCCTCATAATCGAAATGAAAAGTAGCGTGTTTAACTCGAGTGAAAGTATTAATTACACCTCGCTATTGCTCGTGCAGCCTAAATGTCTCGGGCTGCAATTGATCACTTTCATCCCTTGGTTAAAAATCTAGTATTTCATGTTGCTCTATGTATGTCAATAAGAAAACCAAATGATAATTCGGTCAAACGATGCGTTATAACAAACATTATTAGGAATTTTGAAGGATATTCCACATTCCAAATATAAAACTGTGAAAAGGCCAATTGTTTCTTACCTCTTTACACATGTTAAAAATAACTTTATTGTTGTATCTTTTTTTGGATCATCAATTAATAAGGAACCTAAATCTCATACGTAATTTCTTTAGTACAACTATAAAATCGGCATCGTGGTTTTTTACGCAAATATACATGATATGGGATAGAGCAGTAATCTTATTCATATGTCTCTGGCCCCTTCACCAAACTTAGTATGTAGTTACTCGTAATATGTAGTGAGTAGCCGGTATAGATACATACTAAAGTCGCTTGCAAGATTAAAAAAAAAACAAAAGCGTAAACTAAACCTTGTAAATACTTAAACTGTTTTCTCTTATCTTCACAGAAACCGTAAAAACAGACGTTTTCCGCCTTCTAGCTACGAATCGCTTTCTTGTAATTCTCATAGTAGTAAAATTGCATGTTCCTCGTTACTTTGAAGATGGCCGAACAATAAACTAAGTCGGTAATGTGTTTTCAAACGAATTAATCATGCAGTTAATTAATAGTTAATTGTCATTTGCAAGGCAATGACTTCTAAGCATCGGTCGATAAGGAGTGACTTCTGTTCAACGATGCAGGGTCATTTACATTTTAAGTGTTACCATTAAAAGTGGTTTCCATTCAAGTGACTTTTCAATTGACAGTGCACGGTCACATCCTTAATTGTTGTTTTAGCGTTTTATCTTTTACTAGCGACCCGCCCTCGCTTTGTTTCGGTTTATGTGAGTTTTCTGTTACACTCGTACAATAACTAGAATTTATTAAAAACAAACATTGTCATGAAAATCTTCCTCTTGAATCACTCTACCCATTGATTAAAATTGCATTAAAATCCATTGCGCAGTTTAAAAGATCTACGCGTATATTATTATTTTTCGCCTTCGTAAACCTCGATATTGTTTTTCTCAAAATCACTAGGTATTTTCGAATATCTATACAAACTATGTTTTGCCCGCGACACCGCCCGCGTACAAGTCGTTTATCGCTGCTCATTCAGGAACTGTCCAATTGTCCCCATTTCCGCGATTAAAGCTACCTTTTTTTTTTTATGGCATAGTGGAGACAAACGAGCACACAGGCCACCTGATGGTAAGTGGAAACTGTGACCCATAGACATTCGCATTCACAAGAATGCAGTGCAATCCTAAGACTGCAAATGCGTTGCCAACCCTGAGGACTAAGATGGAATGCCTCTATGCTTGTCATTTCACCGGCTGTCTTATCCCCAAACCGGAACACAACAATGCGAACACTGCTGTTTGGCGGTAGGTTAATGGATAAGACGGTGGTAGCGATCCGGACGGACCCTGCACAAGGTCCTACCACCCGCAAAACGCAAACTATGACTGAGGTACGAGTATGTAGGAACTAAATCAATTCCTCCTGGAATTCTACTACCAATTTATTCTACAGGTTACGAGTAGGTATGTCTGAAAAAGAGTGGTCCCATTTTTTGGCAATTTAATAAATTTTCATATAGTTAAATGTGCAAGTAACGTCACAACTTACATACATTACATACATACAATTTTACTGCAAATCAACATCCGAAAATAAACAGATCTGATTTGCGTCACACCGAAGATCTATATTAAGATGAGGTCAAGTGGCCGCCGTGCCGTCTCAACCGTTTTATTATTTTAACGTATGTCAATTTAAATAAACATTGGTGATTTATTACGGTATACTTAAATATAAAAAACTCTAATGTCATAGGATTTTTTTTCGATTCATAAATCTTGGTTATTAATATCGCTTTTCATGATAATCGTGAGTAAAACCATATTGCAATTGACATGTTATCGTATCGTCATACGTTAGAAAAGCCCTTACTTACTTGACAGTAATGGCTAAAAAATAATGGCAAACTTAAAAATAAAAACAATACAACATGTCAAAAGCTATATGGTATTATTATCAAGTAGGAGGCTCATCCATTATTCATATTATGACATATAATAACCCAATTATTCATTATATGTAAGCCTATTACAGGCATGTACAGCATTCACATTTTAAACTCGATCTTAGCGTGCTCGCATCTTTTCCAAGGTATAAAATTATATATTTAAATAAATATGGACAGCAGCTGAGAAAAAGACCGAAAGAAAACCATTTCTGAAACTTTATTAGTCGAGATACAAACAAATTATCTCCAATATTCATCTGGAAATCGTTTAACGTCTGCCAGTGTCTTAATCACCCGCACTTAATCTGTTGACGGTTGCGCACGCGCCTTTGATCTTGAGACAATGATTTAGAATCGAAGTGGTTTTAGTATAAATGGATGAAAAAATTTTAGTTACTTTTGTCGATTTTTTTTTCTATTTGTTTTAGTTTTAGCGATGATGATTGTAACGGTCGTCAGAAATAGTATTAAATCATAAGAATAAAAATGGAAAAAGAAAAAAAAACGAATCATAACAGGGTAAGGACCAAAAACTTGTCCACACCAACTCAATCAATTAAATTTTCTATGAAACTTTTCTGTTGTGACACGAAAATTAGCCATACAAATTGTAAGGATACCTTTTCGTTGCACAACGGAACTTTTTTCAACTACGTCGTTTATTTGGTTAACTTTCTGCGCTTAACTCGCTCATTGAATACAAAACGGACACATTCCAAAACTCTTCCATTTAAAATTGTGTTCCAACCGCTTCTAATTTTAAAATGCAACAATGACCCATTTCGGGTTGTGTCCGTTTTGTAGCCAATGAACAAACCTGTGGTCCAACTTTTTGGTTCTCACAAAATAACGAAATTGTATTTGATTTGTACATGCATATTATAATTCTATTCCACGCTTCGGGAGGTGTCATGTCATATCGTCGGGGATACTGCAATACTGCGTAAGTAACAAATTCAATAAGTTGCAAAATGTACCTTAATAACTTGGTCATTAAGGTACATTTTGCAACTTATTGAATTTGTTAGTTACGCAGTATTGCAGTATCCCCGACGATATGTGATGTTTACTGACGTATGGCCTCCACAGTATTCATATTTTCCTCAAATCACATCAGCAATTTGTATAAACGTTATAAAAATATTAACGTCGTTCCAGATAATATTCCGAGGAAAAAACATTTTTCATACATAAAAACTTTCATCAGCTCGTTTCCATTCAAAATTATTACGACCGACTTTTTCCAATTGATGCTATATTTTGTCAAGTAATTATGATATTTAGAACGTTTTTTTTAAGCTTCCGTGTCGCGTGAAAAGCGAACGTACGGTTAAGGACCTTAAATATGACGCTATGTCAGCAAATTAGGCCGTTTATTCCACACGGTTAAACCATATCGCTTTTTGGGTTGTTAATGTATTGTCAACCGGATCCCTTTGACTGCCATACATATCGTTGGTCATAATGTATTGTTAGTCACACTTTTTTTTGTCATAACTTCTTTCAGGCTGAGGTTACAGTTTTTAATAAACGTTTATCGTGTAGATTAGTTAGGTTAGGTTAGGTTAGTTTTATAAAAATCCTGACAGAATAACCGTATCCTGAGAAAAATGCATTATGACTTAACACACATTATGACTAAAAATAATTATGGCAGTCAATAGAGACCCATTGTCAACGTTACGATGGCTCTTACTAACCGACTTCAAAAAAGAGGGGAGTTTGTGAATTTCACGGGATATTTTTTCTTTACTTGACAGTAATGGCGGTCAAGATAAAAAACGCGATATTTTCTTCCCCTCCTTCTCCAAATAGATAAAAATCCCAGAAATAATAGCGACTGCTACTTTTAAACTTTGACGACGCGCTGGCCTAGTGGTAGTAACCCTGTTTACGAAGCTTTCGGTCCCGGGTTCAAATCCCGGTAACGGCAGATATTAGTGTGATGAGCGATAATATTTGTTCACGTGTCATGGATGTTTTCTATGTATTTAAGTACATGTTTCTCTATACAGGGTGTTTGGCACTCGGGTGTAGGCACTTTACGGGATGATAGTAAGGGTAATTCTGAATATTTTTGACCACATTTACTATTATGCTAAGTTACACGGTTTCCGAGATATTGATCATTTTAATAGAATTTTTTGTCATTTTTCCTTATGTCCGTGATACGGAAAACCCGTTAATTCAAGTATAATTAAAAAAAAAACATGTATTTGCTTGCATGATTTGAATCACTATGAAATAAGGAAGTTTTAAAGCTACAAGCCATTTCCTTACAACCTTTTGAGTATACCCACAAAATTGGTTTTTCCATACTTGGTGAAAAACAAACGTTGGGTTCTCTTAGTATAGAGAAAGTAACAATGCGCGCTTACTGAAAAAGTTGTAAGGAAAAAAAAGGGCATGCATATAGCTTTAAAAGAAAACACTTTTTTTTATTAATACTTGAATTAATGGGCTTTTCGTATCACGGACATAAGGAAAAATTACAAAAATTCCTATTAAAATGATCAATATCTCGAGAACAGTGAAACTAAGCATAATAGTAAATGTGGTCAAAAATGTTCAGAATTACCCTTACTATCGTCCCGTAAAACGCCTACACCCGAGTACCAAACACCCGAGTGTATAAATACTTATATTGTCGTCTAATACCCATAGTACAAGCCTAGCTAGTGCTTTGTTTGGGACTAGGTTAATTAATGTGATATAGACTCCTGATAATGATATTTATTTTAAAGCTGATGTCTCATAAACCTAACCAATTTTAATGAAACCAAGCTATTAACCTCCTTAACGATACTAGCTTTTTGAAAAATAAAGACGTGTATGAGTCGGTTTATTTGTTTCAGAGGTACAATGCCACAAACAGAAACACACATACAAAGACATAAACCGTTTCTATTCTGCAGCTAACTAACCCACGGCGTCACATTGTCTGGCCTGTCCGACCAATACTGCCCTCATAAAGCCAAAAGGCGATATATCAAACTTAATAGCCAAAGCAGATACAGCCCTCTCCCGTAAGTAAGAAGGTTGCACTTGCTAGATGTTGACTTACATTAACAGGGCAGAATACGACTAAATAATTGACCTAAGTTCATTGGATCGCTACCACCTACTTATCTATTAACCTATCGCCAAACAGCAGTGTTTGCATTGTTGTGTTCCGGTTTGGGGATAGGACAGCCGGTGAAATGACTAGCATAGAGGCATTCCATCTTAGACCTCAGGGTTGGCAACGCATTTGCAGTCTTAGGATTGCTCTGCAGTCTTGAGAATGCGAATGTCTATGGGTCACAGTTTCCACTTACCATCAGGTGGCCTGTGTGCTCGTTTCCCTTCTCTATGCCATAAAAAAAAAGTTAATTTGTCACCTCCTAAATAACCCAGCATAAATTAACCAACGCAGTTCTGAACACACCTCCACACAATCTTACCAGAGCCACCCACAAATAAAGCATGAAATTAAACCAAGCCAATCTGAATCTTGTGTGTAATGTCTTATGAGTTATCAGTTGTAAAGTTAAATTGGTAATGTAAGAGTGTTTTTCGTAGTAACTCTTGGCGTTTCGCCATTTTTTTAATGTTCTCGGAAGAGGTAATGAACCGTCTTGAGTTCACGTGGCGATTTATTTACAAGTTTATAGGAAATACGTAATTTTCTTATTTTTTTCCTTAGTTTTACTGGGAATTTAGATAAAGTTTGTTTGTAGAATAACGTAAACTTCTCTCGTCTATTGAAAGTCGTCTTCACTACAGTCTGTAAGCACTTTGAACGTGCTTCGGGTAAATTCGGGTTTTTACTTCTTTCTCACTCGCTCTTAATAATAGCGTAAGAGAGTGAGAGACAAGTACAAACCCGAAGTGGTAAAGTCACGAGATTTTTGGTACCCACCTTAGGTCCAAAGTCAATCTGACATTCTACAATAATAAGGTGGAGTTTCCTGAAAGTTACAAATTACTTGACATCTCTAATGACATTGACGACCTCAAGCATTATTTTTCTTGAAATGGGTCCCAAATTAACGCTCGTGACCGTACCTCCTTAAGAGCTATCTCCCTGTTCTTTTGTTTAGGGAATTATGTTATTTAACGCCTGCAAAAAAAACAATAAGTATAGAATATAATATAAATTAGATCCACTTGCTATCAGGAGGGACATCAGCTCACTTTGTGTGCTGTATAGGCTTTATAACGGGGAGTGTTCTGAAGAACTATTCGCATTGTTGCCTGCCGCCGTATTCCACCACCGTACCACCCGTCGTAGGGCCAGGTTCCATCGACATCACCTTGATGAATGGCGTTCTTCCACCGTGCGTTTCTCTAGGCACTTTTTACCTCGTACGGTGAAACTGTGGAACGAACTCTCTCCGGCGATATTTCCTGCCAGTTATGACATGGGGTCCTTCAAGAAAAGAGCTCTTATTTTCCTTAAAGGCCGGCAACGGACCGACAACTCAACTTGAGTTGCCGGTGTTCATGGGCGGTGGTGATTACTTCCGATCAGGTAAGCCGCATGCTCGTTTGCCTCCCTCTTTTATAAAAAAAAAAATAAATAATATTATATGTTTATTAGAAAATAAATCGTGTCCCCTTATCTCAAAAACGGCCCAACCGGTTTTAATAAAATTTAATTAAGAACTATTTATTCTGACTAAACGAACTTTCTTTTAAAAAATACAAGTCCAAACTGGTTAAAGAGATAAGCTAGCCTTTCGTACTACTTTTATTTCTGTAATTATAATATTTGTGTTATCCTAATTAAATTATAATTAGGAAAGGTTGTTGAAAAGGAAACACGGTTAGCACTTCAATACATTTTCACTCTCAATGAAACTGTTTTTTTTTCTAAAAAAACCTATAAGGCAGTTAACAGCTAAAGCAAAATTTAACCTCTATTAGTTATTATAACGTCGTATTTAATTTAGAAATTCGGAAGAAAATATGTATTTTTTTTAAACACAGACCTTGCTCTCCATACAATAATTATGGAAACTCATGCTTATCTATCCAGGCCAAGGTTGGCGCATGCGTACTTGACTCATTTGTAAAATAACATGCTTTGTAATCATGTTAAGCCATACTTACTAAAAACTAGCGTCTAACTTTAAGTCCTTGTAAAAATTTATCTTATCTCTATAAAAATATTATGGCTTGTAGTGGCCAGTTCGATTTTCAAATAATTTCATTTTGCTGTTGGTTTCTATATGGTTTTTTTTTCATATGAATTCAAATATCAGTATTACCCGCCGATTAGCCGATGGCTATAATGGCTAACTTTAGGTTTGGTTTGCATGATATATAATTCGGCAATTTCGAGCATGTGGTGTAAAAATATTTTTATATAGCCACAAATAATATAGCTTTTTATTAGTCAAAGAATTTTCAAAATCGGTTCAGTACCCAGTCACAAACTTTACCTCTTTATAAAATTAGTATAGATGGTATAGAAATTATAATATTATAGTAATATAGTAATACTATTAGAATAGATAAAATATTATTTGTCCCTTTCTGTAAAATTCTAATATAATACATACTCATGCCTGTTTCCCAGTGGTAGGCAGAGACCACTTGTTCTTAATGACGGATAAGGACACAGATTATTTCAACCATACCTTTAGCTATTGCGCGTTTGTAAATAAGGGTTACCCTATAACCATTAATTCTGACGTCATTTCCCACATAAAGGATGATCGTAAACGCCATGACCTTGTTCCATTCATTCGTGGAATTACTTAATTTCCATTCATTCATTAGTGAAGTAGTGCTATAAATTACAGGGCGCGACTGGTGTTACCACTAAACTTGTTCTCTAGAGATATATTTTTCTGGAATTTCATTGAATACGCGTATTGCGTATCGTGGTCATACTTTTTTACTTAAACGAATAGATTAAGTGGGCTAGACTATTAGTTATTAGCAGAGACCGCACAAATTTGCGACATTGTTCGCAATAGTGTGGACATGACTTCAAAATTAATTAAAATATTATTCAGTTAATTAATTTCTTACTTGACATATATTTCATTGCTAGTCAGTAAGTACAACATTTCGTTAAAGTATATAGAACATACTTTAAGTAAAATAACAACTATACTAAATAATCTAGACAGTATACCAGGAGCAGTAGGTAACCGTTTGCAAGCTAAAATTAACAGAAATCCCGATTTTGAGGTTATTGCCCAGAACTTACAACAGAAAGTAAACTCTGAATTATGCTGGAATGATAATATTCCTATAAAACTACTTAAATTTGCCCCATTAACATCAGTGGATTGCGAGCGGAGTTTCTCAGCACTTAAGTATGTTTTCGATGTAAAAGAAAAAGACTGACAGCAGAAAATTTGGAAAAAATACTGACCATTTTTTTTAATAGACCTATACTTTAACAAACTTTTGTATTTATTGACTAGGAATCAAATTATATGTCAATTAAGAAATTAATTAACTGAATAATATTTTAATTATTTTGAAGTCATGTCCACACTATTGCGAACAATGTCGCAAATTTAAGCGGTCTCTGGTTATTACTAACTTGTATATATTTCTTTTTAATAACCGACTTCAAATTAATAGACTGACATATAACTAATCGCGACCCCTTCTTTCAGACCTTAAAATATTACCTAACCTAACCGATTTTCAATCAAACCTAGCTAATCCACCTCTGTTTAACTAGCGATTTCTTACAAAACCGGTCAATCCGTTTGAGAGGCTCGATTTCACAGACAGATACACAAAAACACTCGTTAGACCTATCAGATCTAGTTCCAAAAATAACACTAAAATCCATGGAAGTCCTCAAAAAAAAAAGTTTGACGTTGTACCTAATGTATTTTCAGTTTTTTTTAATTAAAACTAAGGCTATTGACATTTCATAGGGGTAAAAGGAATCTGAGAATCAAGCTCTGTTATTCTATTAAATTGGCGGCTTTGTCATCATTATCATACAACCAACCCATATCACGCCTTATTTTTCAAAAAGATAAGTTATTTCCACCACATTTTCCTTAAATCATTCAAAGATGCCATCAACGTAGCGATGGTATTACGTCGGTTTCCTTCCTCGTATTGATCGTTTTCCTTCATCGCTAGTTGGAATGCATAATTAACACATAGATGGCGCTCTGACGATCGGTATTGACGATTGTAAAACCCACAAGGATAAAGTTATGTTTTCTTTCCTTATCTAGATGGTTTTGGGATACACTTTGTTGACGCCCACGCCAACAGCTAACCCCGACAGCTCAGTTTCCAACGTTTCAGGGCTTGCGAAATGAATTTACACGAATTTACAACACATGAATTTAATAATAACTTTAACACCATAAAAAACAACAAACACTATTTTACTATAACGATTTTACAACAAAACAAAATAAAGGATAACAAATTAAACTTGGCTCTACTTTCACTATGAGATCAAAATAACACAAGGAGAATCGGCGTATCGGAAGTCGAAGAAGTCGAGTTACCGAATTGAAGTCGAAGTCGAAGTTCCGATAGTCGAAGTCGAATACAATTAATTCCAAAATATCCATATTTATCCTTTTTCCATCTAAAACACTTTGTCCGTTCACCACCCAGGAGTGGGTCGGATTGACCAATCAACGCCCGATAATTCGCGTCCGTTTTCCCGCCCGCGCCCCTTCTCCTAGGACGCCCAGCGGGAGATCGGGATTTGATTGGCCTAAATTATTTACAATAATTTTCCACAAACCTATTCATTTTCTTTATCCCGCCTTACATTTTGGCCCCTATCTTTAACTACTTTGAGCTTAACCCATTCCGGTTTGCTCTATCCCGTCAATCCCGGGTTCGCTGACCCGGCAACCCGGCCTTCGTCCCGGGGTCCTCAAGGTTGCGGAGTCAGCGGTCCATTCCCGAGCTCGACACCTAGCCGTGTGGGTTTTTTCCCGTAGGTATTCCTACCCCACGGCGGTGAGGGAGCTCGGGCATCCACCATATACGGTATGCCGCCTCTGCGAGTCATACCCGTATATGGTGTCCCATAAAAAACCTTATTTACTAAGCCTGTCATTAAAATCTCTGGTTCTCAATAATAAATCATAGGACATTTTCCTTAAAATTATCCTACATACTAAATAAAACCATTTACAACTCATTGACTTATATACTACCTTATATGTCTAGTATATAAGCTATTTGTTCGGCTGGCTGTCGTTAACAGTATCCCCCCGTCAACCTGTTGACCCTGGTTGCAACGGGACGACAGCCAGCTTCGTCGTCGGTCTCCGGAACACTCCTCCCCTTGTCCTGACGTCTGCACTCCGCACGCCGCCATCGGGTCCTGGGTAGGTCGACACGACGACTCCTTTCGGCCACACGTTCCGTGGCAGGTTCGGGTCGACTATAACGACGAAGTCGCCCTTCTTCAGCTGCCGCTCGCCCGCCGCGGATGAGCGTCGCGGGGCGAGTGTTGGCAGGTACTCCCGGACCCAGCGGGCCCAGAAGTGGTCCGCGAGCGCCTGGCTGGCTCGCCAGGTGCGGCGATCGGCTTCCTCACAGGGGCCAGTAAGGGGGACCCCCGTGGAACCTCCCAATAGAAAGTGGTTGGGGGTCAATGCCTCTTCGTCGGCCGCTTCAACCGACACGTGGGATAGCGGCCGGGCATTGACCGTGTGCTCGGCCTCGGCGAGCAGCGTCCACAGCACCTCTTCTTTCGGCGCCCTTGATGTCAGCGTCGCCGTCAGCGCCGTCTTGATGGAGCGCACCATCCGCTCCCAGGCGCCTCCTTGGTTCGGGGCTCCAGGCGGTATAAACCGCCACTCCATGCCGAACCTCTGCCCGTACTGCTGCATTGCTGGCAGCCACTCGATGTAGGCGGCGCGCAACTCCGCGTCCGCGCCTCTGAAGTTGGTCCCGTTGTCACTGTAGATGATTCGCGGCCATCCGCGTCGCGCAGCCATCCGCCTAAGCGCCATGATGGCCGAGCCGGTAGACAGCGAGTGCGCCAACTCCAGGTGGACTGCGCGGGTGGTGAGGCATGTGAAAAGCGCGACCCAGCGCTTCTCATGCCGTCGCCCGACAGTCACCGCCAGCGGTCCGAAGTAGTCGACCGCGGCGTTCGTGAATGCTCTGAAAAATGGCTCAATACGTGCTAACGGTAAGTCCCCTAGCGCGGGTACCTGAGGCCGCGCTCGCCGCAGCACACACAGCCGGCACGCGTTCGCCACCGCGCGCACTGTGGGCCTCAAGTGCAGGATCCAGAATTCCTGACGAAGGTCGTTTACCAACCTTTCATTGTTGGCGTGTGCCGATCGTTGGTGGGCGCGCAATACGAGTAGCCTTACCCACGGATTGCGCCCATCCAAAATGACCGGCCGTTTGTCGTAGGTGCGCACCGGCGCGGCGTCGATTCGGCCGCGCATGCGCATAACCCCATCATCATCCAGCTGGGGGTCGAGCCCGTACAGCCGGCTCCTCCTGCTGATCGGCTCCCCCTTCTTCAGGCTGCGCAGCTCCTCCGCAAAGTCACTCCGCTGCGCGTGTTGGTACCATAAGTGCTACGCGCCCTTAATGTGACGGAGTTCCAACCGCGTCCTTCTTTTTGTTTTTATCATCTCGATAAATTGTAGCACGCGTGCCGTTGCGCCAATCAACCTGTCATAACTGGAGAAGCGTGCCACGTCTGGTAGTGGCACGCCCACCATCCTGGCTGCGTGGCACGGTCTCACTTCTTCCACATGATCGTCCCCGGGGTTCTCCAGGGCGGGTTCGTGCGGCCACTCCGTTTCGGGCCGCTGTAGGAACATCGGGCCGGTGTACCACCGGTCGTTGCTCTGCACCTGTCGCGTGCTGTCTGCGCGGGTTGCGTCGTCGGCCGGGTTCTCCCTGGTCGGCACCCAGCGCCATTGTTCCGCCGTGGTCAGCTCCGCTATCTCGCCTAAACGGTGCGCTACATACGCGCTGTAGCGGCGTGCATCATTCCGCACCCACTGCAGCACCGTTCGGCTGTCTGACCACAGCACCAATTTACTCACCTGCTTTCCGTGCTGCGCCGTTATGGAGGTGGCTATCCTGGCCCCTATCAGGGCCGCTTGCAGCTCCATCCTGGGTATGCTTATCGCCTTGGCGGGCGCGACTTTCGCTTTTCCGCCGACAAGGCTTACCCCTATTGCTCCGGCGCAGTCTTCGGCCCGCCAGTACGCCACCGTGGCGTAGGCCTGGGCGCTCGCGTCCACGAACACGTGGAGCTCCCGGCGGAGCGATCCCCTCGTCCGGAAGTAGCAGCGCAGCATTTTCCGTTGCGAACTTCGCTTCCTTGTCCATCTTTTCGAGATTTTTAATCGGCTTATGGCCATTGCGTACGTAGGTGGCATCCGTGGGTCATCGACCCGCCATAACTGGCCCACCTCGTAACGCGGCTCGCTCATCCTCCTCACCGTTGCCTCAAACACTTGTTCTGCTCGTTCTTCCAGGGGGCGCCTTTTCTCTATCAGTTTGAGCCCCAACGCGTCGATGCTGAAGTACCGCTTCAGCGCGTCATTTACCTCAGCATCGCGCGTGGTCACGTGCAGAGACATCTCCGCGGGATCCGTCCGGATCAACCGCGGCACCGTACCGTAGATAACCCAACCTAGGTCGGTTCGTAGGGCGGCGGGTTCGTTTACCCGCCCCGTCCTCAGCTCTCGAGGGATCATGACGTGCCAGTGGTCCGCTCCAATAAGGACGTACGGCACGCCATCTTCATAGGCGGCTTCGTTAAGCCCCGTTAAGTGCGCGTACTGGTTCAATGCTGCCCTTGTTACGTGCTGCGTCCGTAGGCCCAGGTTCGGTACGGTCCGCAGCGACAGCTCATGTACGGGCCCATCCGGAATTCCACGTACCTTGGTTGTAATCCGTTGGCTGCTCTGGTTCGTCACCATGTTGCCAACTCCTTGGATCCATAGGGGCGCCTCTGGTCCGGTCGCACCTATGGCCTGCGCCAACCTCGCGTCTATGAGGCTGACGGTGCTACCCTCATCGAGCAACGCGTGGGTCTTGACCTCGCCCCGCGGCCCGGTTATAAAAATTGGTATTACCTTAAGTAGCACTGTTGCAGCGACCATATGGGGTTTCGCATCTGTTGCTGCAAAACTTTGTTCGGGATCGAAGTACTGGTTCTGACTCGTCTCCCGTTCTATCGTTGCGCACGCCGCGGCGCGCTGTGTCACCTTGCGTGACGTCACAGCGCGCGATAACGGTGCGCGGGGCGGCGCTAGCGGTGCCACATTTCGTGGCGCCGTCGCTAGCGGCGCTTGCACAAGCGGCGCCTGCACAGGCGGCGCCTGCACAGGTGGCCCCTGAGGGTACTGCATATTATTGGGGTCATGCAGCACATTATGATGAGAGTATGGGCAACCGTTCACGCCGCATACTTTCGCCGGGCAATGTTCCCGACGATGCTTACAATTCATACATTTGTAACATAACCTATTCTGTCGGGCCCAGTCCCAGCGGGCTCCGATAGGCATGTTACGAAGTCTACGGCAGTCGGGCGTATTATGTCCGCCACCGCAGCACAAGCAACCACTTACCTGCGTATTGTATGTTCGGTTCTGAATCAATTTCCGATTCGAGTTCGGGTTCGTGTTCAGATAGGGACGGCGGAAAGCTCCTCCGCCGGCCGGGTTCGGTGCGCGCCTTGTTTCTTGCTGGATCGGTTGCGCGGGTGTCGTCCTTTTCTGCGGCGCCCGTGCATGCGAAAACTCCAGTTCGGCGTCGCTCTCGTCGAGCAGAAACTCTGCCATCAGCATTAATTCACTTTGCTCACCATTGTATCGTTGTTTCGCATAGGCGCACCATCTTGAGCGCAAATGCGGGCTCAGCCTTTCGGTGATCTCCCGGATCAATAGCGGGTTAGCCCCATAACTCCGCTTGTCCAGGTTCACTAGGGTTGACGCTATATTCATAATCTTGATAGCGAACACATTTAGATCAGTCGCACTTGGTCCAATAGAAGGCATCCTCTTCAGCTCTTCTATTGCTCGATCGATAAGTAAGTCGGTCCGCCCAAAGTTCTTTTTCAGAACTCGTATGATGAGTTCTGGGGAGGCGGACGAAGCGAGCATGTGATGCACACACTGCCTCGCCTCACCCTTTAGTGCGTGCCTCAGCCGGGCTACGTTCTCGTACCCTGAAAACTTGTACCGGGTTGTAGATTCCTGGTAACTGCTGAGGAACGTCATCCACTCGCTGGGTTCTCCAGCGAAGGCGGGTAATTCGTACACTTGCCTTGGTGGTGGCCTCATCATCGTCTCCAGATGATCCGTGAGGCGATCTATGGCGCGACTTTTACTTACCGACCGGTCGTGCTGGCTGTAAGTTTCACGGTCCTCCCGTGTCCTTCTCGGCGAAGGCGATTCGTTCCGCGTCCTGCGCGGCGTCGGCGCAGCCCTTCCTGGCTGCACATTGTCGAGCCAATCGCCTACCCTCTGTTTGGGATCCGCGACTGACCCTCCGGCCCGGGACCCATCTACCTCGATCTGGTCGATGGTCGCGGCGAACCGTTTCTTGATCAGATCTTCTTCCAGATCTAATCGTTGGCGGCGTAGCTCAGCGAGCTGTTCTGCGGCCTCCAGTTCTGCCTTTCTTCTTCTCACCTGTAGGTCCATGGTAGAAGCCACGGACGCGGGCCTCGACGCGAAGGCAACGCGGTCACGTTCCGCCGGCAGTTGCATTCCCTGCGAGGGCCCCTCCAAGCGCTGCTCGGATTCATGATTCGGGGGTAACGCTAGCGGCGGCACGCCGTGCGGGCCTCGCCGGTGCGTTCCCCAGCCGATACTCCTTTTGAACTCACCCCTGTCCTCAATCGGAGGCGATGCTGGTGAATCTTCCATAACGTGTCTCCGTCGGATGTTTTCTGCCACCGTTCTGAGGGGGCCCGCTCGTTCCGCGGGTTCGCCCTCGGCAGTAACATGCCGCGACGGAGTTTGATCTCCCCTTTGCTGTTCTAGGAATCGACGCCGTTCCTCGGCATCGAGGTGGTCACCACCTTCACTCCTAGTTAGCACCATATTTCACAATACCTAATACCAAGTGGTTCTGTTATCCGGTTCGAAGGACCATAAATATTGACGCCCACGCCAACAGCTAACCCCGACAGCTCAGTTTCCAACGTTTCAGGGCTTGCGAAATGAATTTACACGAATTTACAACACATGAATTTAATAATAACTTTAACACCATAAAAAACAACAAACACTATTTTACTATAACGATTTTACAACAAAACAAAATAAAGGATAACAAATTAAACTTGGCTCTACTTTCACTATGAGATCAAAATAACACAAGGAGAATCGGCGTATCGGAAGTCGAAGAAGTCGAGTTACCGAATTGAAGTCGAAGTCGAAGTTCCGATAGTCGAAGTCGAATACAATTAATTCCAAAATATCCATATTTATCCTTTTTCCATCTAAAACACTTTGTCCGTTCACCACCCAGGAGTGGGTCGGATTGACCAATCAACGCCCGATAATTCGCGTCCGTTTTCCCGCCCGCGCCCCTTCTCCTAGGACGCCCAGCGGGAGATCGGGATTTGATTGGCCTAAATTATTTACAATAATTTTCCACAAACCTATTCATTTTCTTTATCCCGCCTTACATTTTGGCCCCTATCTTTAACTACTTTGAGCTTAACCCATTCCGGTTTGCTCTATCCCGTCAATCCCGGGTTCGCTGACCCGGCAACCCGGCCTTCGTTCCGGGGTCCTCGAGGTTGCGGAGTCAGCGGTCCATTCCCGAGCTCGACACCTAGCCGTGTGGGTTTTTTCCCGTAGGTATTCCTACCCCACGGCGGTGAGGGAGCTCGGGCATCCACCATATACGGTATGCCGCCTCTGCGAGTCATACCCGTATATGGTGTCCCATAAAAAACCTTATTTACTAAGCCTGTCATTAAAATCTCTGGTTCTCAATAATAAATCATAGGACATTTTCCTTAAAATTATCCTACATACTAAATAAAACCATTTACAACTCATTGACTTATATACTACCTTATATGTCTAGTATATAAGCTATTTGTTCGGCTGGCTGTCGTTAACACACTTTGACCCTTATCTTTTGTGCAATCCTTCTTACACATTCAGTTGACAGAATGTGCAGGTTCCCATTCAATGTTTTTCCTGTTACTAAGAGTAGGTTACCTCAGGTTGTATTGTTATTTGAGTAAAAAAATTACTTATTGGCATTAACAATAGAAATCGAAATCCATATTTTGTGATCATGTGAGTTACCTCAAGTAAGAGAGCGTCGGTGGCCTCGTGTCGTGGGTTAGGAGGTCGACTTGTGGTCTCCATGTACCAATGAGTTTTTCTAACTTTATTGCCCTATCCGATGCTCTTACGGTGGAAGAAAAACATTGTGAGGAAACCTGTACATTACGAGCAGCTGATTGTGTAAGAAGGTAATTGCACAAAAGATCCTAAAGGGTCGAAGTGTATCCGGAAGGGCCCATCTGTAAGATACAATAAGATAAGATACCTCAAGCAAGAAATAGTATAGAAATCTTATCTGTAAAGTAGGGAAGAATTAACAAAATTAGAATAAAATAGATAGTAATTTGTGATCAGATTCGCGATGTACCGAATATGGACCAAATCAAAAGCACCCGAAATGGACGTACGAGCATGAAGAGGTTGATGAATGTAGAGGAAGCGAAAGTTGTATGTTAAGACAGATGCACCTGGCGATCCATAGTCTCTGCCTACCCCATTGGGAGACAGGCGTGAAGGTATGAATGAATGGGATGATGATTAAGACCCGAATTAATAAATTAATCTCAACTCTAATGCTCGTCTCGAGATGTGTCAAAAATGTTAGTGTTCTATGGTATGACGTTTACTTTTACGTATCTTGTGAAGCGCATGTCAGCCAAGATGACTTTATTAATACGGGCAAATAGATCAAGAATGAAGTCATGATCATAGTTTTTATTTAGGAAAAGACATGGTAGGAAAATATTAATGAATATACCTATTGTAATATTGTGTACGTTTTGTTTAAACTTTAAAATAATTGAAGATAAAATATCTTCATTCTGTAAGTATGCTTGCTTACGTGCGGCCTGTACGGGCACCTTAACACAAATCACAATTCCACAAGTCAAAAATCTAATAGCGCTTCGCAAGATGAGAAGCAGCCGCTTTTAAATTTGCATTTCGTTTCGATTGAATACTGATAATACATAACATAAAAAGAACACACCTGTTTCCCAGAGGGGTAGGCAGACAACACTTCTTTCCACTTGCTACGATCTTGACAAATTTCTTTCGCTTCTTCCGCATTCATACATCGAGTCATACACGCAAGTCGGTTTCGGGTACTTAAGATTCGGCCCTTTTCTTATATTTCTCCGATTTGACTCGAAAAAGTACGCCTAGGGCGGCCCTTTCCGACCCGTCCACTCACTTTCGATCTGTATATCTCTTTCGTCAATCTTCTTCCATCCATCCTTTCCAAATGACCGAACCATCGAAGCATGCCCTTTTCAATCTTAGTCACTACATCTTCTTTTATTCCACATTTCTCTCTGACTTTTTCATTCCTTACTCTATCAATCAGTTTCACACCATATTATATACTACGCAAAGAGTGCATTTCAACTGCATTTACACGACTTTTGTGCTTGTCCTGTCACACCCAACATTCACTACCATATATCAGGTAAATATATCTCATCTCGTATTACCTTTTGAGCGTTTTCTCGTAAATATATATTACCTACTTATTTGTCTTTTGAAGAGAACAACGCAGTAGATCGAGATAATTATAGAATGTGCTAACTACGATAGGAATCACCCGATAATAAGCGATAATTTTAAGGAAGTACAAACTATTTTAAAACTAATTATCGCGTAGTATTAATACCTGCATCAACATTCGTGTCGCAACACGCTATTGTTAAACATTGACAGTGTCAAAATAAACTGCAGGTTATTTTTAACAATGTGTGTGCACGACCGAAATAACAAACATTTCCTCTTTGTTGCGCAGATAAGAAGGCGTTTAAAAATAGATTTTATTGTACCTATACAGACATATATAATTGTTCTTTATTTAACTTTAAATGCAGCAGCAAATAAGGAATCTTCATGACTGTTTTCACCATTAATAAAAGCTGATTTATGTTATAAATAGTTGAGAAGAATATTTTTTTGAGTAGCTATAAAAATGACCAAGATACGAGTATAAGCCAACAAAAAAAATTTGCGGGTGGAAGGACCTTGTGCAGGGTCCGTCCGGATCGCTACCACCATTTTATCCATTAACCTACCGCCAAACAGCAGTGTTCGCACTGTTGTGTTCCGGTTTGGGGATAAGACAGCCGGTGAAATCACTAGCATAGAGGCATTCCATCTTAGTCCTTAGGGTTAGCAACGCATTTGCAGTCTTAGGATTGCATTGCAGTCTTGTGAATGCGAATGTCTATGGGTCACAGTTTCCACTTACCATCAGGTGGCCTGTGCGCTCGTTTGTCTTCTCAATGCCATAAAAAAAATATACATTATGGCCGACCTCTAACATGACGTCACAGTGCATATCGAATCACTCCTTCTATTCGCTGTCTAATTAGCATCTTTAAATACTTATTAATATACCATCTGTATTTTTTGGCTGATTTTAATTTAAATTTTAACTTAAATGCAGCATGGCTTCTGTCGATAAGATCGATAATTGAGAATGCACGCGCTGATGTGTTTTGTTTGCTCTGACGGGACTGCTTAAGAATGCACCGAGCGAACGTCGAGCGTCCAGTGGGAGATTACTATTATTGTGTTTTCTGATTAACTAAAGGATTTCCTTGCATTCAGACGATACGTTTTTGTAGCCCAAGTAAAAACACAATTTATGGGATATGTAACAAACTTTAATAACAATTACCCTTTGAGTAGTCAGCTTAACAGGAAAAGGTGGCCACTGTTTTCTGTTAAGTTGATAACTCGAAGGTGAATTGTTATTAAACTATGTGATATACCTTATAAGTTGTGTTTTTATTTGTAGTACAAAAAACTACCGACCAATTTCAAGAAAATACTTTAGTTTATTAGAAAACACAATAATGGTAATGAGGGTGCCACTGTACATCCGGCGTACGCTCGGCGCAGTCTTAAACTCGCCGCTGCGACATTCAGTCTTTCGTTCGACTGACCGCGCTTTTACGAGAATTACACTCCTTGTACGATGTAGTTTTAAAAAAACAATATCCACCGGCGGTGTTTTAGGTTATTCACTTCGCTATTAATAGACATAGTGAATCATCTACGTAGGTATACTCGTATGTATTGACAAACATACTAAACTATTCTTATCTTATCTAATCGCTGTAAAGTTAACCGTAATGTGAGTCAACATAGTAAATAGAGTAGTTTCAATTAAAATTAATAATAAATGTTTTTTATCAGTCAACAGACACTTGTTTAATCAAAGATATCGATATGCTGTTGTTACTGTTACACATTTACACCGCCATTACACGATAATTGTACCACTTACAAAATGGCCGATTTACGAAGCTGAAATATCAGAAACAAACAAAAAAATCAGGAAAGTTTACATATTATATTAGACCTAATATTATACTATAGTCTTTGTCTACGACATCTTTTGCTTTGAAGTTGTTTATTGCTATGCAGGGACTGTCATTTTATCGACACGAAAATTCGCCTATTTTATTTGTTTAAAAAGAGTCTTATATGAAAGTTGTTTTATTTTCTACAGTACAATTTTCCCAACCGAAACTATAACATCGCTATTCCACAACACATTTAAAACGTTACATAAATTGTTTATACTATTCGTGGTAAATGGCGAAAATAGCGAGCCTATAACCCAGTTAACAAACAGTTAAACTGAATTGGGTTAGAGATATAACGGGAACAATAATAAAGTGACGTCAGAGAGGCAGCGGGAATTGTATGGGAACTGTATTCTGGGAATATAGTAGATTATACAACAAGGGCATAAAACAAATCATTTTATCCAAGCCGGTAGGCGAGGGTGTATAATTAAGTCGAGGATAAATTAGATTGTAAGATCGAAGTAAACACTCGGTTTTTCACTTCAATTACGAGAAAATAAAACAGTGTTAATTGTAAATTCTGTAACACAACAAGTTTTGCAAAGGAAAAGAAAAATGACATTCCATTATTTTTATATAATTATTATTTTTTATTTTCTGCTTGAAATTTTTAACTTAGGTCGAACGCAATAGTGCCAAGTCATACCTTGATTTTGTAATGTTTTTATTAAAAATGATTGTTTTGAATAGTTTTAAATTTCTTTTTTGTTACATACAACAAGACAAATAAATTAAAGTATCGTCACTTGGCTGTAGGGTTTAATTGTCTTAGTCTAGATGACGACAACACTTTTTGCACTAGTGCATAAAATGCAATTTTATACCCAGATTGCCTATACCCAGCATTAAAAAATATTTTACGAGCATGATAAGTGAATTAGTAGATTGTTCAACTCGGGACTACAAGAAGTTATAATGAAACGAAATGTTGAGTAAATAGTTCGTGTCATTATATATATACAGGGTTATTGGTAATTCGACGTATTCCCGTTAGGAGGTGATAGGGGTGACTCTTTGCGGTAATTTTAACCCCCATATGCATTATGCAAAAGTGAACCATTTTTGAGTTATCATGTTTTTTAGCTTTTTTCAAAATAAGTCAAAAATGCAGCATCAAAAATTAATTTAAAAAAAAATATCAATTTAAATCTATTTTTTTCTTCTTATTTATAAAAACGATAAAACTCTGGTTATTTATCAATATTAAAACAACAATTATCGGTCCAAATTTAAAAATGCGAGACTAAAAACGATATTATTTCTAGATTTTTTAGATATCTTTTTCCACTAAAATGCCTTAAAAACAAAAAAATTGTTATGAAACTTAGTTTGCAGATTAATTTAAAAACATAACCGTTTTCTTAGCTCTCCAAAAATGCATAACAACTAGGAACTTATTTCAAAGAAACTGAAAAAAAAATGATCACAAAAGAAGCAGGCGGAAATTTGGATTCGAACTAAACACAAGGTAGTTCTTTAAAAAATCCCATAAAATTAATTAAAAACAATACCCAATGTCAATAAAACAAAAAAACTATTTTTAAATAAAATTTAAAACCAGTAACAGTTTAATAGTAGTAACAATTAATAATAGTAACAATTAACACATTTTTTAATTTAAAGTTCTTGCTCGAAGTGACTTCCCCTATTGCGTACGCAAAGTCGCATTCTTTTTCTTAGTTGTGACTTAACTACCGAAGTAGTCAAATTATTACGCATTGCATTTGCTGCATTTATAATTCTCGTCTTGAGTTCTTCCGCGGATGACACAGGCGAGAGGTCGTAAACTATGGATTTCATGTGACCCCAGACATAGAAATCAACCGGCGTTAAATCCGGACTTCTCGCGGGCCACGGAATGGGTCCTCCTCGCCCTATCCAACGATTAGGAAAATGGCTATCGAGCCATCGCCTAACATTGACACCAAAATGTGCAGGACATCCGTCTTGCTGGTATATCATGTTTTGCCTTGTAGCCAAAGGCTTTTGCAACGGTAACAGTGAAGCTGCTCGTCATGATTATTCGCGTCGGTTTCCCAATCGCCGGTTACCCCATGTATCCGTTTTTAATGGAGTGTATAGGCATAGGCGAATCCGAGAAACTGGTTGTGTTCAGAGAAGACAAATTAATGCCGGAAGACCCCCAGTCCATGTTGTTAATTCCGAAGAGGATATTCTGCAAGAATTTATCGATGAACCAACAATTTCGACAAACACCGTCGCCACACGATTCTCTGTAACACAATGGAAAGCGTGGTCTACAGTGCATAATGCAGGATTGGATAGGGCGAGGAGGACCCATTCCGTGGCCCGCGAGAAGTCCGGATTTAACGCCGGTTGATTTCTATGTCTGGGGTCACATGAAATCCATAGTTTACGACCTCTCGCCTGTGTCATCCGCGGAAGAACTCAAGACGAGAATTATAAATGCAGCAAATGCAAAGCGTTATAATTTGACTACCTACTTCGGTAGTTAAGTCACAACTAAGAAAAAGAATGCGACTTTGCGTACGCAATAGGGGAAGTCACTTCGAGCAAGAACTTTAAATTAAAAAATGTGTTAATTGTTACTATTATTAATTGTTATTACTATTAAACTGTTACTGGTTTTAAATTTTGTTTAAAATAGTTTTTTTGTTTTATTGACAACTAGCGACCCGCCCTCGCTTCGCTTCGGTTTATGTGAGTTTTCTGTAACACCCGTTCATGAAACAGGATTTATTATACATATAAACCTTCCTCTTGAAACACTATATCTATTAATAAAAACCGCATCAAAATCCGTTGCGTAGTTTTAAAGATCTAAGCATACATAGGGACAGACAGCGGAAAGCGACTTTGTTTTATACTATGTAGTGATGGGTATTGTTTTTAATTAATTTTATGGGATTTTTTAAAGAACTACCTTGTGTTTAGTTCGAATCCAAATTTCCGCCTGCTTCTTTTGTGATAATTTTTTTTCAGTTTCTTTGAAATAAGTTCCTAGTTGTTATGCATTTTTGGAGAGCTAAGAAAACGGTTATGTTTTTAAATTAATCTGCAAGCCAAGTTTCATAACAATTTTTTTGTTTTTAACGCATTTTAGTGGAAAAAGATATCTAAAAAATCTAGAAATAATATCGGTTTTAGTCTCGCATTTTTAAATTTGGACCGATAATTGTTGTTTTAATATTGATAAATAACCAGAGTTTTATCGTTTTTATAAATAAGAAGAAAAAAATAGATTTAAATTGATACTTTTTTTTAAATTAATTTTTGATGCTGCATTTTTGACTTATTTTGAAAAAAGCTAAAAAACATGATAACTCAAAAATGGTTCACTTTAGCATAATGCATATGGGGGTTAAAATTACCGCAAATAGTCACCCCTATCACCTCCTAACGGGAATACGTCGAATTACCAATAACCCTGTATATATATATATATATATATTATGTGTATATTATGGTTGTTTAGTCTCGCGTTAAACACTACTTTTCGGTTTGAATGCGAGGAAAAAAACGACGTTCTAATAAACAATATTACAATATCCACGTAATTAAATCGTTTTTTTTTATATTTTTGCACAGTTGTCCTTTTGAGGTAATTTCCACGCCCTAAAATTGTGTATACACAGTATCACAGTCACTGAAAATGGCGATAATCCTCCATTCACAAACACCGTGATTGGTTGTTTAGGGGTTTTCAAAGTAAATACTTCCGATCCGTCCCGATGAGACTAAAGTAACATTTTATGAGCATGAGAAGTGAGAAATAATGTTATTTGTTTCAGTAACCTCTGGGAGCAGTTACTCTGTTACCATATCGATATCAACGTACCTACACCTGGGTTAGTCGTAGGTACGTTGATATCGATGTAAATATGATTACGACCACCATGTCAATGCCGTTTGCAATATCGATGAGTTCGTGCCCTAGTTACTGGACATCAATCAAGTGCCGGCTATTATATCGAATCTATAGGTACAATCGACATAATGGAACCCTGACCTATAGAACTATGTCACAATGCTTACATTTCAAAATAGTCACAAAATGATCCTCATTGCTATATTCATTTTGTCTGTTTTAGCAAAGTCGACGAAGCTCCGCACGGCGGGGCTCCAATTTTTTGGCAATGTGCCCTTCGGGCATTTGAAGTTGCCTAACGAACCTAACTTGCCTAGTAACGAAAATTAAGTGGTCATTTTGAGACATATTTTACTACCCCTCTTGCTTGACAATTCCTACGATTTAAAACTATAAAATGACTGTGGAACAGTTCTATAGTAGGTTAGGGTTCCAAATTGCTGGGGGAGATGAAATTACTTCGTTAATTTCGATCTTGGTTAACATCACATTGAAGTAGATTCCTAGCCTACCTTTTAATATTACGAGTACTAAGATTCCTCCAGCATTCCGTTCGCGTAAAGGTGCTGATAAACTTAAATATTTACTCACTCAAATTATGACCGAAATGATGGACGAGTGTTTGCCAGCTTAGAAATAGTGCCACTCCATGTCTTGCCTTTGAAGTCGTAAGAGGCGACTAAGGGAATGAAGGCTTGGAGTATATGGCCATGGGCTTGTAACTTGTCACTAATATACACTAGTAAACATCTTGGCCTGCTTGTGCAAAATGTGGTTAAAAGAAAAAAAAAGATGTTTATTCAGTAAGTAGGCCGCACGGACACTTTTACACGTCAAGAATCTACCAGCGCTTCGCAAGAGACCATTGCAGTGCTGAGAAGAAACGCCGCAAGAAACTCAACAGTCAGTCGTGTTTTTAAATATACAATTATAAAACTTAATCTAGCAATGAAAATAACATACAATAAGAAGTAAATAAATTAACAAGTTCTTAGAGTTATTGGTAATTCTGTAGCTATGCCTACACCACACTGGGAACGAAGGCATGAAGGTATGTATGTATGATCGAGAGATTCGAAAGGAGGAGTAAGCAAATATATAGACGGATAGTAAAAGAAAAAACTCAGACCGACGTGGAAATCGACTTTTTTTTTATGGCATAGAGATGACAAACGAGCACACAGGTCACCTGATGGTAAGTGGAAACTGTGACCCATAGACATTCGCATTCACAAGACTGCAAAGCAATCCTAAGACTGCAAATGCGTTGCCAACCCTGAGGACTAAGATGGAATGCCTCTATGCTAGTCATTTCACCGGCTGTCTTATACCCAAACCGGAACACAAAAATGCGAACACTGCTGTTTGGCGGTAGGTTAATGGATAAGACGGTGGTAGCGATCCGGACGGACCCTGCACAAGGTCCTACCACCCGCAAAAATTTTATAAGTAAGTACTCAGAGATTTACGTGGCATTTGTGTTCGGTTGCTAAGCCCTTCAGCAGTCGAAGCGTACATTAATTATGTATCGTTTGACCTAGATATCACAATTACTGCGTAGTATGGAGTAGAGGTTACAGTACCCTTACCACGAGTTACAATTACCGTACTCGCTAGCGAGTCGAATGTTCTGTCCCTCGCAGACCTAGCAGTATTCTTATAGAGTGCAAGGGACAGAGCATTCGGATCGCTAGCGAGTACATTAATTGTAACTCATAGTAAGGGTACAGAAATGCACAATCATAATGACAACGTATTTGGTCGGTAAAGTTTTTTTAATCTTGTTTAGCTTATGATATGAATACTTTAAAGAGAAAACCAGACAAATACAAACTTGTTTGTGTATTTACTATATCTAAACTTCTATACTAATACTATAAAGAGGTAAAGTCTGTGACGTTGATGTACTAAACCGATTTTGAAAATTCTTTTACCAATAGAAAGCCACGTTACTTTTGAGTGTTATAGCCAACCATTGTCAGGATGGTGAAATAGGGAGCAGGGTAGTGATTCTCTGAACAACAACGGTCGGACAAACGGCGAGCTTAAGTAGTCCCGTCAGTGCGAACAAAACATATTTTAGCGCGTTTCAATTTAGAAGCATGATTTTTGCCGATGGATCGAACGTATAAGGCTGCTTAATTGAAAATGCACGCGCTAAAATGTGTTTTGTTCGCTCTGAATAGACTACCTAAACTCACCGCTGCGATTTCGCTCGTTCGTCCGTCCGTCCATTGTTTTTGAGCAGAAACCACGCTGCTAAATTGAAAATGCACGCGCTAAAATATGTTTTGTTTGCACTGACGGGACTATTAAACTCGCCGCTTGGACATTCACTCGTTCGCCCGTCCGACCGTCGTTGTTGAGAGAATCATTACCCTGATCACTTTCCATAATGACCACAGTAAATAGATTTTATTCACTGTATCGTGAAAATTATCTTTTAATTTGAAATCGCGTTTTGTTAAAGCAATGTTTTTGGGTATCGATGCAAAACTCGTCTATGTTTGATCCCCAGACTAATAATTTTTACAATGTAGGTATTCGTTTTGCATAGTTTTTAATTTACTGATAGTTTTTTCTATAGCAACATGACAAGTTAGGGTCTCTATTTCCTTACTATAACGTTCACTGGTCCGCGTGGTCGACAATAGTTTTCATGAAACAATAACAGTGACCCAATTCTAAAGACCTAGACCTGACCTCATATCATGAATGGCTAAATCAGTTACCGGCCATGTAATTTGTGAAAAGGATAGAGCTATACCTTGGCTATAGCTCTGTCCTTCACTAGTTGAAACCTTGTGTTTTACACGCTTATAACACGGCACTTGGAAGAGATCTGAAATATTTATGTGACACAGTTACTTTAACTAGTTCCCTTGAGTTTATCGGTTGATTTTATTAAGATTTCCTTGAATTTTGTGATATTATTTCTTGGAACTAACACAAGTGTTTCATGGCTTTGCTTTGAAATGAAATAACTACTTACTGTTTACATTTAGATCGGTCAGTATGGGAAAGTCTGAAAATATAAGACATACGAAAATCTGTTCTTAGGAACCATAAAAAAACCAACGGGAACGGGAAATTTGCAGCGAGCGAAGCCGCTGGCGGGCACCTAGTATAGTATAGTTTAGGACTTGATCATTTTGCGTGAGATCCCCTTGATCCCTAGAAGTTATCCAATACCATTTTGATTATACGACCCTCGGTTATTACAAATGAATTTTGAATTAAGGCTACGCCGAGCGTACGCCGGATGTACAGTGGCGCCCTTTTCTAATAAACTAAAGTATTTTCTTTAAATTGATCGGTAGTTTTTTGTACCACAAATGAAAACACAACTTATAGGGTATATCACATAGTGTAATAAATAACAATTCACTTTCGAGTTATCAACTTAACGGAAAAAAGTGGCCACCACTCAAAGGGTAATTGTTATTAAAGTTTGTTACGTATCCCATAAATTGTGTTTTTACTTGCGCTACAAAAACGTATCGTCTGATTGCAAGGAAATTCTTTAGTTAATTAGAAAACACAATAATAGTAATGAGGGCGCCACTGGACGCTCGACGTTTGCTCGGCGCAGTCTTAAGTCAGTCATTATCATTCCATACTTATTGCGATTTATCGAAAGCATTGCCAAAAACCAATAGTTTATAGCAATTAAGTAGAAACACATTACGGATATTGGCTATTACCCGTGACGTTAACGGAAAGTAAACAAATAAGCACGTGGAGAATAAATCAATAAACTACATAAGAGTTCTGGCTAACACGTAAGGTCATTGACATTTCAGGGCAGAGTTTGTAATATTGTGTTCCGGTGTAGCTATAAGACAAAGAGCGTTGGTGGCCTTTTGCGGGTAGTAGGACCTTGTGCAGGGTCCGTCCGGATCGCTACCACCATCTTTTCCATTAACCTACCGCCAAACAGCAGTGTTCGCATTTTTGTGTTCCGGTTTGGGGATAAGACACCCGGTGAAATGACTAGCATAGAGGCATTTTATCTTAGCCTCAGGGTTGGCAACGCATTTGCAGTCTTAGGATTGCATTGCAGTCTTGTGATTGCGAATGTCTATGGGTCACAGTTTCCACTTACCATCAGGTGGCCTGTGTGCTCGTTTGTCTACTCGATGCCATAAAAAAAAAGGGGTCGACTCGTGATCGTAAGGTACTGACCCTTGCGGTCACCATTATCAATGAGTTTTTCTAAGTTAAGACTGCGCCGAGCAAACGCCGACCGTCCAGTGGCGCCCTAATTACTATTATTGTGTTTTCTAATTAACTGAAGAATTTCCTTGCAATCAGATGAAATGTTTTTGTAGTGCAAGTAAAAACACAATTTATGGGATACGTAACAAACTTTAATAACAATTACCGTTTGAGTAGTCAGCTTAACGGGAAAAGGTAGCCACTTTTTTCCGTTAAGTTAATAACTCGAAGGTGAATTGATATTAAACTATGTGATATACCCTATAAGTTGTGTTTTCATTTGTAGTATAAACACATTTCGTCCAATTTCAAGAAAATACTTTAATTTATTAGAAAACACATTAAAAGTAATGAAGGTGCCACTGTATGTACAGTCACCGGCATAAATAAGTTATCATTTATGAACCTTGTCACTTGAACGTCGTGTTTGAAATGTCATACGAAATTGTCAAACGATTAAAAGCGACAAGGTACAGAAATCATCACTTATTTATGACGGTGACTGTACATCCAGCGTACGCTCGGCGCAGTCTTAACTCCATTAACCGGTGCTCTTACGGTGAAGGAAAAACATCGTGACGAAACCTGCACATGTAAATAGCTGAGTGTGTGCCTGCACGAGCAAAAGATCCTGAAGGATCGAAGTGGTTCTAAAAGTGCCTATATCATCACTACATGTCATATTATAAAACAAAGTCGCTTCCCGCTGTCTGTCCCTATGTATGCTTAGATCTTTAAAACTACGCAACGGATTTTGATGCGTTTTTTTTAAATAGATACAGTGATTCAAGAGGAAGGTTTTCATGTACAATAGACTTTGTTTTATGTACGGGTGTTACCGAAAACTCACAAAAACCGAAGCGAAGCGAGGGCGGGTCGCTATCTGTAATATAAGATAAGCTATAAGACAACCAGTGAAATTAAGGCATTCCATCTTAATTTATAGAATTGGCATTTGGCGGTCTTAGGATTGCAGTATTGAGATTGTAGTGTTGAGAATGCAAATGTCTATGCACTTCCAGTTCATGATAACCAGCAGTGTTCGCATTGTTGTGTTCCGGTGTGCGGATACGACAACTGGTGAAATTACTAGCTTAGAGCTTTTACTTAAGTCCTCAGGGTTGGCATCGCATTTGAAGTCTTAGGATAGCAGTTTTGAGACTGCAGTCTAAGTAATCCTCCGTTATTAGATGGCCTGTGTGTGTCTGGAGTATCTTGCGGCGGCGCTTCTTCTCCGCAATGATGGTCTTGTCCGAAGCGCTATTAGATTCACTTTATATTACTGACGTGTAAAAGAGTGTGAAAATGTAGTCCATGTACTGAATAAATATTTTGAAATGTCAATTTTGAATTCCGTTTGCCCTCGCCACGCAATAAAAAAATACTTTGACGTTTTGAACGGACGTAATTAGAAACTCATTACGAAAATTGGCTATCAAATACCCGTGACGTTATCGTTAAGTAAACTCATTAGCACGTGGAGGATAAATCGATAGCTATTCAATAATATCCGGTTATTGCTCACGAGTTCATTGACATTTCATTCAATGTCTTCCAGAAATAATAGAAGATTACCCAAGGGATGAAAGTAATCAATAGGGAATATTAAAGACTTTTTTTTCACAGTTTTAATTAAAGGTGATTAATATGCACAACCGTTGAAAATAACATGTTTTGAATAGCTATACAAATTACCAAGATTTGTTTCTATCTCTTTCTAGCAAATCAGAATTTAACATGGAGTTTATATGGCCAACAACAATACAGTGCATATTTAAAATGCTTGTATCATCCGTATATTTTCTTCATTGATTTTGATTTTAATTTAAAATTTTGTTGAGGAATGTGAAAAAAAGCCATGCATGCCCTTTTGCATTCCGAGATATTTAGGCTGTACGAGCGTAAGCGATTGCGCCTATTGTTGGAGGGTGCTGTTTCACCCGATTTTTTTCACGTTAGTCAAACGTTACTTTTCATTTCAATAAAAATGTTATCATGTTATTGCTACGAATTGAGTCTTTAGGTTCAAAATGAGCTTAAAAAAAGTCTGTACTTATAAGATTCATCCATGGTCTCGTAGTGTTCGTTTCTTATAAGGTCAAGTTAGATCGAACCGTGGTACTCTTCAAATAACTTCCAAGGATTTTGGACCAGTATATTACTGCAAAATTATAAAACTGTGATAGCGCGTTCATGATAATATAAATTACAAGTCAAGGTCACCGGAAGAACACAGGATGCGCACAATTTCAGCCGCCATTTTGTAGCCGCCATATTTAAGTAGGCATGGTTCATGATGTAGAATAAATGTTAAATTATGTTCTGGAAAATCCCGATCAGATTGACAAAAAATGATATCATATGTAGGTATAATGCTACAAATTGGTTGCCAAGAGTTCTCTTCCACCTTATTTTGGCATAGTTTGATTCTATGTCGTAATCAAATTGTTGATATTATGATAGTTTGACATAGCAGTAAGAGCTCCTGTCGCATTAAGAAAATTAGAAGTAAGACAAGACAAGTTCATTGGAAAAGAGCCCTACAGCACCGGATAATGGCAGTATCGCGAATATATTATACAAGCTGTTTCCCTCGACTCCGTCCGCGTGAAGGAATTATTCAAATGGCTCTACTGACTAGCTTCGGAGATTATAACCAACAAACATACAATCAAAACTTTGCTCTTTATGACATTAGTGTAGATATGGTAAGGAAAATGCAAACAAATACACAGGCCATTTGATGTTTAGTGTGTTTCGAAGCCCATAGACATTATATTTAAAAAAACTTGGGGTTGATTGCCAACCCTGTGAACTAAGATAAAATGCCTTTCAGTTACTTTACGAATGTTTCAATAAAATATTTGTCAATATTATGAGTGGGGTTAGGACCGTATTAATAAACTTATCTTGGCTGAGATGCCCGTCACAAGATATGTCAAAGTAAACGTCAAACTAATAGAACACCGTCATTTTTGACGTATCTCAAGATGAGCATTAGAGTTGAGATTAGTTTATTAATACGGGCCTTAATTTGGAGGTTAATCAAACGTAATGTTTAAAAGGGAACCAATGAATCCAAACTGCATTTGTTTGTGTCTTCCATCTATTTTTTTCCGATGACTCAGTCCTTATCAGACAGAAGATAAATCCCAAATGTGCCGCAGAGGAAATGCCTCTTTATGAGGTTTATTCAATCTAAAGGAAGTAGAACAGTCGTCATGCTCCAAATATTCATGATAACGCATCCCACACGTTGGTGAACCATAAAGCGAGTGGAGAAACCCTAGGTGACTAATTTGATTGGATGATTTGGCTGACAGTGACGCCGACGGCCTGGGATGACCCAGAGCCCAATCGTGTTATTCGTAACTACGAGTAAATAGAGAAGAGTCTTAGGGCCGTATTAATAAACTCATCTTGGCTGAGATGCGCGTCACAAGATACGTCAAAGTAAACGTCAAACCATAGAACACTGTCATTTTTGACACATCTCGAGACGAGCATTAGAGTTGAGATTAGTTTATTAATACGGGCCTTAGTCTGTGGGGAAGACCTAAATTATGTGGAAGTTTGGCTTATTTTGCGCAGAACCAAAAAAAAGACAAGCGCGAGTCGAGAAATCAGCTTCTTTTTATGAAACGTCAAATATACTCCGTTACTATGGAATTTATAGGGATTATCTTGTGACGTCACAATCAAACAGCGTCCTTATTGTTGGATTTTATGAATTTAAAAATCTTAAAATAGCAAACTAAAATACAAGATTGATGTTTTCCTAGTATTTTTATAATGTCAAAGTCAAAGTCAAAGTCAAATTTATTTATTTGCGTAAAATGTGGTACATAATCTGGTTAATAATTATATGTTTGTAGTCCCACACATTTTGCCAACAACTGGCATGCAAACAGGAGACAAGATGCGTCACTAGGCTGGACATGCTCTTAAATACTAATATACAAAACCAACTTATTAAAATCTTATTCATTTAGATTGCCAATATAACTAATGTTACTACCAATATTTCATAAAACAAACTAAAGTAACATCACTTACAATCATTTCACATCACACTAGTAGATAAACTATAAACACACATCAATGTCACAAGTCACAATGCTTAAAATACTCAAAATATTCATTGATAGAATAAAAACATTGCTCAATTAACCACTTTTTCAGTTTACGCTTAAATAAAGTAAGTGGCAAATCCTTAATACTACTATGTAAGCAATTGAAAATTTTAATTGACATGCAATAGGTGCTTTTGCCATACAATTTAGTCTTTACGGCGGGAAGCACAAGACGGTTTGGGTATCTCGTATTAAATTTACACGTGTCTCTGTTTGTTTTGAATAATTCAGGATGCATTTTTACAAATAAACAGACTTCAAGTAGATACATGCTAGGCACTGTCAGAAGCTTCAAATGTTTAAATAATGGCCTACAAGAGTCCAACACGCTTACATTACAAATGCTCCTAATACATTGTTTTTGTGCTAACAGCGCCTGTTTAGCGTGGCTTGAATTACCCCAGAGAATGATACCATATCTAAGCCTACTGCTAACGTAACCGTGATAAGCTTGCAATGCTGTCTCCCTAGTGCTAACCCGTGTAAGACGCCATAAGGCATAGGCAAATGAATTTACCCTACTGCAAAGACTACTGATGTGCTCTTTCCAAGATAATTCACGATCCAGACATATACCAAGAAAAGTTGTATTACCGGTCTCTGTTAGACTATTCCCAGCAAAAGTCACCGTTAAGGGGTGCCTAATTGCGTTTCTATTTGAAAATTGCATGAATTTTGTCTTATTTATATTGACATTCAAATTATTTTTAGACAACCACGTTATAACATCATTAATTGTTGCATTTATGGTATTGTTATATGTCCTGGCATCATGGCATGGTATCACAATCGATAAATCGTCCGCAAATAGGGTGCAGTCAATGTTTATCTGTTGTTAATGAAAAACCAATTTAATTTCACTCTTGTAAAATTTTAATACCCTATTAGATTTAAATTTCGAATCGAATCTGCGAGCCCAACTCACATGTTTAGTAATTGCTGTTTTTTGTTCAGGATTTCTATTGTAATCATATCAAATTTGACGCTTGTATGTTCCCTAATAGTTACTTGTCCTAATGCATAATTTGACCGAATTTCTGTTCATCCTAAAGCCATTTCTGCTTAAATTTTAAAACTGTTAAGTGTATAATACAACCCTAACCTAACCAAACAGTAGCAGCACCTAGGGTCCATATTGGCTCATATAAAATTGGTCTTTCGAATTTGTATACAAATAACGATTTGTGACTATACTCATCATTACTCCGAAAAATTTTGCTCATACTTTTTTAAGTCATAAGTATCGCAACTCATAATAGTTTTTTTCAAAAAACTATTACTTTTTTTTGATTTTTATAAATCTAACCTAGCCTAACCTAATTTTTACTACATGTAAGATGTTTAAAAAATTCTGAAAAGTGTACGGTTCTATGAGTATTATGAAGAGTGATCATTATCATTAAGTTGTAACATTGTATGAGATACATTTTCGGAGTTCCAATAATCTAATTTGCAATTTTATATGAACTTTGGCGCACCCCAGCACCTATAATTGGAAAACTTAAAAAGTTGCCTTTAAAACTAGTTTAGGGCAAATGAAAATTCGGACAAACGATGTGTTAGGACAAACGTTAGTGGGGATCCCGAGGGACACCCATGTTTTATCGTTACTAGGAACGGTCGAAAAAATACGATTCTTGTATGGCGACAATTTTTAGTCAATCCGTTGAGTAATACATATTCTAAAAAAAACTCTGGCAACAGCTAGGAAGTCAATATTTTAAGACTGCGCCGAGCTTACGCCGGATGTACAGTGGCACCCGCATTACTATTATTGTGTTTTCTAATAAACTTAAGTATTTTCTTGAAATTGGTCGGTAGCTTTTTGTACTTATAGGGTATATTATATAGTTTAATAACAATTCACCTTCGAGTTATCAACTTAACGGAAAAAAAGTGGCCACCCTTTCCCGTTAAGTTGACTACTCAAAGGGTAATTGTTATTAAAGTTTGTTACGTATTCCATAAATTGTGTTTTTACTTGGGCTACAAAAACGTATCGTCTGATTGCAAAGAAATTCTTTAATTAATTAGAAAACACAATAATAGTAATGAGGGCGCCAGTGGACGCTCGACGTTTGTTCGGTGCAGTCTTTAATGGACAAAGGTTACTTATCCAATAGTCACAACATCTAAATGCGGCTTCATGACCTATAGGCGAGCTATCTTCGTCAAACAAACGTTTATTTATAACGTTAACGTTTATCAAACGGAATGGCAGCGAACGAAAGCAACCCGGCTGTTGCATCAGCAGATCAAAGTGTTGTTACATCTACGAACTTTTTGGTAGATCTACCAAATTTGCCTCCTATCTATCTACCACCCTCGGCCCCAAAGCTACATAATTTTGATATTTTTCAAAATGTTATGATTGTAAACATTTTACTATGCGTGTAGTTAAACTAAACGTTACTTGCTATCGAATTTAGCCTGTCTTGTAATTTCAGCTATTGAAAAGGAACGCTTTACGTTAAGGTGTAATCTGTGTTAGAGGTGATATAAAATAGCAAAGCATTTCACGGCATTTCAGGAAAGTTTGGTGTTAACTTTGAACATTTTCTAAGCATTGTTAATCATTAAAAACAGGATGGTAGACTGCCTAATTTTGCATTTCAAATTCTACCAATTTCTACTAATTTTTGGATCCTGTTTCTACCAAATTAGATGGGACAACACTGAGATCAATATAAGTAATTGCTGAATCAATATCGATAATAAATTCACGTGAGATTCATTCTAAAGTGATCACGCATGGCGTATCATGTGGGTGCATGTGGAAATTTACTGATTAAATTGAATGGTGATTGTTCACTCGTCAATTGCTTTCGTGTGACATTCGCTATCGTAATTGGGATCGTCAATTGACAAAATGTTTTATTTACCCGACTGCCAAAGGGCGAGTAATGTGTTTATCAGCCTGTATGTGTTTGTGTGCGTGTATCTTTTTGGCGCACTACAAACTAAACGCGTGAAATGATTTTGAGGATTCTTGTGTGAATCTGTTTGTATTAAAATTCAATATAGCGGCAACAAGACGCCATTATGGTAAAATAAAAATGTCGACGAGCTATGACAAGTGGGATATCATTGACTAGGTATTAATTTCGGTCTTCATTTTGAATAACCATTTAGTATTTACAATTTATTGTTAGACTGAAAATTTCTGCTGATAAAAATCATGCTTCGAGATTTTTGCCTCTAAAGTTACGTTTTTTTTGCTCTATGTTCGATACAGGGTAATTTTTTAATAGGTGCACAAATTTTAATATTTGCTTTGCTATTGTTAATCAATAACATATGTTATGTTACGAGGGCTGCTACTTAGGTAACCGGAATCCAGGATTCCAACATTTTTAAACGCTATATCTGACCTCCATGGTAAAATTTGAACTTTTTTTAATACTGGCCGCTATATATTTTTTTTCTTATGTACGCTAGTCTTTTGTTTTTGGCGGGTTTAAATTTTAATCTCGCTGCAAGAATGGAACTCACTCGTGAAAATATTCGTGCTATGATTTATTACGATTTTCGGCGTGGTTTAACGCAACAACAGTGCATAGATCAACTAACTTCGACTTTTGGTGATGAAGCTCCATCCAAAACTACTGTGTATCACTGGTTTAGTGAGTTCAATCGTGGACGTAGTATGCTCAGGGACGAAGTTAAGGATGGTCGCCCGAAATCGGTCGTTGTACCACAAAATATTGAAGCTGTGCGAAAACTTATAATGCATGACCGTCATGTTACGTATCGCGAGATAGAGGCGACTATAGGCATATGTATGACGAGCATTAATAAGATATTACATGAACACTTAGCTGTGAAAAAAATTTGTTCGCGTTGGATCCCGCACAACTTAACTAAGGATCAAAAAGAGGCTCGCGTCGAATGGTGCAAGGAAATGTTGAAAAAATATAACCGTGGTGACTCAAAAGCTGTTTATAATATCTACACAGGTGACGAATCCTGAATCTATGCGTATGATCCCGAAACTAAACAACAATCAACGGTGTGGGTGTTTCAAAATGAGCCGAACCCTACGAAAGTAACTCGTGCAAAAAGCACCTTGAAGCAAATGGTGGCCTGCTTTTTTGGTATTAATGGCCATGTGGCTACAGTGCCCCTAGAGAATCGTAAAACGGTTAATTCGGAGTGGTACACGACCATTTGTTTGCCGGAAGTATTTGAAAAAATACGGAAAAACAACCAGCGACGGAGAATCATTCTGCACCATGATAACGCCAGCATCACGTGAAACGACTCGATTTTTGGAAGGTCAAAATATAGAATTAACGGGTCATCCACCTTACAGCCCTGATTTGGCACCCAATGATTTCTATTTATTTCCAAATGTAAAGAATAAATTACGTGGTCAACGATTTTCGACCCGTGAAGATGCCGTCGACGCGTTCAGACAGCACGTTTTGGAGATACCTCAGTCAGAGTGGAAAAAGTGCTTTATAAATTAGTTTCAACGTATGCAAAAGTGCATCGATTATCACGGAGAATACTTCGAAAAACAATAAAACCATATTTAGCCATGTACGTTTGTTTATTTTTTCTATTCCGGTTACATAAGTAGCAGCCCTCGTATTTTACCTCTAGCTTTAAAAATATTAGAGATATTGCCGATTAAATAATTCCACTAACTTAACGATATTCATGGACCCTCTAGCACGGGTACGAGGGGTGGTTGTCGGGTAAGTTAATAAACGAAATTTCAAATTTCGAATATCAATACAGTGTTTGTATTACAGCTTGACAAGCTATGTCATTTGTGACTTTGTGGCCACACGGCAAGATAAAAGTAGGATAATTTGTAAATAATGTAAAAAAAAACCTAATTTTACCGTCGTAATATATTATATCATATCGGAGAAATACTGGAAAAGGGCCGAATCTTAACTACGCGAAACAGACGTGCGTGCATGACTCGATGTACGAATGTGGAAGAAGCTAAAGAAATTTGTCAAGATCGTAGCAATTTTAGCATTTGGTTGGTTTAACTACTGATCAAACAACAGGGCCTACGTGTGCAAAATGTGGTTACAGAATTATCAACAAGTTTTTAGAGTTGTTGGTAATTCTGTAGCTCTGCCTACCCCTCTCTGGGAATAAAGGCGTGAGTTTATGTATGTATGTATGTAGCAAGTGGAAAGAAGTGGTATCTGCCTACCCCTCTGGGAAACAGGCATGATTTAATGTATGTATGTATGTATATATTATATTAACGATACAAAATCATATGTATAAGGCGTCAAAAATATCTATACGCCCCTATGCCACTGATATTAAGATTTTCACATATTTAGCGAAGTGGCTGTTTAGATATTAGTGCTTTTGCCTGTACAAGTAAGCTGGGATAGTAAAAAACAAATCCTGATTCATGTAATGACTGGGCGATGATTTCAATTGGACATCCTCCTAATTGTACTAAACGATTCTACAACGATCGACGAGCACTGACAGCTTCCAGACGTCAAATTTTTATCCTCCGCTTATTTCTATTAAGAAATATTTTAAATTGAAGTAATTTATGTTAATAAACTTATAGTTAACGTTGTTTTAGCCGTTAGTAAGTTTATAATTATTGACAAGTCCATAAAAGTAGAAGAAAACTTAAAACAGGTCGCTCGCAGCAGCGCCTGTCAACCGTCAACGGACTTTTTCAAATTTATCAAGAAAACCTGGGGAGTATTTTTTTTTCTATTCTTTTTTACATTGTTTTTTAACACTGTGTTTACATTCATACTTTTCACTGCTCATTGCTGAAGCCGTGAGCGACGTCTAATACAAACATTGGCACCGTGCGATCTCTCTTTACTTGACAAACAGTGGAAGTGGAGTTGAGACAAGTCACATTTGCCACAGACATTGCCCTACACGATACACTGTTCACTAACATCTATTCACACACATCCTTGCATAAAATAACCTGCTTATCAATCTCCCCCAACACTTACTCAATAGTTTAATATCTTTCAGTGTGATTGTGGAGTAACTGTGAGACCATGCCCGCATCTAACATCAAATCGCGCAAGGCCACTACACGCCAGCTTGAGGTACAACTTAAGGCTACCTTGAAAGAGTTGCAAGCTGCCAATGCCTTAAATGACCAGCTACTAAGGGAAAGGGAAGATTGCAAGGAAGAGCAAAAGAAAATGTTGGCCAAAAACGCAGTGTTAAGGAACGACCTGGTTGAGTATGACTATAAATTGTTAGATTCACAAGACAAGGTGGAGCAGCTGCAGACCCTGGTAGATAACTTCAACCAGTGTGCTTCTACCCATGAAGTGGCACTAAACCGTATAATTAACCTTGAAGAAGAACTGGGTGCTGCTAATGAAGAGTTAAATTACCTTCGGAAAGAACGTGAGTGTTATGACAGTTCAATTACACAAAATTTGTATCAGGAGATGATCGGTAATAAGGATAATAAGGACAGTAACATTAAGAACTTGATATTTTTTAATAGTAGCAATAAGTTAAAAAAGTATGTGAGAATAAACAAATACATAAGGCGTACTCAAAAGCTTATAAAAAGTCAAAAATGTATTAAAAACTATTCTAAAATTAAATTAGAGTTATCAGTTATGAAAAATAGGGTGCAAAAATGTAATCAACAGTTAGATTTAAATATGACTAACCATGAATTAAGTGTTAAGAAATTAGATGCTGAGATAATTAGATTAAGACATAAACTAGAGGATATTTCGTTAAAATACTCAACGGCTCAAGGCGAGATCAAGGAGCACATGCTGGCATTCACACAATTGCTGGAGAGCAGTAGATATAATGAGGACCGTTTTAATTCTCTAATTAATAATGGAATTGATAATTGTACATGTTTAGGAACTTCACCAGCTGCTGTGGTTCAGCCAGATGTGGCTCTTGATACTTCTGTGCTATGTTCTCCAAAAGTAGTCTTAGATAAGTCCCCTAGACAAATTAGTAATACTAAAACTATTATTTATTCAGATCAGATAGGGTCTGGAATGGGCTCCATGCTAAGAAATAAATTGACACAAAATGTAACAAATTACTGTTATCATAATGCAAGTCTTATGCAATTATGTGACTTAATATCAAAGGGAAGTTATGACAGTTCTACTACTCTAGTGATTTTATTAGGAAACAGTATAGGCATAGATAAGGCTAGTGTAGATAGATTAATGTCAATATTAAACGTTATTGAAGAGGCCGGGATTGGTAAAATTATACTTTGTGCATTACCATATTCACAAAATATGCCATATAATTATAATAATAAAATTGCAAATTTAAATTCTTTAATGTATAATGCTATTTGCTGTAATGGTAAATATCATTTCTTCGACTTAAATAAATTCATAAAGCGCCTCACGCTAACATCTGAAAAAATTCATTTGCCAAAGAAATATATTTTGACTTTGGTAGAACTATTAGCCTTTAATATAGAACCAAATAAGTACAATAGTGGCACAAATGCCACTCCTAATCATTTAAACTAAAGTATAGGACAGCGGAAACACCTTTGAGTATAAATATAATTCACCAAAATATTCAAGGGTTTTCCAGCAAAGAATTAGAAGTAGGATTATTTTTAGATACTGAAAATGTTCAAATTATGTGTATTACAGAACATTGGCTTAGACCGGATCAATTAATTTTTGATTTTATAAATTTCAAATTAGTTAGTTTTTTTGCTAGAAAATCCGCCATTCATGGTGGTTCTTTAATAATTGCTAAAAGTACCGTTAAGTCCAAAGAAAGGAAAGATATTGTTAGGCTATCCATAGAGAGGCTTATAGAAATCTCTTGCATAGAACTAGAAAATTACATAATTATTTGTGTTTATAGACCACCATCAGCTGATTTCAGCACATTTGAATCTACTATGGAAAATGTGTTAAAATTAGCATGTAAAACTCAAAAGCATGTTGTTGTCTGTGGAGACTTTAATGTTAACTTACTAGAAACGTCAAATAATACTATTAAGATCTTAAGTTTATTTAAATCTTTTAATTTAGGTAATTTGTTCTTTGAACCTACACGGATAGGTGTTTCAAGTGCTACCTGCTTAGACAATATTTTTTGTAATTGTGAATGTTTGGATAAGGAAATATTTAACTGCTTTAATTCAGATCATAGTGGTCAAAAGGCTTCCTTTCTAAATGATTTTAATCAGGAACCACAGACAATAACATACAGACACATAACTTGCAATCGTTTAGAACTATTTAAAAATAAAGTTCAGAGTAATCTCTGTGGGTTATCCTTTTCACATAATGATTCTAATAGTATTTATAAAGATTTGTTTGGTGTAATTCTTCATCAATTTAATAATCATTTTAAGATGAAAACTATTTCTAGGTCAAAAACTAAGTTTAGTGAATGGGCTACTGTAGGCATTCATAAAAGTAGAAACAGGCTTTATGAACTTTACAGAGAGAGGGAGGAGAACAAGAACGCCGACTTCTTAGTTTACATTAAGAATTATTCAAAAACCTTTAAGCAAGTTTGCTTGACTGCTAAGTCAAACTTTCTAAGTCTTAAACTCAAAGCTTCTGACAATAAGGTAAAAACTGTGTGGAAGATAATAAATAGAGAAACAGGTAAATCAAAAACTCGTGATAATAAAATTGCTCTAAACAATGGTGACAAACAAATCACCTCAAACAAAGACGTGGCCTTAGCGTTCGAAGATTATTTCTCCACCATAGCCATTAATACCACGAAATGTCTTCAATCATCTGCGATTGAAGCTCAAAAATCACTTTGTGCTAATGTTACTAATGTAATGTTAGCTTTGATTTTAGCTATGTAGATTCAGCTACTATTGTTAAGGTATTTAAATCGCTCAGTTTAAAAAAAACTGAGGATTTATGGGGAACTTCAGTTAAAGTCATCCATCATGTCATAGATATAATTGCTCCTCACTTAGCTTTAATCTACAATAATTGCATTTCAGAGGGGGTCTTTCCAAATCTTATGAAATATAGTAAAGTCATACCACTTTTTAAATCAGGTGAGATGAGTGATTTAACGAATTTCCGTCCCATTTCTATTCTACCTGTTTTAAGTAAAGTTTTTGAGAAGTTAATGTTAAATGATATGTTAGGTCACTTCAATAGAAATAAACTGCTTAACAGTAATCAGTTCGGCTTCACCAGAGGACGATCCACAACTGATTCAGCATCTGTACTCATTAAATATATATACAATATTTGGGAGAAATCTTGTGATGCAATAGGAATTTTTTGTGACCTTTCCAAAGCTTTCGATTGCGTAGATCATGCGACTCTCATATTAAAATTAGAACATTATGGTCTGACTAATAATTCTCTAAATCTCATGTCCTCATATCTTAGTGATAGGACACAAACGGTTGTTGTAAACAGAACACAGTCCATTGGAGCAGCTGTTAAATTAGGTGTGCCTCAGGGCTCCATATTAGGTCCTTTCTTATTTTTGGTTTACATTAATGACTTACCACCCATGATAGAGAATATTTGTGATATTGTGCTATTTGCTGATGATACATAATTGATTTTCAAGGTAGACCGAAAATCCGTCAATTACACTAGGATAAACGCCACGCTAGGTAAAGTACATAATTGGTTTACTAGTAACAATTTGCTACTCAATGCTAGGAAAACTAAATGTATTAGGTTCGCTTTGCCTAATGTTAGACCGGTAGAATCTAGTATATTTCTAAATGGTGAGTGTTTGGAAATGGTAGATAAGGCGCTTTTCTTAGGGATAACTATAGACAAAAACTTGCAATGGAGTCCCCACATAGCAGTACTAGCAGGTAAATTAAGTTCTGCAGCTTATGCTGTTAGGAAAATCAGGCAACTTACGAATGTTGAGACAGCTCGCTTAGTTTATTATAGTTATTTTCATAGTGTTATGTCATACGGTATTCTGGTTTGGGGAAAAGCTGCTGACATACAGACTATATTCGTGTTACAAAAAAGAGCCATCCGTTCTATATATAACCTAAACTCCCGTGATTCTTTAAGATTACTATTTAAAGAAATTAGTATTTTGACAGTAGCGTCACAATTTATTTATGAGAATATTATTTATGTCATTAAAAATCAGGACTCTTTTATTAAGAATTGTGATATACATAATTTTAATACAAGAAATAAAAATAAAATAGCTACTAAAAAATTTCGTGTTCGTAAGGTTTTTAAATCATTTGTAGGTCAATGCATCCATTTCTATAATAAATTACCTGACGAAGTTTTAAAGTTACCATTTCCAGTACTTAAAACTTACTTGAAAAAGTCGCTGATGTCTAAAGCTTACTATAGGGTCGAGGACTATCTATCAGATAAAAGTGCTTGGCCTAAACTAAACACCCAAATAACTTAATAATAACTTAATCGTAAGAATATATGTAAACATTGTATATTGTCTAGGGGACACGGTTTCTGTAGGAGAATGTATCGAAACTTTTTATGTAGTTGTATTACACCTTCATAATTAAGTATAATTTTTCATAATTATTTTCTATTACTTACTACCAATTAGTTCTGGAGAAAACTCAGAGTTTTGACACATTTTCCTGCTCAACTACGCGTGAATACATTTATTTCTTATCGTATGTTAGATTCATTGTTTTATATAATGCTAGGTTAAGTTTTAAAATTGTACCTATATTTAAAAAACGACTAACTGTTGAGTTTCTTGCGGCGCTTCTTCTCAGCAGTGGTCTCTTGCGAAGCGCTGGTAGATTTTTGACATGTAAAAGTGCCCGTGCGGCCTACTTACTGAATAAACATCTTTTATCTTTTATCTATCTTTTATCTAGCGCTAACCAGAACAGCTTCATCAGTCAGATGTAAGATGAATCAGATGTAACTGGTCTAGGACAATTGAGCCAAGAATGCGGTGTTTGGATTGTTGACGGTCATTTTTGGCCACTAAATTAGTGGTAATGAGATCACTGTTGAGTGGTTTTAAATTTAAAATTAAATTCAAGACTGTCAACAAACTTCCCCGCGTGGTTGGCGGGTTAGAATAGTGCCACTCCATGTCCTCCCGTGGATGTCGTAAGAGACGACTAAGGGAATAAAGGCTGTGTTGTACTGTTAGGCGATGGGCTTGCAACCTGTCACTAATACACTGGTAAACATCTTAGCCTAATTGTAAGTGTGCAAAATGTGGTTACAGAATTATTAACAAGTTTTTAGAGCTGTTAGTAATTCTGTAGCTCTGCCTACCCCACTCTGGGATTAAAAGAAAAATAAAAAAGATGAAAGATATTTATTCAGGGTTTTTTTAAGCGTGAGCTTATGTATGTATGTATTAAATTCAATATGTTTATTTCTTACACAAAAAACAAATACATTATCAATTTATCTTAACTTATAATCTTAAATTAATCAAAGCGCCCTAGGCGTACTTTTTCGAGTCAAATCGGAGAAATACTGGAAAAGGCCCGAATCTTAAGTACCCGAAACCGACGTGCGGGCATGACTCGATATATGAATGTGGAACAAGCGAAAGATATTTGTCAAGATCGTAACAAGTGGAAAGAAGTGTCTCTGCCTTCAAACTGATTGTGCAGTTTGGCGAAGAATTATTAATATCCCATGCCTGTTTTTTTGAATAAATGATTTATTATTATTACTATTATTATTATTAATGCAATAACCCCCTTACTTATAAATGTAGAATAAGCTTGGAATAGTTTATGCCATGCTTTGCCACTTTCTGTCAGATGCAAATGTCACAATTACAGATAAGGACAAAACATGGCATAAACTATACCAAGCTTATTCCACGTTTATAAGTACTTAAGGGGGTTACAGTTAAAACTGTTCAAAGGCGATATGGTTTTATCCAACAGAATAGAGATCCAGCGGAAGTGGCTCGCGGAACTGAAATCGTGAAACTGTATAGAGGTTGTAGTCGTCATCAATTTACACCGTTTAGATGTCACTGTCGACAACGTGATCGGTGCATGGTGCTCATGGTTAACGGTATGTTCACTATAAAATAAAATAATTTTCATTTAATTAAAAAACAACTTAGTTTGGGTCCCTTATGAGCTCATTGTATGTTTGTATGTAAACACTTTATTGTACAAAAGAAAAACCGGAACAATACAATTAATATTAAAATATGTCCAAACGCGAACTTATCCCTTTAAGGGATCTCTTCCAGCTAAACCTTGAGATATTGAAAAGAGTGATAGTCACATAAAGACTGTAAGGACTTTCCGTGAATATGCATTGCAATCCGTAAATTATAGCAAAAAAAAGTTTTGTTAATAACTACTTTACCGTCAAACTTCTGTACCAAATTCAAAACAAATAGACGGATAGAATATCATAATTGCATTAATATATTTATTGATAGAAGTTTTCTCGCTTATGTGATTTGATTTGTATTGAGAATTTATATTATATTTCACAGCGTATTGCATGAGAAAGTCAAGAAATTTAAAAATAACTCAAAACTTATCTCGACCCAATTTTATACGTTTTTTTTCCTAAATGTCACTGCAAAAATTGAAGACTTCACCAAAACCCTCAGACAAACACACATTCACACACACACACAGACACACACACAAACTACGTTATCACCATACTATTAAATCGTTAAACAAGCCGTTATTTTTTTCTACAATTCAGGTTTTCTGTTGTTACTCCTCACATATTTTTCTTATAGCATAGAGAAGACAAACAAGCACACAGGCCACCTGATGGTAAGTGAAAACTGTGACACATAGACATTTGCATTAACAAGACTGCAAATGCGTTGCCAACCCTGAGGTCTAAGATGGAATGCCTCTATGCTATTCATCTCACCGGCTGTCTTATCCTCAAACACTGCTGTTTGGCGGTAGGTTAATGGATAAGATGGTGGTAGCGATCCGGACGGACCGTGCACAAGGTAGTACCACCCGCAAACAAACAATCAATCCGCAATCTTCCATATGTTTTGTATTCTAGTGGTCATCTGTTATTGGTCTTACTTATAGTTCACAAAAAACAGTAATGCCGTTGATGTCCCAAATATAAACCCTTGAGAGGTCTGGTTCAGACAAAAATAGGTACCAAACCATCTCCTTAACTAGTGACGTCATTTGCAGCGATCGATAGTTTGTCTATTACATTAACGGCCACGATTTTATTATGTGACGTCAATCTATCACTGTCTGTAGAAGTGCTTCAGACATTACTGTTGTTAGGCCTGGGGTAATATTCTACTCTCTAAAACCATATTGGTTTTCACGGGAACAACCTAAAATCTCGAATTATTTCATTCCAATACCGATATTGTAATACCGAAAAAATATAATGCCGAACATCAAAATCTCCAATTTTATAATACCGAGTGAATCATGAAAATGTTTTCCCGAATATTTTATTAACGAATGTTGACAATTCCAAATTTTCTGTTTTACGATTTATTAATTCGGAATATTTGAATTTCTAAAATTCACAAACCTAATTATGAAAGTAACCACTTGAATTGAATTGAAGTATTCTACTTCAAACAAAAGTAAGGTGAGATGACGAGCACATTACCGATTTAGGTCAATACCACCTTGATAGTTTAGGTTAGGTTAGAAATGCATCAAGGCGCGAAACGGAGCTCCGTCGACTTTGTCGGACATTTCTTATAGTTATTGAACACTATGCATGTTAAACATTATACAATTGGTAATTTTATCAAATGAGCGAAATAAAAAAATCTTCAAATCAAGCTGTTAAAATTTCGGGATAATGAATTCGGAAAATTTAAGGGATTCGGAATTACAAAATGATTTTTTCCGTTTTTGGGATTGTTATTATTTGGACAAATATTTTTCGGAATTTCAATAAGTCGGAAATGTGATTACGCGGAATTAAAAAAACTCGTGATTGTAATGCTTTGTAAAACTAAAATTCATTTCAATCTGTTTATCATGTTCGAAAAAAATATTTCGAGATTATGACATGTAGTGTCCATTTATAGCTTACTTTCCCGTCTCTGCAACAATGTATTATTGTGTAGTTCTCGTTTTACTGCGTATATTCCCACTCTAATAGGGCATGTACTGCAATGACCATCACGATGTGTCCACCTGTAAACACGATGACGTTAACGAGAGTGATCACACTGATCATTAACACATTCTATAACAAACTCACAGTATTTATAGTCTATTATTACGTAGGTATGTATGTATGTGAAAATCACCACGGATACATTTTTAATATATTTCATCAAATTACCACTGTTTTTTTTTTTTTCTTAAAGTGAAATATATTTTGTACTTACTATTAAAAAAAACTACAAAATATATTTTCCCTGTAAAAAATATCAGGGATCCACCACATTTATAAATCAGGATCTTAGATCATGTCATTACCCCAACAATATGATTAATACTAATAATAATACATAGGTCAGTTAGGTACCTCACGGAATCATGAAGCAATAAATGGTATTTATTAACAAATATGTACATGTGGTTTTCATTCTGTGATTTGAGGTCAGCTGATTCATTGCGTGTAACACAAGCGTTAGTCATACAGAGGTCAAATTAATCATTCTTTCAGCGTCTATCACCATTTTCAGTTTAATTCATGGGTTGTACGCAAGTGGTGACATCATCGTTAACGATTTCCAAAGGGACGGTGCTTTACATTTGATATAAATCGATGTACGCACGTACCACACAAGCTATTTAAGAATTGAAAAATTGGCCGTGTGCGAGTCAGATTCGCACACATAGGATTTGTTTTTTATATTTAGTTATTTTTACACTGATTGTTAAGGACGAGCAAATACGCTAATTAAAACAGTTTCTTATATCTCCCTTTAATTTCAAAACCTTAATTTTTGTCACTATACTCGTATGCTATACTTAAGCAGCATTACGTTAAACGCATACTGACGTGCAAAAAATTGGCGTCACGTTGAACACTTACAAAATTACCCATTAATTTTGCTCGCCAGTGCAATAATGGGTTATTCCACCTGCGTGTGACATTAATGATCGCATTAAGCTACTCATATCCGGACATTGTGTGATAATTAATGGTACTAGCCACACGTGAGCTGTAATATAAAAGGATGATGCATTATTTTCTATTAAACTAGTAACATTTGATTTTTTGTTGGTATCAGGCTCAAAAATAATCTTAACTTCAATTAGATAACGGAAATCAGGCCAATTGGTTCAGAATAACACTCTTAACTCGGATCGAACACATATGAGGGTTGTAGGGTGTTATTAAATTAAACTTATTAAGTTTCTCATAAACCCATTTAATAAAAACCATTTAATAACCAAATGGGTGCCGCAAGACGGGTGGCGAAGACGAGGCAGGCCCAGGGGGAGATGGCGGGACGACCTGGGGGGTTATTATGACATAACTATGCAGTTCATTTTACGGTGAGTGTAAGGGACAGAGCCATGGCAGTTATATAGCTCTGTCCTTTTCTCTCAGCGTAAACAGAATTGCATAACTATGTCATAATAACCCCCCTGGACGCGTTTCTTGACAACTGGCCGGACGTGGCCACTGATAGGGATTTGTGAACATTAAGGGGGGAGGCCTTTGCCCAGCAGTGGGCCACTCAACAAGCTGATTAAAAAAAAAAGTCTCTCTCCCCTTAAACATAGTCGGATTTTTACTATTTTTGATTATTTTGTAGATACTATGAAAAACTTCTCCATGTCTTCCTGTGGAAGTCGTAAGAGACGACTAAGGGATTAAAGGCTTGTATAGATGTAGTGATTGATCCTTTCCCATCGTTTTTTGTCGGATGTGTTCGTATTTATCTAGCTTTCTTAATTAGCTTCAGTACCCATCAAGAAGCCAACTGAGAAAGTAAGATAAATACGAAGTTATCCGACCAAAAACGATAGGAAAGGATTATTCACTACATCTGTAGTATTGTAAGGCGATGGGCTTGCAACTTGTCATAAACTGGTAAACATCTTTGCCTGTTTGTGCAAAATGTGGCTATAGGATTAACAACAAGTTGTTAGAGATGGTGGTAATTCTGTAGCCTACCCCGCTCTGGGATGAAGGCGTGACGATATGTTTGTATGTATGTATGAAAAACTAGGTTTAGGAGATGAGAAACTTTATGGCCAGGAGCTTAATTTGTTTTTGGCTTTTTTTATAGCTACGCAAATTCCGCGTTGGTTTACAATCTCTATAATCAAGCGTAAAGTAGTAAGCTCTATAAGCGTTTTAGGACATTCGTAGTAAAATATCATTAGCGTCTAAATGATTCGCCCAGAAATAAATTACTTCATAAAAATCCGATACCTAATAAATAAATAGACCCCGTTATCTTGTCGCAATGACATCGCTTTTTGAATTGAATGTTTATTTTATCGACCATCTCTAGGTATATCGTGATTTGTAGTTGTGTGTGGTAAGCGTCAAATAGGGCTTACCATTGTCAGAATAACCAATTTTACCAAGTTACCAAATGTTATTGAAATCTGAGAAAAAAAAATCGACAACAAAATAAAAATTCGCCCAAAACAATAACAGAAAAACAAGCTTATTCCATCAGCTGCACCTTCCCAGGCTGTCTAATTTTGGCGTCATTTTGACAAGTCGCTTTATCATGGCGGAAATATTTCATCACCGCGATCACGCGAAAACACAGTGCTGTGTTATCTGTCCACTATAACCTAACCTAATATATCCTGGTCTTATCTGTTAGGTTAGGTTATGAGCAAGCATCCATATACAGAAATATTATACAGTGTGTTACCGGCATGCGGGCATTTATTAAAACTGCCGATAATATGCTGCTTTAGCAATTGTTTGCAAGTATTATCAATTAAAAAATAACAAAAATAACTTCACAATTAATTTTCTTAGATATTGACCATTTTTAATGTAGTGCATGTGCTGCGTGTTCATCGTTATCAGTGTCGCTGTTGCTTGGTACAAGGCACGTCGTGGTACGGGGGCAAATCATAATAATCAAAGTATCCGTCGACTGTCATTTGCACTTGTCAAATTGCTGTGCTTTACATTGCTGGCAATAAAAATTTTGTTAGAAAGTTAGTAAAGCCTGAAAATTTGTTTATTAATTTAATTAGTGTCATAGTTACGTTACAGATATACGTTATATTAACCTACTTTTAAAAAAGCCAGGGTGCTGGTAACACACTTTATACAACGCGAACAATATCAAATATTGAGTTGCTATAGTTTATTTCAAAAGTATTGGGACGGGACTAAGTTAACTTTTTTCCAGTGTCTAACGAAAATCATATATTATTGATTTCTCACGTATAATATATTTGATATTACCATTACGACTTGCTGGCTTATTGCCTAATGCACTCGCAATCAAAATCGACTTCAAAACGGAACAATTGTTTTCATTTTGTATGCAGACAAGCATTCGATTTTCAAAATAAAAACGATTGCGATTGCGAGTACGTTACAATAGCCCCTCTGGTTTAATAGATGCCGCAGAATTTTATGCTGCAATGCCAACACATCGCTCATTGAATACAAAACGGACACATTCCAAAATATTTTGCTCTTCCATTAAAAATCGTATTCCAACCGCTTCTAATTTTAAAATGCAACACTGACTCATTTTGGATTGTGTCCGTTTTGTATTCAATGAACGACATGTACTTATTTAAATTAATATGAAGATGAAGAAATTATATAAGTGACTAGCGACCCGCCCTCGCTTCGCTTCGGTGTATGTGAGTTTTCTGTAACACCCGTACATGAAACAGATTTATTATACATAAAAACCTTCCTCTTGAAACACTCTATCTATTAATAAAAACCGCATCAAAATCCGTTGCGTAGTTTTAAAGATCTAAGCATATATAGGGACAGACAGCGGAAAGCGACTTTGTTTTATACTATGTAGTGATGACATTCCTATAAACCCGTTCTATAAACCGACTAAGCTAAGCGCAAGAGCATGTTTGCAACATGCCAAGTACGAATGGCCAAGATTCTGATTTTCCTACAAAATCGATTTCATATTGAAGAGATGTGAGATCCACGGACATTTGCAATCTCAAAACTATAGTCCTGAAACTAGGATGGAACTTAGGCCATTTCACCGGTTGCTACCTCACATCGGAACCAAACAATGCGAATACTGCTTCGCGGTAGGTTAATAGTACATTGTTGCCTAGGCGCGGAAAGTAAGGGTTTTCCTGACGAGGTTGTTAGCTGACCAAACAATAGCGAGGCCTGCTAAAATACGAGTCAGGAAATCCTCGTTTCCGCCGCGGCATACATAATGCTTTTCTCAAATAATGCGAGGAAATGATACAAATACATAATAACAAGTATTTTTAAAACCCATGACAAATTCGGAGAGAATGTTTGTTTGAAAACTACGAGTATTAGTGAAGATAGTTTCACGCGCAACGCGCCGTCGGGTGTGCGGGATTTTTTTCACGTTCCTTTCGATTTGGTATGCAATAGAGAGCACTTTTAATAATCAATATGGACATGGACGGAAAGTATTTTCATATGGTTTTTTTACTCGTAGGAGTAAAATGAGGCACTTTCCGTCCTTGTGTTTCAATCGGAAAACCGTTATTTCTGAGTATGGTTGAGAAAAGGTAGTTGGTGACTCATGTCTTAACATGTTGCGCAACCCTAAACACTGTACGACAGGCAGAATAGAACTTCCGAATGTTAAATGTCAGGCTCGGGAATAGATCGTTAAATACGTGTCATCTATTAATAAAGCCGAGGCAGAGAATACCTGGATAGAAACAGACACTTGTACTACGTATTACTATAGGACTCCTGTGACTTTGTACATATATTATTCGTTACCCGCTTCTCCCTTTATTTCTTCCCGTTGGAGGTCGATTTGTGGGAAATGCCCAAGGAATACCTCCTCCAAAATTCAAGTCCCTAAGTCCAGCGGCTTAGGCTGTACGTTGTGTCAGTCAGTCAGTCAGTCACGGTACTGGTTTAGATTTTAGACTACCGTTAACTATATTAAGAAATGAAAGAAATTTGTCAAGATCGTAGCAAGTGGTAATAGGCATAAGAATTACAGTCATCAGTGAAATAAAAATTGAGAACTTCTAGAAATCAGTAAAATCGGTCATTCTGACCAGCCAGCTCACCACATTTGGTCACCAGAATTCAACACTTCGAATTTAAACAATGGACGAGCTCGCGATTCGGGCTTTCACGTCATGGAGTAACAGCTATAGATTTTACACCAGTTTGTTGCCCAGATTAATTGTCCTAGGGGCAAGTCCATACGAAGTATTATACATAATATTATTATGACTCACGTCTGAGACTCACATCTATGCCCGTGGCTCACATCGGACAGTCAGATTTTTCAAACATGTTTTTTTTTTACAGAATATTCGTGTTTTTAGGTATGTTACATTCCGCATTTTATTTGGGAAAGATTTCAGTGCTTCAGACTTACAATTAGTGAAATAATTTCCAACTAAGAAGAGGCAGTATAATTATATCTTATTATAATTATGACTAACTGCAAAATTTCCATGTTTAACACAAACATTGTGTACAGTTACATTTGTGTACTTACCATGTGTACCTAATGTATTATGTACGTGTGTTTGTATTACACCATTGGCCATAACAACGGTTGCAATTGTTTTTAGTGCAATAAATTATTATCAAACCTCGAAGTCGCGGTGGCACGAATAAAATTTTGCTAGGGACTTCCACGCGATATTATTTCATCGATAAATTGGACTTTCTTATGACAATAGTTATGTTATGACTATGAGATGAGGTATGTTATTAATATGCAACTTGCAATACCTATTAAACTGTATCATTTATACAGTATGAAGATTGAATTCCGTAAAGGTCGATTAAGGAAGATAACGGTTTTCATACTTTATGGATGTACTTCTAGGTTTTAGTTTACTTTGCATGGAAATTGATGAAATAAAAATTTAGTTGTAAAGGTTGATTTTTATTTGAATTTTAAAATTCCTAAAAAATTCCTAAAAACTCCTATATAGGTAACATTGACGGGTAGTAATCATCACATTTTAGTTAATTTTCAATTATTCTGTAGGTAAACTTTACAGCTAATATGAAGTGTCACTTCCAAATAAGCATTCAGTTATCGATAAATTTTATATCGGAAGGAAGTCCCTAGTTAATTGACGTTATTGCCACCGCGACTTCGAGGTTTGATTATTATTGTACACCAAGTAATGAACTGAAGCAAAGTGTTAACTAGTTACCTATTATTTTATCACACTCTTTTTAACAAACGTATCATTACGAACAATTTTCATTTTATAGAAAGGCAAGGCGAGAGTGAGTAATTGTTTTTGGTATTCACGCGTCTAATCTAACCTCTACGAAATTACTGTTTAAGATAATAATATCATGAAGACATCATTGTTTGAACAGATAACAGCTTTCGATGGAATGATAACAATCGATGAAGTGAAATTCGATATAATGATAGGGTTACCATAGCAATGTGGTTTTACCGAGTAGAATGGTGGTCTTTATCGCGGTTGATAAAGCATCCGTCACTATCGCACTTACATACTGGTCAGAAAGTGACAACTGTTTTATCCACGCCTATCCACATTGATAAACACGACCATAACCTGGAGTTCTAGTAAACAATGGTAAAAGTCGACTTAACTCGTAATAAAAAAGGGTATTATAATAATATAAACTCCCTAAAAGGCAAATTAAAGAAGTGTTGGCTTGACTCTATCTCCTAAATATCAATTATCCTCTAGGTATGTAAAATGTAGTTTATGTATGTATATTTAACTATTAATATGTATATTTCTATATCTATTTATGTAGGTATTTGAATGCAGTTTTATTTTATATATATTTATATAAGTTTTATTGGTTACTAAATGTGTTATATTATTCTTCTTGTACACAATGTTTACTCGTTGCACAACCGTTCACTCTTCTCAATCTCTCAAGGGTTAGCTGGAAGAGATCCCTTAAAAGGATAAGTTTGCCTTTGTACATATTTCCATATTAATTGTATTGTTGTGGTGTTTCTTTTGTACAATAAAGTGTTTACATACATACATACATATACCCTTTTTACTTGATTTTCAGAAGACTTATACCCTTTCTCAATAGGGTCCTAAGACCCCTTGTATGTTTAGGCCAATAGATGTGCCACTGTGTTCAATAAACATAGTTATTATGACAACATCCAACAATGGTCACTCACTAACATGAAGACCGTTAACCCGATACGGACCTCGGTACGGGTTCCAAAACAACGAGTTATTTTGTCACTCTTTGTCTGGGTATTTGTTATTGATGAGTTTCTCAAACAAGGCTATAGTGTTCACGTGTCTGCTTTAATCCATACTAAATTGATTAAATATTAGAATTCTTAAATTATTTTTTAATAATTAATTTGGTTTACAACTTTCTCTGTCTGTTATCATCACTACATAGTAGTTAGTATAAAACAAAGTCGCTTCTCGCTGTCTGTCCCTATGTATGCTTAGATCTTTAAAACTACGAAACGGATTTTGATGCGGTTATTTTTAATAGGTGAAGTTATTCAAGAGGGAGGTTTATATGTATAATAAGTTCTGTTTTATGTACGGGTGTTATAGAAAACTCACATAAACCGAAGCGAAGCGAGGGCGGGTCTCTAGTGTCCAATAAAATTCTTACGCATTTTTTCTGTAATTTATTAATGTGCGAACTATTGCCCCATAAGACGATACCATAGCTCTAGCTTTAGTTTTATAACTATTGGAATATCTTTTTGTATACATTATAAGCGACTCATCACCTGCCATACGATTAAATACATTTTACTAATCACCCTGTGTATTAATCCATCTTGCATTGCAAGCCGGTTGCAAGCTGATTAAAGAATTAAAGATTTAAAAACAGTGAAGATAAGCGGAATCACACGAACACTCCACGTGAAATCGTGACGTTCGAACGAAATATTTGAATTTGTACTCACAATCCTTACCATGATTTATAATGGCTGTCCATTTATTTCATAAATTGCCAGTACAAATGTAAACAAAAAACTTTCAATACAAGACTCAAAAGATTACTTTTTAAAACGTCCCTCTATTCAGTGACAGATTTTGTGGTACACACCTCGGAAACTGAATAATTTACTCAAACTGTACAGCTGTTAACTTGGGTTATTATAATAATTTTGTGGTTTTGTTTTCTTTTTGTAAAATGTATTATTTAATTATTGTGATAAATTAAGTACCTAGGTTAAGTTCCACATTCAGACACAAAGTAATACGAGTATGTTTATGGATTAAATAAAAAAATAAAAAAACAGTACTCGCTATAGAGTCGAATGCTGCCCTCGCATCCTATACCGATACTGTGATGGACAGAACATTTGACTTGATAGCGAGTACGGTAATAGAGAATTTTTTTTTTTTTTTTTTTTTATGTCATAGAGAAGACAAACGAGCACACAGGCCACCTGATGGTAAGTGGAAACTGTGACCCATAGACATTCGCATTCACAGGACTGCGATGCAATCCTAAGACTGCAAATGCGTTGCCAACCCTGAGGACTAAGATGGAATGCCTCTATGCTAGTCATTTCACCGGCTGTCTCATCCCCAAACCGGAACACAACAATGCGAACACTGCTGTTTGGCGGTAGGTTAATGGATAAGATGGTGGTAGCGATCCGGACGGGCCCTGCACAAGGTCCTACCACCCTCAATACAATACTCATGCATTTTCCACATACATACATACATACACATACATAAACTCACGCCTTTATTCCCAGAGTGGGGTAGGCAGAGCTACAGAATTTCCAACATCTATAAAAACTTTTTGATAATTCTGTAACCACATTTTGCACACTTAGGCGAAGATGTTTACCAGTGTATTAGTGACAGGTTGCAAGCCCATCGCCTAACAGTACTACACGCCTTTAATACCTTAGTCGGCTTTTACGACATCCACGGGAAGATACGGAGTGGCACTATTCTAATCCGGCTACCACACGGTAATTTCCAACACATACATGCATTTTCCATATCGCATTTTTCAACAAAATATTAAAAAAACCGTAAAAAATATCACCAAAAGTGAAATTAAAATTAAAATCGGCCATTAAATACGGATTATACAAGCATTTTACACTACTAATTAGACAGCGATTAGATAGAGAGATCCGATACGATACCTATGCTCTATGACGTCATGTAACAGGTCGGCCATATAAACTGCATGTTAGATTCTGTTTTGCTAGAAAGAGACAGGATTAAATCTTTGTTGGCTAATATCTTGGTTATTTTTATACCTAAGTATGTAAAAATTGTTTTTCTCAACTGTTTTGTCATGAATATTCCCTTCTTAACTCATGGTGGGTAAATCACGTGAACCGTAGGCGACTGGCAACAATCACAGTCACGTGAGTTTTACACAATGATATTGTGTTTTTCGCGATAAGCGCCGAACTCCGTCGAACCATAATATTTTGGCCATTAGTCTCGCACAGCTGTTAGAAAATAGAGGTTAATTATAATTATCTATAAACAGGGTTTGAATAACATCAAATATATTCAGATTTCATGTTTAGGAAGTATATACGGGTACACTACATAAGTAATCTAGAAATATTTTTCCCGAATTTTATAAACACGAATTTCAGAATCTCGATTTTGAAATCTCCGAATAATCTTTCCGAATTTTAGTTCACCGAAGCATCACAATTACGTTTTTATAATTTCGTATAAGTAATCACATTTCCGACTTATTAAAATCCCGAAAAGTTTTCTAAATATCACAATCCCGACCAAACGGAAAGCCAAATTTCGTAAATTATAATTTTCGTAAAAAAGAAAATTCGGAATTTTCAAGATTCGTTAATTGAAAATGCGGCAAATCGTTTTCACGATTTTAATACTCTGTAATATAAAATTCTAGATTTTGATATACCGCCAACGCTAACACGATTTCAGTCCGTTTCAGGCCACCCTCTCTATCAGATTACGTCTTATGCTTATGAAGTTTGAAGTACACTTTAGTATCGCTGTTTCTTTCCAATCATGCTATCTCTTTCACTCATAGTGGAAAATTGGTTTTTTTTTTAATGGCATAGAGAAGACAAACGAGCACACAGGCCACCTGATGGTAAGTGGAAACTGTGACCCATAGACATTCGCATTCACAAGACTGCAATGCAATCCTAAGACTGCAAATGCGTTGCCAACCCTGAGGACTAAGATGGAATGCCTCAATGGAATAATATGGAATGACATATACTGAAATATACTATAGGTAATAATATATAATATGTATCCTGAAAACACCTGAAAATGGGTTTTAAAATTTACTTATTAGTAGAAATGCGGACGAAATCGCGGGCAATAGTTAGTTATCTATATATCACGCTGACTTAGGATCGTGATTGATAGCGATTGGCGACGAATGCATTGATAACGTTATCTAAGCTTATCGCTAGTGGCGCCATGATAATGACATCATTATTGACTGATAAGCATTTGACATTGATGTGATTACGAATAAAGGTATTTATTTTAAAGTGTTTTATTAACTTATAGCGACCCGCCCTCGCTTCGCTTCGGTTTATGTGAGTATGATAATAATATATAGCCTTCCTCGATAAATGGGCTATCTAACACTGAAAGAGTTTTTCAAATCGGACCAGTAGTTCCTGAGATTAGCGCGTTCAAACAAACAAACAAACTCTTCAGCTTAATAATAATAGTACCTATAGATTTAACGTACAATGTAGTTTTAACTTATTTATTCATTAATGTAATTTAACAATTGAAAATGGCATTGCATGCCATAAAATACATTTATACAAAATAATGCCAAAAAATAACAGAATGCAAAAAAATACGCAAATAATTGATGAAACCTTGTTAAACATGTAAAAGACCATTGATTTACGTAAATTTATCTGTGTTTTATTATTTAATTTAATTACACATGGTTTCTGCCGATGGATCAAACGTATAAAGCTGCTTAATTGAAAATGCACGCGCCAAAATGAGTTTTGTTCCCTCTGATGGGACTACTTAAACTCGGCGCTGCTATTTCGCTCGTCCGTCCGACCGTCGTTGTTGAGAGAATAACACTCGTGAGCTGATTTCCTTGAAATCTGCACTAAACGCCATAATAATCACAAATCATCGTTCATAAATTACGCTGGTGCCCCACCCACGTCGCACCGCATCACGTCACGTCGGTTCCGAATCAATGTGCGTCACGGGACCGGGAATAGCCAACGTTATCAGATCATCTTTCATTTAATCTGGCATGTGCGTGACAGATTTATGACGTCAAAAGGTAATTTTAGTAGCTCTTCCGCATATTGGACCACGCAACGATCAGACTACCGGTATCGCACAAGAGACAATGGCCACCCTAATCCCCTGATTTGTTACATCAATTACTAAAAGTTGTTTTTTCTTAGTAGCAGTATTTCCAAACGTATTTTTTCCCGAGCTAAGTTTTCACAGTCGTTTTTTTCACCTGATGCGTTTTTTTCTGTCGCCTAATCCTTACTGTCCGGTGTAGACATATCAAATACATATTTGTACTGCCCATGCCAGCCCTGGTTGTAGTTCAGATAGCAAAGTTTATGGACCAGTGAGGGTAGACAAGTTGCTTAACGCTAACGAAAACGACTTTCGACAACTGACAAAATGTATGGAATCGACAGTCTGACAGCTCTGACAGTCTGACAGCTCACGTCAATCCTATACATTTTGGATATCGACAACGAACGCTGAATGAATCTTGTCTAGGCCCTCTGTCCACTTACCAACAGTGGTCTGTATTATAAATCTACTAATTACAATTTACTGGTTACACGTTTCCATTTGACACAACCTCGACCAATGACGACCAGCCATTTGAGCAGTGTTGCCAGTTTAAACCTGTAAAATTGTTACTTGTACCGTGCTTGTAGCTTTATAAAACGAGCGAAACGAGTTCGAAATCTAACAACAGTTAAACACTAAATTATTATTGGATGATTCGGTAATTAGGCTACACGTGCCCATTGACAGATTCTAATCGCTTCCCAAACCTTTAAACAAGGCCTAATGCACTTAATACATACAAATCCTTGATAATATATCTCTCTCGTGCTCTATATTTACTCTAGAAGCAGTTAGTAGAACACCCTCATGTGCTGTGGAAGTAAACACTGGCCGTTATTGTTGGCTCCGAGCCCAATTAAGAAGGTTGATAAATACAATGTTGCCAACGTGTGATAAAAGATAAATAAAGATAAAAAGTGTTTATTCAGTACTTAACACTGCACCGAGTGGCGCCATTACCATTATTGTGTTTTCTAATCAACTAAATAATTTCCTTGCAATCAGACGATACGTTTTTGTAGTGCAAGTAAAAACACAATTTATGGGATACGTAATAAACTTTAATAACAATTACCCTTTGAGTAGTCAGTTTAACGGGAAAAGGTGGCCACTTTTTTTCGTTAAGCTGATAACTCGAAGGTGAATTGTTATTAAAATATGTGAACCCTATAAGTTGTGTTTCATTTGTAGTACAAAAAAATACCGACCAATTTGAAGAAAATACTTTAATTTATTAGAAACAATAATAGTACTGAGGGCGCCACTGTACATCCGGCGTACGCTGAAACGAAACTGGCAAGTAATTTTAGCATTAGGAGCTTTTAGCGAGTCAGCCAAAAAACACAGTGAGCTTGTTTTATGGAATGACTGACTGTTGAGTGTCTTGCGTTGCTTCTTCTCGGCTGTGGTATTCTTCTTGGGAACTACTGGGAGACTTTTAACTAACCAATTTTACAATCATACAAACTAACAAACTATCTAATCAAATCTTGTATGACAATTTAAACCTGCTTCTAATGGTTGGATTGGATCCCTTTTTAACTTGCAATGTATGTATGTATGTATGTAAGGGTCAAATCTTGCAGGGCCTAGTGGCACGTGACCGATTTCAAGAAAAATATGCTTGAAGTTGTCAGAGGTGTCAAATCATTTGTAACTTTTAGGAAACTCAACCTTATTGTTGTAGAATGTCAGATTGACTTTGGTCTTTTTGATATGTGCTGTTCTGTGACCCGATTAATCGATTCTATTCACATGAATAGTTTGTTTTATTTGCCCGCAGTAGTCGAGAAAAGCACTTTGTCTGCCGCCGCGGAAAGGGCAATGAATGGCCTCATTTAAACTAAAGGGTATCTATAGTATATATATATATATATATATATATATATATATATATATATATATATATACATACATATCTAATTCATACCTACATACATACGTACAAAAACTCACGCTTTTATTCCCAGAGTGGGGTAGGCAGAGCTACAGAATTTCCAACAACTCTAAAAACTTGTTGATAATTCTGTAACCACACTTTGCACACTTAGGCTAAGATGTTTACCAGTGTATTAGTGCCAGGTAGCAAGCCCATCGCCTAACAATACTATACGCCTTTATTCCCTTAGCCGTCTCTTACGACATCCACGGGAAGATATGGAGATATGGAGTGGCACTATTCTAACCCGGCAACCACACGGAATAAATTAATAATTTTAAATTCATAAAGTCCAATAATAAGGTCGCTGTTTGATTGTGACGTCACAAGACAGTAATCCCTATAAAATATTCCATAGTAACGGAGCGTTATTGATGTTTCATAAAAAGAAGCTGATTTGACTTTTGTCAAATACCGTTTTAAGCTTGTATTTTTCTGTATGTAGTCAAAGTCAAAGTCAAAGCCATTTATTGTTAATTATAGGTATGTACAAGGTCTTATCAGTTTTTACTAGGAACAGCTATAATTTGCCATTTCGGCTTACAATATATATATCTTACGAACTAAAATTTCAACAACTATCGAATGCACTATTAAAAAAATCATCTATTTCATAAAACACGTTACACATTAAGAATTTTATTAATTTTCGTTTGAAGATAATCAAGTTCAATTCTTTTATAAGGTCCGGCAGATGATTGAATAGTTTTGCAGCCATTACATAAATACTCTTGTCATAATATCTAGTCCTAACGGGGATCACGGGGTATACATCAAATTTGTTTTGATTTTGCCTGGGTCTTTTTTTATTGATTACTCGAAACAAGTGGAGGTGTTCTTTCACAAATAAACACGCTTCCAAAATGTACATTGATGGGAGAGTCAAAATATTTAGTTCTTTAAACAGAGGCTTGCAGCTGTCTGTTTTTCGAGCTCCTACAATGGATCGTATACATTTTTTCTGCATTTTAAATACAGTTCCTCTGTTCACAGAATTTCCCCAATGCATTATGCCATATTTCAAGTTAGATGCAACATATCCGTGATAAGCACAAAGTGCGGTGTTTTGAGAAGAAATTCTCGATATATTTTTTAGGGCAAAAACAAATCGACTAAGTTTCTTGCAAAGGTGATTTGTATGGGCTTTCCAGTTTCCATGGCAGTCAAGCAGCAGGCCAAGAAACTTAATTTCTTTAACTTGGTCTAGTGTAATATCTTTATATTTTACTGTGATGTCCTTGGGCTTTGATTGTGATAAGTGAAATTGCATCGCTTTAGTTTTATCTAAGTTTACAATGAGCTGATTATCATTAAACCATCGCATAACTTTATCAAGAGTCAAGTTTATCTTGGCCTGGTAGTTTTCAAGATCATTACCCTTTACTAAAATGGTGGTATCGTCAGCAAATAAAACAATATCATCGTCTATCGCCTCTGGTAGGTCATTTACAAATAACAGAAACAATAATGGCCCCAAGATGCTGCCCTGAGGCACGCCGTGCTCCACGGTCCTCATGATCGAACTAGAAACGACTTCAGATTTGCTATTTTTGTCGATTTGTGTTACAACTGTGTACTGTTTTCGGTTACTCAAGAAAGATTTTATAAGTTCGTAAGCGGGACCCCTGATGCCATATTTATACATTTTATTTAAAAGCGATGCGTGATTAACAAAATCAAAAGCCTTTGTCATGTCCATGAAAATAGCTGTTATTGGCAAACGTGTATTTAAGCTTTCAGAAACAGTGGCCATGAGTTTAAATATGGCTAAGTTTGTAGACTTATTCTTTCGAAATCCATATTGAGCATTGGACAGAACATCATACTTATCGAAGAAATTACTAAGTCTATTACAAATGATCCTTTCAAATACTTTCGAAATTATTGATGTTAACGCTACTGGGCGGTAATGCTCACATATTTCTTTGTCACCCTTTTTAAAGATTGGTTTTACAAGGGTTACTTTCAGTTTATCCGGAAACGATCCTGTCGATAACGCCAAGTTAATTATAAAGGAAAGTGGCTTTTCAATTTCACCAACGCAATACTTTATTACCGCGGTGGATATCTCGTCATATCCGACACTGTTTAAGCTTTTCAGGTTTTTTATAACTTTAGTGACTTCAATCTGAGACGTTGGCTTCATAAAGATTGTCTGCTCAATCAAATCGATATGATTGCCATGAAGCTGAGGCGAGCAGCGGTTTTGCTGATTTCTTACAAGATCAATGAATGTATTATTAAAAGCGTTTGCAATATGAACTTGGCTATGGAGCGTTTTACCTTTATATTTCACCTGCGCTATTGTTTCTCGCGGTTCATTGTACTTCGCTTCCTTTATTATTTTCCACACTGCTTTACTTTTATTTATTGATTTATTTACAAATTTAAAGCTTTGAAGTCTTTGAGAACACTCTATAGTTTTTCGAAGGATACGATTATAGGTTTTGTATGAATTTCGATATAGGTTTTTGTTTTTGAGATATTTCCAATATATGACTCTTTTATGTTTGCATGACTTCTGTATTCCATTTGTTAACCATGCTGGTCTTTGTCTACTCTTACATTTTATTAATTTAGCTGGGAAACACAAGTCATAAAACAATTTAAACATATTATAAAAGCTATTGTACGCTACATTTACATCGTCTGATTCATATACATCGTTAAAGGTAAGGCTTTGTAGATAATTTTTAAACTTATTTAAGTTTTCTTTACAATAATCTCGTTTCTTAATGAACCAGGCATCAAAAGTATAATAGTATGTTGCTTACTCATAGTACAAGCCTAGAGCTCAGCTTGGGACTAGGTCAATTGAGTAATTTTTTTTGTTCAGTACTGAGAAATTAATAAAACTATCTGCTAATGTCTAAAGAGCTTAAACGCCTATTGGTCTTTTTCTTGAGAACGCTTAAAAAACAATACACGGCTACAAACAAAAATAAATCATACCGACTAGTCCAAAGCGGGCGGAGCAAAAACTGTAACATTCAATATTTATAAAAACACCTATCAGTTTTTGAGACAAACCTAAGCTTGATTTTCATCACCTTTTTTAAAAATTTCTGTTTTCAATGTGAGTGAGATCGTCCCCTGATAGTCCATTGTTGTCTATCCATTGTATAATGTCCCGCCTCTGCAACAACATCCAGGGGTGTTATTCTCTCAAAAACAACGGACGGTCGGACGAACGAGCGAAATCGCAGGTGCGAGTTTAAGAAGTCCTCTCAGAGCGAATAAATCACATTTTAGCGCGTGCATTTTCAATTAAGCAGCCTTACGTTTGATCCATCGGCAGAAACCAGGCTGCTAAATTGAAAACGCGCTAAAATATGTTTTGTTCGGATTGACGGGACTACTTAAACTTTCGCTCGTTCGTCCGTCCGACCGTCGTTGTTGAGAGAATCACTACCCAGGGTCAGGGGCATGCTTTCTGCCAATGGATCGAACGTATAAGGCTGCTTAATTGAAAATGCACGCGCTAAAATGTGTTTTGTTCGCTCTGACGGGACTACCTAAACTCGCCGCTGCGATTTCGCTCGTTCGTCCGCCCGTCCGTTGTTTTTGAGAGAATAACAACCCTGTATCTACTATTCGTAGAAAAGAAAACAAAATACTTAGTAATTCAAAGTGTTTTATTAACAAATTTTACAAAAAGATATTCACTCTTGTAACAACATCTTACATATCACAGATCAAAACTATAAAATTCAATGAAATACTTATATTTATAATATAAACGATACTTGTGTTAGGGGGGAAACAGGGAAGAAGGAAAATGTAAAAAAATGCATCCAGAGACGTTCTGTCTGCATTATCAACGAACTATCAGATCATTTAGAGATGCTTAAGCTCCGGAGAGACTCTGCGCCTTCTGTCTTTATAACGGGGAGTATCTCAAGGAACTGTTCTGACGGCCAACGGCTTCATTCTTCCATCACACACTTCTCGTTATCTGCAGAATGTTCATTCCCATTTTCTTGAATCACTGAGCTCAACTACGCGCCGTTTCTGGCGCGTACTATAGGAATTTAGAATGAACTTCCTGCTGAGACTTTCCGAATGCGATACAATAGGGACTTAAAAAAGGTGTCATTCAATTTCTTCGAGAGCGGCAACGCATTGGCGACGCCTTCAGCGTGGCAAATGTCTATGGCAAAAAAAAGTTATTTGATACCTAACACAAGTATAACACCATTTTGAATATAAATAATGCAATAAAATCTAGCACGATTCAATTTTACATATTATGCAATCCAAATACACGTGCCCATATACTTAATTCAATAAAAACACATGGAACAAAGTCTTTTACCTAGTTCAATACCTATCTGAATATGTTTAGAGGACTTTTAAGACTTAAAAATAAATAAATATCAGGGGACAAGGACAAGGCTTGTATTAGGGGTACTAGATAACGATATAAATACTTATATAGAGAAATATATACTTAAATATATAGAAAACATCCATGACTCAGGAACAAAATATTCGCGCTCATCACTCAAATATCTGCCCTTACCGGCATTTGAACCCAGGACCGCTAGCTTTGTAGGCAGGGTCACTACCAACTAGGCCAGCGCGTCGTCAAACAGACAGACATTGTATAAACCAATAACAAAATCCATTCGATGCTTTTCTAATTTAGGCTAAGTTTACATTCAAAAGCAAAGTTACATGACTTAACAGTATATAAAACCAATCGGTAAAGAGATGAACACAATATTTCTACTAATACCAAAAGTGTTTCATGTCTTTCATCAGTTTCAGGCGGAAACATTGACGCTTAGCCAGCGGTTAATCCAAGCGTAAAAAATACGCAGTTGGCTTTGTGACAGACGTAACAACATTAATTTTACGCTACATTTACGCTTAAAAGGCTACAGCTGTGGACATTTACGTTGACGACATAATGTGCCTTACAATAATCTTATTAATACTTATCGAGATATGAAACCAGAATATAAATTAAAACTTGCTGATAGCTTTGTAACTTAAGATATTATACAATCTAAGGAGTGACTAGTATTAATCACAATTGCAAATTATCATAATAAATAGCAATAACTACGCATTAATAATTATACTTATAGTGAACGTATTTACAATTTAAGGCAACTTTTCAATGAAACTAACCTTACTTTGTTTCTCAGAAAATTTACACACGCAAACTTTGTCAGAGATCCCTCTGTATTTTTGTAAAAGTGCTCAAAACACGTACGTGCTTTAATCGAACAATACTATAGGATAGACAAGTAAATTACGGTAAGACTTGCCAATAACTTGCACAATAACAAAAAATAAAATCCATTTCTTGCTTCTGACTTCAAATCCTTTGCCTTGAGACAATACGAAGACAGATCTTGAAACGTGGAGTAGAGAAGCTTATGCACATCCAAGTTAGCACAAGCACTGAAGCCGTTCAAGATTCATCGTGTTCAGGCAGTGACGGTAATCGCCTGATTTTCCGCCTGCGATGCACAGTTTTACTGCAGTTTTTCAAATCAGTATTACTGCATTCTTTGTCCTCAGGCAGAGGCGGTAGGTTCCTCTTAGGGCGCCGAGGCACGATGCATTCAATCGCAAAAGGGTTCTTACACCTCAACATGTCAACGTCGGGATACGCTGACGGTAGCAACGGGAATGCGAATTTCACCATCATTTTTAACGAGGCGGTCGCTTCGGCCGGCGTCAAGGAACGGACTAAGCCACGCTGTACAACTCGACACAAACAATTATTTTTAGATGCATATAACAACAATGGCGTGCTACGCACTGGCCTATCTAGAATACTCGTACGTGGGCAAAATGCAATGTGTTACGCTTTGGAAATAACTTCTGAGTACTTTGCGATGTGTAGTATAATTTTGTACCAATGTTAGCCTTGAACGTTTGTTTTGCATAGTTAAATTAACGATATGTTTACTTACCTATTTAACGTTTATTGTTGTCTAGTACTCATTGTACAAGTCTAGAGCTTAATTTGGTAGTAAGTCAATTTGTGCGAGTTTCGTTTGTGATATAAATATATTTAATTGTAAGCCTTAATGTTGTTTTTCGTGAGACACCTGCGAGGAAAGAAAATCTAATGCTTTGGAATGTTATCAGTAAAAAAAATGCCACTTAGTTGGCAAACGACCACTCGAGTGACACAAGCCACCTGTTGGTAAGTGGTATCTATGACAAAGAGAAAGATTTTTTACATACATACATACATACATAAACTCACGCCTTTATTCCCAGAGTGGGGTAGGCAGAGCCACAGAATTTCCAACAACTATAAAAACTTTTTGATGATTCTGTAACCACATTTTGCACACTTAGGCGAAGATGTTTACCAGTGTATTAGTGACAGGTTGCAAGCCTATCGCCTAAGATTTTTTATGTGTACCTATTACATTCTGGTATACGTACGGCTGTTACAGAAAACTCTCATAAACCGAAGCGAAGCGAGGGCGGATCGTTGGTAACGTATATTTACCGTGATAAGCAGGACTTGAAGTTTACCGTCCATGTTTAATGAGGGCTCTAACGATATCAAATTAATATTACAAGTGTTTGCTAGATAAGGGAACAAACGAGCTAGAAGTCTGGTAAACAATGCTATAAATCATTATCGACAATAAAATAGATCGGAGTTTTCCATACAGGAGTTAATAGCCTCTTATTATTAATTTGCACCCGTGTGGTTGCCGGGTTAGAATAGTGCCACTCCATGTCTTCGCGTGGATGTCGTAAGAGGCGATCAAGAGATTAAAGGATTGTAGTAATGTTAGATGGGGCTTGCGACCTGTCCCTATAATAAATACATCTTAGCCTAATGTGCAAAATGTGGTTATAGAATTATCGACAAGTTTTTAGAGATGTAGGTAATTCTGTAGCTCTGCCTTAGTGCCACCTTACTTATAAACTTGAAATATGGCACTGAATTTCTTAAAACATCTTGATCAGCTTGCTATTCGTAGCGCCATCTATGATATTTTTTGGAACTAATTGATAGTTCAAGCAAGTAAGGACCCCAAGAGGATGAAGTTTGCTGCGGTAATTTGCTCATTAAAACTCTCAAAAACTTACAAGACTAAATTTGTTATTTTATTTTAATTTAAAAACTGAAAACGAGAGTCGATATTAACGCCATCTCTCGACATTAGAAAGAACTTATCTGTAAGCTCTCTAACGTTTAAACGGTTGTGTTACTTAGATTACCTATACATAGATGGCAGTTTAACCAAAATAAACAATCATTGGATTTCAAAATTATGTTTATGTAGAAAAGGCGTCTTTCCCGAAAACCTCTGTTAAATACAGAGATTTAGAGTCAATTAATAGTTTTAAACGATTACTAACGCCATCTATCGGCATTCACAATAAGTACAAACTTGTATTCCTTGAGGCTTAGCAATAAGAATTATAGATGGCGTTTCTACTTGAAATCGGTATGCGGACAGCGCTTTTCTGTTTTAATTTTAAAGTTAAAACAGAGGCAACAGGTGCAAAAAGCCGCCAATAAATACTATCAATCAAGAAAATAAGATCTTAACGTTGAAAATACGTGTCAAAAGCTATATTATTTTACCGACAAGAACAGAGCCCAAGGCGTATAAGTATAAAGGAACAAGAGCTAGTGAATAACAAACACCCAAAAATGTGAAAAATTTAATAATCTTACTTCAAAATAATATGATAAAATTAAATGTAAAGGATTATTTATTCTTATTAAGAATTGTATAATGTTCTTACACAAAAACTTAAAATAAATTATAGAATCATTAAGACTAGGTACATCTAGCGTAAAGTGGTGCCCTCATTACTAAATAAAAAAAACATTTATTCAAATGTTAAAATAAGTGTACTGCTTACTATTATTGTGTTTGTGGAAGACAACAAAAAACCAACCTCCTGATTTCTAAAAAATAGTTTCGTTTATTAGAAAACAAAATAATAGTAATGAGGGCGCCACTGGAAGCTCGGTGCTGTAATCATATTAAAAAAATATGAAATAAATGATTTAATGACGATTTTGAAGCGCCGCTAAAATTGCGTAACTGTCAAAAAAAAACCATACACATTGCTCACCCCCCTAAATCAAGTCCGATTTTCACTATTTTTGAATATGTTATATTTATTATAATGAACTAGGTCTGTACGTTTCTGTTTTTTATTCTAAGAAATATTTTTATCGGAAGGAAAAAGCACAGACATAGTTTTTTTTGTATGGAATTTTTAAATTACAAAATCCTCTTAAAAACATTAGTAAAATACTGAAATTATATTTTTTTGTTGCTTAAATTTCATCTCAGAATCATAAACGTCCAAAAAAAAAAATCTATTTGAATCTCGACTAAACACTTGATGTAAAAAAAACTTTCACGGCTTCTATATGCACTAAGCCAGGCCACCTGATGAATGGGATCTGAGACCCATAGCTATGTGCAATCTTGGTACTTCCATCCTAAGAGCCATATAAATAAACTCATCTTGTCTGAGATGCCAATCTCAGGACACATCAGAAATGTCAGGGTATTATAAGTTGTCGTTTACTTTGACATAATATCTTGAGACGGGCATTTTATACTCTATTTATTTAGGTATTAAACTAAATGTAAACAAAAAACCACGTGACATAGTTGGTCAGCCAATAGCAGCAGAACACTGATACATCAAAGGTCGACTAAACAGTTTTGATTGGCTGTTTCACGGCCGGTGGTTTGGTTTGTTTACATTTATTAAAGTACCTAACCAGATGGAATATAGTTAATATTAGGTTACTGATACAGCTCCTAGTGCGGTGCCAACCCTGAGGACTAAGATGGAACGCCTCTATCGTAGCCATTTCACCAATTGTCTTATCTCGACACCGGTACACGTCACTGCACATTGGCATCGCAAAGCGCTTTGTAGAATAAAGAATAAGATGGTGGTAGTGATCCACACGGACCCAGCACAAGGTCTCATTCGCACTCATTAGTCTCATTTTCCTTTTCTTCAAATTCTATATCATTCAAGACGTCCATAATCTCTCGTCCCGCTGCGAAAGCATCTTCCTCTCTCATGCAATTCAATCTCTCGGTGACATGTCGACTGAAGAACCAGTAATTATTCGGCTCTGACGGGACTTCACTCAACACCGGCTTCATGGCTATAACGAGATCATCTAAGACCCTTTTGCACTTGTCTTTATGTTTTTTTGGTTTGGTAATGATGGCGCGGCGGCGCGGTCGGTCAGTTCGTTGACCACGCTGTCGGATTTGAAGAAGGTTTGTTTCTTCTACATCAGATTGGAACTCCTGTTTTACTTGGACAGTGTGCTCGTTATTGGTGTCTTTGAAGTCTATAGAATAGCCCTGAAAATTAGGAAGTGGTAGGGTAAGTTATAATTATAATACTTAATAAAGACACTTGAGCCTAACAAAAATTAGCGCCTTAAAGCTTAATATTTCATAAACAAATCCCTTAATCGAAAAGTTGTCTCCGCAAACCCGTAATATTTTTAAAAGACCAATCCAACGACACCCCATGCGGTATGGGGTTGATTAGAAAAAAAATACCTAATAGTAATGGCAATATGTGTATATTCATGCCAAATTATAGCTTTCTAATACTAAGAGTCGCTGAGCTAGGCTGCCGACGGACAGACGGACAAGGCGAAACTATAAGGGTTCCAAATTTTATTAAACATAGATTGCCTCATCACTTGCCCCCAAGTAAAGACTACAGACACACACCTCAAAACTTTCATCCTTTCTGGAAGCATCTCGTAAAAACTGCAGCGGCTTCCATAGAGGCCAGCATGGTACGTAGACATCACCTGGTGTCTTGGCCGTTTCCCTGCTCTTGTCTACTCTGCGAACATTGTGGTTGAAGGTGCTGCGGATATTCACCCAGCGGTCTCGGACGGATCGAGCTGGAATATGAAAGAAGGAAACAATATTAGGGAGTACTTTTTGTAGGTTAATGCCCAAGATCTGCCAGTTCAGGTATTTTAAAACATACATACAACACATTTATAAATAAGACTGAAAAAAAACTCAAAGACGGATCTATGCCTTGCCATGAGGGGATAATCAACAAAGTAATGAGCAATCAATTTCTTATAAAAAAATTTTTTTGAGATTATCTTGCCGAAGTAACTGTACCATTTAGTAGCACAAGTGGACATCACTTGATTTGGTTGATGGATAAGGAACAAAAAGTTGGCCATGCTAACTCAATCAATAAAATTTTCTATAAAACTTTTCGTCGCACAACAGAACTTTTTTTGTCTTCATTGTTTGTATGGTTAACTGCGCTTAACTGTGGTCCAACTTTTTGGTCCTCACCCAGATATTGGCAGGCACAAAGAGCTAGTTTTTTTACCCTTTCCTTTAACTCAATCATTCGTGGTCGGCACAGCTCATTTTTTTCTTCCAAACTTCCCTATCAGCCGTCATCTCATCTCAGTATTCACTCCCTTGTTTTTCAAATCGCTCTTCACACATTACATTCATCTCTTCTTAGGTCTCCCCTTTGCACTAAAGCCCTCTACATTCACGTTTAAACCTCTTCTTGTCTCGAAGAGTTAGTAGTAAATATAATTAACACTCACCAGTAAATCCGCGGCCCAATCTTGCTGCGAACTCTGCATAAGCCTTGTACTTTTGCTGTATATGATGGTTAGTGTTACCAGTCTGCTTCCAGATAATCTCTCGCCCATGAATAAACTCGACGAGATCCAGCTCTATTTTACGAGTCCAATAACTAGGTTTGCGAGGCATTACATTTAAAGAATTCCACAAGAGTTTGAAACTACGATCACTTGAAACACCTTGGATAAGATGGCAGCGCCAGAAGAATGGGCGTATTTTCTTAGGTCATATACAGTTATTATAATGTTGGTTGTTCTAATATGGTCTTTAAAATGTTGTTTCGAATTAATTAAAGCCCTACCCTAGCGTCGGGATACAGATGAAAACATACAATACATACAAAATGTCAAACGTCAAACACAGTAAAGTAAGTCAAATGTCAAATGCGTTTTGTTCGCAACCCACTTTTTAACATAGTTAAATGTTACAACAATTTTGTAATAAAACAAAATAATATGGTAAAAGACCTTTTTTAAAGATTTTATTTAGAAAATCTTTATGAGTTTTGTTTATTGTAATAAAGTTACTTGAAAAATGCTCAAATCTTACATTTACAAACAAACCTAGTTACAATTTTGATGTGACTTGGCAATAATAGGTATCTATCCGGTAAAGCAGCAAAGTATGTTATACATCTAATAACCAATATTTGCTGCTGTAAGAGCGGTGTTCTCCAGTTAGCAAGTTACGAACAAATGAACAAAAAGTCAAAAATATGTACCTATAATTATAATGTTTTTCTTAACAAGTAGCTATCGGCATTGTTCGTTTTTCTATGACACAGTGACAGATATTGTCAGTTCAAGAGTGCAAGCGTGGTAACGATAGCCAGCCGAACGAAGTACAGTTGACGTCAAAGATATGTTGCACCTTAATTTAATGAAATAAGGTCAAAAAAATATAAACATTATCTTTGACTCCACCCTACCTATAAGTACGAGTAGTTAAAAAAAGGCAAGCTTCTTGTTAAAACCCCATTTTGCCAGAGATACGTTGGCTGAAGCCCTCGTTATCCATCCATTGAGCGTCCAGCGCCATTTCGCGGGAAACGGAAGGCATAAAGCATTCCACAGCGCTCGATAAGATAATGTGCCGTAATGCGATGTCTGTGCATTCGCTCGACATTCGCCTGTGTGATTCTGGAAGGGTTAGAATAAACCCCAGACTCTTATGTTAAGAATCACGCTGCAATCAGCTTAAATATTTTAAATCAACGAATGGACGAATTACGACACTTACAATACAAACAATTTAAGTATTATTACAGCTGTTTTATAAAGCTACATGTAGGTAACAATTTGACAGGTCTAAACTGGCAACACTGCTCAAATGGCTGGTCGTCATTGCGTCCCCTTACTTCTAGAACCGCTTAACTGCATGAAGTATAGTTTTGAGAAAAACGCATTTAAAGGTTTGAGTGTTTAAATGTCTAGTTAAACCCAATTCTAAGTAAATGATATTATAGATTTTATAAGGAGAGGTTATTAGTAATCAAAACTGTAAGTAAAAAAATAGTATATTCTGTAAACAAATGGTTTAAATTGAGGCTTTTGTAAAAAAGGTGGTGCAGATAAGCGGTTTTTGCTGTAGAGTCAATTTATTCGTATCTTTTAAACTAATAGGCTTCGGCAGTATTAATTCAAAGTTTAACTTTCTTACTTATATAAGTTTCACTTTGGACTAGAAAAATATTGGGAATTGTGATTAATTATGCAGTTATCTTAGTTTATATTACAGTCACGAGTCAGTTAGTTGGTTTTGGCTGTAGAGAATATGATATTTCAGAATTAAGTGCACTTAAAATGCTAATATGTTACTAGTATGTTTTGTACTGTAACTTACTTTACCGACTGCCCCGTCTCTACAAGATATAGCGGTATGTTTTGTAAAGTTTGCACTAGTCAAAACTTAAAACTATTCGTATACAAAATTTCATCGAATTATGTTTACTAATAAGGCGTTTATTAGATAAAAAGCAACATTGAGACAAACATTGGTGTTGACTGGAGAAATTAGTGGTTAAAACTAAAATAAACGTCACATAGGTTTAAAAAATTGTTTATTAGGGTTATAAAAAACACGTAGGAGTAGACCAAAAAAAAAAAAAAAAGGGTACTCGCTCAGATCCATCAAATTATCGGCCTATCGCTTTAACATCCTTGTTCTCCAAGATAATGGAACATGTTATTAATCGTCAGCTGCTGAGGTATCTGGAGGATAATCAGCTATTAAGTGACCACCAATATGGCTTCCGCCGTGGGCGTTCAGCTGGTGATCTTTTAGTTTACCTCACTCATTGTTGGGCTGAGTCCGTGGAGAGCAAGGGCGAGGCATTGGCCGTTAGTTTGGATGTAGCGAAGGCCTTTGATCGGGTTTGGCACAAAGCACTTTTGTCGAAGCTGCCTTCTTATGGGCTCCCAGAGAGTTTCTGCAAATGGGCAGCCAGTTTTCTTACGGGGAGGAGCATCCAAATAACAGTTGATGGCTCATGCTCGAAACTCATGCCCGTGAATTCTGGTGTACCGCAAGGCTGTGTATTGTCCCCTACGCTGTTTCTTCTGCATATCAACGATATGAAGCAGATAAGTAGGTAACATTCATTGCTATGCAGATGATAGCACTAGTCACGCGCGCTACTTTGGCCGGAGTAATCTCTCTCGAGCCGACACCGAAGACTGCCGAGCAAAGCTTGTGTCTGAAACTGAGTCATCGCTGGAGGCGGTCTCAAAGTGGGGCAGACTCAACCTGGTCCAATTTAACCCCACTAAGACACAACTGTGCGTGTTATCAGCCAAGAAAAGCCCTTTCGTCACAACACCTCAGTTCGAAGGCACTTCCCTCGCCATCAAGCCCAGTATCGGAACCCTGGGCGTTGACATTTCTCATGACGTTAAGTTCCGTAGTCATTTGGAAGATAAAGCCAAATTGGCTTCGAGGAGGCTTGGCGTGCTTAGTAGAGCAAGACGGTACTTCACAGCTGACCACTGCCTCCAACTTTATAAGGCTCAGGTTCGGCCGCATATGGAGTACTGTTCTCATCTCTGGGCTGGGGCACCCCAATACCTCCTTCTTCTACTTGACCGGATACAACGCAGAGCGGTTCGAATCGTCAACGACCCAGCGCTCTCCGTCTGATTGGATTCCCTCTCTATCCGAAGGGACGTCAGTTCACTTTGCGTGCTGTATAGGCTTTACAACGGGGAGTGTTCTGATGAATTATTTGGACTTTTACCGGCCGCAGAGTTCCACCACCGAACTACTCGCGTCGCAATGCCAGGTTCCATCAACATCACCTTGATGAAGGGCGTTTTTCCACCGTGCGTTTCACTAGGCACTTTTTGCCTCGTACAGTGAAACTGTGGAATGAGCTCCCTTCGGCGGTATTTCCTACCAGTTATGACATGGGTGCCTTCAAGAAAAGAGCTTACATCTCCCTTATTGGCCAGCAACGCACCGACAACTCTTCTTGAGCTGATGGTGTTTATCGACGGTGGTGTTTACTTCCCATCAGGTAACCTACATGCTCGTTTGCCTCCCACTGATATAAAAAAAAAAAAAGTTATTCTTCGTCACTGCTAGTAGTGTCGGCTGCGGCTCTGGATTACAGTTATCTGAAATATAATACTAGCTTTAAGTAATGTACTTAACTTACATCGCTTTTCTGTACACATTGTATTTTCTTTTTTCATTTTGTGCAACAAATAACTTTAATACATACACTGTAGAATTACTAATTCTTTACCCTAAAAAAAGTTTTCCTAAATAATTCATTTTGCTGACACTTTATTGTTGCCGACTGTACTTGTACTATTGATAACAAACTCGCTATTGAAAGACGACTCAAACGAATCCAAACTCTATGGACCTACTATAAACCGTTGAGGAGTTCTGATGGCCACCTTCCGTCTCGATCACCATACCAACTCGTTGGTACCATAATATTATTGTATTGTCATCGGTATCACACTAGCATGCAAAATTTCAAGTATCTCCAACAACGAAAAGTAAGTTAAAATCGTCTTCCAAGATTTATTTAAGTAAGTACCTACATAGTTTCAAATTGAGTCAGTCAAAAACTTACCTACTCAAAATTGTTTTGTAATACTTAATATGAAACTAAGACATTTAAAATTGAAATAGGTAGTATTGAATTTTGTTAAGTGACATACCTATTTACTGGTAAGTATGTAGGTAGGAACGTGTTATAATCCGCGGCAAACAGTTAAGAAGTAGGTAGTTGTAATACCTACCTAAATTGTTTTCACATTCTACTTACATCCTTTGGTTGATTTGTCCGTGACTTGGCGACTCATTGACACCAGAAGATAGCTTGTTGTCATCATCTATAACGAAAACTTTTTTGTTTAGGTATGTTGGGGTCAACGCCCCGCGCGATTTGCCGTATGTTCAACATGCAAATTCGTTGTCTTAAATGACATTGACTAAAATAGTTCGCCTTATTCAATGAGATTTTAGTAACAGTAACAGTAGGAGCTTTAATATTGTTCTCGTGATTTACCTAACCTATCAATTTTAACATAATTAATATAAACAGTAATTTTTACTTACCTTTATGCAAACCACTGTTTCCAAGCACCAAGCTTAACATTTTTTTTGTACAGGAATTCATGTTTTAACCCTTGTCATCACTGTTATTAGGTAAATATTACATGCGTGCACGCAATCGGCGTCGACACTTGCAAACAGGTGAGACGCGACTAAGCGCCGTAAGCGCGGTTAGCGCGTAGCGGGGAGGCCCTCACTAGGGAGTACAGCGTGAAGCGCGTACGCGCACGTTAAGCGGTTTTTGCTGTATCGGATTCTACCGGCGAAAGCAAAAAAGATGCAAACAAAACACATTATAATATGTTTTTGTTGTTTTTGCTGATTAATATTTTTGACTTTTGAGTAATTAGGAAGTGGAAAAACATATTATCGATTGGTTTGAATGTTTTTGTAGATGGCAAAATAAACGTTTTATATCTTATGGTTAGCACCAAAAAACTACTATACATGTTTAGTATCTTATTAGAGTAACTAAATTGTATTTTATTTAAACATGAAACCTGCTAAAACCACTTTAATGAGGACAAAATGTTTTTCTTCTTAAAAATTTAAAAATATCGATTATAACAACCATTTAGTAGCTTTTGCTTGTTCAATATTAAAAAAATCGCCGTTAAACTACTTTAAGCTAGAGGCTATCTCAGGAACGGAGCATGGTATTAAAAAACGGGTTTTACCAACACGTAGATATTGAAAAGTACTTTCTAACGATGTTCGTAACTTGATTTTGCCTAAAAGGTACTTTAAGCGGTTCTAGAAGTAAGGGGACGATTGGTCGAGGTTGTGTCAAATGGAAACTTGTAACCTGTAAATTGTAGTTTGTAGCTTTATAAAACCGGCCACAGGTCGACACACGTAAAAAGAGCTCCGAGCGGCTAGTAGAGGGGATAGTTTGCGCATGGTGTCTACTGAAAAAACCAATAGCGTGGCAGCAAAGCGGAGAGGTTTACACCCCCCCCATCGCCCCTACGTATTTGGTCCGTATTTTGCTCACAGCGCAGGTAGATCGCTGAGGGCTCTTTTCACGTGTTTCGACTTGTACTACACAGTATAAAATTTACGTTTTTCTGGAAACTTACTTGGCTACTAATTGCTAATTTGTACCCAAATTGTGTTACAAACCAGCAAAACTTGAGCAAAATTTTATTATTTCTGGTAAGTACAGTAATATTCGAAACGTCAAAGAGTCCGACCGCAGCAGAGGATTCTCAAGTTTGTGTAAGGCGTTTTTTTTTTTTAAACTTCTAAGCGGATGGAGTCGCGGGCATAACTAACTCATACTAATGTAATAGATGTGGAAATAACGCTTTCACGGTTAAACCGTTGAACCAATTTCGATGAAATTTTGCTAAGTAGATAGCTCGAGTCTTGGGAAGAGACATTATTATATTTTTTATCTCCGGAAAATAGAAAACCGCCGAGGGAATGACGATAAATGACGTCAACGCGGTCATTTATCGTCCGGAAGTCGCGGAAAACAACTAATTATATTTATAAGTACTGTAAATATAAACATTATCCCGCAGGTTAATTCAACAAGTTCTACTTTTTTAATTAATCCCCCGGATAATTCAGCTGTACACAAAGTGTGTCGAGTGACTGGCAGCTTCGGGACTTCCACAGGAAGAGGAAACAGTATGGATCAGGTGGTAGACAAATAATGGAATGTTTATTTACTTATTAAATCTCTCTGGAATGCGCTTCCACTTCATATTAGACAAGCCCCTAGTAGGCTTTCTTTCAAGCGAATGCTTCCATACAGGTAGGAAAGCATATAGGGAGTATAAAAACGGCTCATAGAGTAGTATTCTTCGCACCTGTTACAAATGCCCTTTTAACGAAGGGTCGTCTTAATACAGGGTGAAACCTGTCGTGAACAAAATGATCACCTCTGTATTCTACCCAAGAATATGAACAACTTTCACTATGGGACCAACTCTGAAATCACGAAAAAAAAAATCAGCTGCTTCATACATTTTGGTCGAGTACGTATTGAACTTTTCTATGAAACAGCTGTTTTTTTTTTCGTGCGTAAATAAATATTATTTTGAAAATATGTTCTTTCCTTTGTTTTCTTTTTCTGTGTACCACTTTTGTTAGTTTCTGTATATGAATGCAGCATGGCTTATGAGAGCATAAGTTACCTACTGCAGTCTGGAAAGGAAAAGAGCATGCATTTTTGTAAAAAATAAACGCAAGCCCTACGATATGTCTCTTGTGCCTTTACATCCACTGTCCCTCTTTATTTTGTGTCTGTGGTACCCGCCTTGACAAGTTCGAGGTGTTATTAATCACGCGCCAAAGTTGGTTCGTGTTGACAACTCGCCGGCCATGGGGCGGCCATTTTAATTTTCCCTCTTTTTTGGCGCGAAGACGATAAATCATGTGGGGAATCATTAGCTTTTTTATGAATAAACGTTTGGAACATGTAAGTTGTGGTGTTATATCGTGTGTTAGGGATATATGATTAAACTATTTGCGAAACTTTATATAGGGCCACTTAGAAAAAATATATTGCTTACTCCGCCGATTTTCTGGACCGCTTCGACTTGGGGCCTTCCAGAGACGAGCGTCCTCTTTCCTCAACGGTGGCTGGCCGTTGCCAGCTGCAATACCTCTCCTGGTGTTGCAGATGTACATGGGCAGCGGTGATCACTCACATCAGGTGACCCGATAGCTTGTTGGCTATTATTAAACTAATAATAATGTGAATCAAACTTGTATAAAGGGCCTCTGCATGTTGGCTTCGGTTCCATGTACGCCTTCCAAAGGGCCTGAGTTTCCCATTGTCCCGTGACGTGATTGGTAAAGACATAAAAAATAATATGTATATTATCAAGGGACTATTTCACACGAATTGATCTAGTCTGAAGTTAAGCTCTAGGCTTATACTATGGGGACGAGGTAAAGATAAACATACATAGTATAGATAAATACATACTTAAATATACAGAAGAAGAATAACTGTTAAATGTTCACTTACTGTGAAAAAGGGAAAGAATTTTGTCAGGATCGTAACAAATGGAAAAAAGTGGTCTCTGCCTACCCTTCTGGGAAACAGGCATGATTTAATGTATGTATGAATGTTACTATATAGAAAACATCATGGGTAACTTTGCCTTCGTAGAGCCTGACCAGAAAACTAAAAAACCCCGCCATATTGCGGAAACGTACATGAACTTTACTGTCATTTATATTGCAATTCACGAAACAGATAAAAAAGTATTAGTGGCGTAGTGGCTTTTATTTTAAAAGCTTTTATTTAACTTGCAATGTATGTATGTATGTAAGGGTCAAATCTTGCAAGTTAAATTGGATCCACTTCCCGGTTTCCGATGAAGCTGAAAAATTACATACGCCTTTAGTTCAGATGACAATAATATAGTATTATCGAGCTGATCTAATGATTGAGACTCAGGGTGGCCGAAGGAAATCTTAAATTACACATGATAAACCCGATAATTGACTAAGATTGAAAAGGGCATGCTTCGATGGTTCGGTCATTTGGAAAGGATGGATGAAAGAAGATTGACGAAAGAGATATACACATCGATAGTGAGTGGACGGGTCGGAAGGGGCCGCCCTAGGCGTACTTTTTCGAGTCAAATCGGTGAAATACTAGAAAAGGGCCGAATCTTAAGTACCCGAAACCGACGTGCGTGCATGACTCGATGTATGAATGTGGAAGAAGCGAAATAAATTTGTCAAGATCGTAGCAAGTGGAAAGAAGTGGTCTCTGCCTACCCCTCTGGGAAACAGGCGTGATTTAATGTGTATGTGTGTGTAAACCCGTAGTGTTAGGGCTTGTTGGAATTGTCTTGATAAGTAGATAACGACTGTGCAAAAAAAAGTACAGTAGGCAACCAAATTTAACCCAAAAAATATTTTTTACAGAAACTTATTTCTGTTTAGGGTATACTCGTTTTTTTTTATATACTGCCTGTACATACATCCAAGTTTCAGAAACAAGTGCATACTCCGTCATCACACAAATATTCGCCCTTATGATCATTAAGGTCGACTGTGTATGGAAATTGAGGCTTCTAAAACTGAATGTGTTACAAATTGCAGGCTTACACTGACAAGGAAAATTATGAGTTACTACAGAGGTCAGGTAAAGGAGAAATAATTTAAATGTTCACTTATTTGCTCGTAAATTTTCATCTTTCTGTCGTTTAGAAAGGTTTAAATGTTCCATTTTGAACTAGGTAACCTTCTCCTTCACGCTATAAAAAAAATGCAAGCATAGTAGAACACCAATTGGCGTATCCGTCGTTTTTGGGCTATAGTTTGACATTAATTATATTAACAGTTTCACGGGTTAGGTTAGGTTAGGTTAGTTTAGAGATACCTAAACACAGACCTTTCCATATTTGGTCCCCGGCTTAAAAAAATGTTATTAATGATATCACTATATTTTGTCAAAGAATATACTATAATATAAGCTTAGAAATGTATACTATGTTGCTATTTTTATTAATTTTATTTAAATTCTGAATTAAATTTAAAAAGAAACCAAATGTATGTAAACACTTTATTGTACAAATTTATTCTAAACCATTTTAGGACTGTAGCATTTGAGATATATTTAGTTAATTTTTTACTGTTTTATTTTATTTATTTATTATTATTACTTATTTTTACTTTTTTATTGTGTAATGTAACTTCCAATATGGAATAAATGACTATTACTAGTCTACTACCTACTACGACTATTTACTCGCAGCCTTTGCTACTAGTACTACGCCGTAGCCTATTTGCCACTTTGCTACGGGACTAACCCACTATCGGGTCTTAGGCACTGAATGTATTAAAGGGATAAGTTCGGCTGTAGAGTGAATTATTAATCTCGATGGAAACTTCATCTCGATCTCGAGTTAACGCATTAAAGGTCGGCTCCCAATCAACTAGGGTTTTCAATTTCGGTATAAAGAGTTCCAGAAACACCGAGAATTTGCATGATTTTTCAGATCCGCTCTCTGCGGGACCAAAAGTAGATTGGCTTACCAGAGGGAATGTTATTTTTTGCGAAAACACTCAAATTTAAAAACTAAAAAATATTTCAAACTTTGAGCATTCTAACTATCAAGGGACAAATCAGGAGACTATGTCACACCCAATTGCCCTAGTCCCAAACTAAGCTCTAAGCTTGTGCTATGGGTACTAGACAATGATAAACATACTTATATAGAGAAATACATATTTAAATAACAGGTGGCCAAATAACAGGTATACACTTTAGTTTTGTAATTTTTTTCTATGAAATATGTATATTTTTAAGTATTCCTTGTTAAATGTAGTATTTAGGGCTGGCAGTTAAACATGGAAAACAATGTCAGACAAATGTCCACCTCTAGCAGCTTGGCAGATGTCCTTTTCATTGCGTTTTTCCTCACATTTCCTGCGTTATCTCAGTGACTGTGTCTTGAATATTTTGTTTTAATTGCTGAAGGTTCATTAGCCTGTTAGCATAGACACGTTCCTTTAGATAGCCCCACAGACAAAAGTCAGGGGCTGTTAAATCAGGTGATCTTGGGGGCCAATCAATGTCACCGATTCTCGAAATTAATCGACCGGGAAACGTTCTTTTTAATGTTTCTATTGTGGCTCATGCCGTGTGACACATTGTTCCGTCGTAAAACGATCCATAACAAATTTGCCGTATATACTCAAAGTAACTTTCATGCAACAACTGTCATATTTACCGCTTAAACAAAATGGCGACAAAAAAAATTTGTATACCTAATTGGCCACATAGAAAAACCATGACTCAGGAACAAATATACAAATGACGAATCATCGTGATCTGAAAATGGATAGAAAGCCTTTCAACGAACTAAAACATCCTTCACCGAATCAAAGGGCCTGCTAGAGCCGGCATAATTAGCAGCAACACGAGCCCCTGCTTCCCTAGTCGTTAGGCGACAATGACCCACACTAATGAGCTGTGTGCCGACGTAACACACAGATTTATAACAGTATACCTTCTAATAATTATGGCCTTAAACCGCAGACTAAAAACAATTACTACAGACAATACCGTCGGTTTTCCTATTTTAGTCTAAAATTTTCACTACCACTAACTTCATTAGCCCTAAAATGAAAAACCCGTTTTTTTCTCTATTACAAATTTCATCCAAATCCGTCTATCCTTTGCAGTGTGAAGGAGATATAGACGATAAGAGATATACGTGGCACGCACCATTTATCACCTTTACGAATCTCCATCCTTGGTTGAACCTTGACGTTATTCGCACTTGGGTGGTTTTTTAAACTAACTAACGTTTCGTCCCTCATATTGACAGCGTTCTACTGGTACTCGATTAGGTAGAGTCGGTATGGTTACCGATAGTTTCCTCTAGGTCTCCTCTAGTCCTCTAACTGTTATCTATCTAGTACTATGACACCTCTGCAAGTAGTGACCGCCACAACACCGCAGCGGGATCGACATTTGAAATACGAATCTCCAAGGGTGTTAGTCTCTCAAAAACAACGAACGGTCGGACGAACGAGCAAAATTGCAGCGACGAGTGAACCAAAAGAGAGAGAGAACCAAACAAGTTTTTGCGCATGCATTCACAAATAGGCAGCCTTATACGTTCGATCTTATCGACAGAAGCCATGCTGCCAAATTGGAAAATCACGAGCTAAAATGTGTTTTGTTCGCTCTGACGGGACTACTTAAACTCGCCGCTGCGGTTTCGCTCGTTCGTCCGACCGTCCATTGTTTTGGAGAGAATAACACCCCAGGGCCGTAGATATGTGCTCTAAAATAAGGGTTTTACCTATTTCTATTTGTAATTTTTTTCGATGATGATATTGACGCAAACTCAGTAAGAAAAAAAATTTTAAAATTATACCGGATGATGTTCTTGATATACTTACTGTCTATTCGATTGACATTGTACAATTATATGAATTATTATAATCTATTAACTAAGTAACCTATTTTAAGCCTGTTAACAAATCGAAATGACGTGTAAAATACCGAACTTTATAAATAAATATCTGAAACTGAATCTGAATCTGTTCCTCAGCGTTTATTTATTTATTTATTTATTTTATTGGAGAAACAAACAGGAATAAGTGTACAAACAAAAATGAATACAGATTTATATAAACTAAACATGCACTTACCCCCTTGATAGTTCTCACTAAAACACAAGTATTAGAGAAGGGTAGTTTCGTACTCTTACGCTATGCTTAATCTGACATCTCAAAGGTACTGCCAAGCACCATAGTACCCTGTCACAGTAAACTACAAACTGAACAACAAAATGACATACAGATGTAAACCAACAAAACTATGAGTCTAGAATTTCACATATTTTTTTCCTAAATTGATATTTATTTGTGTTAAAGATATCCACTGAAACAAAAAACTTGTTGTAAGAAGTACACAAACGGCGCAAAGGTGCACGAACACCTGCGTTGCTGTAGGATATAGGAACGGCGAATAAGGCGGCTGATCGTGAAGTACACCGAAATGGTACTCTGAAGCGAATTAAATTCAGGAGGTCGATACTGTTATAATTACCTCTGCAGATGTTGTAGAGCATTACTGCATCAGTAAGTGTACGTCTGGATTCGAGCGAGGGCATTCGGTAATGTTTGAGTAGGGCAGAGTATGATAGTTTTCTTCCTGTGAGACGCCTATGCATGGCCCTAAGGAACTTTTTCTGGATCATTTCAATTGGTTTGGAATACTTTTCGTAGAGAGGATTCCAAACAACAGATGCATATTCAAGGTGGGGCCTGACGAGAGTCTTATATAATAACAAGTATGTAGCGGGCTTTTTGAAAACCATAGCGGTCCTTAAAATAAAACCTAACATCTGATATCCCTTAGAAACGATTCGTTCTACGTGTACTTTGAAGTGTAGTTTGTCATCGAAATGGACTCCTAAATCACGAATAGCGGAAACTTTTTGAATAGCTATGGTGCCAATCTTGTAATGAAACGCGACAAACCGGTTTGTATTTTTTGTAAAGTAGATGTGCTTGCATTTATCACCAGCCAATTGTAACTTATTCTTATTGCAATATACGAAAAAATTATCTAAGTCTTCTTGGACATTTTTACAGTCTTCTATGCAATTTATAATTTTAAATATTTTAAGGTCATCAGCATACATGAGGAATTTACATGTCTTGAAACATGATTTGATGTCATTTACAAATAATGTATACAGAAAAGGACCCAAAATTGATCCCTGAATTACCCCAGATGTAACATTTGTAAGATTTGACCTATAACCATTTATAACAACTATTTGAGCTCTGTTTGTAAGGTATGACGCAAACCACCGTAAGAGATTTCCGCGTATACCGTTGTAAGCTAGTTTTTTGAGAAGCAATAAATGATCCACCTTGTCAAAAGCTTTTCTAAAATCTGTAAATATAACATCTACTTGTTGCCTTTTATCCATCGACTCAAAAAGCAGATTAGTATAGAGTGCTAGGTTAGTAGTGGTTGATTTATTCCTCATGAATCCATGTTGTTCACATAATATATTACTTTCTAGTAAGGGATAGAGCAAATCGTGGACCAAGCCTTCAAACAGTTTTGGAAACCAAGATTGAACCGATATTGGCCTATAGTTAGTTACTAAAGAGCGTGAGCCAGTCTTATGTATCGGAGTGACATGGGATATTTTCCATCTCTGAGGAAAACAACGTTCAACGTTCTGCTTGTGTTCGATAAAGTAGGGTAACTCTAGTTCTCTGACTTACTGTTATCTAGCTAGTACTGTGACACCTTTGCAAAGTGACCGCCACAACACCGCAGCGGGATCGACATTTGAAATACAATTCTTCAGGGCCGTTGTGCTCGAGTCGTATTATTGTGTAATTTTACATATCAAGTTTCCTTAGAAAAGAATAATTTAGGGTAATGAGGGAAAAAGAAGAAGATGAAGACCTAGGCTTATTTCAGGTCAATGAGACAGAAGGCCTATGTCGTATCTGGAGGTGAAAAACTGATGGAGTAGAGAGAGAGAGAGAGAGAGAGAGAGAGAGAGAGAAAGAAAGAGAGGGAGAGAAATCAACTACTCCACCGAGAAGAGAAAATATCTTTCTTCTTCTTACCGTTTCCAAAATTGACAAATAAATGGTAGACGTATGTCGTTAAATAGCCCACTGAAATTAGAACAATCGTTTATTAGGATTTTAATAATGTATCAAACCGTTAATTTTTCACTCTTTGCAAAGGAAAAATATCCTTTTTCTTCTACTTTAAAAGGTCTATTTATGTAAGTTTGTACCCTGATATCTATTTAGTTATTTATATTTATAGGGCAGGCAATATCAATCTAAACAAATAAAGATTTACATAAATACATACATACATTCACGCCTTCATTCCCAGAGTGGGGTAGGCAGAGCTACAGAATTACCAACAACTCTAAAACCTTGTTGTTAATTCTGTAACCACATTTTGCACCAACAGGCTAAGATGTTTACCAGTGTATAAGTATAGGTATAAGGGACAGGTTGCAAGCCCATCGCCTAACAATACTACAAGTCTTTATTCCCTTTGTCGCCTCTTACGACTTCTACGGTAAGACATGGAGTGGCACTATTCTAATCCGGCAACTACACGGCAAACAAAGATTTAACCACAATCGCAATTCGCAAAAATATTAAAAATAACCGCCGGACAAAAATTGCGGCAATTTCTGCACAATTATTTGCTTGCAAACACCGGCAGGCCTGTGTCCACAACATTTATGCACTTCTAAATAAAAAGGACGTATGTGCAATTTGATAGTCAATGAAAATTTAATCCTCCACGTTAAGAAATAAGGTCACTAATAAATACAATTTTCTATGAGACATACGCCCTTTTATCTAAGTAGGGCAGATTTATATTTGCCCACCTGATAATTTTTACTGGTCCAATTTACATTACACCAGCGTTGAAGAAATATAAAGGACTCTTCAATAAAATAACAGAGTTCATTTCTAAATTGTATCCAAGGGTTAAAAATATGGTAATTTGTTTGCGAACTCTTCAAACAGAAAAGGTCAGAGATCCCGTAGCGTTTTGCCCGAGTTATAGCTTTCTGACAATATAAGGTGCTAACAAATTAGTCACGGATATTGTTACAGCTACTCGGTTCTCGGAGTATAACATTCGTACATACCCTTCACGCGCGAGTCCGGTTTAAAAAAAAAACCGTTTTTTTTACTTTTCACCAGGTGGCCTGTGTGCTCGTTTTTCTACATGCCAAAAAAAACCCTTGCTCGTTATCGAGAGAAGTTTCACAACTAATCGACGTTTTTCATCACATCCAGCGCCCATGACACGCGTGGCTTATGTAGATTGCATACGTTCTGTAGTAGTGGGCAGTGTGGTAAGGCCAGTATATTTTTAACCACACGCTCACTCGGACGAATTAAAGTCCCTACATTCCAACGGGTCAGCGCTTAATGAACAAACTTGGGAGCTCGTTCAAGAGCGATTCCGACCAACCGGCGCGGACGGTAATACGTGACGCGTATTCATATTTATTCATGGTAATAACTATTCTGTGGGGCTAGACAAGTTGCCATCGTTCACGAACGCTAGCGTTAGGTGATCACTGGCGACATGTGTTGTCATTGAAAAATGTATGGGAATGACGTAAGTCACGTGATATATCACTAGTTACAACTGACACGCTGAAAAGTGATTGTCTAGCCTATTTAATTTTGACAGCGCCAAGTGACAGGTGATCAACAAAGTGATCGCCTAACGCTAGCGTTCGTGAACGATGGCAACTTGTCTAGCCCCACTGGTATAGGTACTGAAGTGTGACTGGGCTGGCCATGTCATGGGCCAAAGTCACCACAGAGTAGAAGCCCAACAACTCAAGACGGAAACGCGGCAGACCTCGTCGGCGATGGCGGGATGACTTGGATTCCTTTTTGAAGGACTGGCCAGAGACGGCAAAGAATAGAGACACGTGGAAAAAGTGGGGGGAGGCCTTTACCTAGCAGTGGGACAAATCCGGCTCTTAATAATAATTATAATAATAATAATAACTTTACCCGTGTGGTTGCCGGGTTAGAATAGTGCCACTCCATATCTTCCCGTGGATGTCGTAAGAGACGGCTAAGGGAATAAAGGCGTATAGTACTGTTAGGCGATGAGCTTGCAATCTGTTACTAATAAACTGGTAAACATCTTAGCCTAAAACCTAGTTAGCGACGTATTTATGACTATTTATGTAATGATCACGAGTACATCTAATAATTATTGAAACAAAGTAGGTACCTATATTTTGCCACCGACCTGAGCCATTGCTAGTCAACTACGGTTACTACTTATGGGCAAAACATTTTTCCCAAGATATCAAATCCCAAACTATTTTACTCAAATTATCATTTGGCAAACAGTCATAAGTCAAAACAACTTATTCCAATTTTATAGTTGACAATTATTATTATTTGGGAAATTATTTATTAACAAATAATTTGGACGACGACTACTTTTCATTGTATAATTATTGTACATAAAGTAAAAAAAGAAGCTCCTGAAGTGAATTCCGATCGTTATTCCCTTCACACGTAATAAGTGATCTGCAACTTCTGTGAACTTATTTGGGCACCGCAATGTGAAATTACCGACTAGCCGACTGGAGTTCACGGATTAACGTTAGTGTGTTGGTATTACGTTCCTCATTAACAGTTAAATTGAACAACCAAAGTTTTAGCTATAGAACAAAGAGTAAATTAATTTTTCATGTCTCATACTCTGAAAGTAGGCCATTGTTTATCTTGGAAGTGGGTTGAAAGTGATACATGTTCACCCTAGGGAAGAAAAGTAATTGCATGTACAAATAAAGTACCCGAAACCGACGTGCGTGCATGACTCGATGTACGAATGTGGAAGAAGCGAAAAAGATTTGTCAGGATACTTTAATAATTAATACTTTGTGAGACGTTAAAAAGGCGTGTTTAAAATAAAATAATAATGTGTTGATCTCAAAACTTCAAATTATTTCTAACTTCTAAGTTATCACCAGCGTCTGCCAAAACTAAATTACCCAAAGATAACTTAACATTTTAAAACCTTTTAAAAACCGACGTATACACATATTATTATGTTGGCACCAGCAACGCCCCGAAACCGGAAACGGAAGACATAAAGAGCGTACTCCAGAGCGATAGCGTGGTAATGCGCTGAAATGATCGCTCGATGCCACGTCAGTGTGCCTGCAGCTTTACATATTATATGTGTGTAGTGCGAATTAAGTTCGTCGAATTTACATTATTATCATATTTTGAAAGTTGTTTTGTCTGTATCTTATCTTATTTGTTGGGTCCTTATTTGGCGATATTTTTCCCAATCTGTTTTTCTGGTGCAATCATACAATTCGCGAAAATTACCAACCATTTTTTTCAGCACCTTATATCGCTCATTGAATACAAAACGGACACATTCCGGAATAATTTGCTCTTGCATTAAAAATTGTATACGAATAGCTACTAATTTTAAAATGCAACACTGACACATTTTGGAATGTGTCCGTTTTGTATTCAATGAACGATATGAAAAAAATGGCTGATGCGGAGCTCCTACTTCTGGTTGGTTCAGCTCTTTGGGCCTGCTGCAAAACTAACATAACCTAGACCTTATAACAAGGGGATATATGCTACAGGAAAAGTTAAGAATGAAAAAAATGCGTTTGGGTATAATTAGGTTTAGTAAAAATGGTGACTGGAAAAATTGCAACGCGGAATAATCGAGTGTGGGAAATAGATTAATACACACCTTACGTATACATTTCGACCCCTTTTAGAATCTATTCTCAGTCCTTAAGTATTGAATTCCCTTTGCCTTTTATTTATTTTTATAGAAAAAAATCTGAAGTTTTAACGGTTCCGCCGATTTAAAAATGATGACACAATAATTACTAAAACAAAAGTACTATAACAAAAAATGATTAAACAACGCGCACCCGATTTTGAACCTCATTCCAATGAAATGATGATGATGATGAGGGGATGGGGGGGGTAGGGTGGGAAGGGATGGGAAGGGGTGAAGGGGGGGGGGAACTGAAAAACCCAGCAGCTCCTAAAGCGTTGATCGTAGAGTTATGTTACCTATTCGAACAGATATTCCAGATATGAGTAAAAACCTAAAAAAGGGTCCTTCAAGCCACCCCCACTCTTGCACAAAAGTTGAAGTCTATGTTGTGTGAAATGCAAACACATTCAAGACAAACACGTCGACAGTGACTAAATTTAGTTAGAAACCAAATGCGGGACCCAGACGTGGCACCGACGTAGCTTTGAATCTGTTGTCTCAGTTTCAAAGCAGAAGCGTTAAAACTAGTGTCTGTAGCAAACATAGATCAGCCTTAAGGCTGCCTGTAGACTGGAGCGGAGAGTGTAAGCGGGAGCGAGGAAAAAATCCACCAATAGGAGGAGCTGCACTGAACGAGGCTAGGAAACTTAAGTATCCTATTGGTGGATCTTTTTCTCGTTCTTGTGGACAGACAGCCTTAGTCTATATCCTATGCACGAGCCTTTACTGTCTATCGAGTAAGTAACGTTAATTGTAACCTATAATTTCATCGAATTGTACTTCTTCAAACGCTATATTCTGCTTAAACCATTTAAAGAGCCTGTTTTCAGGATATTGTAAACATTATAAAGGTTAGATTAGCTAAGACTTATTGTGAAAAAAATACCATTGTAAGTCCCCGCGTACGAGTGCAAATTGCTAATTATTTAACTTTTTTTTATCTTGTGTTTTAGACGCTAAACATACACAAAAGTTACAAAAAATGGAAACCTTACCGTCACAGGCTGAAGCAGTTTTTTGTATACATTTGGTATTACCGAATCGGTTAGCACTATCGATAAAACTTCTTACCTCTATTGCTAAAACATAAGACAGACGAGGTTAAATCATGATCAACGATCTGTCCCTCGCACATCATACATAATACTGTGAGGAACAGTACCTCATGGTAAGGGTACTGAGCATTTGACTCGCTAGCGAGTACGATAATTGTAACTCATGGTAAGAGTACTGAGCATTTGACTCGCTAGCGAGTACGGTAATTGTAACTCATCGTAAGGGTACTGAGCATTTGACTCGCTAGCGAGTACGGTAATTGTAACTCATGGTAAGAGTACTGAGCATTTGACTCGCTAGCGAGTACGGTAATTGTAACTCATGGTAAGAGTACTGAGCATTTGACTCGCTAGCGAGTACGGTAATTGTAACTCATGGTAAGGGTACTGAGCATTTGACTCGCTAGCGAGTACGGTAATTGTAACTCATGGTAAGGGTGTAGATACTTTACGCACCCTTGCTTAATTGCGATGCGTATTTTGTCTTTTTTTGGGTTCTAATGAACATATTGACGTGTATCCCGTGACCGTAGAAGGGTGGGGACGGGGTCCATACAAAATACCTCATCACCCTTTGTTTCTTTGAAAAACAATACATTTTAAATCATTATGTTATATCGCGATAAAGATATCGACGAAATTATACAAGTAAACCGCGGCGTTAAGTTACACAATCTTTTTAATAAAAACACAGGTCAATGTACCTTGGTTATATATAAACAACGAAAACGAAACCAGTTTAAAATGAACCTGAAGGGAAAATTTGCCTCGTATTTCTTTATGTATTTTTTCTCTTCGCTTTCACGGAAGGTCAATATGAATGAGTTATAAATGTTTGTTAGGGAAGTATTTCTTTATTAATGTCTCGGATTTTTGCAGGAGTTAGACCGCTGGTTTGCCTTTTAAATCCGGATCGTTTTTGTTTGTTGACAATAAAAAGAAAAACACTTAGTCAAATTGCAGTATTCAGAACTCAAAGACCCCTAAAATCTAATTTTTTTTCAACAGTTTATTTTTTCTGAAAGCTCTATTGTGCTGGAGTTTTTTTTTTAATATTTAACTAGCTGTTGCCTACGACCTTGTCCATATAGGAGTCATTTAACCACTATTCCCTCCGGTCCATCTAATTCTCTGGGAGAAAAAGTATCCCACGTTCTCCACCATGATGATCCGTTTAGTCGTTCTGTCGCAACCAGGTAACAAACAGACAGAAGCGCGTGGAGCTAACCCCTTGTGCTTCTGTTTAGTCCATTGGAGAAAATTCTCTTTTACCGAACAGTTGTCTTCGCGTGTGATATCCACGGACTAATTGCTTTAATAAGTCCATGGGAGTGTCCATAAATAACTTGACATTGGCGAAATACACCATAACAGGAGTGAAAGCAATTAATTAAGAAAAAAAAAAAGTGCAGTCGGGTTTTTCTAAAGCTTAATTTTATAATTATTAGTAAGTGTTTTATTATTAATATCACATGAAGTCTTGGTTCGAATATTGTAAGGTTGTCTGTGAAATGGAAATTCATACTTAAATAAAATTAAGCCCCATTGTGTCTTTTTATACTCGTTCCATAAATACACCGAAGACGGCTTATCGACAGAATACAAGTGTTAACATTAATAATACATGGAAGGGAAAAGCAAGGGAGTTTTACTACCGGTACGAAACCGCAAATTATACCGCCATAAGTGTATGTTGATAAAAGGACTCACTTTGTAAATGATACACTGGCTAGCAAAAACAAACGTGTCATGCTGTTCGTTTTGTATTGGAATACTTTACTAAATTACCGTATTGTGAACGACAGTGTAATTTAACATTTTTTCATAGGCGTAAAATACGTCTTCGATAGTAGCCTAATGAGCTCACATAATCAGTTTATAGTTGGTTCTACAGAAATAATTATGCCAGTTCTTTAATAACTTAAAATTGAATTGTCATCGAATTTACATGAATATAAATTCTAAGCCCATTGTAAAGTAAAATATAGAGAAATGAGGCTTTATTTGGACCATTAAATGCTACCAATATTCCAAATTTTACGAAGATAGCTTTAGCTGTTTTAGGGAAAACGGGTCTTGACAGATAGACGGACGGAACGACAGACAGACAGATGGACGGATGGATGGACACCGAAGTCATATTATAAGGCTTTAGCTTTTTTTTACGGAGCCCTAAGAAAAATGTCCCATTTTGGCAAGTATTTTAAAGTATTTTTTTAAGTGTACGGTCACGAGCGTTAATTTGGGACCCATTTCAAGAAAAATATGCTTGAAGTCGTCAATGTCATTAGAGATGTCAAGTCATTTGTAATTTTTAGGAAACTTAACTTTATTGTTGTAGAATGTCAGATTGACTTTGGACCTAAGGTGGGTATCAAATTTAATCTCGTGACTGTACGTACAAGTAAGGTAAGTTTTTCAAGTTATTTTTCAGTTGCATGAGGTAGTATTTTTTTATGTTAGCCAAGTAATTCTAAATGCATTAATTATGTATGAAAACATCCACAACTTTCCCGAAAACGAGAAATGCAACTGAAAACGCGTTCGTTCGCGTTGCGCGACCACGAAATCACGATACACAGCCTTAGTACTGATCACTCTTCCAGGGAGGGCGGTCGCGCGTCGGCTCCTCCCTTAAACTACGCGAGTTAAATAATTTCGAATTCTTTAAAACAAAAACCGGCGGCCATTTTCAACAAAGTGACAGGCCATTTCGAAAATTCAAATTTGGAACGCGCGCGTTCGATACTTTTTAAATTACGTGTTATAGTGGTGTGGTAGTGAAGTTTTTAAGTGTTTTACCGTGTAGTGGGAAACTGTGTGTGGTTAAATATGTAAAAGGTAGGTGTAATGATAAATGCGAAGGTATTTATAATGTAGAGATAATTATAGCATGTTTTGGTGATAGGCGTTATTTTCCTTAGTTTAAATAATAAATTATCTTTAGTCAGGAAATGTACAAATGTTTTTTCACGTGCATAATTTACTGAATAAATAGTTATTTATAGATTTGCCGTTATTTTTAGAAGGTGAGGTAGGCAATTCTATTTAGACGAAGTTAGTTTTATAAAATTAAATTAAATTAAATTAAAATTGTTTATTTCGTGTAACCAAATGACACATTATTTTGTTATTAAAATACTTAATGAAAACTACTATGAAATATTAAAAAAAAAAAAAAAAAAATTTTATGAATACTTTATGAAAGCTATAGGAGCCACTTTATGAACTAGAAAGTAAAAAAAAATGCCAATTACAAAAATAACGATGGCCCCAATAATTTTAATTGCAATACTAAAAAGATTAAAAAAAAAATAAGTCCAGTGTTTCAACATTGATCAGACCCCTTACGAAAGAACAGTGTTCTCGTGTAATGAGTACTAATGTTAATTTATTTTTTATTTTTTGTAATCTGTAGCTGGAGTCGATTCCTTCATAATAACTATCAATAATATTACTAAACTTAAAGACCTCTCATTGTGACATTGATTTTGCAGATACCATTAAGTGTATTTCCAGAAGTGTATAATATCGTAAGTTAGATAACACCAGTTTAAGAGAGAATAAAATAAAAAACACATTATAAACTATAATAATTAAAACCCCTTGTGTCATGACAATCCAATACTGGCTTGCTAAAAATAATAGCAGTTCAACGGCACTATGTTTAAAATCTTTTTCGTTTTTAACGATCACTTAATAATCCCTGTTTAAGAACACAATTTCTCATTTTTTGGAAAGCGCTTCTACTCTTACCGCAGTACTTAGAGATATTTTAGATTGTCTAGTTCTTTTTTTTAAACTTGTGTAAGAAACGACTTGGAATTTAGGCCGTTAGACGTGTTAAAATAATTCTACGGCCATCATCTCTATACAGTGTGGAAAAACCGAGCGACACATGGACGGCAACTATCTTAAACATTGGAAATAGCAAATTCTACATAAAGAAGACTACTTTATTTTTTTATAACAAAACATACTACTTTTATGGATTTTTGAATATTCGTCTGTCTTAACCGGGAATCGAACGAATATGATAAAACAGTAAAGTCGTGTTATTTTTACGGTGTATGTGTAATAGATATAAATGATCACTATAAATGACCCTTTCGATCTGTATCATAAAACACGACTCTATTGATTTGTCATATTTGACGGCAGTTCGATTCTCGGATAAGGCAGAAAAAAAAGAAAAATTAAGGTTTGATTTTTTTAAAATAAAATAAATATAAGGGGACAATCTCACACCAATTGACCTAGTCCCAAACTAAGCTCTAGGCTTGTACTATGGGTACTAGACAACGATATAAATACTTATATAGAGAAATCCATACTTAAATACATAGAAAATATCCATGACTCAGGAACAAATATTCGCGCTCATCACACAAATCTGCCCTTACCGGGATTCGAACCCAGGACCACTAGCTTCGTAGGCAGGGTCACTACCCACTAGGCCAGCGCGTCGTCAAGTCGATGTAAGTCTCCTTTGCGTCGAATTTGCTATTTGCAATATTTAAGTTACGAGTAGTTCGATTTTACTTCCTTAATAAACACTGACTCCCAATACTTACTAAATTAAAACTAACCAAAATACTGCCTTCATTATCATGTGAATTAATTATTTAAACAATATACTGTTGCGTCGCGTGTCGACATGAAACTATACGTAATTAACATGCGAGGAAAGAATGTGAATGCTAACGTAATAAATGGAAAAAATATTAGAATAATGGTCAGGTGAATACTGCGGAATAATTGTCACCTAGGGTATAAAAATAAACAATAAGTTGAAAACATTATGAATTAAGTAACATACTGTATTGCTGATTGTCGCTTTAAGACTGATAATAAACTTACGGCTTATGGTTGGCTGTCCATTTTTTTTTTGTAAATTACTTTATTGCTGATTTTGCTTCGCAAACCCAGGGCAGTTTTATGGGACACCTTGTAACATTGATGAAGAACTTGCATTGAATAAAATAACATTGAAAAGATGGTTCCAAATGAGTTAGCGGTCAAGATCACACCAAGCCATTGAAGTGGATGCTCGCCATCTTCAAGGGTCATAACGACTATGATTGGAAGACTTCGACGACAGGACAGGATTACCGTACAACGTTGCTTATATAAACTTGACATTGGTAAATTTACGTTATTATGTAGACGCCATTAAGTAAGTAAATACATAAAAAACTTACTATTAAAATACAGTCTAAGGCCTGATTTAATTTCAGTTTCAGTTTCAGTTAATTCATTGCTTTCATGGGTAATTGGGTAGGTACAATGGTGCTTAGGTACAATTTTCGTTCTGCCATGAAACCCTGTTGGGCACTACAATATTATGTTGACACTTATAAAAACTATCTTATACTTACTAAACTAAGTACATGTTACATATGGCACCAATATATTGAATTTAATCTATTGCACATTCAAAAAACTATTGTAGGGAATAAAAACAATTATAAATGAAATATTTCATAAGTTTTTTGGTAAGTATATTACTTTTTTCTTCGCTTTTTATGTAACTTGGAATCTTATTGTAGACTTTGATGCACATCTCGTGTGGACTCGAACTGTACATTTTCAATTTCTATGATGGGATTGGGATATTATTTCTAGGGCGCCAATTAGAATTTGTAATTTTTTTTGGCTGTGGGAAAAATTCAAGATGTTTTCTTAGAAAGTTGCACAACTCAAGTATGTATAGAGAGGTTACAGTTAGTATTTTAAGTTTCCGGAAATAGGGTCTACAGCTATCTTACACTTTGCGAAGTGCAAGTGAGAAGTCCATATGGTACAGTAGTGGCCACATAACTAGGAATGCTTGTGTTGTGAATGTTGGGTGGCGAAAATAATTATTACCATAGTTTGTGAGTTCGTTTCTTAGCCAAAGTAACTTGCTCCGTATAAAAACGAAATAAGGAACACCATCGTAGCAAACCTGTTTAGCTAGACGATCAGCTTGAATCGATTGGAAGTCAAATAAAGTGGCAAAGATCGGCGCTGGTTAGAGGTGTTATGTTTCTGGACGTAAATATAGACTTTGACCTGATTTGGAAAGATGAAGTTAGAGCAATAGGGTAGAATAGAGTAGAGTAGTATTAATAATGTATGCTACGCGAAGCCTTCGTGATGAAATCACTGTGAAGCAGCTTATTTCAGTGCTACGAATATAAGAGAAAAAAGAAAAAAGAAAAATACTTTTATTCACTACAGACACAAGACACATAGACAAAAAGTAAAAACAGAAAACAGCAATAAACAAGTAGTTAGTGTGTCTTCGCGGCAGTGAATCGGATGCTGGCTCAGCATAATGCTGAGGTGTTAAACATCTACAGCGCTGATTTTCAGCCAGCTCCGAGAGTGACAGACGGACGGTAATATAAATATTACATTACTCAATTATTTATTGCATTCCATAAAGTATACATTAGATGGTATTAAAATTAACTTAAGAGTTATGAGATCATTATGGACCCGGAAGGGCACAGCAACTTATAAACTAGTGAGAGCGCTTATTTGCTAAGAGTAGTTTATTCTTTACTTACATATCTATTAACATAATAACTTATCTTAAGAGTAACATTACATAGCAAAATATGTTTATTTTGAATAATTCTATCATAATTTACCACTTTTACGAATGGCCACTCACCTTGAAAATGTATGACTTTTACAAATGACAACACTACTTTACTACTTTACCCAAACCCCTTTCGCTTGTTCAAAAATAAATCTTCAAAACATAAAAAACTATAAATTTTGGATATTTTCCAAGAAATCAGTTTAGTTTTATAAATATTAGTGTTGTATTAACAGTTCCATCGTGTACAGTCACGAGATTTAATTTGGTACCCACCTTAGGTCCAAAGTCAATCTGACATTCTACAACAATAAGGTTAAGTTTCCTAAAAGTTACAAATGACTTGACATCTTTAATGACATTGACGACTTCAAGCATTTACCCGACCCGTTTCAAGAAAGATTTCTTGAAATGGGTCCCGAATTAACGCTCGTGATCGTAGCTATATTAAATAAACTTTAATAACTTGCAATTGAAACATATTTCAACATAGCGGCGCAATTTGTCACCAAAATCAAATTAAACTAATCGAATATTAGCAAAGTTTGATACAAGTTTTATTAATAGGATACTATAACGTTACAATACAAAGGAAATTAAATTCACCAGGCCTATGTAATATTTATTTATTACTATCTTGTAAAGGATCAAAATTATTTTTCGGGTAGGTAAGCAATTAATGTAATTTAATTTGTTCAAAAATTATTGGAGTCATGTCCACATTATTGCGAGTAGTGACGCCCATTTGTCCGATCTCTATTTGTTATTGACAGAGCAACTTAAACTTGCTGGTTAATAATTCCTTATTAACATCTGTTTGACCGTAAGGCCAGTCAGTTCGGAGCAGACCCCTTACAGGTTCTGAACTCCTGGTAGCATGACTAAACACCCTTATCTGAATGATTGTCAAATTAGAACAGCTTGACGAACTGTATTCCTTCAAGGAGACTTGACTCCTTATAAATATACTTACCCGAGACTTCGTACACGTAATCTTTTTTCCTTATTTTCCCATCCTTCCCTAAGGGGTTGAATTTAGAAAAAACCTTTTCGTACCTCTAGAGGAGCCATGGAATGCTTCCTCATTTCAAGTCTCTATTATAGTATATCCTGACCAAATAAACTGTCCCATGTTTTTTGCTGTGCATTGCCAGTCAAGAGATGAAGCCTTTTATTATAATGTATAAATTTTATTTTATTGGACTTGGTTTTTGTTACAATATGTAGATGTAAATTAATTTATTTTTAGAAAGATATTGAGGTTCCAATGTCAAACCGAACACCTGATAATTATTATTTTGCACTGTTGTATAATTTCGTTCACTCATTCAATCCATTCGTGCCAGCTCTTGAGAATCGAGTACCTACTAGAGTTAGTTTCGAGAATTTTAAAGGAGATTTAAAATTCCGTCATGACTTATTAAGCCTAAAGCAAAGTGCAAATGTGTAAACTCTTCCAATTACGCCTGAACTAAACCAATTAAAACTTCCACCTATCAGGCAGTGAGATCATTCAAACTGAAATAACCACCTTTTAATGATAGTTTTTACAGCAAATAATTGTAGTTCAGTTCCATTCTAAAACTGTTGAATAGATAAAAAAGAACTGACGTAATTGTGACCGCTGCTTTTAGAAAAGAGAAATAGAAAATATATTTAAGTCAAGGTTTGAGTTTTTTTAAGTAGAGAGCACCTGAAAAAGCGGCGGTTGATTCGGCAATTAATTTTGTTTATGAACGCATTATGTTTTTTTTTTGTTGACTTACTCTTTTATATGAGTTGTAAACTACGTTTTAGGGTTCCGTGGTGAAACTACGAACCCTTATAGTTTGTCCGTCCGTCCGTCCGCAGCCTAGCTCCGACACTCAGTACTAGAAAGCTGTAATTTGGCATGAATACACATAATATAATTAGTCACGTTAACAAAGTTGTAAAATAAAAACTTTGAAAATTTAATGAACCTATCGTATCGTAGGGATGTTTTTTTTTCTCGTCTACCCCATAGCATGGGGTTTCTTCCAAAAATATAAAAATATTTATGAAAGGAATTTTTCGATTAAGGTATCCGTTTATGAAGTATTAAGCTTTAAAGCGCTTTTTGTTTCTTAGAGTTTAGTGTCTCCCCCCCCCCTCTACAGCCAAAACTACAAATACAAAATCTGAAAAATATCTTAAATGAAAGCGCATATAACAAATTTAGAAGGAAAACTATAACGACTAAGTATACTTAATTAGTTCCTGAGATACAGGCGACTGAAGTGTTTATACTTACTAAAAATCATCTAAAAATTAAGACCAAATAACTTTAAGTAGAAAATTTGTTCGTACATGTAGTTTTTTGATATTGTTTTTTGTGTTTGTCGTAACGGCTTCGGAATCCTACATTGAGTATAGTTCGACATGCTCTTGCCCGGTTTTTTTAGTCTATGACATTCAAAAAAGTAAATAAAATCTGCTCGGGTTAGGCTGTTTGGAGTTACGTTCTCCTAGTAATTTTAAAACGTAAGAATCGCGGAATACTCGTGTCACGAAATTGAATTGCAGCCGCTGTCATTGTTTAATAAATACTTATTTTTATGAGCTTATAAATTATGATCTGTCACAAAAATATTTCTAGATTAACCCAAGTATAGTTAGTGCTATCTCAGCGAATCTAACTATAATAATAAAAAAACAATTTCTCTTAAAAAATAAATCAAGCCAAGCTTATAATGATTTACAACTCTTATCACAGAAAGAAATCATAAAATATAAATATTCAACCAAAGTTAAATTGTTTTCTCACAGACAAAACAAATATTAACCTTAGATCTTAAAAGAAAATACAACGAAAGAAAACACTGCTCATTGAAGTGTAATTTAATTTGATATGATATTTATAGAGGCTTTTCATATTTCAGTTAAATAACCAAATTGCATGTGAAACTAATACGTTATATATAATAACATAGGTTTAAAATGAGCTCTGAGTGTTTTTAACCCCCGACTTACAACACTCTCCGGTTTAGGATGAAGCTGAAAATTTGCATACGCCTTTAGTTCTGATGTCAATACATAGTACTATCGAGCTGGTCTGATGATGGAGACTCAGGGTGGCCATAGGAACTCCTAAATTACACATGATAAACCCGTCGTTTTAGGGCTAGTTAGAATCGTCTTGACAAGTAAATGACAACTGTGCAAAAAAAAGTACAGTCGGCCATAAAAGCTTGTCCAAAAAATGAAATGATGATGTAGTGACTAAGATTGAAAAGGGCATGCTTCGATGGTTCGGTCATTTGGAAAGGATGGATGAAAGAAGATTGACGGAAGAGATATACAGATCGAAAGTTAGTTACGGGTCGGAAGGGGCCGCCCTAGGCGTACTTTTTCGAGTTAAATCGGAGAAATACTGGAAAAGGGCCGAATCTTAAGTACCCGAAACCGACGTGCGTGCATGACTCGATGTATGAATGTGGAAGAAGCGAAATAAATTTGTCAAGATCGTAGCAAATGGAAAGAAGTGGTCTCTGCCTACCCCTCTGGGAAACAGGTGTGATTTAATGTATGTAATTTATTTAATGTTTCAGAACAAAAGTAGTTCCAGTTTAGCGAGTAGAATCGATTGTTGTAGATACTAGCCAAACATAATAACCTTTCAGGTTTTGCAGCCGAAGAAGAAACAAGTTTAATGAAGAAATAAAGATAAATTTATAGCTTTGCCTGACTTAGATTTGGGTAACAAATTATGTCGGACCTGCCAGTAAATCTCTCTTTGGGAAGCCATTTTCGATTAAGTCTAAGAGGTTTTTAAGTGATTAGTGGCGTCCCAAATGTTTCTAGAAAGTTGATAAAAACAGTATTCGAAAATAACATAGGACATAGAGAAAAAAATAAGAACATATTGACATGTTTTGACGACGCACTGGCCTAGTTGGTAGTGACCCTGCCGACGAAGCTAGCGATCCTGGGTTCAAATCCCGGTAAGGGCAGATATTAGTGTGATGAGCGCGAATATTTGTTCCTGAGTCATGGATGTTTTCTATATATTTAAGTATACATATATTTATTTTCATCACACTTGCTCGTAAATAGTGTCCTAACATGCTAGAAAAATCGACCGTAAATCCAAAATAATACCCGCGGGCCTTTTTTTACCATTACGTAACTAAAGTGCGTAATAGCTTTTTTTTTAAATATTATACGTGGACTCAAACTATCACAATACGTCAGGACCCCAATTCTTGTGCCATTCGATATGAAGTTTCATTCGAGATGAAATGTCAGTTGAATACTATTTCCTAACAATCTCGCATAATAAACTATTGATCTCATATGTCACTAGAATCGGACTCCGAACACGTTTGACATTATCTGTGGTAAGTCACAGACAATGATGTAGTCTGCCGCTAATAAGTTAAAAATAATGATCTTTTGTCTGATTTTATTTCATTTCCTCGCAATTGTGATGAAAAACATTGTATGTTACACGGGTGGTAAAGGAAATACAAAGCTCGAGTCATTAAAGCCCTCAGCCTTCGGCTTCGGGCTTCTAACAGACTCTCGTTTGTAATTCTTTCTTTACCACCCTTAATACACAATGTACTATTATATAAGTATTTATATCGTTGTCTAGTACCCATAATACAAGCCTTGTGCTTAGTTTGGAACTAGGTCAATTGGTGTGACAGTGTCCCCTGATATTTATATATTTATTTATTTATATGTTTTTTAGGGTTTCATACAATTTTTTTTTACGATACTTATAACAAGTCCTTTCATTTTATATATGACAGGTTTGCCAAACTTTTTTTTTAATTACCTAATCTGTCCCCCGAAAATGATCTTTATTTTAAATTAATATTTCTCTTATTTCTTGTTTCTCTTTTACACCTGTGTTTGGGTCATAGGATTACACAATCCTACCAATCTTCACCTGATTTGGTCCAGTAGATTTGGAGTACGTTCATTGTGACAGACGGACGAACAGATAGACCGTTTTTTCCTTTTGAGGTACGGAACCCTAAAAAAAGTTTGTAATCGGGTCCACCCGTTTGGGAGTTACGATTTTACAGAGAGATACACATACGCAAATACACGTCAAACTTATATTTCCCCATTTTTTTGGTTGGGGGTTAAACATAGTGTCAGATGTTTATTACAACTAACAATTAATTGTTTTAATTAGGAATAGTTGAATAGAACAATGTGAAATTGTAATTATTGGTTAAAATGGAATGTCGACAAACCAATGTTTGGTTAATTAAATTTTGCGACGGGGAAAGGACTAGTTAAAATTTAATGATTCGATTATCTAAAATAGAAAAGGCCAATTTTACTACTTATTTACTATTTTCACTAAATATAAGTATTTACTTCAAGGGTGCGATTGATCAAGGGTATATACGGTTTGCCGTACTATAAGTAGCTACACACTTTCGTTCTTTGTCATAATATAACTGTGTGTTCAACTGCTGCACAAATCTGTCAAAAGCTTTAAAGCGACAAAGTACGGTCACGAGCGTTAATTTGGGACCCATCTCATGAAAAATATGCTTGAAGTAATTAAGGTCATTAAAGATGTCAAGTCATTTGTAACTTTTTGGAAGCTCATCCTTATTGTTATAGAATGTCAGATTGACCTTGGACCTAAGGTGGGTACCTAAAAAGATCTGGTGACTGTACTAAAGTGTGCAGTTAAATAATAGTACATTATGTATTAAGGTTGGTAAAGAAAGAATTACAAACGAGAGTCTGTTAGAAGCCCGAAGCCGGCTTTAATGACTCGAGCTTTGCATTTCCTTTACCACCCGTGTAACATACAATGTTTTTCGTCACAATTGCGAGGAAATATAATAAAAACTGAAAAAATGACATATTTTAGAATCACACAGTTTAAGTATAATCAGTATTTATAAATTAGCGGCAGACTACATCATTGTCTGTGACTTACACCAGATAATGTCAAACGTGTTCGGAGTCCGATTCTAGTGACAGTCGAGATCAATAGTTTATACCTATGCGAGATTTTTAGGAAATTTTATGCAACTGACACTTCATCTCGAATGAAACTTCATATCGAATGGTACAAGAATTGGGGTCCTGGCGTATTTTGATAGTTTGAGTCCACGTATAATATTTAAAAAAAAAGCTATTACGCACGATAGGGCGTAATGGTAAAAAAAAGCCCGCGGGTATTACTTTGGATTTACGGTCGATTTTTCTAGCATGTTAGGACACTATTTACGAGCAAGTGTGATAAAAATATTATTTAATCAACAAAACGAAATTATCGACTATTGTAAAATGATATACAATACAATACAATACAAAACACTTTATTGTACACCAAACAAAAACCATTACAGAGAAACAGCACAATTAAAAACAACACAGGTAAACAACAGGCGGTCTTATTGTTGATTAGCGATCTCTTCCAGACAACCTTACTAGGGATAAGGTGTCAAATTAAAATATTTTACGAGGTAGGTGGTACAGACTTCACGCGAGCAATAACAAGAAACTAAGTAAGTTATTAAACATGAGTATTAAAAAAAAAAATAGAAAAAGTGATAAATATACGCTCACTATACTAATAAATAGATAAGAAAATAAATACATAAACAAATAAATACAATATATATATAATACCCGTTGTAGATTTTCCTGTGAAAAATCAATAACAAAACACATGAAAACTTGGTTACGAACGAAATAAGTTGGAATTGAAATCCAAAATTTCAGTCACGCGATCGGACCATTAGACACAATCGGTTGCGGGCGAAATCGGTTTCACTAAAATTGCCCAACTTTTTTTTTCACGTGTTTACGTACTTTTGGAAAGTTCTACGAACCTTAGTTTTGGACTAAAGTATAATTTTTCAACTTGTTATTAGGGGTCGGGTTATTTTGAGTGTAATATTTTTGATGAGTAAGGTCGTAGAAACAGAATTATCAACAAACTAGAGTTGTTGGTAATTCTGTAACTCTGCCTACCCAACTCTGTGAATCAAGGCATGAGTATATGTATCTATGAAGGTCGTAGTTATAAAGTTCAAGTTTTTATTTGTTTTTTGTAAGTATGTTAGTTCGTTGGTTTTGTGAAAATTGTTTAGTCCAGTAACATAAATATGTTCGTAACACCAAATACGTCAATCAGTTTCGATTTTGTGCATTTGGCTAACAATGATTTACTTACTCTACTGAACTCACTCTATTTTTATTAACCCGAAGACAACAAGTCTTTCAAAGAGCAAGTTTTGCAGCATCGGAGGGGCTATTGCTTAACGCACTCGCAATCGCAATTGTTTCAAAGGCTTGTCTGCATACAAAATGAAAACAATTGTTTCGCATTGAAGCCAATTGAGATTGCGAGTGCGTTAGGCAAAAGCGACACCGGTCGGAGGATCGAGGCTCTATTGGCCTCACTGTAACGACATAACGAATGCTTAGTTGGCGATAGATACGTTATACACCGTGCGTTATCCAGTCCCTAGTTTTCCAGTGGCGTCCCGCCCGCCAATCAATGGACCATTGTGTCCAGGCGAATAAATCACTTGAACAATCATTTAATCGGAGTAAATACTTAATTAGGCACCTCTAGAGCCAGATCTACCTAAATAACGTTATCACTATCACAACTACACATCGCTAACTCGTGTCATTTAGGCAGCAATTGACAGATTAGTGATGAGACAAGTTTTCTAAGTGTCTTTTCAGATAACATAAAATAATAAATTAATATTACCTACATGGTCTTAACATAATGACGAAGTAGATTTGATCACTAGTTTACTCGTAAAAATATCAAAATGTCAATGTCAATGATAATTTCATTAATTTACTTACTCGTAATAATTATTACGAGACGTGTCGCGAAACATAGATTTTTTTCCAATTAATGGAGGAAATCATTAGAGAGCATTCAGAACTCCTACTACAAGGTGACAAGGTAAAATTTTCTTACGCAAAGTGGATTTTCTCAAGTAGAAGATGTAGGCTGACTTATAAAAATTTAGAACAAATAATTCTTATCACAAATGATTGAAAATACTTTTTTTCTAATTGGTTTCCTTTTCTCGACTCGTACAGGAAGAACATTGTCACATTACTAGTCTGTTAGAAACTGTCAAGTGCTACCTAAATGCCACGAGTTAGCGATGTGTAATCACAACATAGTATAAAACAAAGTCGGTTCCCGCTGTCTGTCTGTCCCTAGATCTTTAAAACTACGCAACGGATTTTGATGCGGTTTTGAGTGTTTTGCGGGTGGTAGGACCTTGTGCAGGGTCCGTCCGGATCGCTACCACCATCTTATCCATTAACCTACCGCCAAACAGCAGTGTTCGCACTGTTGTGTTCCGGTTTGGGGATAAGACATCCGGTGAAATCACTAGCATAGAGGCATTCCGTCTTAGTCCTCAGGGTTGGCAACGCATTTGCAGTCTTAGGATTGCATTGCAGTCTTGTGAATGCGAATATCTATGGGTCACAGTTTCCACTTACCATCAAGTGGCCTGTGTGCTCGTTTGTCTTCTCTATGCCATAAAAAAAAAAAGAGGTACCTAGGTTTTTATGTATAATAAATTCTGTTTTGTGTACGACTGTTGCAGAAAACTCACATAAACCGAAGCGAAGCGAGGGCGGATCGCTAGTAACTAATAATTCGTACTATTACCTTTTTGGGTGAATTTGAATAAAATCTAACGATAGCTTCACTTTAAGATCCATCAAGACGTTTAGCCTTCAGGGAGTCACAGAGAGACATGAAATACACATCCGAGAAACATTACCCCCTTTTTTGTTTAGTGCTGATTTTTCAATCTCCAGATAGCACTATCTGTCAAGTCAATTGTAGCTCTGTTCTGTCCTTATCTTTCTAACGACAAAGAAACGGACAGAGCTACAATTTAACGAGATTGAAAAATTAGCCCATAGTTGTGTCAAATAAAAAAAGATGTAAGTGTTTATAATTTGAACATCATTCAAACTAACTGTCCAATAGATACCTTTTCTCAAACATGCAATTAAATGTTGGCGTTATGTTAGCTGTTATAGGCTTCAAAGTATTACGTTGCGGGCGGAACAACTCGAGAGAACTGTAGAGGAATTTCATACAAAATAGGTATAGGCCGGGAAGTTTTTTTTTAAATCTATATGTCTAAATAAGACATGGCGGCTGTGTTTATGAACAGGCTAAATAGCTAAATTATATTTTCTCAAACATGTTATGTAATGTCGGCGTTATGTTAGTTATTTTAGGCTTCAAAGTGCCACGTTCCCGACGGAACAACTCGAGAGAAATGTAAAGGAATTTCATACAAAATTGAAGGGCTAGGCAGGGAAGTAATTTTTTTTTAATTTTTATATGGCCATGACAGCTGGTTTTATGAACAGACTGAATATCTAAATTATATTTTTAAAATTTTTAAGAAAATGTTATAACGTCAAATACTAGGAGTGCATAAACGTTTGGGAAACATCCGCACTGTGTCGTGTGCGCACGCCGCCCGCCCGCCGGTTACCCGCACCGCCTGAGATCTAAGTTGCGCTATGCCTGCTGATATACCTCCTAATTACCGCTGCGCTCCTGGTACCAGTTACTTACTTAGTTACTTTTCTTCCCTAGGGTGGACATTTATCAATTTACTTTTTTGAGTGATGTATTTTTTATTTAATTGCATATGTTTGAGAAAAGCACTATACGTACCTCGCCGTGAAAAGGGGTTGCCAGCCTCGTAAGTATTCGGCCTCGCTTCGCTCGGCCGTCTATATCACTCGGCCAGCAACCCCCTACTTCCCGGCCTCTGTAGTAATGTACTATTATAACATTTTTGAGAAAAAAATATAACGTCAAATACTAGGAGTGCATAAACGTTTGGGAGACATCCGCGCTGTGTCGTATGCGCCCGCCAGCCCGCCGGTACGCCGCGCCGGTCCGCCAGCTATGCCTCCTAATTACCGCTGCGCTCCTGGTACTTTTTTTTCACATACAATTTACATGTATCACTTTTGACCCGCATCTAACATAAACAATGGCCTACTTTCAAAGTATGAGACATGGAAATTTTAATAATTTAATTTTTTGAGTGATGTATTTTTTTATGTCATTGCATATGTTTGAGAAAACACTATAATTCCCTCGCCGTGAAAAGGGGTTGCCAGCCTCGTAACTATCCTGTCTATATCACTCGGCCAGCAACCCCCTACTTCCCAGCCTCTGTAGTAATGTACTATTATCACAGTTTATTGTAAATAGAAATTGCTAGGTATACCATAAAGTTGTGTATTTTCGATTGCTGTAAAAGTTTACTCGTTTGCTGTGAAAGTAAAACCGGCAGCAATAAATAGAGATTGGATAGTGATAGTTTCAATCCGTGCCACAGAGTAAATAAATACAGAAGGTTAAAAACTTCCGTCAGACGCTCTGCGCGGTGTCCTACGCCATTTTAACACTGTCTGGGGCCTATTGCATATAAAACAAGCATATATTATAAACGGAACTCTCTTTCCAACAGTATGTATTAAAAAACAGACTTCCAGTTGTATAACAAGTAAGAAGCTTTTATGAAATGCGCCCAAGGGGTGCTTAAACTACTGATATTTCAGGGAATATTCATGACTTTTTCACAGCTGAAAAACTGTTTCTTGTATCAGACAGTTGAGATTTTTTTTAAAGTTATAAAAATAACCAAGATCTAAGTCAACAAAGATTTTTTCCGATCTATTTCTAGTAAAATTGAATTTATTAATGATCTGTTCAATCGCACATTAGTAGAATTAAATGCTTGTATCGTTTCTTGGCCGATTTCATTTTTAATTTCAGTACAGGTGATCTTTTTTACGGTATTTCATATTTTTGTTCAAAAATGTGTTTTAAAAAATCCATGCATATCACTATTAAACAAAACGTTTACTCATTTTATAAGGGAATTGCTTCAAATGCTCCCGAGACTGTCAGTATACGGTATTTGTTAGAGCAAAAACTCGCTGTTGTTAGAAATAAACCTTCTGCTCTTATTTCTTCTGTATTCATACGCACAGTTAGGCGATTTTTACGGCGGTATCTGACGTAAAAAGTCGTATGTGACTTAGTTTTTTTTTTCTTTTGCGTCCTTTTGGAGCTTGCTGATGTTTATAGTACAGTTGGGTGGGAAAGTAATTCGAGGTCAAATTGATATTGACTTTATCATAACTTAAAATGTTTATGATACCTATACCAAGTAACCTGTTGACTTTTACCCTCTGAATATTTTAATATTTAATAACAAACTAGGTAACGTTCAGTTTTATTATTTTTAGGTCGGCGTTTAATTTGTATTTTTACCAGTCAAAATAATTGTGTTACAAGTAGGTACAAATCCTTGTCTTTGAATCTTGTGTTGTAGTCTTGTTTTTGAAGTGTCTATTGTATTTTAGAATTAATTTGTCTCTATACTCGTAAGTATGTATATTAAATACACAAAACTACGGGTTAGATTAGTTGGTTCAAGATTGCCTCTAAAACTTTCTCAAGTGTTTTTTTTTATGGCATAGAGAAGACAAACGAGTACACAGGCCACCTGATGGATAGTGGAAACTGTGACCTATAGACATTCGCATTCACCAGACTGCAATGCAATCCTAAGACTGCAAATGCGTTACCAACCCTGAGGACTAAGATGGAATGCCTCTATGCTAGTCATTTCAACGGCTGTCTTATCCCCAAACCGGAACACAGCAATGCGAACACTGCTGTTAGGCGGTAGGTTAATGGATAAGATGGTGGTAGCAATCCGGACGCACCCTGCACAAGGTCCTACCACCCGCATGTTTACATTAGAACTAGTAAGTACTAGTAGTTTTTCCTTAAGTAAGTAAGTAATAGACAGGCGAAGAAAGTTATTTTGTTGTATACCTACTATGTAAAGAGGATAAAGAAGAAACAAGGATTGTAAAACAATAATATAATAGGAATAACAAACAACGAAATGTATAGTCAGGGTAAAAAAAGGTTCGTCACTTTTGGACCTTAACAGCGTTGAAATAGAGTCGAAAAGTGAAGAACCTTTTTTTACCCTGACTGTATATATGAAAAAGCAAACCATTTAAAGAGGTATACTTGGAAAAGTAAATGCAACTAACAAAGAAATACCGGGAAAGTTGTTTATAAACAAACTCCATTTTGATTAATAACCGCTTTGTTTGTCAAAATAATCGAAAAACAAATTCTTTTCCAACTTCCAACGTCCATTATTATAAAAACGGAAGAATTGCTTCCAATGAGTCTCACAATGACGGATCGACGAGTTGTAAATTTATTCCGAGAACAAATTTCCTTATAAAATAACCGTAGTGACTTTGTATGGACTTAGTCAATAAGGTCTGCCATTCGAGTACTTAAATGCGTAACACATACATACATACATACATACATACATAAACTCACGCCTTTATTCCCAGAGTGGGGTAGGCAGAGCTACAGAATTTCCAACAACTATAAAAACTTTTGATAATTCTGTAACCACATTTTGCACACTTATGCGAAGATGTTTACCAGCGCCAGCGTATTAGTGACAGGTTGCAAGCCCATCGCCTAACAGTACTACACGCCTTTATTAACTTAGTCGGCTTTTACGACATCCACGGAAAGATACGGATTGGCACTATTCTAATCCGGCTACCACACGGGGAACACATTTAGTTTTTAAAATAATGATTTTTGTTGTATTGTTAAAACGGTAAAACAGAAGCGTCAAAAGCCATGTTTCTAATTTGGCCGTGTAATGCAAATCGAATAGCTGTCAGCCAGTCGGTGACATCGTTTATTGAATACACGGCTAAATTACGAACAATGGTGGCTCAACAATCCCGGTTCGTGATCGTACAAATCCTGAAGAAAAATAAACTTCAAAATGGTCTAATGTGAGTTGGCTCGGGCTGATTCGATATTGAATCATCGGTTCCACATACTATGAAACTAAAAGATGTACATTCCGACGAAGCATTTAAGCATCAGCTGAAAAACCTTTTATTGGATAATTCATTATACTCCGTGGATGAATAATATGGAACTGGAAATATAAAGGACATTGGGTAAATTTGTTTGAAGAATATTGTCATTTTGTTTTTCAGCGGCCACGGATGATTTGGACATAGTTTTTTAGAGGACCCCAAAATTTATGGCGTTTAATAATATCGGAGCCGAGATATTTAAGATTTAAGTGTTCAGTTTTTGGTACTATAAGTACACCCAGGTAAGAATATTAAATATCTCGGCTTCGATGCCCAACAAAACATGTTTATTTTGAATTATTCTATCATAATTTACCACTTTCACTAATGGCCACTCACCTTGAAAATGTATGACTTTTACAAATGACAACACTTTTACCCAAACCCCTTTATTATTGTGTTGACTTTATTAATTCTTGTACCTACATTATATTGACATCGGACGAGAGACCATTTATTACATGTGTAATTGTTGTTGTTATAATTATTTTTAATTTTTAAAAAAAAAAAAAAAAAGATAAAAGATGTTTATTCAGTAAGTAGGCCGCACGGGCACTTTTACACGTCAAAAATCTACCAGCGCTTCGCAAGAGACCACTGCTGAGAAGAAGCGCCGCAAGAAACTCAACAGTTAGTAGTTTTGTAGTGATTATTAGTATTTATGTTTGACGATCTCAATTATAACTTCGTATTTTTTGACATGCAATTCAACTAATATTGTGATATTACATTGATGAATAAATAATCTAAACTAAACTAATCGGAATACAATAATATCTACTGTGCGGTGGTACCGTTGGCACCCTAAGGGTACGGAACCCTAAAAATATCATCCCAATTTCCTCTAAAGGGGTTACAAATTAATGAATTGCTGCAAATAAATACTTTTCTGGTGACCCTCGAGGATTCTCAAAGAAATTAAGGTTACGATTGAAAGGAAATAACAAAAATTAAGAAAGTTTCGGGGTTGCTAAAGCGGACAGGGATTTGCTATTTGCTATAAATTTGAATCTATAGCAATTTATTACGATAGGCTGGTTCGGTCAAGAACAAATAATAACTAATAAGCAAAGGGTCGTAAATAACTGATTTGTTTAGGTATTATAATCCTATTCTATTAATAGTACAAATGCGAAAGTTTGTGTGTTACTTCTTTACATAGTATAAAATGACGTCGCTTCCGCTGTCTGTTCGGTTAGATTTTTTAAACTTCTAAACGGATCTTAATGCAATTTCCAGCAATAAATAAAGTGATTTAAGAGGAAGGTTTATTTATGTATAACAGATTCCGGTTTATGTAGCGGATTTACAGAAAACTCACATAAACCGAAGCGAAGCGAGGGCGGGTCGCTAGTTGTTAATAAAAATGCGTGCCTATTGCAGCACCCTTTTTTTATTAAACATACATTAAATCACGCCTGTTTCCCAGAGGGGTAGGCAGAGAACACTTCTTTCCACTTGCTACGATCCTGACAACTTTCTTTCGCGTCAATAACAGTTATTGCTTTGTATATTTACAAATCGTGAACGCGATACTAGAACGATGGCCTTAGAAACAAAAAATATTTTCGACTTCCTCTGCAAAACAATTATTTTAATAATAAAACTTGCCAAGAATGAAATGTATAATAATTAAAGTTTCATGAACATAAAACAAAGTAAAGATGAAAAATTATTTTGAAAGGAACCTAGAATCTGATTTGCAGATTATTATAATTTAAATGAATTCTTTGACAATTTGTATAACTTAATCAGATTTTTATCAGTATAAATTTTAATTATAACATTAGAACGTTACTTTATCTCTAATTTTAAGGTACACTCTATTTTATTTTAGTCTTGTACATGCCATTGTAGGCTGAACATCTGGACTCGGCAAAAGCAGAAGGGATTCGAATGAAATTTAAAATGGAGATAACAGCTTATACATCAACACAGGCTACTTTCACTCCCGAAAATTTAAAAATCCCCAAAGGAATAACGATAACCGCATGCAGTTTTAGAAGAAAGTCGTCTACATCAAACTGCTATTATTTCCCACTGCACGGCAAGGGCATCCTTCCCTTCCACGTAGCCCTATCTTGGGCAGTTTCCCACCAGTCTTGATTGAAGGCATCAAGCTCATCTCGCCAACATCGCCTTGGTCTGCCGCAACCCCGAAGTCCATCCCGCGGGACCCATTGGGTACACAATCCGACAATTCCTCCGCATGCGACATACATGCCAATCCATTCTTATTTGAGCTAATTAATATATTTTCACACCACATGCTCGAATTTGCCCAATTATACAGTATGTAAACTTACAAAAACCATCTCTTTCAATCAGTTGCTAGGCTAGTTGAGTTAAGTGTTTTACCACATTTTTTGCTAGTGTGTGTCGAATATTTTTAATTTTATCATTGCATAAAAATTATAACATCTCACCTTTTTCAAAGTCGGTTAACCCTAAAAGTATCATCCCATGTGTAATGTTTACATCGTTGTTCAGTGCCCATTATAAGACCCGTATGTAATGTTTTCATCGTAACAGATTATTGAACTTGCGTTCAGTGCATTCTTTATTTAAATTTGAAAAAGTGTTAAGATTTCAATAATTTATATACCCTAACCTTATCTATCGCCTAGACATGCTCGGGTTCAAATAAATGGTTTTAGTAAGTTTACATACAGTATAATTATCATGCAAACCTCACCTAAAGTAAAAAAAAAAAAAAACTCACGCCTTTATTCCCAGAGTGGGGTAGGCAGAGCTACAGAATTTCCAACAACGCTAAAAACTTTTTGATAATTCTGTAACCACATTTTGCACACTTAGGCGAAGATGTTTAGCAGTGTATTAGTGACAGGTTGCAAGCCCATCGCCTAACAGTAAGTCATTACTTTATAGCCATCGGTTAACCCGCCGGGTCATAATATGGTACTGAATCTCATTATAACCCGCCGGTGAATAATGAGATTTGAATTCGTATAAGAATTGTTCCATAGAGACTTACAGAAAAAATAATTTAAATCGAACTGGCCACTACAAGCCATATACGCAAAACAAAGAAAAGGTGAGAAAAGTTGAGTTTTCTCCTTTGGGATAAAGGTGTTTTCGTTTTGGGCGAGCTTGAATCCCTCGCTGCACTCAGGACTCATACCACCCTCGCTGCGCTCGGGAGTTAAATCTAATATCCCTCATTTGCTCAGGATTCAATATCGTGCCCATGACATAAAACAGTGTTTTTTCCCGTCAGTGTATAATCTACTTTTATTTATTCCAGATTTATTCCTCTAAACTTTAACCCTCTTACTTATAAACGTGGAATAAGCTTGGAATAGTTTATGCCATACTTTGTCCTTATCTGTAATTGTGACATTTGCATCTGACAGAAAGTGACAAATCATGGCATAAGCTATGCCAAGCTTATTCTACGTTTAAAAGTAAGGGGGTAAGAGATTGTAGTATAAATAGTGTTCTAAACAAACCTTCCAACCTTCAGATAACGTCAAATAGGGGTCTAGTTACATAAAACTTTACTAAAGTACTATCCCAACAGAACGGAAAATTAACTACTAGCAGAACCATACCTCTAAATTTGTTTCCACACCTGTCTCCCCCAGGAGTCAGGGGCACTCAAGTAGCTTTAAGGTAGCCTTAATTATATTAGGATCGAGGCAGAACGTGAGGGGCAAGCGTAAGGACTCGATCGATGAGTCTGCCCCCATTGTGTCTTTTAAGAGGAAGTTCACAAGTTTTTTAAGGTTCTGTTGGAAAAAAATTGAGGTTACAGTCTTACGTATGGTTACGGGGTGTTCTCGTCTGTCCTTCCGTTGATAAAAGTGGTGTAAACTTAGCCTTAATTATATTAGGATCGAGGTAGTACGTAAGGGGCAAGCGAAAGGACTCGATCGATGAGTTTGCCCCCATTGTGTTTTTTAAGAGGAAGTTCAGAAGTTTTTTTAGGTTCTGTTGGAAAACAATGGGGATTACGGTGTTACCTGAGCATTTCTAAAAAAGTTTGTACATTTCATTTACGACTTCGATTTGCAAAAAAAAATGCAGATTGGCAGGGTGAATGAAGCCGAGCCTAAATAACATAGACTCCCAAAATGTCCTGATACATTTGTATGTTTGCGGAGTACTGCCCCAAGTAAAATCAACAAAATTTCTGGGCGTCATGTTGGACGCTGCACTAAAGTGGGACTCACACATTGAATTAGTTTGTGGCAAATTGTCAGGTGCATGCTTTGCTCTAGGCAGATTGGCACAGATTTTGCCCCACTGCCAGCTTAGGTCAAGTTACTTTGCTCTTTTTCACTCGGTCATGTGTTATGGGCTCGAACTCTGGGGAACGGCCGCAGAATGGCAGCGGGTATTCATTCTTCAAAAACGAGCTGTTAGAATTATTTCACACGCCCCACCAGGTACCCCGGCCCAGCAACTATTCAGAAATCATAACATTATGACACTAACTGCACAATACATATTTTACGTTATTAAGTACGTCAGAAGTAATTTAGAATTTTTTCCAAAAAAAATGCCAAAAAGTGTACGGATCGCTCTAAAAAATAATAACATACTGGCCACAACGAGTTGCAGACTGGCTAAGTCTACTAAAACAATAACTATTGCTGGGCCTAATATCTATAATAAACTACCCGACGAAATAAAAAATACCGACTGCAATGTTCTATTTTATAACAAATTGAAAAAATGGCTTACTACACAAGCATTTTATTCACTTGACGACTACTATAATTCATAATGTATTGTAATTTAAACTAATGAATAACTACCAATTAAGATATTGTAATTTAAATTGAAATGTAAATTGATAAATATTTCTATTATATACCTACATCTAATTAATCTACAAATTAATGTAACCTTTGACATGTATTTTTATCGAAAAATATGAATAAATGAGTATGAGTATGAGTATGAGTATTAAACATTCTTTTTTTGTTAGGTACCATGAACCAAAGAAAGTTAGTAACTTTTTTTGAAATGCCCACCTACGTTTATTGGGAAGTTTAGTTCTGTCTGTCTGTTGATAACAGTTATGTAAACTATTATCAGGTTTTGTAACTAATTTTGCGTGAATCGAAAAAAGGTAGTTATGAGTTTGTATGGTTTTGTATATGTTTTTTGTTATGTTTTTCGAGTACAATTATGTATGGTGTAGGTCTATTTCTTTGACAGAAATAGAGGGTGAAAATTTGTATGGAGCTACGATATAAACGAGTTCCATGAGGACCGAGTCGCGGGCAGAAGCTAGTGTTATGATAAATGTAATTAAAGCGGAGGGAAGGTAATTTTTTTAACATAACTACAGAAGACTATAATAAAAAAATGCAGTCGGTTTTTATAGATGTAACTATTGTTATATTCATTTTTCATAACATTTTTTTTTTTTTTTTTATGGCATCGTGTAGACAAACGAGCACACAGGCCACCTGATGGTAAGTGGAAACTGTGACCCATAGACATTCGCAATCACAAGACTGCAATGCAATCCTAAGACTGCAAATGCGTTGCCAATCCTGAGGCTAAGATGGAATGCCTCTATGCTAGTCATTTCACCGGCTACCATTATTTTTACTTCGCATTAGTATGGCTTAAAAAAATATTTGAAATGAAACATTTGTACTAATAATCTTTTTCCCGAGTTACAAAGTCCGTACCTACCATTATGTGTTACAATTTCATACCAAATGGATGGAATCCTACCAACTAAAATGAATACCGTCTAGTGTCTATTTCAATTAGCGAAGAGCTTCGTAATTGCAAGCTATTCCTGAAAATCAAGTTTCATCTCGATCTTTCCAATCTGGAAGTGTTTAAAATTCAGCCTAAAAGCCTGTCTAGACAAAATCTGAATAGTCACAAGGAAAGACGAAAGAAACTATTTTAGCACTTCACCGGTTTATAAGGTAATGTTTTTTTGCACGTTAAGTATATAATATGATTTAAACTGTAAAAGCTGAGTTTTTTTATGGTAAACGTCATATGTAGATTATGTCTAGTTCGTGTAATAATAATTCTTCTTTTTTTAATAATGGCTGTACTGCCTGCCTACCGCCAAACAGCAGTGTTTGCATTGTTGTGTTCTGGTTTGGGGATAAGACAGCCGGTGAAATGACTAGCATAGAGGCATTCCATCTTAGTCCTCAGGGTTGGCAACGCATTTGCAGTCTTAGGATTGCATTGCAGTCTTGTGAATGCGAATGTCTATGGGTCACAGTTTCCACTTACCATCAGGTGGCCTGTGTGCTCGTTTGCCTTCTGCATACCATAAAAAAAGAAGGTACGTTGCAAAATAAAGACAATCCATACTGTTCAAAATTTGTTTTGTTTTGGTAAATCTTTGGGCGCAAGCAGTCAAGTGTCATAATTTTCGTTAAAACAAGTATTGGGAAACAAATAGGTTTCTAAGTTACCGAGCTTTAAAGTTTTTGAGTAACTGTTTACTCTTAATTAGGAAATATCAGATACCAAACAAAGTTAGAGGAGGTATAATTTTGACAGCTAGCTTATTTTGGATGTTGAACGATTTTAAAACGATAACAGAATCGTGGATTGTCGATTCATAAATATAATATTTCCATTATTTTTAAACAAAGTAGCGCTCTATGATAATTTATTGCATATTACATTGTATTAACAATGTTATAATGATCATTACAGAACCGTTTCCGCAATGAAAACGCTTATTATAAAACTGTTATCACTATGACGACATTACTCATGTCACAATACCGAAAAATATATCTAAATTGGCAGTTTGTAGTAGGTACACGAGAAGGTCAAATAAACCAAAGAACTCATAATAAATGAGAAACTGAAAAAAAACTGCTATTATTACGTATTTCTGTTTAATATGTCTCTTTATTTCAAATAAAGCCAATCACAAGTAGATACAAAATCTTAAGATTAACGTGTACAATGTCATCATTACCCATTTAAGGGATCTCTTTCAGTTAAACATTGTTTAGGAAACTTCACAGAGGTAAGACTAATTTCACATTTAAATTTGATTTTTTAAAACTTACGCGCGATCGCAATGTTAAAGCGACAATTTGTTTCTTAGACTTTCTATTGTACAATCATCTACAAAAAGATACATCCACTTTAGGGGATTGCATTGTCATAAAGTCTAAAGCCCATATTAATAAACTCATCTTGGCTGAGATGCGCGTCACAAGATACGTCAACCATAGAACACTGTCATTTTTGACACATCTCGAGACGAGCTTTAGAGTTGAGATTAGTTTATTAATACGGGCCTAAGAGTAGATAATCTTTTTAATCGACTGCGCATACATACATTAAATCACGCCTGTTTCCCAGAGGGGTGGTAGGCAGAGACCACTTCTTTCCATTTACTACGATCTTGACAAAAATCTTTCGCTTCTTCCACATTCATACATCGAGTCATGCACGCACGTCGGTTTCGGGTACTTAAGATTCGGCCCTTTTCCAGTATTTCTCCGATTGGACTCGAAAAAGTACGCCTAGGGCCCCTTTTTTTATCGACTGTACTGTTGTTAAAAGCATATTAAATAAATGTATATTCCTGACAACCGCCCACGCTAAACTACCACCTTTAAAACGTCATATCAAACATGACATGATGTCTCATTAAACAAAAGTTATAGTGTATACAACGTGTTACAAAAATACCCGTAAAGCCGAAAGGGGGTTAAATGGTACCTTATAATAAGTCCATTTACAATATTTGAGAACCGTACTATCACCGCATGACTTACCGGCAAAAAAAATAAAACCATTATTGCTTTCATTGATGTGAAAACCCTATTTCAGTAAAATTAAAGAGTAAACTACGCAGATTGTTTATGTACATTTTTACCTAATTCGTGAAACGATTAAGAGATATACTAACAAAATGTACAGAATTCGATTAGATAGATATTACAAGTCGAGATTTTGAAAGACCTAAACTACTTACGAAGAAACCTAAACTAGCACTTACTTTTTCGTAAAGAACGTCAAAATTACAGGAACGGCTCAAAGTGAGCTCTGCCTTCTTCAATGCACAACCTCGCTCGTCGGGATATGGTTTAAAACCCATTTAAGTTGAAAAATTATTAAATTGGTAGGTAGGCCTCTCTGTTAAAATAATCTATGCTAACCCCGGTTCCCTGACATGACAGCTTACTAGGGTTGACAATATTTTTGGCTTTGATAATTTATTATATTTTTTACGGGGTATTTTGTAACACGTTGTATATTTAGGAAATATAACGCTCCTGGGGTAAACAACTCGTATAAATTGCGTAGGCGATAGTGGTATTGACAGGCCTATTGTTCCTCAACTGTTGTACGTAGAGTACCGTAGGCGAAGATATAAGAAAGGTACCGTACCCAAAATAACCCTTGAGGTCAGGTAATACTATGCGTATGCGTGAAGAAGACTTGATTTCTAATAAAAATAAATACCTGGGGGACAATGTCACACCAATTGACTTAGTCCCAAACTAAGCTCTAGGTTTGTACTATGGGTACTAGACAACGATAAAAATACTTATATAGAGAAAACTTAAAAAATACATAGAAAACATCCATGATTCAGGAACAAATATTTGCGCTCATCGAACTAATATCGACATAATACCGGGATTTGAACCCAGGACCGCTAGCTTCGTAGGCAGGGTCCTAACCAACTAGGCCAGTGCGTCGTCAACGTTCTGTTAATGGTCAAATTATTATATTAATAACTAGCGACCCGCCCTCGCTTCGCTTCGGTTTATGTAAGTTTTCTGTAACACCCGTACATGAAACAGAATTTATTATACATAAAAACCTTCCCCTTGAAACACTCTATCTATTAATAAAAACTGCATTAAAATCCGTTGCGTAGTTTTAAAGATCTAAGCATACACAGGGACAGACAGCGGAAAGCGACTTTGTTTTATACTATGTAGTGATTACAAATTTTGACCCTCAGTACTCGGAACCAAATGGTTTTCTTCTCCCGTTTTTTTTTTATCTAGATTTTTTCCCGGGCTTATAGTTGGTACAAAACAAGTAAGTATATTTTAGCATGTAAGTTACCTATAATGCAATGATTACAACCTCAATTCAATATTCTTTTCACTACATAGTATAAAACAATGTCGCTTCCCGCTGTCTGTCTGTCTCAATGTATGCTTAGATCTTTAAAACTACGCAACGGATTTTTTTCAATAGATAGTGCGATGAAAGAGGAAGGTTTTTATGTATAATAAATTCTGTTTTATATACGGGTCTTACAGAAAACTCACATAAACCAAAGCGAAGCGAGGGCGGGTCGCTCGTTTAAAATACAATCCAGTCTAGTTGCTGCGAAGGTGTGAAATCTAAGTCAAAATATGAATGCAAGTTAAAATGTGAAATTGTTTAGGGGAATATTAATATTAAAAGTAAGTTTTTTACCAACACGTGTATTGAAAACACAAAATAATGATGTCCTAAGCAACGTTTTCTATCAAAACACTGTAATTGTTTTCATGTAACCACCAAATATTTGCATAGTACATAAAACTGTATTGGAACTTGACGTACACTCATTTTTCATTAGTCAATCACTCACAGAATAGGCCTGCGCGTGATTAGTGATTTATGATGGTAACTTATACTTCAGTTAACTTAACCTTATTAACTTCGGGAAAAGATTGAATATGCTACGGCAAATCAGTTGCAGATACGACCCGTTTCAACAAGGAAAACAGTATTGGCTAAATTAAAATCGGGTCTTGTTACAGACGATGAGTCCACAAATTAAAAGTTTCTTAACAAGTTTGTGTTTCGGGTTTGCTCGGGACTGTCTTTTGGGTGTAATGGTTATTTATTTGAGGATCATTTCGAAGTCAAAACACGAAAAAGTAAGTTAAACTTTTGTCATTTAATTAGGACATTTATTTAACTAGAGGACATTCGCGAATTTGTACGCGTAGAATTAGTTCCCGCTTCCCCAGTCAGTCTGCCAGTCAGTCAGTCAGTCAACCAGCCAGTCAGTCATCCAGTCAGTCAGCGAGTGTCAGCCAGTCAGCCATCCAGTCAGTCAGTTAGTCAGTCAGCCAGCCAGCCAATCAGTCAGTTAAAAAAAGTGTGCCAGAAAAGTAAACCTGTTTCGTTTTGTAGAATTGGAAGCCTAAGTGTTTTGTCAAGGTTAAAACTATATCTATCACAAATTTCATCCGAACCTGTTCAGCCGTTTCAGCGAAATTAATTAACAAACATACTGAGATACAAAAACTTTCACATTAAATATAATAATTACGTAGGTACATTAATCACTATGCTATCTACTGTTTTGAATTTCTCAACTAAAAAAAACTAAAATAACATTATAATCGACACTGTTAACCTACATAACAAAAACTCAAACCTATAAGTATTCCAACTCTAAAAACTTGTTGATAATTCTGTAACCACATTTTGCACAACACACTGTCAAACGCAGATTTAAGTTACTTCAAAACTACAAGGCTACTTCCCACCTATAAAAGACTACCCAACTTTACAATTTAGGCCATCAACAATACCTCCGCCATCTTGTATTCTGCGGAGTAATAAGAAGTCCCTCGTCACCGCGGTCGTCGGTCGTCACGACTAATAGTCCCTGTACCAACAAAGTTTTACTCATTTCTCAGTGACCTGGCGGTTTAGTTGGCCCTTTAAGAGGAAATAGGGACGGAAGGACTTCTGAGTAAGTATTAAATAGATAAAAAAACCGGACAAGTGTAACTCGGATTCGACCACCGAGGGTCCCGTACAAAACTCAACTCAAAATATGAACCGCCGTTCCTTGTATCAAGACCCTGTTTTTTGTGATTTAATTAAAAATGTATATAGTAGTAATATGTATGTATGTGTGTGTAGTTTTTGTATTTATTCTATCAAGTATCTGTTTAATAGTAGGTATATATTTTTGTATTAAGTACACTATTTATTCGTTTAGCGTACCGTCCGTCTGTCACAAACGGAGCTGGCTGAAAATTAGCGCTGCAGGTGTTTAACACCATTATAACATAACATTATGCTGAGCCAGTGTACGATTCACTGCCGCGAAGACACACTCACTACTACTCTGTTCATTGCTTTTTCTGTTTTTACTTTTTTTTTTTCTGTGTCATGTGTGTAGTGAATAAATGTATTTTTTTTTCTTTTTATATATCAGATTTTTCCCTATACTTGTAGGATAAGACGGTATTACTTGCTAGTTAGTTAATAGTTCTAGGTCAACGGAATACGGAATACGGAATACCCTAAAAATTTTGATTCCCGTGAGAGTGTCGAAATATACGTTTTTGCGGCATAAACGGCCTTTTTTTTACGTTTAGAAGTTTGATGTTTTTACAGCTTCAAGGGACGGGTTGTTATTTCAACTCGAAACCTCCGCGCGTTCCGGAGATAAAGGGTCTTGACAGAGAGACGGACGGACAACAAAGTGATCCTATAAGGGTTCCATTTTTTCCTTTTGAGGTACGGAACCCTAAAAACCAATGATATAAAAGCGACACCCAGAGCTGATATCGAAACTAGAATAAACTAGTTTTATTTTAAAAAATGGCGTCCAATTTGGTCTATCTTGGAGAAAGACACAGATACACAAATGCACAGACACACATATATGAAATACATATAATATGAAACTTATATTACCTACCTCATTTTTTGCGCAGGGGGTTAAAATGAGTACTTATTTAAATGATATTGCTGTCGTTTTGACAGCCCACCACCTTATGATAAGGTCAACGAGGGCTTTATTATACTCGGTAAAACAATAGTTGTTTTTGACATGTAATTGTTTTTAACTCCGCTGCCATTACTGTGAAGTTCGTAATACGATAAATAGACTCGAGTTTCACTTCATCGATTGTATCATTTCATCGAACGCTAATTAATTAGTAATTACGTAGGTCAGGTTAAGCTAGATTTGTAACAAAAAAAAGGTCACACGGCGAGAAATGCCTTTCGATGAATTGAAAATTCTGCGTGAAGATACGTTCGGTGAAAGTAGTTTCGATAAAAATTAAAATTACCTTTAGATGGGCGGACGAGTCGTCATAGATTGAAAACAAAATTACATGACTTTAATATCTACCGAAGTATGTATTAATATAATCGGTATTTCCAATTAAGCTAGAATTACTAATTAAGAATTTTGCAGCTCCTTTCATTTTGATGCTGATTCGAAGATATTTGTCTTCAAATGGAACGCTGACGAAAAACAATTAGCAGCGGTCTGGCTTAGTGATGTTCTGATGTATTCCAATTAAGCAATATTGCTGAGGCATTTTAAGGGTCCGTACAGTGGAACATAATTTATAAAGCACGATTAAAAACCACAATTAGACTTGTACGTAATAAGGTGCACATTAATTAAAAAAAAAAAACCATCTCACTCACGCACGTTTGACGGCTGACTGAATGACACGCGGGTGCGCGACAAGATGGCGTCACTAATAACCAATAATACCACAGAATACAAATACGCAACGCGTGAATCATGTTGATTGGTTCTTGCGCTTCGAAAATTTGTCATCTGTGCAGGTACATCGGTAAGCTATATCAGTTGTATTTTAATATGTATCCGAAGTGTGCCAACGGGGTCCTTGTACTGAGCCTCCGCTGTCCGTCCATTTGTCTGTCTGTCAGCGAGCAGTATATTAAGTACTGTAATAGGTAGATGTTTAAAACTTTTAGACAGTATGTATTTCTAATGCCACTATATTAATCATTTTTTTTTACTAGCTTGTTCTCCGTGAGTCCCTATTTTATCTTCGTTTTGCCCAGTTTGTGGTACGTACAGTCGAGTTTATAAATATGTGCCTTGCCCATTTCTGGTTCCAGCACCCTATACACTTCAGTACCTTGTCACTTTAACTGCCATCAACCCGTTAGGCGAGTTCATTTTTCGCCGTGATAATTCGTATATGGCAGAACATGACATTAAATAGACAAGGTACTAAAGTGTATACATATTTATAAACTCGACTGTACCACCATGAAAAAAGCCTATTGAATTTGGTCTTGAAAACACCAAGGTTATAGAATTCCGGGAATACAGACCCAGGAGAGCATAATTGGGATATAATAATATACATACATACATACCTTCACTCCTGTCTCCCAATGGGGTAGGCAGAAACTATGGAACGCCAGGTGCACCGATCTAAAGATACAACTTTCACTTCCTCTACATTCATCAATCTCTTCATGCACGTACGTCGGTTTCGGGTGCTTTTGATTTGGCCCTTACTCAGTACATTGCAAATTTGATCACCGTACGTCCGTCTAGGACGTCCCCTACCGACATCTCCGCTCACTCTCTCTCGTCATATCTCTTACGTAACTCTTCTTTCATCCATCATTCCTAATGATCAAACCTTCTTAGCGTATATATATTTGGGCAATATTGTGATATTTTTGGCAATATTGCCGGGCCCGGTACATCACTAGTCTCGCTATCGCTAATTCTAGTGGAATTAAGTCGAAGACAGTAGAGTTGATGAGAGACTTGTTAAGGTGTTCGTTTAGGGGATAATAGGGGCGTGAATTGAGTGTCTCTAAATCAGTGGAAGCTAAATTGCTTAGGCCTTTGCATACGAGTGTGTAGAGGCCTATTTATGAGCTGCTAAATCCTGCCAAGTTCGAATCAGCTTTTTTTCTGTCATGGGAAGACAAGCACACAGGTCACCTGATGGTCAGGTACCCTGAGATAGCAAGCGATCCTGGGTTCAAATCCCGGTAAGGGCAGATATTTGTGTGATGAGCGTGAATATTTTGTCCCTGAGTCGTGGATGTTTTCTATGTATTTAAGCATATGTTTATATCGTTGTCTAGTACCCATAGTACAAGCCTAGAGCTTAGTTTGGGACTAGTTCAATTGGTGTGACATTGTCCCCCTGATATTTATTTATTTATCTTAAAAATACAGTCTTAATGCAATCTTAAGAGGGCTGTATTAATAAACTCATATGGGCTGAGAGGCCCGTCACAAGATACGTCAAAGTAAACGTCAAACCATAGAACACTTTCATTTTTAACACATCTCGAGACGAGCATTAGAGTTGGGATTAGATTATTAATACGGCCCTAAGACAACCATCTTAAGACAAATACATTTCCAATCCTGAGGACTAAATATGGAATGCCTCTACGCTAGTACTTTCACCGGTTGTATTATTCCCACTTCGGAACACGACAATGTAAAAACTGATGCTTGGCGGTAGGTTAAAGAATAAGATGGTGGTAGCAGTCCGGACCCTGCCCAGGGTACTACCATCATGAAAGGGATAGAGGAATAGGGGCCATACAACTCTGTCTTTATCCTACTTGGAACTCGTCACGTTTTATTAAATGGATGACTGTCACAATACTCACAATTGATATTGACACACATACATACATACCTTCACGCCTGTTACCCCAGAGTGGGGTAGACAGAGCTACAGAATTACCTACAACTCTAAAAACTTGTTGATAATTCTGTAACCACGTTTTGCACAATAAGGCTGTGTATGTATAATGGCTGCTCATCTTGAAAATGTATGACTTTAGAAATGACAACACTTTTACCTTTAAGGTAAATTCATAAATTAGGACATATAAACTTAGCTGTAAGTGATATACGGGCAAATGAAACATATATCAAACGTTGGTAGGCCTAGTGAAGTTGGCTTTATTTTTATAATACAAGGTCAAGCGGTACACGTTTTGCATATGTATTGCCTCTGTCAAAATCTAGACGCTTTCACGAACAAAGATCAATCCAATTTGGTCCAATTTTAATATAAATTGGATATGTTAAGATAAAGTGATCGATTGGGGTTACGAATTAGGATTCGTGCAAATATTGCCCTACCATGAATAGGTAATCGTCGATCAATGGTTGACTTTGCCCATCGTTCGTACCCGTACCATGTGTTACAATTACCGTACTCGCTAGCGAGTCGAATGCTAGGGCCCAGACAAGATGCATTACGCTAGCTAGCGTTTCTATACGTTTAGTTTTTAAACCAATCGCGCCACTGGCACATCACGTGACTTTTTGTATCACGTCATCTACCAGTGACGCGATTGGTTTAAAAACTAAACGTATAGAAACGCTAGCTAGCGTAGTGCATGTTGTCTGGGCTCTCTGTTCCTCGCGCTAAGAATACTGCGAGGTTGCGAGAGACAGAACATTCGACTCGCTTGCGAGTACGTTTATTGTAACTCATAGTAATGGTACAGGGGTTGTCTGCAAGAAGACATTTTCAATTTGGGATGTTTAGGCAGAAAGTTTGACTGTAAAGATGTTTGTCTTCCATTTTATTTTTTGATGGATTGTCGTGCTAGGTGCAGGATACTACTAAACAAACTTTTTGGGTTCCGTTCTCGAAAGGTGCTCAACGGGACCCTGTTAATATACCGTCCTGTCCGTCCGTCCTATCATTTAGGAGCTTTATCTTTTGAACTGTATTAGGTTTTTTTTCTAGAATATGTTATATTTCTGTGATATTTAGAAAGTGACACAATGAAACATTTTCGTTGTTTCTTAAAAACTTTAAAACGATTATATTAAAAACCCTGAAGAAAAATAACAAATAATTTAAAATGGGCAAGTGTAAGTTGGGCTGGTTGTTTTATTTTATAAAGAGTTTTTTTCGTTTTTTTTTCGTATAATTCTACATGTTTAAGTCTATCTGTACTTCCCAAGAAGAGATCACTATCAAAATAAAGAGCTGCGAAATATGTAATAGTCAAAAAGTTTTTAAGTAAGTAAATTACGTAAATGACTAAATACAATTTTATTAGTGTCTAGTACCTACAAAAACAAGCTGAAGATTAATAATATTGATAAAAACAATAATACCACCAAGATATCATTATTCTACAAGTTTGAAATGTCTGCAATGTTTTACATTTTCACATACCGTTCAACACAACAATATTGACATATAATTTTAAACAGCCGCCTTTACGTTAATATTTTACAATATAGCTATTTGCGAGCGTATTTTATCGCGACAGAGACAAATTACTGGATTACTTGTATCATTACATGTTTCGTACCTTTTCCGACCCACTCACCTAATCCTCTTACCAGACCGTAAAGCCTTGCCTGGCAACATTTCAATATTCTACGTCAATATTTCTCACCTATAATATTTTATCTGTGACCCTGGAGTAGGGTTGCCAGGTCAAAAAAATAACGGGGAAAAAACTGTTTGTATATTTGCTACAGAATCAGGACAAGCTCTAACAAATATTGTTTTTGATATTTTATGGTATTATTATTATTATTTATTTATTTAATGGCGTCTACATAATAACGTGATTTTGCCAATGTCAAGTATATATAAGCAACGTTGTACGGTGAATCCTGTCCTGTCGTCGAAGTCTTCCAGTCATAGTCGTTATGACCCTTGAAGATGGCGGGTATCCACTTCAATGGCTTGGTATGATCTTGACCGCTAACTCATTTGGAACCATCTTTTCACTGTTATTTTATTTAATGTAAGTTCTTCATCAATGTTACAAGTTGTCCCACAAAACTGCCCTGGATTTGCGAATCAAAATGAACGATAAAATACATTACAACAAATTTAATAATTGGACAGATGTTTTCACAACACCAGCCAGTCATAGACCCATAAAATAACAACGATATTTTATGGTATTGTTTAAAATTCGGTGGCCATTACTGACAAGTAAATAAGAGCTGTCGTCACGTTGACAATACGATAACATGTCAAAGGATATTTTTTTATAGCGTAGAATAGAGACCATGTTTATTTGAATATTGGTAGAAAGACGCGGATAATTAGGTTTTGTTATTTTACCCCTGAGGGGATGAATTTCCAAAAAACCCTTCTTTGAGCACCTTCTAGACCTTATAAGCAACCTACGCGTCAAATTTGGAATCTCTAGAGCTAGCGGTTTGGGCTGTGCGTTGATGTCAGTCAGGCAGTCAGTTTCTTCTTTTATTTATTTTGTGACTAGCTTTTCGACTATCGTTCTGACTTCGTCTGCGTAGATTTCGACTATCGTTATTCCCTCGGGAAGCTTAAATTTCAGAAAAAAAGCCTATTTGTTAATCTAGGATATAAGCTATCTCCATTCCAAATTTCATCTGAATCCGTCCAGTAGTTATAATATTAGTGGGATGGGACATGCTGTAATTAAAAAAAAAAACCCTCGTTATGGCGCCATTGCCTCACGTTAAATACTAAATGAAGTATAAAATCAGTCAAATATAAACCGAGGCCGCTGGCCGACTTAAACAAAAATAACGTTAGCAATCTATATCCGCGTGAAAGTCGTTTATCGCTTATCCTTTATTAACTATCGCTTTTACTGAACCAACCTTATATTACAGATGGCAATCGGACACACTTCGACCCCTTACGATCTTTTGTGCAATTACCCTGTTACACATCATCTGATCGAATGTGCAGGTTTCCTCACGATGTTTTTCCTTGACCGTTAGAGCATCGGGTAATGCACTTAAGTTAGAAAAACTCATTGGTACATGGGGATTGCGGGGGTTCGAATTCGGTACCTTACGATCACCATTCAATCTACCACCTAGGCCACTAGGCCACCGAAACTCTTTACTGGGATAAAAACTATCCCATGTCAATCCAGGATAAATACTTATATGTGTGCCTATTTTCATCTATATGCGTTCAGCCGTTTAGAGGTGATTGCAACACAAACATTCAAACATCCATACGAAATTATAACAATCATATTTACCTTGTATTGGAAGAGTTCCTAGTTCGATTTTATATAAATTTAAACGACTATCTCAAAGCGACAATGTAAATAAAATCATAAGAAAGTATCTTACGCTTTGATAGATTACGTCACTTTGACATAGTCCAAAGTAGTCAGAGAGTCATTTTCTTTCACTGTTCATCCTAACAATAGGCTAAGTAAAGTTTTTGGAAGATATGTATATTATATTTTTTTTCGATAGTCGTCATCCTGAAGATCACGGAACTGCGGTTCTTTTATTTTTATTTCCTCTAATATTTTAGAAATATTTTTTTTAGTTATGAAGTTGACATTTGTACACTTTAATGACCGACTAGCTTGTTGCCTTCGTACTTAATGAAAAAGAAAAAAAAACACTTCTATATCTGTCATTGTCAAATCAAATCAAAGTAAACAAACGATTCAATACAACGGCTCTTTTCTGTTTGCTTGTGTTTCATGTGATCAGCGTTTTTAGAAATATTTTTAACGATCTCAGAACGAACTCCGGACTTTCGTTTTGCCGCTTTGCTCAAAGACCTTTGCACGATATTTGGTCTAGGTACGCTTTATTTTCGAACCCTTTGGTACTTCTTCTTGGACACCGATTTCTTCCTTTCTCGACGACTCTTGCCCTGCTTTTTGATAGCCACGAGAGCACTTTTGAATTGTACAATCCACGCAATGAATTCAGGCAATCCCACACGGACTGTGGAAATGGAGTATTACAAAGATTTACTTGAATTTACTTATTTGAACTGAACTGTTTGTTTACTTTGATTTGATTTGACGTTGACAGATATAGAAGTGACAGTTTTTTTTTCTATTTCATTAAATACGAAGGCAACAAGCTTGTCGGTCATTAAAGTTTACAAATGTCAACTTCATAACTGAAAAAAAGATTTCTAAAATATTAGAGGAAATAAAAGTAAAAGAGCCGCAGTTCCATGATCTTCAGGATGACGACTATCGAAAAAAATAATAATTTACATCTCTTCCAAAAACTTTACATACCCAATTGACACAAGAAACGATTATCCCAATTGCATACCTACTTTATATTTGATACTCGTATTTATTTACTGAGAAAAAAAAACAAATGTCTGCTAATGGCTAAAGAGCTTAAACGCCACCTTGGTCTTTTCTACATCACAGTTAGTGCTTCGTAACGCAGTTATAAACAAAATGACGTCATTCCGACCACTACTAGTTCAAAGCGGGCGTAACAAAACACTGATATATTAAAATAACTTTATGACAAAAAAATATTTTTGAGACAAGTTTTTGTTGCCTGTCTATCTATCTACTCGTTAAGACAATTCTAACTACCCCTTACACGATGGATTTATCATGTGTAATTTAGGAGTTCCTTTGGCCACCCTGAGTCTCCATCATCAGACCAGCTAAATATTATTGTATTGACGTCAGAACTAAAGGCGTATGCAAATTTTCGGAAACCGGGAAGTGGGTCAAATTTAACTTGCAAGATTTGACCCTTACATACACCTATTACTAATATTATAAAGCTGAAGAGTTTGTTAGTTTGTTTCTTTGAACGCGCTAATCTCAGGAACTACTGGTCCAATTTGAAAAATTATTTCAGTGTTAGATAGCCCATTTTTCGAGGAAGGCATTAGGCTATACACCATACTCACATAAATTGAAGCGAAACGAGGGCGAGTCGCTGCTACATACATACATTGCAAGTTAAAAAAAAGCTTGTAAAAAAAACTCTGTAAGTAATGATCAAAACTATTTGAAATAAAAATAATATTTTATTGAGACAACGCTCTCAAGTACACGTTGTCAATTGTGAAAATTGTGGAAAATAAAAAAATATCTAACCTTTTCTAAACCGCCGGACGTATGGCTACCTTAACCCGAAATCAAAATGGCGGATTGAAAAACGTCTCACGTAGCGCCATCTACATTACGTGATGGCAATCCATATGTGTTGGCCATTTCGAAGGGTGAAAAATTGCTGAATCGCGTTTAGTTTTTTTATTACTAAAGTTAGAGTTTATGATGGCTGATTGATGTTTTTGTTGATTATTAATTAGAGAGGTTTTACTTTGTTTGTCTGTTTGTCTAGCGCATATCAGCATACGAACGAATAAACGGTTTTTTGTGTTTGTTTTTTTTCTTTTTCTTAAAGTCAAATTCGCGATGCGTCTCGTTTTCTTCCAAAGCGGAAAAAAATAAAAAAAATAAAGGAAAGGAAAAAAGAAACAAATTTAATTTAATAAATAATGCGAGATTCGAGAAAAGTCACATTGTGTAAACTGGTATTTTTACCCGACTGAGCAAAGCCCAAAAGGAGGGTTATGTGATTGACCTGTATGTATGTATGTCCGTTCCTATCTCCCCTCGGCTCAACCGATTTTGATATAATTATGGTAGGTCATTAGATTCGTCTTAATAGCGCAGGTATCACTGGGTATGTGTGAACAAAATTGTAAAAAAAAAAATTGTGACGGATTTTACGTGTTTTGATCTTTTTAACATTATATCGACGATAGTATTAAAAAATGCATTCGGATTTTTAAAGGTCACTTTTCATTGTTTCTTTAGTCCAGCCAGGTAACGGACCGCAAGGTTCTTTTCTACTCGCAATAAAACCTGAATAACTCCTAAACTAATCAACATAATTATTAAAAATCTAAAGATATATTCTGAACCGGTATTAAAGAAGCTTTCTTACGCTACAATAAATAAATAAATAAAATAAATAAATAAATATCAGGGGACTATGTCACACTAATTGACCTAGTCCCAAACTAAGCTCTAGGTTTGTACTATGGGTACTAGACAACGATATAAATACTTATATAGAGAAATATATATTTGCGCTCATCACACAAATATCTGCCCTTACCGGGATTTGAACCCAGGACCTCTAGCTTCGTAAGCAGGGTCACTACCAACTAGGCTATCGCGTCGTCAATCAATATTTACGTCAAGTTTTGAAGCATTCTATATATTGGGTCGTATAACATAATATCATGAAGCCCATCGAATGGTCCACGTTCGGGTCCGTTTATAGCTAAGGAATTGAGGGTCTATGTTATAAAACTACCTTTTTGGGTGCCTTCTTGGTTTATTCATCAAAAGGCAAACGATTTTTCGTGGCGAAATGTCGATATGGTAATACCTTATTTGTTGGTACTTGGTGGTGTTTTAGATAATTTGGTTTGAGTTTATGATTTGTAATACCGATATTATAAAGAGGAAAGAGTTTGTTTGCATTGAATAGACTCCGAAACTACTGGTTCGATTTTTAAATTTCTTTGCAGCATTAACGTTTCCATTCGTTAAGTTTTTAAGCCAATCGCGTCACTGGCACATCACGTGATTTTTCGTATCACGTCATCTACCAGTGACGCGATTGGTTTAAAAACTAAGCGAAGAGAAACGCTAGCTGGCGTAGTGCATCTTGTCTGGGCCCTCAGATGTGTTTAATACGGCAGGAATAATTTTATATCCTGTATTCAAAACGGGCTTTTTTGAATAGTTTTAATATAGTGTAAAGAAATAAATACCTACAAGTTAGAAATATTAAAATTATGCTATGATGAAAAACATAGTTTTATTTTAAAGCATAAGTTATGGAAAAATAAACATTATATTTCAGATTACAGTTTTTAGATTTTAGTCTTGAAATTGCAAATGACTATGGGTCATAATCCCACTTACAATCAGGTGGCCCGTGTGCTCGTTTGCCTATTCAATACCATTAAAAAAAATAGGAGTAAAAATAGAAAAGCTATTGTGGCTCTGGTAATTAACACAGGTGTCAGAATTTCAGACCAATGTTTGATAATTATGTTATTACCGGTGTCGAAACATATATGATTAGTGAGACATGAAATAATTGGTATGAGGGTAGGTTATTTTTGTCATAACATTCGTTCTTTTTCTTTGAAAATATTTAAAAAACTATCGGTTGCCCGCGGCAAAAGGATGTGTTAGTAGCGATCCGATTAGACGTACAAGGACCTATCACTATTCTATCGTCGGTGAAACAAACCGCGTAAGTAACATATTTAATAAGGCGCCAAATGCACCTTTTTAATAAGAAAGTAAGGTTCATTGCGCTCTATTATAAACTTATTAGTTACGCGGACTTGCAGTGGCACCGACGCTACTTGGATGGTATAAATGAAGAGAGATTTAAAAAAACAAAGGAGTGAATACTAGGCGATGGGCTTGCAACCTGTCACTAATATACACATGGTAAACATGGTCAGAGTGGCAAGTAATTTTGTAGCTCTGCCTACCACACTCTGGGATGAAGGTGTGACGGTATTTATGTATGTATGTAATATGTATGTATGTATGAATACTGTGATGACGGCTGATAGGGATGTTTGAAAGAAAACGTGCTGCGCCGACCACGAATGATTGGAATAAAGGCCAGATAGTGATGATAATGATGACTAAATATTTAAGTCAGAAACTGCGATTTATCAATTAAATCTAAATATTTAAAGTTAATAGGTTTTACTAGGTTAAAATCAACATACTATTGAGCATTTCAGTAATATTTTTTTCTGATTGAATACAAAATATTTAGCTGTATCTCAAACAAAATATATAGAAAAATAAAATACAAAAAAAACCTGATTTAAACAAGGCTTAATTACGCATAAAATGATTTACTAGGCAATATCTATATACAGGGTGGAAAGATAAGTCGGGCCCTGGAGGGAAAGTACCTTAAATCCTTAAGTAGGCTCATTTTACTTAAAGGAGACATTCCTTTATTTTTAAAAAGAAACAAAACTGCATTCAAAGATTTTCTTAAATTTTCTTGCCTCTCCCGGGAATCGAACCAGGTAAAAATGTAAAAAGTAAACACTCGATATGATTAATGTTAAATTTCACGTTTTATTATTTCTAATACTAAGTGTTACTTAGAGACATTTAATCCCGAACAATAATCCTATCGATTAGAAGAATAAAATAGCTACTTTTAATTTTTCTCATTTTTAGCTAGTTCAATTCCCGGTTAAGGCAAGAAAATTTAAGAAAATCTTTGAATGCAGTTTTGTTTCTTTTTTTTAAATAAAGGAATGTCTCCTTTAAGTAAAATGAGCCAACTTAAGGATTTAAGGTAGTTTCCCTCCAGGGCCCGACTTATCTTTCCATCCTGTACCTATACGATCGTGTTGTAACGACCGTCGTTACGGATACAGTCCACATAGAATAAACTTGTAAAAAGAATGTACAACACAATCTTAGCCAGATTTAAAAGTGTGAAAAACGCTTTGCTCGTTTAAAAAATATAACGGCTAGCAAAACGCGTATTGGCGGTACGCCAAACACGCGACGATTGCTAAAATGGCGTAAGTAACCAGAAATTTCAATAACATATGTTCTTTTGCTTTGGTATAGTTAATGTCAGCGGCGATAGTAAAAGAAATAAAATGTTTTAGGTTTAAAATGTGTAGTGGGAAACGTGATATCTATGACGACAAGAGTTTAACTAGGCAAGGAAAATAAAGAAAATAGAAAAAGGAAGGAATGATTTACGTAAATTCGTTTTATTACACACCTTTGTCGACACCAATTTTATAGAACGTATTAAGGTAAACGTTTGAGTGCTCGTCGCTGTACTAGTATTAGCCCCAATTTTTTTGAATTGCAATTAACAAAATAAGATTAACATTACTTTTGTCACCTCATTTTAGCGATGAGAAATGTTTGTGGCTTTGATATTTCACAAGCCATTTGTTAAGTAAAGAAAAGGACTGCCAGCAAAAGCACCTGAAATTTACTCATACAATCCGATTGACTAACACTTCTTTTCATTTTAAAAATGTCCATATTGTTAAAATTTAAATCGAATTCCATTTAATAAAATTAATTTCATCTCCCAAATCACATGAAAATGTTTGGTGTATAATGTATAAATGAACATGAACACGACGCAAATAAATATTCTCTGTTGACATGTCGAGCACTCGGACGTTTACCTTACTTCGCAGAATTTTCATTTCATCGACAGGCTTTTATAGGCGCAAGAGTTTTGATTTTGCGATAGTCACAAGTGTAATCTAACCTAACCTACTTGAATTGTATTTAAAATAGCCTGTAATCAACACAAATTCGGCAGACAAAATAATATCGGAGGACAATCACTACATATTATAAAACAAAGTAGCTTCCCGCTGTCTGTCCCTATGTATGCTTAGATCTTTAAAACTACGCAACGGATTTTGATGCGGTTTTTTTTAATAGATAGAGTGATTCAAGAGGAAGGTTTTCATGTATAATAAACTTTGTTTTATGTACGGGTGTTACCGAAAACTCACATAAACCGAAGCGTAGCGAGGGCGGGTCGCTAGTCGTATATAAATTGACCTAGACAATTCAATTTTTTTTGGATTATAATGGCCCCATTTATGCTTTGATGATTCTGCCAATGTCGAGGTTGGATAGTGCGCTGCAATTAACCTAGTCCTAAGCAGCTCTAGGCTTGTACGGTTGGCCAAGAAAGTGGTCTACCAGTTTACAAAAGTTTCTGTGAGATGTTATTATGACTAAGGTTGACACTTGTCACTGTCATAATATTATTGCAAGGGAAAACGGTACTTGTTGTATCATGCCGTGCAAATGAACTTCAACCGTAGGGTGGTAGACCGTATTTTTGGCCGACTGTACAATGGGTACTAGATAACAATAAACTTACTTATATAGAGAATCAAATTGGAGATATGCTGGAAAAAGGGCGAATCTTAAGTATCCGAAACCAACGTGCATGCATGACTCGATGTATGAATGTGGAAGAAGCGAAAGAGATTTTGTCAGGATCGTAGCAGGTGGATAAAAGTGGTTTCTGCCTACCCCTCTGGGAAACAGGCGTCGTTTAATGTAGCTATACTAATTTTACACAGCTGAAGAGTTTTTTTGTTTGTTTGTTTGTTTGTTTGCTCGAACGCGCTAATCTCAGGAACTACAGGTCCGATTTGAATTTTTTTTCAGTGTTAGATAGCCCATTTATCAAGGAAGGCTATGGGTTATATATCATACTCACATAAACCGAAGCGAAGCGAGGGCGGGTCGTTAGTGTATGTATATAAATAGAGAATATGTTTATTTAAATACATAGAAAACACCGAAAACTCATGAACAAATACTCGCGCTCATTATACAAATATTTGCCCTTACTGGGATTTGAACCCAGGACCGCTAGCTTCGTAGGCTGGGTTACTATTTAAGGCTAGCAACGATAGCTTGTTTTTTAAGTATGTTTTTCTTTAGTATTTTTATTGTTGTCTTTTCAAATACCCATAGCACAAGCTTAGAGCTTAGTTTGGGACTAGGTAAATTTTATATGACTCTTTATAATATCTTTGGTGTTTATTTTTTCTGTTCAAACGCAAGGCTTTCCGATGCCTTAACTTTAATATACATAGTCTAGAATATTCCAGAACACAATACAAGCAACGAGGTTTTAATATGACCTCCTAAATTAATAATCGTGACGATGAAATAACAATAATACGTTCTATTACGTAATGCCCTATTTACTAGGTTGACCTTGTTCTTTGCATGCTGCCACGTAATATCACCATCGATTAAAAAAAAGAACGTATTTAACCGAAGGTTAGTCGTTATCGTAAGAATTATTATATTTCACTGAGTTCATAATAAAGTTCGGCCATTTTCTTTTTACGGGCAATTTCCTGACGCGAGCTTTTTTAAGTTTAGATTGACTTTCGGGAATGTATGAAAAGTGCAAGAAAGTAACTTTACTATCAGTTTTAACGAAATCGTTGAGGAATATTAATTAATTTGTAAATCCTTCTTTTTTGACATTAAGAAGGCAAACGAGCATTGGCCACCTGACGATAGTGTTAACTGAATCCAATAGACATTTGGTATCTTAAGATTGCAGCGAAATCTTTTTCAATAACGCCTAAACTTAAATGGCTAAGCGCATTTGGTTAAAGTTTGGCACACAGATAGCCCAAATTGTGCTATGTTGCAAAAAAAAAATATATTATGTGATTCTTTCCAAAAAAAAGCGATAATCAACTTCTATTATCTATTGTATGGATTCGCGGGAAATAGCTAGTAATATCTAATAACTAAGTCAAAATTTACTCCCATGTTTTTTTTTATGCCTTACACTGACCAAAAATTTGCTTAAAATGGTGGTAGATATATTTTTTGGTTTATCTAAACTATATATTTAAAATATCAGTAGCTATATGACCTTCAAATAATTTATCAATTTTATAATTTAATTTATATAATACTATTATTAATCGAAATTTATTTCGACATGTAATTTGATATTATCAATAAAGAAGTATTACAGTAGGAGTATCTAATTTAGAGTGTCACATTCAAGTTCATGATTTTTATTTAGCTGCTATTAAACAAAACAATTGTAAAATTAAACAATAAAATTAATAAAACCATTCAAGTCTCCATAACTCCATTCATATTTGAATGGTTTTAGCACTCTAATAAACAGATAACGTGTTCAGGGTTTGACTGCTAATTGTTATCTCCTAACAAAGGGAGATCCCTTAAGGAAGATAACTCAGGGGCTTAGCTTTGTAAACCTAGGTGTATCTAGGTTGATCTTTGTGACGTAATAAACACGGAGTGCTTACGTATGCAATGTAGGTTAATATAACGTAATATCTGTAACGTAACTATGAAATTTATTTAATTAATAAACAACTTTTCAGGCTTCGTTAACTTTCTAACAAAATGTTAATTGCCAGCAATGTAAAGCACAACAATTTGACAAGTGTAAATGACAGTCGACGGATACTTTGATTATTATGATCTGCCCCCGTACCACGACATGCCTTGTACGGTCACGAGCGTTAATTTGAGACCCATTTCAAGAAAAATATGCTTAAAGTTGTCAATGTCATTAGAGATGTCAAGTCATTTGTAACTTTTAAGAAACTCAACCTTATTGTTGTAGAATGTCAGACTGACTTTGGACCTAAGGTGGGTACCAAATTAAATCTTGTGACTGTACCAGTACCAAGCAACAGCGATACTGATATCGATGAACACACAGCACATGCAGTACATTAAAAATGGTCAATATCTAAGAAAATTAATTGTGAAGTTTTTTTTTCATTGATAATGATAATACTTGCAAACAATTGCTAAAGTAATAATACAATCGGCAGTTTTAATAAATGCCCGCATGCCGGTAACACACTATATATTAGTACGTCTAACATTAGTGTATATACAGGGTGGAAAGAGACTCCACGTACAATTCTGTTTTGCTAGAAAGAGAGGAAAAGATCTTTATTGGCTTGTATCTTGGTTATTTTTATATATTCAAAAATGTCTTTCTTGTCTGTTTGTTAGAGGAATCATTTGTTACTGAAGCTGTGAAGAAAAAACATGCATATTCCCTATCTCTCAGAAATAAATCAACATGATTACACGTCAAAAGCAATATGGGTTTACAAACAAAAATAGCCCCTGATACAGCATTTTGACGGTGCACTGCAACATTAAAATGCATTTAAGTTATAGCTTTCTAACTGCAATAGAAGTGCATTCAATTCAAACGTTGCAGGAATGTCTGCATTCCTTTCTCTATAGATTGAACATAGTAGCTTAAGGCGGTAACTCACGCGCAGCAGGAGCTACGACGTGGGGGCTACGGGAAATGTAGCACGTGCTACGCCGTAGAGAAATGGGATGCGCTCACGAAAGTGATTGTTCAAGAAAGTTCTAAGTTGTTTGAAATGGTGTTGTAAAGAGCGAGGTTAAAAATTTATATTTAAAGATGGCTGAGGTTGTTCTAGGAATTTCAAGTTTCGTCTTTCTTATTTATTGAGTTTCTTGCGGCGTTTTAGTACCTAGTGGTTTTCTCTTGGGACACGTTGGTAGATTTTTGACGCGTTAAAGTGCCCGTGCTTACTGAATAACATAAATCATATCGATGAAAAAAAAATGACTTGCATTTCGATTATTTACTTCGTAGATAACCTTAAAATGTTTTATCATTATAAACTTCTTGTAGCGTTAATATTATAGGTCTACCAGTATCTCATGAAAAAAAGGGAAATTCAAATTTAGGGCTTGCAACTCCGGGGTAACAGGATTTAAAGGTCTTGATACTTGATTTTCCACTCGTACAATAAAATAAAGATGTGGCGGACTCAGTCCGCGTAGAATTCTTTCTTTTTGGAAATTATTTTATTTCTCGGGATAAACTTTAAATATCACATTGGGCAATAAACTATCTATGCCGTGAAGATGGAACAAAGCTTAGAGGGACGGAACAAACCAATATTTATAACATTAATTAAAAACGGTTAGTTACCTACCTAACCCTTAAAACTAACTTTGGACTTGCATTTTTTATTGTTTGAGTATTAAGGTTAAATTAAAACAATCATGTTCATTGTGTATGTTTATTAGGATTTAGTTGAAAATGGCTTCATTAAACACAACGACGTATTGTTTGCTTAGCTAACAATACTGCACAGGTCCAAATGAATATGTACAATTTTGAATGTTTTATCATATCAAATTAACTCTTAATTTCGTATTCTGAAGAAAAGGTGAGGTTTTTTTTCCTATGAAAACATCATGAAGATCGTGCCACACAGGCGGTGGCAAAAAAATAAGGTTTCTAAATGGACTTTTACGTTGCAGAAAAAAAAGCCAAGTGGAGTTATAATATAATACGTTCCTGCAAATAAGGAATTTAAAGTATCAATATTATTTGGCTTCAGTTACTAGTCCATTACAAACACGACACTAAACCAAATATTGTGTTTGATTTACATCTTCTTGCTCACAATTTTTACAGTACACATGATTAACGATATTTTTCGCCTGGGATCGAAGGGCTTTAAGGGCATTTTCCTGATAACTAACGCTATATTTCAGTAAAAACAACAAACAATAACAAACTCTGAAAAGCTGTGAAATTTGAATTGACAGGCGTAAGGTAACATTGCCATATGAAAATCGATATATTTTTACTTTTAAATTTTTCATGAGATTCTGGTAGACCTATAATTAGTTAATAGATTACTTTAAGAATTTCATAAAATTTTACCTTCATTCATTTATTTATTTCAGCCCACATCCACCCACTAAAGCAGGGACCTCTTGAATTTATCTTGAATATCGACAAAAAAAAGAAAAAAAAAACATAAAAGACATTAGGCCGTACGGGCTTTCCCTCTCGAAATTGCATAATATGCCACAAATAAATCTCATACTACATTTTCTACGGCTATTGACGAACTGTTACATTAAACATTGTGTCAAACATCGTGCCACTTTATGACGGAAAATATACATGTAATTTCGTACAGTAAAAATCTTACCTATTGTGACAGCTCGTCCACGGCCGTTACGTCCATAGCTCTGCTGTGATGTGTCACAACACACGTCTTCAGCTTTTTTGCTGTGACAGCGGCTTGTGTTAAACCCTAAAACGGCACAGAGTCCGTGCTTCCTATAAATGCAATGGGAATTAGGGGACTGTGGTCTTAGTTTACGTCTCTCGACGTACCGTCCGTGAACGAGTAACTAGCACATCGTTGCTTAAATACAAAAGAGGGTTTTGCGGGTGGTAGGACCTTGTGCAGGGTCCGTCCGGATCGCTACCACCATCTTATCCATTAACCTACCGCCAAACAGCAGTGTTCACACTGTTGTGTTCCGGTTTGGGGATAAGACAGCCGGTGAAATGACTAGCATAGAGGTATTCCATCTTAGTCCTCAGGGTTGGCAACGCATTTGCAGTCTTAGGATTGCATTGCAGTCTTGTGAATGCAAATGTCTATGGGTCACAGTTTCCACATACCATCAGGTGGCCTGTGTGCTCGTTTGTCTTCTCTATGCCTTAAAAAAAAAAGGGACACAAATCAAAATGTGCTTGTGTTGCATTTAAATTCGGAATGCTATATACTTTAAGTTTAAAATCAAACTATATCTGTTTTTGTTTTGTGGCGCTTTTGTATTTAAGCAGCAACATGTTGTCCGCACTTGTTAGTCGCTTGAATCTCCCTATCTAGTTAGTAACAAGACGCACTGGGCGACAAGCAAGAAAATACAACTTGTGCTACCCGTGCTGAGAAGATTACAGACATATGGCAAACAACGCCACAGATAAAGGCCCTTAGGAGCAAACCAACCCATCATTACCGTCCTAAAAAAATAAGCAACAAAAACCCTTCTTAAAAAATATACTAGCCACTATCATTGGTAAGGATCATTGTCAGGGAATGGAATAACCCTTCAAAGGTTTAAAAGGGGTCGAAGGAACTTCAGTGGAAATGTTTAATCTGACTAGAGGTACGGTACATATTTGTACAGTGCCTCTATTTTGTCTTTGACGTGTTATTGTTGTGTTTTTGGTCGCCATTACTGTCAATTGACAAGATTTCATATTTTCAAGACTTTAATTTTATTCGTTTTATAGATACTATTTGGAAAGAGGAAGACACTAAGGCGGACTTGCGCGGACCAGAGTTAGCCCTTAACCCAGAGTTAAGCGTCTACTTTTGTACGTGGTTTGCCGCCTAACCTCGGGTTAAGACGCTAACTCTGGTCCACGCAAGTGGGCCTAAGGGCCACTTGCACGAAAAGTTTAACCCTGGGTTAAGACACTAACTCGAGTTAAAATGACAGTTTTCGTATGAATCTGACGTCTACTAACTCGAGTTAGTGCCTTAACCCAGGGTTAAATTCTGCGTGCAAGTGGCCCTAACTCGGGTTAGTAAACGTCAGGTTCATACAACAAATGTCATTTTAACTCGAGTTAGTGCTTTAACCCAGGGTTAAATTCTGCGTGCAAGTGGCCCTTAGTGCCTTAACCCAGGGTTAAATTCTGCGTGCAAGTGGCCCTAAGTATCTATCCATCTGTCAATAGTGTCAATATCAAATTTGAAGTATGACAGCTATTTTTCTCGTGAAAAAGGCAATGGTATTATATCTATTCAGGCATAGTATTGGTAAAACTCGATATTTTTATCAACGTACTTGTAATTTTATAAATAAAGAAAAATAAATCTAAATAAATATTTTGCCGTGTTCAGGAGGTAAAACCCTTTCGATTCGTATAAATAGTAATTTGCAGGTGTCACCAAAATGAAATGTTGTCAATTGGATAAGAGATATCGTAACACTTCAAGGGTAATTTGGTTTTACACAGTGGAAGTCATCAGGTCCTCTATTTTATTGTTTTAAATCATATAACCTTTGACGTGTTACGGTATTTATTGATTCGGCTGCCATGACTGTCAAGTAAAAAAGAGCTATCGTAACGTCTACAATACGATAACGTGTCAAAGGGCATATGCTTTGAACCTGTAGCTTGCAAGTTGTTGACGATAATAGTAGCCGAGTTAAAAACGTTCCCAAAATACGTCAAATCAATATGGCTTAACCGTGTTTAGTAAAATCATAAGTCTTTTGATTTACTGTGTAAAGCCATTATTGCCTCTGACATGTAAGTACATTGTTTTGACAGCTAAATATAAGGGGACAATCTCACACCAATTGACCTAGTCCCAAACTAAGCTCTAGACTTGTACTTATTTATTTATTTATCGTATGGCTTTATTCTCTACTTAGATTTTTAATGTATTAGATTTAAGGTATGCGATTGCATCCGTCGAAAGATTCTTAAGTTCCGCCGCTTGCCCGCTAAATTTGGTGAGAGGACACTCGAAGATGATATGGTGGACTGTCTGGTCTGGATAGCCACACTGGCAGCCTGCCGACTCGCTCCACCCCCATTTATGCCACAGAGACGCACAGTTGCCAACCCCTGTCCTGATTCGGTTGAGCAGGCACCAAGTTCGTCGGTCATCTTGGAAACCCGTCGGCCTGTTGGTGAGATTGAGCTCGAAGAGGTCCTTAGGTATATATCTGGAATCCCATTCGGCAGCCCATGATTGTAGCAGGTCTTGTTGGGAGTCAGGGTCGTGCATCTTTAGTGCGGGGGGGTTTCGGGACTTTAGCCTGGTATCCATAAACTCATTTAGATCGTTGTGTATTGGCAGTTCATCGTTCGTGCGCATTTTTTTTCTACTAGACAATGATATAAATACGTATATAAAGAAATATATACTTAAATATATAGAAAACATCTATGACTCAGGAACAAATATTCGCGCTCATCACACTAATATCTGCCCTTACCGGGATTTGAACCCAGGACCACTAGCTTTGTAGGCAGGGTCACTACCTACTAGGCCAGCGCGTCGTTACTTGACAGTAGGTAATAGCAGACGATTTAAAAACAATACCAAAAACCACCGTGTACCGTGTTTAATAAAATCAGAAGTCTTTTGATTTACTGTGTAAAGCCATTAGTGCCTTTGACATGTTAGTACATTGTTAATGTTTTGACAGCTCTCATTTACTTGACAGTAATCGGGACCAGGCCTATTGCCTAACGCACTTGCAATCGCAATCGTTTTCATTTTGACAGTCAAAAGCCACTTTGAAGCCGATTCCGATTGCGAATGCGTCAGGCAAAAGCGGGTTAAAAACAATACCAAAATAAATCAATGATGATATGGTTGGTAGCAACCATACTAAAAAAGCTTTGAGTTTATATTCTACGCGGTTAACAATATTGCTTATGACCAGTGGGCGGAATTGCTCATGGCAAAAACCAAACGTCAATAGAGTTGGAACGTTGAATATTATCGACATTTTTTTCTTTCGATAAGTTCAGTCACCTTTTACATTTCTGATTTTAACATTAACCTCTTTGATTAGCGAGTTGACCATTTGACCTCTTTGATTAGATTAAAAGTAAATTGTATGGCAGTTAAATGTCATTTTTGTCACTAGTTTTTTTGCAACTAATTCACGTTTGTAAAAAAAATTAACACATGGATAAATAAGTATACAATATACTGCTCTAAATGTAAAGTTCACTTAAAGCAACTAAAAAAGTATAGCGTTGAAACCCACAACAAGTAAAACACGTTCACCTGAGTTAACGATAATAGTTTTTATCTAGATTTGATAATATTTCTCGTTTGTTGCAACATTCCATAGAAAAAAATTAATAATCCACATTTCCGGTTTTTTTTTAAATATATTTGTTGTTCTTGTTCATCGAACAAAAACTTACGGACGAATCGTTTTTGCGGAAAGATACGCTAGGTAAATATAATTTCAGTTTATTCGATAGTCGATAAAACTCAACGTTCCAACTCTATTGACGCTTGATTTTTGCCATGAGCAATTCCGCCCTCTGCTTATGACATATCATCGTATTTTACAATGTCAAAGACAATATAGTTTTTACTCTGACGAATAGAGGCCCTGGTCCTCTATTTCACCATGTAAAACCATATTGCTTTGGACATGTTACTGTACTGTTAACATTAAAATAGCTTGTATTTAACTGGCAGTAATTGCAGCCGAACAAACAATAAGATAACATATTCATAGGAACATGGTTTTTATAAAGTAAAATAGAGTTTGAAATAAAAAGACAACAAATAGAAAAATAGAAAATTAAATAGTACCTAAAATAGAAAAAATAAGTAGTTATTGAAAGCAAATAGAAACGTTCTCTAAACGTTTTCTAAATAAACACATATGCCATTCGACCCCCCTCGCCTCGCGCTGAATCTATGGTTCACATTTGGTTTAATGCGAGCCATTTCTCCCCGCGCGCGCAACGGGAAACCGTTTAGTTTTTCTCGAAACCAAATTGTTTTTGAAATTGAAATTTCCTTTGTATGTAAGAGGATTAGAGAATAAGTATCACCACCACGTGCAGAAAAAAAACCTGTATTTAGTCTTAATTACAGTCTTCTCCCGCGTGTTTGCCGGGTTAGAATAGTGCCACTCCATGTCTTCCCGTGGACGTTGTAAGAGACGACTAAGGGAATAAAGGCTGTGTAGTACTGTTAGGCGATGGGCTTGCAACCTGTCACTACGAGTAATACACTGGTAAACATCTTAGGCTAATTGTGCAAACAGTGGTTACAGAATTATTAACAAATTTTTAGAGTTGTTAGTAATTCTGTAGCTCTGCCTACCCCACTCTGGGAATAAAGGCGTGAGCTTATGTATGTATGTATGTGTACAGTCTTCTTGGGTAAAATCGTCTATTGAATACAAAACGGACACATTCCAAAATAATTTGCTCTTCCATTAAAAATCATATTGCAACCGCTTCTAATTTTAAAATGCAACACTGACTCATTTCGGATTGTGACCGTTTTGTATTCAATGAACGAAATGTTTGATCATAATCATGTCATTATGGCATTTGAATTTGACAGATAAGGACAAAGTATAGTTTAGCTACTCCACGGTTATTCCACGTTTAAAAGTAAGGGTATTCGTTTGTTAGATACAAAAAAAAGTAAGTATAAATCGTGTTTAAAATAAATCCTATATCGAGTTTGAAAACTAAGTGCCCTCATTAACGTAACAATTAAATCTATTCATAGAAACAGATACAACTGCTTTCTCTTATTTGTCTTTGTATCTCATTAGTACCAGGGTAGCATCACGTTTGCGGAGGTGTACTAAAACCATTATAATTACAATAAGGGCGTTGTCTCACTAGCGATTAATAAACATGTGGTAGTAAGTGAATAGTGAATATGTTCAATTGACGTTAAACAGACAAACCGTTTATTTACTTATCCACTGCACAGTAAATTATTATTTTTAAAAGAGTAGGTAAGTAGTAAGTTTACACATCACTAACTAATTAAGGCTATATATTTTATGATCACAGACATTTTGGAATTAATAATATACACGCAATTTAAAAAAAAACGGGGTAAAGTAATATGTATGGAATTAACGCATGCGTGTGTGTGTGTGTGTATGTATGTGTGACGTGTGTAAGTGGCAACAACGTACCTAATTATGTATTTCTTAAAGGAGACTCAATTCACGTTCAGTCTCAGCCCTAAGACTGACAGTGGGCCTGACAGTCCAAAATCTGAACGAAATGGTATGGATCATTCAGAGAAACTGATAGTTTGTGTTCTAATATAGACAAATAGATGTTTGTGTTCTAATATAGTGTTGATAGATGTATATGTGAAACAAATAAATAAATAAATAAATAAATAATATGATGATCTTTCTGTAAAACCGCATGCTTTAAATTTTGAAAAACGAACACGGCAAATTTAATTTGCCTATTGCGCATTGGCACCGTAAGGCAGAATTACGTACCGTTTTAGCAGACCTGCTTTGTCGTCTCGATCCGCGACCAAATTAAAAATGCATGCACTAACTTATTAATGCGCTGACGGGACAACTTAGCTCAGCCGGTTAATAACTCCACAATGAATGTGCAAGGTTTATCCGAATACAGTAGAACACAATTTATATGGCGTGTCGTGAATCTTCGTTCGCGCAGACGCCAACAACGATTCCGATGATTTCCGAAAGCATGATTAAAACCCACGATCAGACTTCTACGTAATAGTTATAAGGTGCAAATTAAATTGCATCTATTTTTTCCATCTCAGTCACGCAAGTTTGACGGCTGACTGAATGACACGCGGGCGCGCGTCAACATGGCGTCACTAATAACCAATAATAGCACAGAATACAGACGCGCAACGCTTGAATCATGCTGATTGGTTCCCGTGTTTCGAAAATTCGTCTGATTCGTCTGCGCAGGTACATCGGTAAACCATGTCAGTTATGTTTTACTGCATACTTGTAGTTGTAATGTATATAGAAACGCGGTCTTGTGTCCGTCACTGCTGGGGCCGTAGCCAAGATGAAACCGCTACCAACGTTTTTCTTTTCCATCACTCAATATGTATAACGTGGTTTATCGTTACGCACAAGAATATCATCCCAAATATTTTAAGTGATAGAAACGAAAAACGTTCGTAGCGGCTGCCACTTGGCTAGGCTCCGGTAGTGTCAGCAAGCTAAACGTTCATGAACAAAATAATACAAGTTACATATTCGATTTTATTGGAACCATTTTTTCCTTTAAAGACCAGCCACCTATTTCACCATATTGACAATGACACGTGATAGGTGACAATTTGATGTACATTGCAAAGTTAACACGCTGATACATTACAGGGTATCATTTAACCACCTGTAATTTATGAAAATCTTGTATTGTGCTCGGAATGACATGAATGTCTTCTTTATTTCCTGTCCTTCTTGGGTTTTTAATTGACACTACACACACGTGACGTGCGTCGACCAATCGCCTAGCTTGAAACACGCTCGAAAATCACCAGTGTGATAACGCCCTTACTCTTATTTAGTAACAATTTGCTGTATGGAAGGTTCATATGAAAATAGAAATGGTTTATTTTATGTTTGATGAAATAACGCTTCTAATGAGTATGTTTAAGAAGAAAACAAAATTATATTAGGTACCTAAATTGTAAAGAGAATATTTTCTTACAGATAAAGTTGCTTTATATATTTTAAAGTGTGTCTGGATTGCTTCATCTTGTGGAAACTACAACAGACAGACATGTTTGTTTAATTGTGTGCATGGTTAACTGATAAAGAACGCCTTTATAGGCATTAATTCTGCCTCTTTGTACCTTTACATTTATTTATACCTATCGTGCAAAAAAGGTTTAAATAAATAAATGTAACACCCTTCTTAAAGTTAAACAGCAGGTGAAGGTAAACGAGCACACAGGCCACCTGTCTACTATTTCACCATCGTGACAATCACAGGTGACAGATAACAATTCGGTATACATTGCACATTTAACAAGCTTTCACATCAGTTTTGCGGGTAGTAGGACCTTGTGCAGGGTCCGTCCGGATCGCTACCACCATCTTATCCATTAACCTACAGCAGTTTTCGCATTGTTGTGTTCCGGTTTGGAGATAAGACTGCCGCTGAAATGACTAGCATAGAGGCATTCCATCTTAGTCCTCAGGGTTGGCAACGCATTTTCAGTCTTAGGATTGCATTGCAATCTTGTGAATGCGAATGTCTATGGGTCACAGTTTCCACTTACCATCAGGTGGCCTGTGTGCTCGTTTGTCTTCTCTATGCCATAAAAAAAATGGGATTCATATCAGCTGCTGCATTGCACTGAAATGTCACCTGTCACCTGTCATTGTCAGGATGATGAAATAGGGGGCTGATGGTAAACATGTGTATCTCTAGACTAAAATCTAAAGACTGGAATCCTTTAACCACAATTGCGTTATCTGAAGACTAAAATGGAATCCATGCAAGTAATTTCCATGGTTGCATGTCTTATCCCCACACCACACCGGAACACAACAATGCGACAATCGCGACCTTATGACGTAATAATCGATCAAAGCTCCTTGTTGAGGTTTATAAATATAACAAAACCACTTCCGTGTCAGCTTGTTAAAGAACTGCTTATAAAATATGGTGACCTTGCGCTGTGGCTTTGTTTTACGGAATTTGGGCCGTATTCAGTGCTGAAGTATCAATATCGGGTCAAATTTTATAGAAATTATGGTTATGATAATCGATTTGAATATTTTCATATTTACAGTATCGTAAAACGGGGTGAGTACGGACACAACTTAAAATAAGTCATAACTTGTTACAAATAAGAACCAGTATTAAATGGACAATAACGTGACGTCTATTGGAAATAATTTCAGTCTTATAATTAGTAATATACGCTTCACTTTAGGTTGTGTCCCTACTCATCCCTTAATATTTGTTTCTCAAGTCTCTTCGTTTAACAAGTTTTTATTAAACTTGCAATGTATGTATGTTTGTACATTGTATGTTTGTATGTTTGTATGTATGTATGTATGGTCGGGTCAAATTTTGCAACTTAAATTTTACTTACTTCCCGTTAACAGAATGGGCTGAAATTTGGTCTACATAGGTAAACCCGATGACAATGCAATATTATGGTACCTAAGAGCTGATCTGATGATGGAGGCGGAAGGTGGCGACAGGATCTCCGCTATTCTTAACGTAGACCCACCGTGTTAGAACTCAATAGTTTGGACTCAATATGCAGATAAAGATTTTGCAAAGACAAGTACTATTGGCAGCAAAAGCTTGACCTAAACACGAAATTTTGGAAACTTAGTCTATAAAACACGAGTGACAAACATACTGTACGTTACGAGTGCGAATAGCTTGTCGAAAGCTATTAAGAGGCTTGATACAATAAAAAAAACAGGCCGTTTTAAGATTTATATTACGAATCTAATTCATTTTGCATTTGATTACGTCCAGTTTTTAAAATAACTACGCGAGTACTTTCTTTTCTTTTCTTTCATTCAGTAGTCTATATGTATATGGATGACCGTATCGTAATAAAAGTTTGTTAAAATTAACAATCAATTTAAGTTTTTCACGTTATTATCTAGTCCAAATTATAGTTTTTTTTTAACGACGAGAAGTATAGGAACAGTAAATCAGGAAGACTATTTATTCTTACATACATACATACATTTAATCACGCCTGTTTCCCAGAGGGGTATGCAGAGGCCACTTCTTTCCACTTGCTACGATCCTAATTATTCATTATTTGAGCTTATACTTTTCGTGTAACCCTGTCACACCACCCCACTCAAACATGAGTGATGCGGCATTAATACGTCAGTTAAATGCGACGGAGTTCTAAATACACGAATAAATTTTACTAACGTGGGTAGCTAAATTAATTCGGAATTTAAACGAGTTCAGCGCCACCTACACTATCTGATTAAATCAGTACTTCATTATAAACATTTTCCAAGTAATTATTGGTTCATTAATGCATGACCACGAAGTAAGTTTGGGGTAACTCTACCGTAACACCCGAAACGGCTACTTTTTATAAGTGATTCTCTCGTTATTGCTCTTATAAATTTATTTGTGGAATAAAAGAAGATGTATTGACTAAGATTGAAAAGGGCATGCTTCGATGGTTCGGTCATTTGGAAAGGATGGATGAAAGAAGATTGACGAAAGAGATATACAGATCGAAAGTGAGTGGACGGGTCGGAAGGGGCCGCCCTAGGCATACTTTTTCGAGTCAAATCGGTGAAATACTGGAAAAGGGCCGAATCTTAAGTACCCGAAACCGACGTGCGCGCATGACTCGATGTATGAATGTGGAAGAAGCGAAAGAAATTTGTCAAGATCGTAGCAAATGGAAAGAAGTGGTCTCTGCCTACCCTCTGGGAAACAGGCGTGATTTAATGTATGTATGTATGTATGTATATTTATTTAGGAAATGAAAATAGGTACTATCCAAATAGTTGACCATTCAATATTCATTTTCCTAGTTCCTTATTACAATATAAAAATAAACCTTTTTAGATGAGTTCGTGTAACACCCGAAACGGTGGTTTGACCCAACAGTCTCCATATATTTTTTTACCACAATGAGTAACGTTTAGCCACAAAAGCCGTAAGTAGGGATAAAAAAGATCCACGTCCTCTATATAGGTTGTCGCTGTTTTAATTTGGACCCAAGTGTGCGTCCATGGCCTCCCCGATCACCCGACCTCATTTCATTACCGGAACGGCAATCGCTGCGGCAAAACAAAAATTCGTTTCGTGTTGGGGCTCGTTTTAGGGTTGCGTAACTATGGAACCTTTTTATACTGTATTTTAATAGCTTACTTAAGAAATTCACCATGTTGGTTGTGTTACCAGTTTGAGAGAGAGAGAGAGAGAAAAACTTTATTAATAAAGAATACACTGTATTACAAAAAGGAACGATATCTTGCGGACCCCAAACTAGGCTGAGCCTGTATCTTGGGACCCAGTGAGTCGGTTTACATTCAACACAGGAACCACTTAAAAAAAAAGAGAATTAAGTAGTTAAAATACAAAATTATTAACAATAGAAGTAGACTATGGTTTACAACATTTAACAACATTATTTGGTCATGGCAGGAACTAAAATTAATTATTATTATTTATTATATTATAAAAGGAATGTTTGTATGCGTGTGTATGTGTGTGTGTGTGCTTAGCGAGAATCTTAATTTGTATGTGAGTGAGTCTTTTATTGAGGACAAATAAGTAAAATGGAATGAGACTCCTATGCTGCAGCTGCTGTTAGACTAATAATTGCCTCAGTGTCATTATTATGACAAGGTTAATAACCACCTTTTGAGTATTTTCTTTACCTTCATTGTTGTGCAATTTTTCATGTCACTAAGTTTGCTCACCGCATTGTAAACGTATGTGTTGATGAAGGATGGAGCGCGTTGAGCAAGAGCTGATGTGGTCCTATGACCTGGCACTCTACAAATTTGTTTACACAGGAGTAGGTCCCGCAGAGAAGACACGGTACTTTTGTGAACTCGAGTGACAGCATGCAATATAACTCACTGACTTTCGATCGATGGCGATGGGCTTGCAACCTGTCACTAATACACTGGTAAACATCTTAGCCTAAGTGTGCAAAATGTGGTTACAGAATTATCAAAAAGTTTTTAGAGTTTTTGGTAATTCTGTAGCTCTGCCTACCCCACTCTGGGAATAAAGGCGTGAGTTTATGTATGTGTATGTATGTACTTTCGATCTGTAAAAGTAAATTATAAACAAACTTAAATTATGAACAATATTTTTACTAAATTTAGGTACAAGAAAAAAAAAGACCATTAACCAATTCTCGACGACCGCGTTCCGTTTTATCCCTTCCAATTTCGGGAGAGCTTATTTGACCCGTTTTTGCCAGGATTAACGCTGGCCTGTCCGTCACAATTTCGACTAGTTCGGCTTAAGAGTGGTGCCACGGCTCCGGCAGCCAGACAATTATTGTGTTTTCTGTAACATTCGTACAGTCAGCCAAAAATGTGGTCTACCCTACGATAATATTATGACAGTGACAAGGTAAGGTTGGTATCCATTGTGTCGAACTAAACATTGTATAATATTAAGATTATAGTACTTACTGTTATTTTAAGTCTTCCTGCAGACAAACTGTACTAACACAGTTTTGCAGTGCTTTTGTATTATTTGTAATTTTTGTTGCTGGTTTAATAAATAAATAATAATAAATAAATAAGTGTTAACCTGAGCGATAATTAGATCTCACAGAAACTTTTGTGAATAATGGTAGACCACTTTCTAGGCCAACCGTAAATAAACCATGCCTAATGGGTACCTATTAAATAACCACCATTTGCAATATTTTTGCGCAATAAAGATTGAATAAATAAATCAATAAATAAACTAGAGTAACCTTCTGTGAAAAAATATCTAACTGATATATTTATTATTTATTAGGAACACAAACAGTCATTTACATAGATCTTATTAGATTAAAAAAAAACATTGACAAACAGTGTTTTTTTTTTTTTTTTTTTTTTATTTATTTATTTATTTGATATACACAGTTACAAACAATAAAAACAAATGTAACACAAACCATGCAAGGTTTTTCTGTACACCTGGAACGCCGAATACATCATATTACTAATTTTGTGTAACCTATTTAAACATTAGCAAGAAGGATAGTGCTGCGCCAATGTGCACCTTCTCAACCACTTGAGAATGGCGATGCGCATACGACGCTACACAGCAACAGGTTCCTTATCTGATCTATCACGCGGCGTCATACCCGGACACCGCATGTACAGGATGTTTGCATTCATCATCATCATCATCATCATCAGCCCGGGGGCGTCCACTGCTGGACAAAGGCCTCCCCCAAATTCACTTTTTATAAAATACTCCAAGATAATATTTTTTTATTAGGGTTCTTATATTTTTCTTGTTTATTTCTTTTTTTAATTCTTTAGGCAAAGTATTTATGAGATAAGGTATAAAAAAGTTATTTGTCCGCCTTCCATAAAAGTTATTAGTTTTTGGTAAGATTAATTTTATATTTTTCATGCTTCTTATTTGATAGTTTCCAGTATTAGTAGTAGGTTTATCAACATAATTAAAATAGTTTCCCGTCAAAAGAAATAGTTTCGTTTTATCGTGAACAGGAATAATTTTGCAGTATTTAAACAGATTGCCATAGTCATCCCTAAACTGTTCTTTAATTACAGGCGGCACTATAGTCTTGAGTATTCGTGTTTGCAAGTGATAAATTTTGTCGAGGTGCGAACAGAAGGTCCGCCCGTAACAATTTAAGCCATAAGACACCAAAGACTCACCCAGTGCTAGATATAACGAACGAAGTATGGAATATGGTATTTTATATTTAATAATTTTAAATTTAGACAGTATTCCGCGTAGCTTGTCACAAACGTAATCTATGTGGTTTGTCCAATTGAGACGGTTATCTATTATAAGCCCTAAATACTTCTGCTTACGCACCAATTCGACAAGCGGACAATTACATGGCAACTTGCTCTCATGAAGGCAGTCATGGTTGTGAGCAATCAAGTCGAGTTTGACTTTTTTAGTGTTATGACTTGAACTTAGGTACATCAACTTTGTCTTGTCAGCATTAAGCACAAGACCTGCATCATGCGACCATTTAGCCATGGTGTCAAAGTCGTATTGAATTTTTGCTAAAGCTTTTATTGGGTCTTTATCTTCAGCAACAAGGCACGTGTCATCCGCAAACTGATACGCATCACAATGCTGCACAACATTCGTCACGTCATTAACATACGTTAAAAAATGAAGCGGGCCAAGAACTGAGCCCTGAGCTGTGCCCTCAGTTACCTTAAACCTCCGGCTCATATCAGCTCCCACTTTAACGGTAAAAGAGCGGTCAACCAAGTAAGCTTTGCACCAGTTAAGTAAATTACCTCTGATCCCACAATTATCTAGTTTTTCAATAAGCGTATCGTGGCGAAGCGTATCAAAGGCATTGCTGTAGTCTATGAATAAGACCAAAACTTGTTTCCTGTCATCTAGATGTTTGTTAATAGTGTTCGTGAATTTTTCCAGTAACATAGTTGTACTCTTTCCCGGCTGAAACCCAAACTGTTGGTTGGTCAATACCTCGTTAGCATCGTAAAACTCATAAACTTGGTTAGAGACGTATTTTTCTACTATTTTGTCTATAGAGGGCAATATTGTGATGGGTCTGTAATTCTGGTAGTCACTACGGCTACCACTTTTATGAACAGGTCGCACAATTCCCGTTTTAAGGTCTTGTGGGTACTTGCCGGTGAGCACACTGATGTTTATTAAATGAGCTATTGCTGTTGCAATGTTATGAGATAGGTATTTTATGTCAACCGCTCTAATACCATCAAAACCAGGAGCTTTGCTTACATTAAGAGATTTGATGATTTGTAATATACTGTCCTGCTTAGCTTTCCGGAATCTTAGCGACACATTTATTGGATTAGCATAATCATTTTTATCTAACATTTCCCTATTACAAGTGGGAATTATATTCTTAACATTCGTAATAAATAAGTTTCCAAAGTTGTTGGCGATATCATTATATTTATGCGTATTTTTAGCGAATGCGCTGATTACAACATCATCAACCGTCTGTTTTATTCTACCTGTTATTCTATTTAATATAAGCCACAATGCCTTAGGATTATGTTTATTTTGTATAATTTCACCCCTTAAGTAATTATTTTTTGTTTGTTCTATAAGTTTATTTGCAAAATTTCTAGCTCTGTTATATGTCCTTCTTAATATCTTATTATTACTGTCGTTTTTCCATTCATTAAATAATTTATCCCTATAACTACACGCCTTTATTATCCGATTATTTATCCATTTATTTACTACACCTTTTTTTGTAACTTTCACGATACTTCTTCCGGCTTTTTTATAACACTCTGTAATTTTATTTTTAATGAATGCATAAATCTCGTCCACACATGACATGGAATGGGTCAGCTTCCAATCTATTTCATCCAAAAGTGACCTCAATAATTGAGTATTAAACGAGACTTTGTATTTTTGAACATGCCGTACCTGCGGTGAGCCGACGCACGCCAGGAGTACGGCGCGGTGATCGGCCAGTACAGTTCCGACAGCCGCGGTGAACAGCTCTTGTGTGCGCGATCTCGCGTAGATATGGTCCAGACAGGATTTGCATGTTTTGCCATTCCTTATTTCTACTCTTGTGTAATCCGAGATCCCACACACAAGTCCGCAACCGTACATGATGTTATTGTACTGATTTTTTACAGCGTTATTAGTTTTTAAATCTATATTAGTGTCTCCCAAAACAAATAAGTCACAGTCCGAACGTACATTTTTTAGTAATGGTTTTAGTTCCTCAAGGAAAAGGTATTTGCTGTTATGCGGTGGACGGTAGACCGCGCACAGATACGCGGAATACTTGGAAAAAGTAGTTATTTTACCCATTAAACACTCAGAGTGAAGTGTCTTAGTGTCGATTATGTTAAATTTATGTTTCTCTCGGATGTATATTATTATGCCACCACCTTTACGTCCCTCTCGCAGTTTAGTGTGCATTACGTAACCGTCCAGCGCATATATGGAGCTTATGGAACTAGATATATTCGCCTCTGTTATCACAATAACATCTATAGGTACTTTACAAGATACTACACACTGCTCAAGGGCTGTAAAATTTTTAATCATTGATCTTATATTAATGTGCATACATAAGAGATTACTTAACTTAACCGGAATACCTTTAATAAAATTACATACATTATTACAATCCACTAATTCACAAATATCATCATTAACTACCGCCATTGTTTATTTAAAAAGTTATTAATTAAGCATGTTAAAACAAATAAAGGCATTTATAGCAAGTTTTTTATATCATCTAGAGATCTTATGATAAGCGCCTTACTGGTTTTGTCCTTGCGGGCCCTGATAATACCTTTTTTGCACCAAATGAATTCGTATTTAGCCGCAAGCTCCTGTTTAGCACTATAGAGAAGCCTCTTGTTATACGGCGAAAGCAATGCCCTAATGTGCACATATCTCCCCGCGGTCTCATGGGGAGGTTGAGGTGACACATCAGAGATTGAGATCTTTATACTTTTTGCAGTGTCTACCCACTTCTCTTGCACATCTTCACTTTTCATTTTCAGACGTATTTGACCCGGACGCTCACTCGCTCCCACGACCTGTTTCGCTTGGATAATATCAGAGCTTGGTAGGTTCAGCTTTGTTGCTATCTTGTCAGCTATTTGCTGGACATTTCCACCCGTTATCTGAGGCAAATTAGCCACCTCAATGAACGTGCCAAGATCTCTTTGTTCCATTTCATGAAACTTTTGTTCGACTGCAGCGATTCTGGTTTCAAGATGGGTATTTTTATTTGTTAGTTCTGTATTTTTGTTTTTTAGGTTTTGAACGGTTTTCTTGAAGCCTTCAATGGTCGCGATGAACTCATCCATTTTATCGCTATAAACCTGTATTGCTTCACGTATGTCCCGCATCTCATTCTTAATTGTTCTCTCCACTTGGTGAGATATATCTCGTATCAACTGCTTACTTGCGGTGGCCTGCGATGCTTGTAGATCACAGGAATGAACAGCGATCCGTTCCTTTTCGATGAGGACGCACGACATTCATGACATGTGTAGTCAAGGCTTTCGCTGGCACGGATTGCTGTTAACTGTTTGGCGGTCAGACCTGAACATTGTGTACTACAATGCACTACTTTATCACATTTGCAACACTGTAAGCCCGGGCTCTTTTTTGTTATGTTTTTTGCACATTTATCGCACTTATTCATTTTCGCGGGTAGTTGGATGTCAGTATTATCGGCAACGTAACACACGTCTTACTCGGGCAATGTACGACGACGACTCCCCACACAGGTGGAATCAAAAATATTAAACAATCAGGCCTCTTTACTAGTCAAGTATCGAAGAACGGGAAGAGAGACACATGCAAAAAGCGTCATCTTGATTGAGAAAGACATAACCTGGACTTATAGTACATTAATGTATGGTAGGTAGAGACGTGTTAACAGTGTTGATTTATACAAGACACATTTTAAACTAACTAAAAAAAAACATTGACTATAGTGAAAACTGCATCGAAATCCGTTAGCGAATATACAGAAAGACAGACGTGTAAAGAGGTGTCCGGATTACTCCCACCATATTTTCCTCAAACCTACTTCCAAGCCGCAGTGTTCACATTGTAGTGTTCTGTGGTAGGGATCAACAACCTGTGAGCAAATTGCATTTCATCTTAGTCCTCAGGGTTACCGAAGATTAGGGTCTAGTCGTACTTGGTTAAACTCGTTACATTATTTTCTTGTGCAGTTGTGTAAAATCAATTTATAATATTTTGTATGGTACAGCTGATTCAACTCATTGAATCTAAAACGAAGCACTTAGACTGACTTCTTAAAGACAAATCAAGGTGTCAGGTAAAAATGCTTTAACAATTCTGTCTATTATTTACCTAGATTATTCTAGACTTTATTTTATTCGACGTTGATGGGGTTATGTAGAAAGCCAGGTAAAATCTATGTCAGATTCTTATATTTCATTTGGTAGATAAAAGGCTGCCTTGTTTTTTATCTTTTTTGCGCAAATGGCAGACTTAATGTCTATTGGCATTCGCTACCAGTCGACTCGAATAGGGAATATGCATTTCTCATCAAAATATTATAAAAATACCTTAAAAGCGGTCACCAAAAGTGAAATTAAAATTAAAATAATTAAAAAGGCAAGAAATACTGATGATACTCGTACAAGCATTTAAAACTGCTTATAAGCCAACGATTAGACGGAGGGATCCGATTTGCAATGTGATGTCATGTAACAGGTCGTCCATATAAATTCCATGTTAAGTTCTGTTTTACTAGAAAGAGATAGAAACAAATCTTTATTGGCTTATAGGGTAAATCGTCAATAACTGGCCACTTTAGAAAGTGCCATTTAGTTACTAGCCATAAAATTTCTTACTGACGCTGTTAGTAAAGATATTTGAACAGTACTCCGGTTAATAACTCAGGATCTAGGTATTGTAATTGCAAAGTGGCCAGTTACCAGAGGGTAGCCAGTAATAGGCGATTTACTCTATCTTGGTTATTTTTAAAGCTATTAAAAAAATGTTTTTTCTCAACAGTTTTTTACATGAATCAGCTTTTATTGAATGATGTCCCTGTTACATGTCAGAGTTTAAATAGTACATAGTGTATTAAGGGCGGTAAGTAAAGAATTACGATCGAGGCTCTAGTAGAAGCCCGAAGTCGAAGACTGAGGGCTTTCTGAGTTGAGGTTCGTAATTCCCGTACAGCCCGTTTTCATCACATTTGCGAGTAAATAATAATTATGAATTATAGCTTTAATACACAAGTCAGCACAACTAAGGCTTTTGGCCCACAACACAGATTATACAAATGTTTCGTTCAAAAACGTTAAAGGTAAATACTTACGTAGGTATACAGCCATGACGGAGTGTAAAAAAATATCGACGTTTTCATACAAAAAACTATTTAAATCGATTATTAAGAATATTAGTTGAGTATTTACGTAACATGTAGCGAGATTGCAATGAAATTCCTGTTTGTTTAGATAACATTTTTAGTCAATTTTTCAAATGCGTGTAAACTCCTTGCTTGAACTTGCATGACTCGTGTGCTGTGCTATAAATTAAAAAAAAATACTTACCGACGTTGGGTTTCATGACAAAAAGAAAGCTCGAGGGTTTTATATGGGGCATTACGGCCAAGTTAACCTGTATGTTTAGGTACTGTTTACGTGCAAGTGTGATGAAAAGATTTGAACAATCTTCCTTAGATATAAACTGATAAGCCACATAGGAAAACTCACGTACAATACTGTATGTAGGTACATATTAGAACGCTGCATGTTTCTGTTCACTCCGGGTGAAATTACAGCCGTGAACGTACCCAACTGGCTCCTACCTGTCCCACCAATACATTTTCTGATCGAAAAGGCATGTAAAAATATATTCCAACTTCCCCTACACCTGATACTTTAGAAATAACTTCTATCCCCCTCACTATAAGCACCCCCACAGCGGCATTTCGAAACTTGTACTTTGTAGAAATAAAATTCCGCTCTTGGTCCGAACTTAAATGCAATTTCGATTGGTTCGATTCCCCGTTATGTTATGTTGTATGATATACATCGAGTTTGTATCTTGGAGAATTGTTGGTGGGAATCCAGGATTTCGATAAGATTGGAAGTGGGATTTTGATTTGGTTGGAAACAGAAATCGTTTTTGAAGTTGGTTATATTGTTTCATAATGTATAGGTAACGTGATTTGTACTGCAGAAGAGCAGGTGCGATAAACTTAAATGCATCTCAAGATTTTTCCGATTTGTTCCGAATTCGTATATCCTTTTTACTATACTTACTAAATATAAAGGCCACTGTTTTGAGGGATTGATACAGTTGATAGCTCGGAGGTTGACACAGGGTACCTTTTATCTCAAAAATCGTACAGTTTAAAAGGGAATAGCAAATTAAAGATGCTGGCTGGCTGAAAAAAAATATTACAATTTTCACTTTTTAACAAAAGAGGGTATTTATAATTTTGTATGCAATTTAGTGGTTTTAATTATTTTGATTGTTGATTTAATAAATTAAAGTATTAAATTGATAGATAAAATTAATTAATTATGAGATAACAAAAAAAGAAAGCAATGATACAGGATATTTAAGTCTTCTTTTTCTCCATCTTTTTCCTATTTCTCTAACAGATTATTTAGTTCACTACCTAGAAACTTTTATCCTGTTACAAGTGTAATGTATAATAAAACGGCTGTTATATTTAGACGAGAAGACAATGTCAAACATGCGGAATGTAAGCTTAATAGGATTTTTTCTTTTCTTTTGGCTACAGACAGAACACTAAAACAGCGGCGTTTTAAAGCCAAATAATATAGATAGTTACTTTACTCTGATTTCATCATCAGCCCGCTGCAGTCCACTGCTGGACATAGGCCTCTCCCAAGGAACGCCACAGAGCCCTCTCTAATGCTTTATGCATCCATCTGCCGGCCCTCTTACGCAAGTCATCCCGCCATCTGGCCAGAGGGCGTCCAACGCTACGTTTGCCAAGACGCGGTCTCCACTCCAGAACACGCTTACTCCAGCGGATATCCGTTCTCCGACATAATTACGTGACCAGCCCATTTCCACTTCAACCTACTAACTTTCAGAGCTTTTTACTTTGATTTAATACATGAAAACTGTTATATATTTTTTCTATCTTATTTTTTTATGAACCAGAATTCTGAATAGTTTTATCATTGTTTTTGGTTCACAAGAATTGATTCGCTAATTAATAAAAGTATTACCTCATTTGTTTTAATCGGGCATTCTGTTCAATTCCACGAGGGTCCATAAGCATCAGAATAAGGACCTATACATACAAACATATACATATATTTTTATCGTCGGTGAAACGGCAAAACCGCGTAAGTAACATTTTTAATAAGGAGCTAAATGCACCTTTTTTCTATGACGTTACGGTTTATTTTGCTCTATAGTAAATTTGTTGGTTACGATATTAAAAAATAATACCCACTTCCGGAAATTAGGTAATATTTGGCTTAAATTATGCCAGTTTCCAATATTCCGAAAACATATCGATACTTCAGCGTCAATTTTGGCACATATTGTAAGCGGCCGATATGAAATTACATCCTTATGGTAACCAAATCCCCTGTTTGAATAGTGTGGACGGACATTAGTGAAAATGTTAGTATAGAATCTCATTAGTAATTTTATGTTTTGTAAAACTATTGTAGGGACGAGAGTTGGAGGCAAATAGCACCGAAAGTCATAGACAAACGAGCACACAGGCCACGTGATGGTAAGTGGAAACTGTAACCCATAGACATTCGCAATCACAAGACTTCAATGCAATCCTAAGACTGCAAATGCGTTGCCAACTCTGAGGACTAAGATGGAATGCCTCTATGCTAGTCATTTCACCGGCTGTCTTATCCCCGAACCGGAACACAACAACGCGAACACTGCTGTTTGGCGGTAGGTTAATAGATAAGACAAGGCAAGGGTCCTACCACCAAACTCTCTCTCTCTCTCTCTCTCTCTCTCTCTGTTATTTCCAAACCTAGTAAGTGCATGTCATACAAGATTTTTAAAATGTTTTTATGACAACAAGATTTTATGGTCAAGACCGTTTCCTTTTGTCCTTACTAGGTTTCAGGTTGATATGCCTAAATGGGGACTTGCTAGAAACCGCGTACGGACTTGCTAGAAACCGCGTACGGACTTGCTAGAAACCGCGTTCAATGCAAAAATCAGATAATTCGAGGTTTAATTGGTTTTGAAATGGGACAGGGAAATGGGTTGGGGGTTCAAAAACAAGCGAAAACAATTTAATGGACATGTATATTTTAACGTAAAGCGCACATTGTCAATATCGCTATTCAATTCAAAGTGAACGCTGCGGGCTGTTCGACTTTCGATTTCAAACCAAACAATAATGTGTGCGAGAATCACTACATAGTATAAAACAAAGTCGCTTCCCGCTGTCTGTCCCTATGTATGCTTAGATCTTTAAAACTACGCAACGGATTTTGATGCGGTTTTTTTTAATAGATAGGATAATTCAAGAGGAACGTTTTCATGTATAATAAACTTTGTTTTAAATACGTACGGGTATTACAGAAAACTCACATAAAACGAAGCGAAGCGAGGGCGGGTCGCTAGTGTGCTAATAAATCACAGTCACTACTGACATTTAATCGATACAAAAACATTGTTGTCGTTTTATTAGAGACTAGCAGTTTCCCGCGAGTCCGTTCGTGGAGAAAAATAAAACATGGCCTACTGTTTATAGGGATAATGTAATTTCGGACTGACGTGTATTAAAGCAAACAACAGTTACGTAAAACTATGACTAGGCGCGCACTTCAACAAGCGCACGCACACATATGTACATACGCACCATTTCTCTTCCCTTATTCTTTAAACCTGAAAACACCGAAAAAAAGCTTATAAATATATACACTAATAAAATTGCTTAAAATTAACATTACTTCTAGGTCTAAGCTGGTGGCGACGGGGTAGCAACTCTGGTGGCTGTTCGTCTTGAACACCTGGCAAAACAGATCCAGTAGTGTGGGCCCCTGTCTCCACCCTTTCACTCTCCTCCTCGTACAATTCAATAGCGTCGCTCGCTTCCGCCCATTCCTCACCGTCCTGCTCAGGCTGTGCTACATCACCCTGTGGGTTCGCCCCGAGGCACTCAGGAAGGGGCGGCGACGGCGACGACATCGCAGCAGCTGATGAGTCGCGGTCGGGTTCAGTGTCACTGCCTCGCTCATCAACTGATGCACCCGTATACCTAATTATCTGGTCTACATGTCTAACACACCTTACATTGTATTCATGAACATTTAATTCATACATTCTGTTCCCCGTTATTTTTACAACAGTACCCAAAGTCCAAATTTCTTTTCTGTCTACAAACCATCGCAACCAGACATAATCACCTACGTGAAACTGCCTACTATTATTTAAATTACATTGGTCAGGTTTTGTAATGTTAGTAGGTGATGGTAGCATTAGGTCAAGTCTTGTTCGTAATTCGCGGCCGAACATGAGCTTCGCAGGTGTCAAGCCCGTGGAACAATGAACCGTATTGCGGTAGTTAAATAAAAATTCTAACAATTTGTCATGGACTTCATTGGTTGGTGTTTTTTCATTTACGATACATTTTATCATTTTTTTACAAGTTTTGACAGAGTTTTCTGCCTGACCATTGCTGCTTGGGTGATAAATAGGGGACGTTACATGTTGTATACCGTTCGTCGAACAAAACTTTTTAAATTCAACAGAATTAATCTTAACATCGTTGTCAGATACAATAGTAGGAGGTATTCCGAACAGTGAAATTAAATACTTTAATTTAACAATCAATGCTCGAGTTGTTGTTTAGTAAATGCCCTTTTTCACCACACCCACGGCAACGATAACTCTTAAATTTACACTTATCGGCGTGATGACTTTTAAGTCCGCATATAGTGCATCGGTGGCCGCCGGATGCATATGCGGCTCCGGGGCTGGCCCCGCCCGGCGCGGCGCGGCACGGCCCGGCCCGGAACAGCGGCTCCTCCTTGATCAGCTGCGGCTGGCGCGCCTGCCGCGCGCACGCCGCCTTCTGCGCCAGCTCCAGCGCACTCGCCAGTTTGAGCGCAGCGTTGTCCTGCTCGAACAGCTTGTCTCGCTCTGGACCTGTGCTCATCCCGAGCACGAACCTGTCCGTGAGCAAACTTTCGAGCATGGTACCGAAGTCGCAGTGGACCGCTAGTCCCCTGAGCCTTGCCGCCCATTCTTCGACGCTTTCTCCCGCTGCCCTCTTGGCTTCATAAAACTTCGCCCGATCGGCGTAAGTGCATCTCTTAGGCTTGAAGTGGTTGTTTAACGCAGTAATCAACTCGTCGTACGTAGCTGTCTCGAGTTTTTTAGGATGCACTAAATTACGCGTGAGGCGATAAGTATCATCCGCGAGATGCGTTAGCAATAATGCACCTCTATTCTCCTTTGCTACACTGATGTTTAGTTTCAGAAACTGTTCCAGACGTCCATAAAATATTTCCCATTCTTGGGAATTATGGTCAAAAACTCCTAATGTTCCAATAAGAGACATTATTTATTTTACTTCCGCGTGGGTACTTTAAACTCGTTCGCCACTGATGTGTATTAAAGCAAACAACAGTTACGTATGACAGTCCGTTTATTACTGGTAAAACTATGACTAGGCGCGCACTTCAACAAGCGCACGCACACATATGTACATACGCACCACGGACCCTATTTAATGCAAACATAAGTGAAGACAGAAATCGAGCCTTTGTATTATTTAGTTATAAAATAAAAGGAACGCTTGTTTTAATTTTGAAGGTGTTATATTTAAAAAAAACTAGTCTTAATACCTATACTTTGATTAGCCTGTAGATAAGTACATCTAGTAAAAATACCGTTATCGTTTATGATTTTTTAAATACGTGTACCTAAATATAAGTATTTATTTAAAAAAACTTAGCAATCTTGTAATTTTTTAAGAAGCGACTTATCTAATACTTTCTAAAGGGATCCCCAAGTTTTGATGTATCGTGGCATTTTGGTAACATTCCATGGACCATAGCTGTTGTAAAACTTTATACTGAAATCTTTCTATAATATGTTACATACTTAGTTCTTAATTTTGGTTCTAATACTTTTACAGTCAAAGGGCATTTGGGTAAATTTGTTCGAAGAATATTGTAATTTTTTTTTTTCAGCGGCCACGGAGGAGTTTTACATAGTTATTTAGAGGACCTCGAAATACACATACGAGTAGATACTTATAATTTATGGCGTTTAATAATATCGGAGCCGAGATATTTAAGATTTAAGTGTTCAGTTTTTGGTACTAAAAGTACGCCCAGGTAAGAATATTAATATCTCGGCTCCGATGCCCTTAAGAGTATTACATTATAATAACAAAACATATTTATTTTTAATTATTCTATCATAATTGACCACTTTTACTAATGGCCGCTCACCTTGAAAATGTATGACTTTTACAAATGACACTTTTACCCAAACCCCTTTAGGTAGGTAAACAAGATTCAAGATTCAAGATTCTCTTAAACTAGTCAATTTTGAACTTAAGGCACCAAATATTAACCGGCAGATTACAGTTGTTCCATCAGGGGCCAGTTTCCCAAAACGTATCACTACATAGTATAAAACAAAGTCGCTTCCCGCTGTCTGTCTGTCCCTATGTATGCTTAGATCTTTAAAACTACGCAACGGATTTTGATGCGGCTTTTTTTAGTTGACAGAATGATTTAAGAGCAAGGTTTTTATGTTACAGAAAACTCACATAAACCGAAGCGAAGCCAGGGCGGGTCGCTAGTTAAAAATAATATTAGAGTTTTGAATCATTTTGTAGTGTTATTTGCGAGACAAAACACTAGTATCATTAGACTAATATAGGTAAGAAACTTAAGTAAAGCTCCTGTTACATGTAGTTGTAACATACAAACATACATTTGCGGGTGGTAGGACCTTGTGCAGGGTCCGTCCGGATCGCTACCACCATCTTATCCATTAACCTACCGCCAAGCAGCAGTGTTCGCATTGTTGTGTTCCGGTTTGGGGATAAGACAGCCGGTGAAATGACTAGCATAGAGGCATTCCATCTTAGTCCTCAGGGTTGGCAACGCATTTGCAGTCTTAGGATTGCATTGCAGTCTTGTGAATGCGAATGTCTATGGGTCACAGTTTCCACTTACCATCAGGTGGCCTGTGTGCTCGTTTGTCTTCTCTATGCTATAAAAAAAAAAAAAAAACATTAAATCACGCCTGTTTCCCAGAGAGGTAGGCAGAGACCATTTCTTTCCATTTGCTACGATCTTGACCAATTTCTTTCGCTTCTTCCACATTCATACATCGAGTCATGCATGCACGTCGGTTTCGGGTACTTAAGATTCGGCCCTTTTCCAGTATTTCTTCGATTTAACTCGTAAAAGTACGCCTAGGGCGGCCCCTTCCGACATTTCCACTCACTTTCGATCTGTAAGTATATCTCTTTCGTCAATCTTCTTTCATCCATCCTTTCCAAATGACCGAACCATAGAAGCATGCCCTTTGAAGTTGTACAATACATTTGTATATAGACCGTTCGAAATTCTTGATTTGAATTTTGACGTAAATGTCATATTAGTTTTGTACATTGCATGCAAATGGAGCTTTACTTAAGTTTTTTACCTATACCTACGCTTTGGGTAAAAAACATATTTAGGGGGCGCGCACACTCAGCCATCCCGCTTTACTCAACACTCGATGTTGCTGTACATTTTTCTACTTTGTCGCATTAACGTAATAAAGTTCGAGTGGTTTAGATTCAAGTATACGAATAACTGCGACAAGGTACCAAAACGTAGAGGTACTTCTGACTAAACGCAAAAACCGCAACTTTCAAGTAATTTACCTATTTATTAACAAAACCTTTTGTAAAGAAACAATTACTGCCAACACCAACTTATAGTTACCGTTCACAAAATACCACCATGTCCTTATGTTTATGGACAAAGGCTCCTTTTTGCAATGACTTGGGGTTAGCTCGGTGATACGTACAGCCTCGTGTACGTGTTAGTCCAAAAGGTGGCCGCGTAGACGTGGGCCTTGGTGCAATGCGGCCCGACATTAATACTTTGTGCTGTGAGACACACTGGCTTATGGCTTATCAAGCAAAAAATACTTTTTTTTGTTTATATTTTTTACCTACTAATTTTAATTCTTCGATAACTTAGAGATAATCTTCTTCCATAATCATATTCTGTAATTTATGTATGTATATTTAACTATTAATATATATATATTTCTGTATCAATTCTATTTTAATTTTATTTATATAAATTTTATTGGTTACTTAATGTGTTATATTCTTCTTCTTGTACACTTGTTTACTCGTTGCACAACCTTTCACTCTTTTCATTCTCTCAAGGGTTCGCTGGAAGAGTTCGCCTTTGTACATATTTATATATTAATTTTATTGTTCTGGTTTTTCTTTTGTACAATAAAGTGTTTACATACATACATACTTAGTATAAAATAAAGTCACTTTACGAGTGTGTGTTTGTCTGCATATCCGCTAACTCTTAAACCACGCAACGGGTTTCATTTAGATCAAGTTTCACGGAAGATTTTTTTTTAATTTACTATGGCAAGGATACACATTGGTGAAACTATAGCAGTTTCTTGGCGTAGACGGCACTCTTTTTTACATTTTTGACCTTACATAAAACACTAGGTTTGTGCGACTTATTACCCATTTCACGAAACGATGTAAAATGTTAATCAATGTTAATCGACTGTTAGTTCATACATTTTGACAGCTGTTAACACTCTCATCATCTGTTAATGGTTGGTGAAGTTAGTGTCATATTAGTACATTACTTAACAAGGGCTGTAAAAGAAAGAAAGCCCGAAATCGCAGGTATTTGAGACCCGAGCCGTAGGCGAGGGTTGTAAATATGCGATAGAGGGCTTTCTTTTTTACTGCCCGTGATGAGTACACAATTTTACGTCTTCACCTGGCCACAATGCGAGTTTTACCGTGCGCGCAGCGTGCGATAAAACTCACATTATGGCCAGGTGTTACGTAAAATAAATTCTGCTTGAACGGTGATATAGAAAATTCGTGTAAACCGAATCGAAGCGAGGGCGAGTACCTACCTATAGTGGTAATTCGAAAAGTAAACCCTTATTTTTGCAAACTTCTCATCATTTAATTTAATTATAAGGTTAATAAGGTGTAATTTCATAAGTTTTACAACTTTTAATTGATTTTAATAGTTTTCCATAAAATGCACGACATTCTAAAATAGTTATTTACATAATAATGGTGCATAATTTTTGTAATTTTTTTTTTAGTTTGGCCCTACTCTCACTTTTTTCTTTTCTATTTAGGCTGAAGTCTAGGTCTTTTTGTTTTTCCTTCGAATTTGCCTTTCAGAATGTTCACAATCTGTTATTCCGTATAAGGTGTGTTTTCTCGTATAACAACGTCATTGTTTTATGGTTACCAAAGATGTAATTTATTTTTGAAACAAAACCCCTACAGCTGTGGTTTGTTAAAGTCTTATTAGCCGAGACATACAGACAGGCAGACAAACAGACCACGAACATAACTAAAATAAAAATGCTTTTTTTTTATTAAGGCACTAAAACCTGCGCACTAAAAAATGCTTTTTTTTTATTAAGGCACCCGTTAACCGCTAGCGCAAGGTAGACCTGTTTTCGCCGTCTCTATCACTAATAAATCGAAATCGTGTAAAAAATCGAATAACTACAAAATTGAGTTATATTGGTGTGTAGCCAGTGAACTGAGGAGTGCAGTGAAAAAAACAGTTTTTAAAAATATGCCATGGTTTGGAAGATATAATAAAAACAATTTTAAATAATATAAAGTAACGACTATTTTGTTTGCAACGCTAACCTGCCGGCGCGCGGTGAGTCATCCACATGTACCGTTCGTCGCTCGCCGCCGCGCGTGGCCGCTGACACATGAGCGAAGCGGACATTTAAACACAGGAGCTATTAACGCATCTCATACAAGTGCTGCCAGTGCAACGTTGACGTAACAAAGTAGAAAACCATGTCTCCCAAAAAAATTTCGTCATGTGCGTGTTGTGGAAAAAACATTGTAGACAAAGATCTCATATGCTGCCGCAAAAATCAGTGCAAAAAACTATATCACCTGACCTGTGTGAAATTAAAAAAAGTGTGTGCTGAAGCTGCAAAAGGTTGGCATTGCCCCGCCTGCTGTTGTGCGGGATGCGGAGGCCACATATCAGACATTTCAGACAAGAATTACATCTGCTGCAGCAGCAGTGAGTGCAAGAAACTCTATCATTTGCCATGTGTTAATTTAGGAAATATAGGCATGGAAGCTATTACAACTTGGCAGTGTCCCGAATGTTGCTGCGCCCAGAAAAAGGGCGGGGATAACTCATCCACCCCAGTTCGCTTTTCGCAAAACGTGACCATTAGAAAGCCACGAGTCACTAGCCCGGAGTTAAGTCCTACACCGATAGGCGATGAGTCGGCCTTAATTAACCTGACTGAAGAAATAAAATTGCTAAGGGAAACCATGAAGGCTGGGTTCCTAACAGTTACCGAAGCGGTTACTCGCTGTGAAAGCAGGATAGACCAAATATGCTCTACGATGTTCACCCATGAAGCCCGTTTGAGCCTGGCTGAAGAGAGCGTGAAGGAGATCGGTGCGCTTAAAACAGCGAGCGAGGGATTCCAGGCTCAAATTGGAACTCTATCCCACACTGTGTCTACGTGCGAGAATCGGTTAGTCACTTTTAAGAAATCACAGTTGAAGCGAGCAGTTTTGACACCGACCCCGCTAACTTCCACAATTGTTGAGCCCACAATAGTACATAGCATTGTACCGGCAATCGCAGCCACGAGCACACAAACTGCAGCTAATAAGGATTCCTTTGTCTCTCCGGAACAGTCCACGCTAGAATTTGGAACTGACTCCTTAGATAGTGCTCGCGGCGATGGCGACGCGGATTGGCGCAAGGTGCAGTACAAGAAATCGCGGAAATCCGAAGAATTGACCAACGGGACCCCCAGCTGCGAGGGTCGTGGTAACGGGCCAGCGGCTAGGAACAGCGGCCGCGGCAGCGACTCCGGCAGCGGTATCTCCGGGCAAGGCCATGGCCGTGGGCGTACAGCACACAGAGGTGACAACGGTGGCGTGCGCCGTGGTACAGCTGCGCCGGGCACTACTTCACTGAGCGCTGCAGAGCGCATGCGTCAGCTGCATCTCTACTACGTGCAGGAGGGGACTACAGCAGAACAAGTGCGTTCTCATCTTGCTTCAATCTGCAGTTCTGACGTATGCACGGTTGAAGTACTCAAATCCCGTGGGAACTATTCGTCGTTTAAGCTTGGAGTGCCGAGTAAGTACAGTGAGCTAGTACTGTCTCCCAAAAACTGGGCTGAAGACATCTGTATAAAACCCTGGCGGCAGAACTTTCGTGGAAGCCACGGGGAGAGGCGCGGCGACGGCTCTTCCCCGATTTAAAACTTCACAATTCTACTACCAAAATGTTCGTGGATTGCGGTCTAAGACTGATATGTTTCACAGAAATGTAACCCAATGCAATTTTGATTTTATTGCACTAACTGAAACTTTTTTGACAAGCTCCGTGTGCGATGGCGAGCTCTTCCCTAGTGGGTGGACTGTGGCGCGCCGGGACCGCGCGGGGGATGCCGGCTGGGGCGGGGTGCTGCTGGCCGCACGCGAATGCTACTCCATACGTGTTCTTCATGACATTGACGGCCTAACGCCGGATAAGGAAGTGTTATTTGCTATAATTACTTATAAGAATTTGAAATTTCTATGTTGTGTTGTGTATCTAGCTCCATGCTGTAATGAGGAGCAGTATATGAGTGTGTTGTCTTGTATTGAGTATGCTGTATGTAAATATCCTGACCTGATTTTTTTACTTCTCGGCGATTTCAATCTTAACTCATGTAATTCCATTGTAAAAGCCAATTTTGATTTTTTTTGTAATTTTTGTAAGTTAAATCAATATAATAATATCAAAAATAGACATGGGGGTATTCTAGACCTCGTGCTGAGTGATCTGGATGGTAACAGGCTAACCGTAGTTAGTAGTGATGAGCTACTAGTGCCAATGGATGCGTACCACCCGCCTCTTGTGGTATCGGCGTCGTGGCCGTGCGGCCCGCCGCCTCCGCCGCCTGAGGCTCCGCGCCCGCGCGATGCGTGCTGTCCAGACTGGGACTGGCGTAAGGCTGACTATGTGGCGCTCTATCCGGCTATGGCTGCCATTGATTGGGCCGATCTCCTGGTTGCCACTGAAGTTGACAGTGCTACTGAGATCCTTTATGAGAAACTTTACTCCTGTATTAGTCGATTCGTCCCCTTAAGGAACCGGTGTAGAGTCGATTCCAAATACGTTTATCCAAAATGGTACACAACAGAAATAATTCGTAATATCAAATTAAAATATTTTCATTTGAAAAAGTTTAGACTAGAAGGAAAGGATTACAATAAATACATGTTTAAATATTACAGAACACATGTAAAAAACCTTATTAGTAAAGCTTATAACCTGTACATACAGATTGTCCAAAATAACATTACTAGTTGCCCGGTAAAATTTTGGGAATATGTTAAAGATAAAAAAAGTGAAAGACAGCACCGAGATAAATCTTTTACTTTTGAGGGCCATAGTGTGGGCGGGCAAGACGCGGCGGACGCCTTCGCTAAATACTTCAGCTCAGTGTTCCAACAGGACGAGCCGTGCTTGGACGCTGAAGTTGCGGAACGAGTAGCCCACTCCTCGGGAGACTCTCGGTCGGTCTCGATCCCCTCCATTACTGAGGTTGACTTCAGAGCGGCAATTCAAAAACTCAAACCGCGGTCTTCGGGAGGGCCTGATGGTGTCCCGGTTTTTTTGGTCAAAGATTGTGCTTCTGCCTTGGTGACCCCTTTGTTGTACGTTTTTAACCTCTCGCTCAAACAATCCATCTATCCTAGTAGTTGGAAAAAATCTAGAGTAACGCCAGTTCCCAAGGGAGGATCTGATATGGACGTCACTTCATTTAGGCCTATAGCAGTTCTATCTGTGTTTGGTAAAGTGTTTGAGATGACTCTTAACCGTCTCATAAGTCAACAGGTATCAGATCGTTTGCACCCCAGTCAGCACGGTTTTCGTAAGGCCCGATCAACCACCACAAATCTAGTAGCCCTCGCTGACTACGTCTGCAAAGAGATGGACGCTGGACGCCAGGTCGACGCTGCATACTTCGACTTTAGGAAGGCATTCGACCTGGTCGACAACGACATCTTGTTGGGAAAGCTTGCATTACTGGGCTTCACGCCAAAGCTATTGAGTTTCTTTGCCAGTTACTTGTGTGGACGACAGCAGTACGTCAGGGTAGGCGGCTTCGAGTCAAACGATTACTGCACCCTGTCTGGGGTGAGTCAGGGTAGTACTCTGGGGCCCACATTGTTTCTTTTAATGATAAACGATTTGCCTGATAAAATTCGTTCGGCTGAGTGTCTGCTTTTTGCGGACGATCTAAAGTTGTTGCTCGGCGTCGGTAGTGTGGCTGACAGCGCTGCGTTGCAGGATGACATCAATGCGGCGGCTGAGTGGAGTGTTGCAAACCGTCTGCCTTTTAATGCAGCGAAATGCAAGGTCATAACCTTTTCGCGTAAGCGCTCGCCACTTTTAACCGATTACGGCCTGGGGGCCGCTTGCTTAGAAAGAGTCGACGAAATCTGTGACCTAGGTTTAGTTTTAGATACTAAACTAGATTTCCATAAACACGTATCTAATATTTGCAAACGGGTTAGCAGGACTCTAGGTTTCGTTATGAGGGCGTCGAAGCAGTTTCGTGTCGGAGTCGCTGTGGTTTTGTACAATGCCTATGTCCGTAGTAGGTTGGAGTATGGGGCTGTTATTTGGGATCCCTACGAGGATAAATACTCTCTGATGGTGGAAAGAGTACAGCGTAAATTCGCCCGCTGGTTGTACTGCCAAGCCTACGGGTATTATCCATACCTGTACCCTTCATTGTTTGTCTCTGGGATGGTTGGGCTAGACACACTTCGGATGAGGAGGAAGCTGTTGTTGTTAGTCCACTTTCTGTCTGTTATCCATCACAGGGTGGACAGCTCCGTTGTGCTGGAGCGGATTAGGTTGGTGGTTCCGATGAGAGTCCCCCAGGATTTGGATGGGGGGGCGATGGCGCCGCGCCGCCGGCCGGGCCTGCTGCAGCGCGTGTCCGCTCGTACGTGCCACGCTCGACACGCTCCCACCGCGCGCGCAATATCTTTGTTATACCTAATGCTCACTCAGTACGAGGACGCCGACCTGTTTGCTGATCGCTTTACTCAATTATGCCGTATTGCTAAGCAGTTCCTTGACATTTATAATTAATTATTATGTATTATGTATTATTTTAGTATTTTTATTACTTTCCATAATTTCGAATGTTCTCAGTTTGATGACTTTTCTTGTTGGCATGTATTTTTTCTGTTCATATTATATTTAATAACTTATCGTGTAAGTGCTTTGGTGTGATTTAATGCTGTAAACTTACATTGTAATTAAATGAATAAATAAATAAATAAATAAATAAATAAATAAATAAAAACAGTGTTTTTTCATATCCAAATATTAAAAAAACCAGTGCCTCAATTAACCGTTAAGACTGCACCGAGCAAACGTCGAGCGTCCAGTGGCGCCCTCATTACTATTATTGTGTTTTCTAATTATCTAAAGAATTTCCTTGCAATCAATTATGGGATCGGAACAAACTTTAATAAGAATTACCCTTTGAGTAGTCAGCTTAACGGGAAAAGGTGGGCACTTCTTTCCGTTAAGTTGATAGCTCGAAGGTGAATTGTTATTTAACTATGTGATATACCTTTTAAGTTGTGTTTTCATTTGAAGTACAAAAACCTACTGCCAATTTCAAGAAAATACTTTAGTTTATTAGAAAACACAATAATAGTAATGAAGGCGCCACTGTGCGTCCGGCGTACGCTCGGCACAGTCTTAATATTTTATCAATAGGTACTTAACACTCAATAAATTTAAAAAAGATGAAAACTCCCCGGTATAATGGTGATCCCTTCTTTTAGAGCTGATATATCTCTTAATATACACCTTTAATATGCGCCTGTTACACTTTAAAAAATTTATCAAAAATATTGACCTCTTCTATACTTAAAACGGTTTACTTTGCATATTTTGAGAGTTTAATAAGGTATGGCCTTGAGGTTTGGGGTAATAGTACTGATGTGAATCATGTTCTAATATTGCAAAAAAAGGCTCTTAGGCATGTCGAAAAGGCAAAACCTCTAGAACATTGCCGTCCACTTTTTGTGAAGCACGGCATACTAACCGTGATATCACTTTACATATCGTCGGCTTAGTGCAAGAAGTCACTAAAGGCATAAAATCACTAAGTACAGGTACAAGCACAGGCGGATTCGCCGCGACTTACTCTTTCTAACGCACGGATTCATTTTTTTTTACATTGAATAATTTCGATGTTACAGCCATGACATTAAGTCATTAACTTAACTTTTTACCTTATTGATTTGATGTAAATTGGTTTTAGACCATTACTAACTTTAAACAAAACAAATTTGTTATTTTTTATCTTTTTATTTTGTTTAAATATTCACTTTTGTTACTTATCAACTTTAAAAAATAAAACAATATGAATAAAGCTATGAAAGTATTTCGGCTAGAATTCATTATATGCATATATTTACTTTTAGCAAACCGTAAAACGAAAATAAAAGTTATTATCATGCTTTAATGATTTTTAACAAAATGAGCATTGGATGCACATTACCACTTTTACTTTAGTATAAAATAACTAAAGCACTTTATAAAGTTTAAAAAAACTAGGAGACAGCATTAATGGCAATCAGAATGATTTTTTAAAGTAATTAATGATATTTATCGATTTTTGTTATGTCCAAAGACATGTAATTCACGTGATTAAATTATGGTTAGTGACTTTTGGCAAATAACTTGTATGAATTTGAACACCTTTAGTGAAATATTCTTGCACAACAGTTCATATTTCAACTCATTTATACCTACGAGTACGTCTTGCTCTCGCGGTAACGGGGGTTCGGCCACCGCGATCGAAGTCATACCGTTGCGGCTGCGACCGGGGATGGACGTTACGCGAGAAGTTAGTGATTTCTTACAAAATGAAGCGAAATGGTATTAAATTTAAGGCAGGACGAGGATCTTTGATGTTAGAAAAGATTCTAAATAAGGAGAATGAAGATCACAGCGTAACTACCTTTGTCATTTATTTATAATAAGATACGTGCAAATTACTTTATGCTGTTAAGTTGTAGGTAAGTAAGTATTTCATTTGCGAAATACCAATTTTGTCCTTAGGGCGAGATTTTGTAAGGGTACCTAGGTTTTGTTTTTGATTTAACAAAAGCACCCAAAAAAATTAAAACAACAAGATGGCACAAAAAAAATGAAAAGTCTTACGACCGAACAAGCAAAAAAATTGTTAATCACAGTGTAAGCACTGTGATTTACCGTACAAAAATTATAAAAAAAAAGTTATTGCCAGGAAAAGCCCCCAAGCCGGGAGGTTGTCAATGCAAGCTTAACTGCCCACTAAATTTCAGCGAAGAAGAACGTAAAAAAAATTGACAAACATATTGGGGCTTAAAAAACTACTGTCGTCAAAAGGATTTTATACTCGCGAGCATATCAGTAAATCCTCCACAAAGGTGTTACGTAAAAGCAGTTAGAAAACGAACCATGTCACGTTCGTATTTTTTTTCTAACGATGAAGGTAAAATCAAGGTATGTGAAAAGTTTTATAAAAGTACCCTCTCTATTTCAAACGGCCCTATAAACAATGCATTTTCCAAGGTTGGCAGTTCTGGTCTTTTTGAAGGAGAAGACCAACGTGGTAAGCATGTTGCTCACAATAAAACCAAACAAGACGATATAGATTTTATAAAACAACACATCGAATCATTCCCTACAATGGAATCGCACTATTGCCGAAAAACATCGTCAAAACTCTATTTAGATGGCACGCTATCTATTTCAAGAATGTACGAACTTTATACAGAGGAATGCAAAAAAGCGTCTCGGACTTCTGTTACTATAAACGTGTACAGTATAATGTAATGTATTTGGAACTGAATATAATTTGGATTTTCACAAACCAAAAAAAGACCAATGTCTAACATGTCATAAGTATAACAGTATCAAAAATACAAACGGACCCGATCTTGAATCTTGGAAACAAAAATATGACTTACACATTTCACTAAAAGAACAAAGTCGAGAAGCCAAAGAATTGGACAAAATTCGTGCTAATGAAGATGAAAGCTTTAATTCAATAACCTTAGATTTACAAAAGGTACTTCACATCCCAAATGGAACTGTTTATATTCTTTATTACCTACGCAAATTGAATGTGTACAATGCTACCATTTATGAAGCTCGCACTCCCAATGACGGCTTTTGTTACCTCTGGTCTGAGCTGGATGGCAAAAAAGGAAGCGATGAGGTGGGTACGGCTTTGTATCTATGGATAAAACGTCTCCCATCTACTGTAAAAGAGGTTTCCATATTCACCGACACCTGTGGAGGCCAAAATCGTAATCAATTCCTTTTAAGCCTGCAGTTGTATTTAGTTCAGACAACTCATCTCGAGGTAATAGAACATAAATATTTAGAGTCTGGTCATACACATATGGAGGTAGATAGACACAGTGCGATTGAGAACCAATTGCGTTTAATGCCAGTGTACTCAATGATAGACTTCTGTAATGTTATTCGATTAGCAAGATCAAACAGAAAAAATAAGAAAAATGAAACCCTGAATAAACCGTACGAACCGATAGTTATGAATCACACAGATATTTTGAACCTAAACGACTTGAGAGATACCTTTATGCAGAATCGATTGATTGACGTCAATGGAGAAAAACTGCGATGGCTTAAAGTGAAATCTTTTCGACTAGAGAAAAAAAGGCCGAATGTTGTTTTATACAGATACGATTTCAAATCTGAGTATAAAGAATTTCACGTATTAAAAAGTAATGGCTATGGCCCCAATCAAACAATTGCGAAAACTTAAGCTTGAAAAACCCATACAGGGTTTCAATTATAGCACTTACATTTTGAGAAAAGCTTACAACCAAAAACTGCCAATCACTCTAGCTAAAAAAGGACTTACTAAAAATGTGCAATGAAAAAATTATACCCGCGGAACTTCACTTCACCACTGGTACCAGAACTTGCCAGCCAAAGAAAGTCGTGATTATGTACTTACCTGAAGAAATGTCTTCAAACTCAGAAGACGAAGAGTAAAAAAGATGGATGACTAGGTTTTTTAACTCTTTTTCGTACTTATAGTATTAGTTCAAAATCAAAGGCTGATCTTATTATTTTAATACTTTTAGAAGTTTTTACAGTAACAGTAAGTAAGTAGTGCTTGCTGTGAGTGTCTGGGATTATAATATAATATTAAGTTCCTCTATAAAAAAAAAACATTTTTTAGTTATTTTAGTTTGGAGTTACAAATAACGCCATTTTGAGAATTTTATGTTATTATTGTGGTTTTGTTGAGTTTATATCTGTGAAGTAGAGTTTTTAAAACTGTTTATGCGTTGTTAATTAGTAAATAATGTTCATAAAGTTTCTAAGGTAATAATTAAGACTGATGAAACCAAATTCCTCGTTTAAAACTGTGTTTCTCGAATTCTCGATTTAATAGTGATTAAAATAAAAAATAACTAATTGTAAGTTCCCTTAAAGCGAGAAAGACAAAAAGTCACTAACTACATATTTAGGCTTTTAAAAAAGTTATTTGAAATTATTGTACAAAGTTTTTAATTGGTTTTGATCCTAAATATATTAAGCTAACCACTTGTGTTTAATTTTTAAATCTAGACCCGAACCTACAACAATAATGTTCATTTGACTAAGTCAAAACTTTGGGCCCGTTTTTCTCGGACTTGACTTTTTGTGGGTTAATGACTTCTTGCACTAAGCCGACGATATATTTAGTTTGCATTTTTGTTTATAAAAATAAATCCAGTTTTGCATGCAGTACTAACAACAGACCACGTAGGTTATGTAAATATAATTTTGACATTCAGTTACCAGAATCTAAAAATTATGTGAATTATAAAAGAAGCCTTGAATATAATGGTATAAAAATTTATAACTTTTTAAACGAGGACATAAAGCAATGTAATAATATAAATGACTTTTCTAAGAAATTAAAATCCTACTTGATTACTCGACCATTTTATAAGATACATGAATATTTTGATAAATTGTATGAATAAATAATAGTAGCTTTTAAGTTAGATTAAGATTTTGCATGCCAAATGTGGCAGAGCATACCTTCATGTACTGAAATCCTACTGACATGTATATTATATTTAAAACACCTGTGTATGTTCTTGCAAATAAATAATTTCAATTTCAATGGGCTCAACCGATTTTCATTAAATTTAGCTAAAAACCAACCTGATTAGTTTTTTAAAGTAAAACCATGACCAAATCTATCCATCCGCTTATAGTCTGTGGCAATTGAAACGCGCAAAGATGTAAACAAGTGAACCCATTTACCATTATTACTCGATCAAGTGAGGTATTAGTAACGATGAATACTTGATATTAACTAAAAAACTATTAATACATACATACATACATTAAATCACGCCTGTTTCCCAGAGGGGTAGGCAGAGACCACTTCTTTCCATTTGCTACGATCTTGACCAATTTCTTTCGCTTCTTCCACATTCATACATCGAAGAAAAACTATTAATAATACGATATTTGAAATAAAAACACGCTTGATGAATATTTGAGGTTATGTGTCAAACAGTACTAATTTGTTTACATCTTTGGCAATTCCCATTGACACAGACTATAGGAGCTATGACGCCACAGATCAACACAAACACACACGTCAGTCTTTTTTTGTTCGATGTTAAAAATCAAAATAATGACATAGCGTTTAAAACTCGCTTGAATTGAGTATCGATGCTAATTACCCTGATGGCCGAATATCCGTCAATATCGATATACACCATCAATCACTGTCGTCAGTCGATACATCATGCATTCACAAATTGACGGCGTCATAGGCGTTTTACGTTAGTTGTTGTACGAGTTGTGAAGTTGAGACATATTTCGCATAGTTAGTTTCAATTTGTCCGTTAATACAAATAGAGGGTGATTTTAAAACGGTCTTTTTGATACATAAAATTGCCTAACGTTGTAAACTATTGCGGTTTCGTTCTGATGCTTATTTGGTTTTTTATCTGGTTCAAAAATGCAATTTCAGTAGAAGAGTTTTTTTTTTACATCATCGACACTTACATGTACTCGCTTATTGTAGGACTATGAACCATATAAAAAAAACTAAAATACTATGGTCTGTGCCAGGTGAAATTGCCAAAGATGTAAGCACAATCAAATTAACCAATTCACCATTATTATTCGATAATCACGTGCTTTCAAAACATCAAGTGAGGTTTTTGCAATGATTTATGCACTTTCACATTAGGTTTAATATTAAAAAACTTTAATTATTATATTATTTTAAATAAAAGCATACTTGATGAAAATTTGAGGTTATCTGTCAAACAGTACTAATTTGTTTACATCATTGGCAATTTCAATTGACACAGACATTACCTACTTTTAAGTGTAAGCGTTATTTTTAAAGGTCGGAAATTAAAATCATACCTAGGAAACGTAGTAGTAATCTTTCCATTTCAAAATCATCTAGTATACGAGTATATTATTATAGTACAATATTTATGTCAAATTTTTATGCGTACAATAATGTCAAGAATCTACCTATCATGGGTAGTTCGCTTGCAATTGTGGTTTTTGCTTTAAGTGATAAAGCTAACCACCACCACCATACCACCACCACCACCACCACCACCACCACCACCGATAGTACCACTCCATACCTTCCTGTGGAAGTCGTAAGAGACGACTAAGGGATTAAAGGCTTGTAGTATTTTTAGGCGATGGGCTTGCAACCTGTCACTAATATACACATGATATACATCTTAGCCTGTTTGTGCAAAATGTGGTTACAGAATTAACAACTGGCTGTTAAAGTTGTTGGTAATTCTGTAGCTCTGCCTACCCCACTCTGGGATGAAGGCGTGACGGTATGTATGTATGTATGTATGATAAAGCTAACACCGGCAATAATAATCAAGAATAAAAAAAAAGTATTTAGTTGAATCAAACTCTCAAGTACGGAGTCACGGAGGGCTCTGTGTAGTGAATGTCCTTAATTAAGTAATGTGTTTTTCCATAGATTTAAATTTAAAATACTGTCGCATAATACTACATACTTTTTTCAAGTTATGCAAAAGTTAAAACATTTCTTAAGCGGTGTGCTGCTTACGTGTTTTTTTTATCGCCACCATTTACTTGTAAGAGATCCCTTTAAGGGATAAGTTCGCCTATGTATACCATTCTGTTTCTTTTTTAATTTGTTATTTTGTGTTTGTGCAATAAATAATTTATTATATTATTTGTGATCTTTATAGTTTACCATAATAACCGTGTAAACATGATTTTTACCATCATAGCACTACTTTCAGAGAGTGAGGATGACAGTGATAATGGAACTTTTTTTTGGACTAGCTAAAAGTTACTTAAAGTAATTTTACGTCAAAGAACTCTGCGACAAAATTTCCTTTGTTTTTGCAAACACCCTTTAGCTGATGAAAAAAGGCTCCACATTTTTGCAACGTCCTGTAGCTCTTACACGTTAAGTACGCGAAAGTACTGCATAATAATTTCTACCTAGTTAATGTACGTAATACGTCACGAGTATGCGAGTTACGTAGCAACTCCGGCGCGGTGGAACTATGAAACAAAGTTCTAAGAACTACTAGTGGTTTTGAATTTCAACCTTGAAAGTTGTTAAGCTGAGATTTGTTGAAGCTATTTGTCTTTGGTTATTCGTGCTTGGTATCTTAGGCTTGCGTAAATATTCTACAATAATTCGTAATTTTAAATTTTGTAATAAATCATCCAAACTCAAGCAAAGTCGCGGGTGACAGCTTTAATTTGTGGGATAATAAATATCGACAAACATTTCATCGAATGTGTCGTTTCACAGAATTTCATTTCATCGAAAGATAATTACTATTGAAACTACATAATTTTCAGGTTATCTTAAGCATTCATTACGTAGGTTAGGTTCAGATAGACTTGTGATCAAACAAAATTCCTGCACGTGGAAATGCCTGTCGATGAAGTGAAAATTCGACGAAGTGAAACGTTCTACGAAATAAGTTTCGATATTTCAAGGGTAAACCTTAATTTGTACTAGTGATTCGACTCGCTTGGCTTCGGTTTATGTGAGTTTTTGTAACAACCGTACAAAAACCAGAATTTATTATGCAGAATTTATTATGAATTTATTATGCGCGCGACTCCGTCTGCATACTGAGAAAACGCAAAAAATCTCTGAGGTAAAAACTAGCCTATGTGTTAATCCAGTATATAAGCTATCTTCATGCTAAATTTCATCCAATTCCGTGCAGCCGTTGCAGCGTAAAAGAGTAACCAAAATGCATACATACAAACGTTCGCGTTTATAATATTAAGGGTATATAAGGATTTATTATATATTATATAGTAAGGATATTCATATCGTTCATCATCCAACTATAATATAATATTATGATCTCATAATACAAAACATAATCCAAGCAACATTGTATATTTGATGTAACGATTACTTCAATAATAAATACCTCAGTCTGTTATGTTATGTTAAGCTTACAGATTATACCTAATTTCAGGCCCTTTATTATATTCACACACCTTACATAATGTATATTTTTGAAGTTGGTTCCCGCTGAAGTAATTTTGTTTCAGGATTACAGGATTCTCCTCTACATTAAACATTTATTCGTATTACGTACGCACGTGCGTATGAAAGTCAGACGCCAGGGGTGTTATTCTCTCAAAAACAACGGACGGTCGGACGAACGAGCGAAATCGCAGCGGCGAGTTTAAGTAGTCCCGTCAGAGCGAACAAAACACATTTAGCGCGTGCATTCCCAATTAGGCAGCCTTATAAGTTCGATTTTATCGACAGAAACCATGCTGTCACTGTAAAAAAAAGGTTTGTCAATTTTCGACTCTATTTTAACGCTTTTAAGGCCCAAATGTGACGAACCTTTTCTTACCGTGACTATACAAGCGCCGAGGTTGACGGGCACAATTGCAATGCTATAATGATTATTATAGAACTGTTATCACCAGGGCAACGCTCATTATAGAATTGTTTTCACGCTTCAGTTATGCTTTTGGTGGTATTCTGATACCGTTAACGATATCAATATTAGTAACAAAACCTTTAAATGGGAATCAAAAACACCTACATCAAGTTGATTAACAATATCAATACAAATAAGATAAATGTACCCATCATGGACAGTGCTCCAGTGCTGAACAATAACCTTTTCAACAGACAAAAAGGCACGTCCAAGAGATTTAATTCTAATAGAGGTAGACCCGAAGTATTATAATCTTATCTAATTGTAAGGCATTAGTGTTCTATAATTATGTAATTCATTTTATTGGGATTATTCATGACTCGAGCACTGTCTATGATAGGCGCATTTACCTTACGTGGCCAATCTCGCTAGCCATTTCACCCACTATTCTTTAATGTCTCTTTTAATGGCTTTCACATCTTTTTTTATCAAGTTGTTTTTCGCCAATGTTGAGTTTTAAAATCTCCTTGAACTTATTAAAGAAATGTCCCTGGATATCACATGCGAGGACAATTGTTCGGTTAGAGAGCATATGGGGTTAGCTCCATGCGCTTCTGTCAAGACCCCGTCTATTCACAGCATTCATCAGCGGGTGGTAGGACCTTGTGCAGGGTCCGTCCGGATCGCTACCACCATCTTATCTATTAACCTACCGCCAAACAGCAGTGTTCGCATTGTTGTGTTCCGGTTTGGGGATAAGACAGCCGGTGAAATGACTAGCATAGAGGCATTCCATCTTACTCCTCAGGGTTGGCAACGCATTTGCAGTCTTAGGATTGCATTGCAGTCTTGTGAATGCGAATGTTTATGGGTCACAGTTTCCACTTACCATCAGGTAGCCTATGCCATAAAAAAAAGAAACGGAAAATACTGGAAAAGGGCCGAATCTTAAGTACCTACCCGAAACCGACGTGCGTGCATGACTCGATGTATGAATGTGGAAGAAGCGAAAGAAATTTGTCAAAATCGTAGCAAGTGGAAAGAAGTGGTCTCTGCCTACCCCTCTGGGAAACAGGCGTGATTTAATGTATGTATCTATGTAAAAAAAAAGAAGCAATATGTCTAACAAACTGGTTATTTTAGTTACGTAAATCTGTTTAAAGTCGCAAATCTAACTTAGTCTTCCAACAATTTAGGGGCATCACCAACTTTTCGCTCGACAAATACCTTCTAGTTCTCAATCTATTATTAATGGCTAAATTGGTTTATAAGGGTCGCCTGGCCTGAAACGGCTGGATACACATAGTTTAATATGTTTCTATCTATTATTGAAAAGGGTTAGCTTTCGTAATGGTATCATTAGTCTTATTCTACATTCGTTTTAAGACTATTGTAATCGTTTTGTTTGGCTACCTTTACTGTCAAGTTATCTTTTACCCTTCTGTCAGTGTTCGTACCGTTGTGTTCCAGTGTGGGGATAAAACATAACTAGTGTAGAGGCGTTTCAAGGGTTGACAACGCATTTGGAGTTTTACGGCAGTATTAATAGTCATCTAGGCTGAGATACCCGTCTCAAGATACGTCAAAATAAACGTCAAGCTGTCATTTTTCACGTGTCATGAGACGAGGTACGTACATATATACATATCGTTGGTGATACTGCAAAACCGCGTAACGAACCAATTACGTAAGGTGCAAAATATACCTTAGCTAGTAAGTCAGTAAGGTAGAGTTTGGAACGTATTGGACTTTGTTAGTTAGGCGGTATTGCAGTATCACCAACGATACAGAAACACTCACAGACTCAGACAGAAACACAATATGTGTGTATACTTTATACATATAAAATCCCTTTATTTGTGTGTGTGTGTGTGGGGGGGGGGGGTTAATAAAGGTCGAAAGACCGAGTAAAGCGTGTGTCATCGGCTTTATACTGAAGCCCAGCGACGCGTTATGTTTGAAATGGGAATAGTTTTGACGTCCTTATCACTCATGAGGGTTAAATCGATTTCCAAATGCTTTATCGGGATTTTATTGATGTTGTTTTCGGAATTCAATCACGTTGACGTGTGTATATCTGTCTGTGGCATTGTAGCTCCTAAACGGATTAACCCATTTTGATGCGGTTTTTTTCAGAACAGGTTACCTATGGGTTTTGGGAAAGTGTATTTAGGAACACCTTAAAATTCCGAATTACTTGTTTCCGAATATTCATGTGTCCGATTTTTCATTTTTCCGAAAGTTATGTTTCACTGAATTATGTAATACGTCATACGTATGTAAGGTTACTAACTATTCTATGGGGAAACCAGAAATAAATAATTTTGAATTATGAATTTGAATTTGAAATTTGGAATTGAGATTACTCAAGTCCCGAGAAAGGAATTAGAGTACATTTTATCATAAAAAAAATACGGTTCTCGTTGAAATAACTATAAATAACTTCTACTTGGACAAAACCGCGTGCAGAAGTTAGTATTGTATATGCCAAAATGTGTGTTGTTAGCTTGTTCTGTCTTCACGGTTGAATTCTTGTATCAATTTTATTTCCCAGAGATGGAAATAGAGTGAGTATTTTTTATCAAAAATGGTACAGTTCCCGAGGGAATAGCGATGGATGGTTAAAACCACGCAGATGGAGTCACGGTCAAAAGCAAATTTTATATACTTAAATGCGAAATATAGGTATTATGGTTGTAGATAACTATTTTCATCATGTTCTAGAAATGCATTACTAACAGGAAAAACGAGTTAAATACTGTTCAAAAATTCGGAACCAAATACGTTACCAGAATGTATTCATAGTGCGGTAGTATGTTTCTATGAAGAGAACACCCTCATAATTTCACCGACAACATATAAAATTTTAGTTGTGGCTATGTTGAATGGGGACGCAATAAGCATTCCCGGTCGAGCGCTATTTATATTTTATCTTCAGAATGAAAACGTGGCGTTTATTCATATAAGTAATTTAATTTATGATGAGATAGAAATTTCAATTTCATCAAAGTTATAACAATCACACGAGCAAACACACAAAAATTTCAAAATATTTAATCAGTAAATAGGCCACATGAGGGCTCTTTTTCACGTCGGTATTATAGTCTACCAGCGCTTCGGACAAGACCATCATTGCGGAGAAGCGCCGCAAGAAACTCCAGCAGAAGGTCATTTTGTCAATCATAAAAACATAATAGTACTTAAAACTAAGTTACATTAAGTAAGTAAGTAACAAATAATAAATTCTTAAAACTACCACAAATAAAATCATTACAAATGTAAGGTCAATAAACCTTAAACTTAATCAAAAAAACTATGAGAACAACACGACGAGGTCTCTACGTCAAAAGCCATAACTACAATAATTTAAACACACACACACGAGCGCGCGCATTTGCACACACACTCCCATGCACATGCAGATGCACACGAATAAACGAAAACTCAAATGTACCTCACTGTCCAACATAAAAACCTAAGATAGAATAACAAATAATTACACAAATAAGAAATAATTTGTAAAAAAAATAACAACAGAGGCGATTAGCCTTAGAGCACCCAGTTTTTGCTTACAAACTGATTGTGTAGTAGTGATGTCTGTTTTTTTAAATAAATTATATTGTTTTTATTACACGCACACAAACAAGCTAGCACACACACGCAAGCTTGCCAAAAAAAATCAAAATTACTCGAAATCATACACATAAAAGAAGGCGACTAAAAAAAGTATAATATTATAAAGTATATTCTAATAAAATAACAAATTTTCTGTACACTTTTCTTGCTTGTCTGGATTTATAGTCTTAGATTTTAAAGAATGCACAAGGGCATAAAAAGCTGCTTTAGTCCGCTTATATCTATAAAGCTAAACTTTAAGCGCATGAAAAGTGAAAATAATATTTCATTCGTCTTGAGACACTCAATAAAATCCAGACGGTTCAAGTGGAATCTTATCTCCAGTGTAATATTTCCGACACTTGAGCGGTCGTTAGCTGAACCTTGAGTTTTCCTTAAGCCCCGAAAGGAATTAAAAAGTTGGAGTTATTGTTAATTTATGGATACCAGTGGTATATATTTCTTGAAGTTGATATTTTTGGAAGCTAATAGTGATATCGTTAATAGCGTAACCAAAGCGTGAAAACAATTCTATAATGAGCGTTGCCATGGCAATAAGAGTGCTATAATAATTATTATAGCATTGTTATTACCCGGCTTAAGAAGCTTCAATATGTATCAGTTACATAAAAGTTGCAGTTGTCAAGTACAACCCGATCCAACGTTTTTTTTGCATTCAAGCTTATACTTTATTTCTTATATCTTTGCTTAAGTATTTTTCTCTCTCTTTCTCTTGCCTAAACACACAATACCACTACATATGCAATTCCACAATCTCGCTAATTTAAAAAAAAACCGGTCAAAAGCGTGTCGGGCCGTGCGCTTTGTCGGGTTCTGTTTATAACTTGTTTTGTGTAATTAATTTTACAACTTTGTCGTCGTTATTATTAAATCACAGCTTTGTAGGACCAAGGGTCTTTGAATAAAACTGTAGACGGACGGACGGACTGACGGATATGGCTAAACTAAAATTCCTTGTTGACATCAGAACCCTAAAATAAGTTCTATGTACAGGTCGATTCACAAGAGTTGGCACGAAGGGATTGCACGAAAGTAATGTCACCTATCATTGTGTGAGTGCCGTCCTTTGAACCGATGTTCGAATTTCAAACCAAAAACCTGTTACTATTTTACACACTAGTATACTTTCATTCACTCGATCATTCAATCCATTCGTGCCAACTCTTGTGAATCGACCTGTACTACCCATGGTACTACTGACCTACCATAGAACATTGTCTCAGTTACATTATAAAACAATTTGGTTGACACTTTTTACAATTTAAGTCATAACGTCACTGTGACATAGTTCCATGGCGGGTACCTGACCCGTATTCAATTGAACACCAGATTATTTCTATGTACCAATCAAATAGCCGATTAACTGAAACAGGCAAATTAACTTTCGCGCTTTTGTTGAACATGTTCAGTGAGTTTTGAGAGCGGTTTTAAGTATGATAACGAACTCAATTAATCCTGGCATTTGAGTCGCACTTGACCGATGCTTTCAGTTCACGCAGCTGTGAGCATTTCCGTGCGGCCAGCGCGAGCGTAGCGTGGGCGTCACAAACAGTATGACGACTTTTTAAGGTTGTATATTTGATGTGTAGGCGTTAGAGTTGTGAAGCGATGCTTTAATCGCCTAGGTGAAATTTTTTTTCCATCGAAATTTAGTATTGTATATTTAGCTTCATTTAAATTTATTTATTTAATTCAAGATAACTTTTGATTTCATTATTGTTAGTATAATTGGTTAAATTGAATTTTACACATAATATTATTAAATTATACCCGAAACCGACGTGCGTGCATGACTCGGTGTATGAATGTGGAAGAAGCGAAAGAAATTTGTCAAGATCGTAGCAAGTGGAAAGAAGTGGGCTCTGCCTACCCCTCTGGGAAACAGGCGTGATTTAATGTATGTATGTATTATTCAATTCAATATAGGGCATACATGATCAATAATCATCTTCATGACTTCAGGCGATAAGTTTCCTCCGCTCCCCTCCTAAATCAAATCCAATTTTTACGGTATCTTCAGTTCTTTTGTTCTTTTCAGTTGCGTCTTTTCATAAAATATTTTATAAAAAGGAAAATGTAGGTACAGACAAGTTTTTCAAAACGTCTTCAAATAACGGGATGAGCAACGTTATTGTACGAAAAAAATCAGTTTCACAATCCTCTTAAACTAAAATTTTAAAACGGAAAGTCATGGGTCTTGGCCCATGATGCGATAAGATCGTTAAGAATGCGACAGCGAACGAACTACCGTTTCCACTGTGTACACTGCGGCCCATTCGTCCGTACGAACCGTACATGAATATTCTTGTATAAAATGGATTACTGCCCGCCGTGTACGGTCCAAGTAATTCCATTAAAATATGCAGGAATTTTATTACATTATAAATGAGCTACGGTAATATACACCGGCTGTCGCTTTTTGAAGTATAAATTTAATTAATTTTATTAAACATATAATTACTGACACGGCTTTTCTGAAAATGCTTCATCGGGTTTGAATTTTATTACCAATGCAAAATGAGTTGTTTTTTTTACTTTGCTCGGGTTATTATGTATGTACTTATGTATGTTAACACTTTATTATACAAAAGAAAAACCAGAACAATGCAATTGATAGAAAAATATGTACAAAAGCGAACGTATTCCTTTAAGGGATCTCTTCCAGCTATTCCATAAATGTAGAATTACATCGACACACACGCAAGTTAAACCTCTGAACAGTATGTTAATTTTAATCTTGCAGGATCCCTTGGGTACATAGGTTCAAATCTAGTAATTAATTCACGAAACACTAAGATGGGGTAAAGTTGTTCAAAAGTTCCCCTGGGACTTAACCTGTACTTTGCCTAAGTCTTTCTTAATATTAGTTCTCAGATGAGGACGTGGCTGAAAGGGAAATAAATTTTGTATGACCCAGTAGGTATTCCTGTTATACATGAATTAGCGAGAGCGTGGAATTGCAAATGTTGTGGTATTGTGTGTTTATAGGCATTCTATATTTGAAATTTCCCTTTTCCCGTACTATCAGCATAAAAAGAGCTTTGTAATAACATAATTATATTTAAGAAGAAAACTCAAAAATAATGTCAGTATGAAATTATAAATATTATTAGGATGTTTTTATTGTAAGCAACTGAAAGAAATAAAAAGGACTGGGAAAATATTTGTCACCATGTTGAACGTGAAGAATATAAATATAGATGTCAAAAAGGGGAAATGGATCGAATTACAGATCATAATATTATTATCCATACTTGTGACAGCTCAGATGAAGAATTAAATAATAGCGAATGAAAGCAAAAAAAGACTGAGTAGTTTTGACCAAGAGTGTCACGTTAATACTTTTGACCACGGGCTTCAGTTAAAAGTAATTTTGACTAATTAAGTGTACTGGCTGTAAAATATACATATTTATTTGACCCCATGATAGTGGTGATATTGGTGTCATTTCTTAGCTCGTCTGCTTTGTTTTGTAAAACAAAGAAAACGAAGTAAATAAATTACTTAATTAAGCAATTTGCTATGGTAGAATGTTCCCAGTACCTGTCTAAAGTCTGCATAATCAACTTAAAACAGAAATGGCGAGCAAAAACGGGGAAAGTTAGCAAATTATTTAACGTGTGTTATGCAAAGTTAGTTAATGCAGACAGAATTCAGATAATCATTGAAGAAGAAAGTGCATTTAACCTGGAAAACGCTTGTTTTTTTAATACCTTTATTTTAGAGCACCATCTCCTACTATTCGATAAAGTGAACTGAGTATACTTTTACGGAATAAATTCATTGCATGAATCTCTATAACAGTCATATTTCATTCATTTTTTTTTTATTTTTTTTTTAATGGCATAGAAATGACAAACGAGCACACAGGCCACGTGATGGTAAGTTGAAACTGTGACCCATAGACATTCGCATTCCCAAGTCTGCAATGCAATCCTAAGACTGCAAATGCGTTGCCAACCCTGAGGACTAAGATGGAATGCCTCTATGCTAGTTATTTCACCGACTGTCTTATCCCCAAACCGGAACACAACAATGCGAACACTGCTGTTTCGCGGTAGGTTAATGGATAAGATGGTGGTAGCGATCCGGACGGACCCTGAAAACGCATACTTTATTTAATATCCTAAATATACGGATACGGGGTGCTTTACGCCTTGCGTTTACGTCAATTACTAGATAGCAGGAAAATTTTGTGCTCAAGGTAGGGTACAGACGGCCTGCTTGAAAGAATGGCTGAAAAGTTTACGGTTTCATAAAAAAACATTAGATATTATAAAATTTTGGGATAATGATACGATGGGCTTATATCGTTCATTGAATACAAAACGGACACAATCCGAAATGAGTCAGTGTTGCATTTTAAAATTAGAACCGGTTGGAATAAGATTTTTAATGGAAGAGCAAATTATTTTGGAATGTGTCCGTTTCGTATTCAATGAGCGAAATATGGGCCTTGTTACCTGAATTTCCGTCGATCTTACCAAACTGGAATAAGACTAGCTCAGAGATTTGGTCGAATACGCCCTTAAACGTTTTCTTTCTACTTTTATTTAATCAGGGATTTTATCTAGAGTTATAATCTATATACAAAAATGAATCGCAAAATGTGTTGGTGAGCGCATAACTCGAGAACGGCTGAACCGATTTGGCTGATTTCTTTTTTGTTGTGTTCGTTATTGTCAGGGTAAGGTTTATATGTAAGAAAAAATAAAAAAATCCAACGGGAAGGTCGGGAATTTGCAGCGGGGCGAAGCCGCTGGCGGGCAGCTGACTTTGGCGTTTTTATAACAGAGTGAGTCCGTTTCATAAGTAAGATGTGATCTGTCTACAGCAAATTATTAAAATTAATGAAACGATAACGCTATAATTTGATCAGGGGCTGAGCTAGACTACTATTAATTTGAAACTTTGATAACTTGGCGTAATTATCTGTAATTAATAAGAAAGTTTGGATGGTTGGATGTTTGTTACGCATTCACGCTTCAGCCTCTGAACGGATCAGGATGAAACTTGGCACATATATAGATTAAGTCCTGGAATAGAACAAAGGCTACTTTTTTCGCAATTTTTTTTAAGTTTCCACGGGCATTAAGATGATTGAAATCTATGCGGACTAATTACGGGGCATATTTACATCATCTATTCGGAATGAGGACTTTTCTTCCCTACTAGCAGGGATCAAAGTGGCACTTTTCTGTTCAAGGACATTTTGTTGCCAGTATAAAATACAAACGCAATGAAATATGAAAATAGTTTGCACAATCGACTACAATTTAATTTTAGACAGTGTAAATAATTAAATTGGTTTCATCACTAAGTTCTTTTATTTTCCTCATAGGAAAGCAGTATGTGTCAGTAACAAAATTATTTCCACCTTGGGCGTTAACACTTGAATCCCTCACTACGCTCAGGATTCAATGTACGCCCTAGGCGTAATGTAATTTTGCTCCCTTGTGACACAATCTACTATTATGATGTATATTAAAATCCAAAAGCACAAGGGAGATCTATGTTGCCACCTTCTAATTCCATCATCGTTCACCTTTGGTTAGCTAATTCATGTTAAATTTGAGCATATTTGCATAAAAGGATATTATTTAAAACATACTTACAATGTTTTAACCGAAATGACAGACACACGAATAAAGCAACTTAAATAAAAGCTTGTAAAATATATTCCAACAAACTTCCAACAAATATTTTCTCCAAACTAACAAACCGAAAGCGTTCAGAATAAAATTCAAAATGGCCGTTCTATGACGTCACACCTCTGAATTTTTCGCGAATGGGAAATGGTATAAAGTTGAATAAAGTCCAGACACGGCACTAACAAGGTGGCATTACACGCTGAATTTACCATCATGCCATTTGTGGAAATGGAAACTGGGTTTTTTGGCGCAAGTCATAAGATATAGAGTAGTTATGGTTAGTTTGGTTTAGTGGAAGAATCTTGTGCCAGCATTGTTTGCAATTGTTATGTTCAGGTAAAATAACTAGCATAGAGGCCCAGTTTAATAAGACTATTTGAGATGATATAATACAGTGTGGAAGTAAGTCGGGCCCTGGAGGGAAACTACCTTATATCCTTAAGTTGGCTCATTTTACTTAAAGGGGACATCGCTGTATTTAAAAAAAATAAAAATTGCATTCAAAGATTTTCCTAAAATAGGTATGTAAAAAAATCGGTAGGATTATTGTTTGGGATTAAATGTCTCTTAGAAACACTTCGTCTTAGAAATAAAATACATTAATCAGAGCGAGTGTTTATTTTAATTTTAACTCTTAGCTTCTTCGATTTCCGGGAGAGACAAGAAAATTTTAGAAAATCTTCGAATGCAGTTTTTTTTTAAATAAAAAATGTCTCCTTTATGTAAAATGAACCACCTTAAGGATTTAAGGTAATTTCCCTCCCCACTGTAAACGAGTATAATTAGTCACGTCAATAATGGGGGAACGAACGAAAAGTTTACGACGGCGGCGATATAAAAATTATGCTGTTAACAATTATGTCCCAAAAAAAGATGGGAAAAACGGGCCCCAGGTATTTATAACAAAAACTTATTAAACTTTAAATTACTTATTAATAAAAAAAAATCGTGGTTGCAATTAAACTACAATTATTTAAATTGATGTCGTTTTCGATAATTGCAGGTGCTATCGATCTGGTTCATCAATTTTCGGAAAGTTCGTGTCATTTAAACGGCCGCAACATAATTGAGGATAATTATTTGTGTTCAATTATGTTGCGGCCGTATTATAAAAAAAATACGCGGGAGCAAGAAACACCCGAATATAAACTATTACTCCTCATCATACCTGGGATAACTCGGGGCATCTATACGAAAGTGATGTAGCAAAATATTTTATCGACAAAAAAATATATCGATATTACTGCCAACATCTAAATGTTGTTCGACATAAATAGATTATACTTATTTTCTCCTCATTTTTAAACAATCAATATTTTTTCCATAGTCGTCGGCATTCATGATTGCCGTCTAGATGAAAATATCCACTTTAAACTGCTAAACGTTCTCTCAACGTCCACAGGTAGTCAACAGGGCATTCTTAAAATATCAAAGACAATTTCTCATTCATGTTGGTTATTAAAAGTTCTTAATCTTTCGTTAGACTGGTTACTTTTTTAATTGTGTCATAACCAGTATTTGTTTTCTAGAACCATCCTTAACGTTTTGTAAATACTTTTCCCACTTTTATTCACATACAATTTCGATAGATTTATCGAAATTGAGAAGAGGTTGAACTCTTTTTATTCTAGCGTCAATTGAGGAGCTTTTATTATCTTAAGAGGCTCGATATCAGATATGACATCGAACCTCTTTATAGTAAACGAGAATGTTCAATGTGCACATGTAATAATTTAATTATATCGACATATTTTTTATCGATATCAAATCCCTAGAACTTGCCCCGAGTTATCCCAGGTATGCTCCTCATTATCATAACGAGTACTAATCGATTAACTTCAGAATTCTAGAATCATACTCCTCATTATTATAATACCCCCTTACTTATACGAGGGTCCCAGAAACCGACGTCAACCCGCCTAGGGCTGATAAAACAGCTCATAAGCTATCGATTTAACCCCCATGTATGTTCAGCAATTGTTTTTAGTTTCCGAGATATTGATCATTTTAATTTGATTTTTGGCTATTTTTCCGTATTTCAGTGATACGAGAAATCCCTAAATTCATTTTTTTTTCAGTGTTTTCTTGCTTTATTAGAATCTCTGTGAAATAGGAAAGTTTTTAAAGCTACATGCCATTTTTTTTTTCGTTACAACTGTTTTGTAGTCGGTTTCTGGGACACCCTGTATACGTGAAATAAGCTTGAAATAAGTTATGCCATGCTTTGTCCTTATCTGTAATTGTGACATTTTAATCAGACAGAAAGTGACAAACCATGGCATAATCTATTCCAAGCTTATTCCGTTTTTATAACTAAGGGGGATAGGGTGTATAGTTTATTTTCAGGTATTTCTTGATTCCGCTTATTTTTCCCTTGCCATTGTTCGACTGTTTTAAGATTGGTAAAATTTTACGGATTTTTAAAGACAATGACTCAAAGTACCTATTTTATTCATAGTTAAAAGATGAAATCGCACTCAGTTTTTTTAAAACTACACGATGCAAAAAATAAACCAATTCAAATAAACCAGTCCAATACTGAGGACCACAAAACTACCCTTATTTTGATTTTTGAACACTATTGAAGACTAGATAAATAAATAAATAAATATTAGGGGACATTCTCACACCAATTGACCTAGTCCTATGGCTAGTACTTTGGGTACTAAACAACTATATAAAGAAATAAATATTTAAATACAAAGAAAACTAAACGACTAGCATAGAGGCATTCCATCTTAGTCCTCAGGGTTGGCAACGCATTTGCAGTCTTAGGACTGCTTTGCAGTCTTGTGAATGCTAATGTCTATGGGTCACAGTTTCCACTTACCATCAGGTGGCCTGTGTGCTCGTTTGTCTTCTCTACGCCATAAAAAAAAAAACATCACCAATAAACTCAAATATTTGTCCATACCGGGAATCGAACCCCAAACCGATATAGCTTCATAGGCAGGGTCACTACCAACTAGGCGGACGCTTTGTCTAGATTTTTCTAGCAATATATCACCATACGTAGCGATTCAAACAGGATTCCCCATTACATACATACATTAAATCACGCCTGTTTCCCAGAGGGGTAGGCAGAGACCACTTCTTTCCACTTGCTACGATCTTGACAAATTTCTTTCGCTTCTTCCACATTCATACATCGAGTCATGCATGCACGTCGGTTTCGGGTACTTAAGATTCGGCCCTTTTCCAGTATTTCACCGATTTGACTCGAAAAAGTACGCCTAGGGCGGCCCCTTCCGACCCGTCCACTCACTATCGATGTGTATATCTCTTTCGTCAATCTTCTTTCATCCATCCTTTCCAAATGACCGAACCATCGAAGCATGCCCTTTTCAATCTTAGTCAATACATCTTCTTTTATTCCACATTTCTCTCTGACTTTTCATTCCTTACTCTATCAATCAGTATTCCCCATTAATTGGTAGTAAAACAAGAGCTAAAGCGAGAACAAAGCGATAGTACTTGTCAACGTTCCTCAAGCAGTGAAACGGGGTATTTAGTTTAGAGGCAAGTTGACTCGCTCCAGTTTCAATTGATGTTGAGTTAGGAGCTGTCCAAACCGACGATCTATCTTAGAACAAAGGTGCTCGAAACCTGGCGAGTACTAATTGATTAACATCAGAATTCTAGGATGCTAACGTAACATTACTAATTCAAAGTGTATGGTGGTTTGGTACCCTTACTATGAGTTAAAATTAACGTACACGCTAGCGAGTCGAATGCTCTGTCTCTTCCAGACCTCGCAGTGTTCTTATAATTATTTTTTTTCTTAATTATTTTCTATTACTTACTACTAATTAGTTCTGGAGAAAATTCAGAGTTTTGACACCTTTTCCTGCTCAACTACGCGTGAATACATTTCATTCTTATCGTATGTTAGATTCTTTGTTTTATATAATGCTAGGTTAAGTTTTAAAATTGTATATTTAAAAAACGACTAACTGTTGAGTTTCTTGCGGCGCTTCTTCTCAGCAGTGGTCTCTTGCGAAGCGCTGGTAGATTTTTGACGTGTAAAAGTGCCCGTGCGGCCTACTTACTGAATAAACATCTTTTATCTTTTTTTTATCTTTTTTTTTATAGAGTGCGAGGGACAGAGCATTCGACTCGCTAGCGAGAAAGGTAATTCTTACTCATGGTAAGGGTACTGTCTTCACGATTGAACGTCATGCTGTTTATCGATAAGGGTATACGTGGGTAAAACATGTGTCACTTTTTGATCAATAAGTGCGAGACAAATGCTTTATCCACCGCGATAAAAGCTACCATAACACGGGTCTTGATCGATGATGTTAAATTAAGAACATGCAGGGGTACTTTTTATTTCGGATAACCGAACAGTTTCCGAAAGAATCAGCATATTCTTTTACGAGAACGGAGTTTCAGGCGAAAACTAATGTAGTAAGGCATTTGTAATTTTGGAAGGCATTTGTTTCATATTTAAAATTACATTATGTCACTTGTTGTTAAATACATTGTTTGTTAATCTTATGAATTGAAAATAAGATTGTCAAATGTAATAAAAAACGCAACGTCAAAATGTTAAGAAGAAAAAGTTATGACTAAATTAAATTAAAAAATAGTCAAAAAATATTCACATAAAAATACAGAAAGAACAGAATTTAAAATTAAAATAATCGTATTAAAGGTATATTTTACTCTACTATACTAAAAAGTTTTATATTAGTTATTTTATGAGTGTTACTTCACGCTAAAACCACTGGACGGATTTGTAGTGGCAATTAGATTTTCGTTCAAAGTCTATGAAAAAACATTGCATTTCTCCTGAAAAAATATTCATAAATAATCTCTTCGTTTTGCAAAAACACATTATAATAAAGATGGATCCAAATAGACCAATTGCATCAAACAAGGAAACAATTTGTCAACGCCACAAATAAAATCGCTTCCGCTTATCACCCAGACCCCCCGAGGTGGCCCTTTAATAAAGGACACGTTAAAAGGACTTGGTTTTCTGGAATTGCCCTAATTTACGAATAAAAGGTTGTGGTCGAGGAAAAAAATCTCCCGGTTTAACTCAAGTGGGTCTTAATGGAAAAAACAAATTGAGTGTCTCTAACGCTGATGTTTTTGGATACCTCATTAAACGGGAAACCTATTAGTGGTTGGAATTGCTGAAAAGGTGTAAAGTGGTCCTGCTGTTTTTGTTATGCTGTGTACATTATGGAGACTGCTGGGATAATAAATAATAAATATTATATTAAAGTATAATCTTGCACAAATTGAGGCTTATGCTAAGATGGTCATACTTATTATAGGAAAAGCATACTTAAATACATAGGTAATAGCAAGAAAACAGCTCGCGCTCATCACACAAATATTTGGTCCCTTCACTTTCACGTATCTGATCGAATAGCTTGATAGGAAAAACACTCATCTTCCGTAAAGTATAAAGATTACTTTCCTTTATAACTATTGGATCAGATACGAGGTTGAGAAAGTAAAGGGACGATTTGCCCTTACCGGAGATCGAATCTAAGATCGCTACCAAAAGTATTAACTATTCTTTTGTTCACCAAACCCGAATATTATAAAGTACGTACTAGTTAAAAATAATTTTTTTCAGTTTTGTCCTCCATTTCTATTCTAATTACGCTTTTTTTTCTATTTCAGGTATGCCAGTTCCATTTTAACTCTAAGTTGCTAGAGAGCTGTAAAAATGAAGGCAAGTAAAACTACACGATATTTACTATTTTTTAACCGACTTCGAAAAAGGAGGAGGTTCTATGTTCAACTGTTTGTGCAACGTGTTTATTTGTTTTTATTATAATAAGAAGAATTAAGGAGTGGCAAGAGATTGCTAAGAACACGGAGACATGGAAAAAGTGAGGGAAGCTTATGCACAGCAGTGGGTGTCATCAGACTCTTAATAATAATACTAAGAAAGCATGGTTTATTAGAACATACAATAATTATTAATTTAAGTTCTAATAAACCATCAAACATTATCAACTTCTACAAAATCTTTTCATAATCATAACAGCATCATGGACAAAGTAAACACGATCCCTTTACAGCTTTCATGACCTTACAGATATCCCAAAGAGAAAAGAACATTAATTTAATTATTCATACCCTTAAAGCCGTCCAAAAGGGTTCTCAAAAGGGCAACGTCTCAGTACACTTTGAAGTTGATTCCTATTTAATTTCAGGAAGACTTAGCCAGGGCAGTCGAAGTAATTAGCACTTTGATTGGGGAAACCACGAGGATTGTGATTGTTAAGAAAAAGGGTTGTATTAGTAGCTGTCAACCTTTCAGGTTTCAGGCAGAAAATTGTTTTATTATAATAAAAAAAAAGATAAAAGATGTTTATTCAGTAAGTAGGCATGGGCACTTTTACACGTCAAAAATCTACCAGCGCTTCGCAAGAGACCATTGCTGAGAAGAAACGCCGTAAGAAACTCAACAGTTAGTCATTTTTTAAATATACAATTATAAAACTTAACCTAGCATTATATAAAACAATGAATCTAACATACGATAAGAATGAAATGTATTCACGCGTAGTTGAGCAGGAAAAAAAAATCAGCTGCTTCATACAATTTATTGTTTTTCTCTATGAAACAGCTGGTTTTTTTTCGTGATTTCATACTTGGTCCCATAGTGAAAGTTGTTCATATTCGTGGGTGGAACACAGAGGTGATCATTTGATTCACGACTTATATTACACTCTGTATATAAGTATGAAAGTGACGGATGCTTTATCCACATTTTGTCACGTGTTAAAGCAACCATACTAGGTCCGCAGAAGATATTTCCCGACAAAATAGTGACAAACAACTTCTACGAGTGGATGGAAGAAGTCGCGGTCGAAATAAAGATGTGATTACCGAACTAGCTTAACACCCTCACCTGATTTACTAACCCCCTGTATAACCTCTAATGACAAAGTACCGAAACTCTTGTCCATCTCCCTGACAAGAAAATCGTGAAATACGTAAGCTTGTCGCAAAACAAATACAAATAACAGAGCAACTAAGTAGTACTAAATGAGTTTTCGTTTTGCCCAGGTTTATTTGCCAAGTTTGTGAAGTGTTTGCACGGTACACGGCCAGGAAAAGATTGTGTAGAAAAAACCTCGGTTTTTTTCAATAAGTATTATACAGGGTGCCAGATTGTATGTAATATTTGTTTCGAGTATTACTTGCAGCAGACGTCGTTCGGCTGGCACAATAACGCGATGTTCTAAAGCCTAAAAAAAAAATAACCTTCCCCTGGCAACACTATGCCTATAAACCTCATTCGTTGTTTTCGCGCTTTAACGCCGTTCACGCAAAAACTTTCATGATAGTGATTTTATTGTTATTGAGTGGAAAATCAGCGTATTTCCTATAACAATGCCTAAAAGAAATAGTGAGGACAGGGAGGATAAAAGAAAGAAGAAGATTCGCAAGTTAGAAAGGCGATTGGAAAAATACCGCTCGCAAGACGCGGTTGTGATTGACGACATGGCGGACATTGCTGAATGTAAGTAAATTAAACAGTTTTATTTTACATAATTGTGGGCTTAAATTGATTCAGCCAAGCTAATTGAATTTTTAATAAGATAATTCCCAACTCTAACCTGTGAAGATAGTTTTCTTTTTAAGGTTGGTTCTTATTAGGATGCTTAGGTGGGTATGTACCTAACGTTTGCGGCGAAGCAGTAGATTGAACAGTAAAGTTCTTAAATATAAAATTATACTATTATACTTTCCTCAGAAGTATATTATGTCTAGCATTATGACAAATGACATACTTTCGTTGTAATTTTTCCGTTGGAATTTTTTTTCTTTAAACATTGTCACGTTGTGATTGCCATACTTTCGTTGAAAGTAGTTATAGGTTAAATAACCACCCGGTAATTTTTCTGTTGGAAAAAAATTCTTTAGAAATTGTCACGTTGTGACTGCCATACTTTCGTTGAAAGTAGCTATAGATTAAATTATACCCGGTGTTTTTCCGTTGGAAATATTTTCTTTAGACGTCACAATGTACCATACTTTAGTTGAAAGTATTTATTAAGCAGCTTGGAGCAATGCATTTTATTTTATCACACTTCCGTTGGAAGTAGATGAAACAACAAATTTAATCATAATATTTTAAGTGGAAAAGTTTTTTCCTATTTACGCATATTATTTAGATACACCTTTATATACAAATATGTATCCTATATTCGTTTAAAGAGCTTTTTATCCCGACTTGCCAATATCACTATGTTGTGATGGTAGTTAATATTAGTAATACAAATTAATATTTGCTCTAAACGAAAGGGTATGTTTTAGAGGTGACTTTATATAACAACCTTATCATGGAGTGAGTTTTTAACTTAATAACATAATATTCCAGTACCTACGGTAAATCCAGATGATGTAGTGGAAGAAGATCCTTTAGACCCCTTACCAGATGAGGTGTTAATGGCTCTGAGAGAAGACAGTACTCACGAGAAGGGCTATGGTGAAGAGGTTCACCAAGAAATATATAAGAAGATGGATGGCATTCTGCTCCAAGGTCTTGCAAAGGAACAAAAGGAAAAATTAATGAAGACCTGCCTTGTGCCTTCCAATGCCAAACTATTGGATGCCCCCAAATTAAATACAGAGGTGATGGCCATCTTAAATGCTAACACTAAAACTAGGGATAAGCTGTTAGAAGGAAGACAGCAGGAGCTCGGCTTAGCAACGGCAGGTGTGCTGTATGCCATTGATCGTTTGACTAAAGATGACTTTAATCGACTGAATATCATTAAGTTATTGGGTGAGGGTGCTCGCTTACTGTGCAACTTACACTGTGAGTACACCAATATGAGAAAGAAACTGATATTCCCATACTTAAATAAAGATCTTAGTTTAAATCTGAGAGATAATACACGTTCAGATTTTTTATACACAAAACTAGAAGACACAGTCAAGACTGTTTCGGTCATGAAAAGGGCCAGCAATATGTTGAGATTCAAGAATGCACCTACAACATCAAATGCAAAAAACTTTTATCAACCTCCTCGACGCCCATTCCAAGCACCTCAAGTACGCCCCACAGCTCGAGGAGGTTATCATCATCAAACCCGGTACCAGTCCACACCTGCTTACCGTCCACCTCCCAGGGGCCCGCTGCGACGCCCGCCGCCGTCTGCAGCTCCAACGACCAGAGGCCGTGCCAAGTACCCCTAGAGGTAAAGTTTAGTGGCAGGCTTAGGTATTTTTATCCCTGCTGGACAAAAATTACAAATGACCCTATAATTTTGCAGTGGGTACATGGTTACCTGATACCACTCGCTGTTGAACCACATCAAACTAATATCCCACTTAATATTTTTAGTAAAGAAGACAGTAAAATAATCTTAATGGAGATTCAGAAGCTTTTAAAATTAGGAGCTATATCTCAATGTAAATATGATCCTCAACAATTCTTATCCAGTATTTTTACAGTCCCTAAAAATGATAGATCATACAGGTTTATTTTGAATTTAAAATCTTTTAATAAATTTATAGAAGTTTAAATTGGAAGACATTCGAACCTTATGCAAACTGCTATGTAAAGGGGATTATATGTGCACAATTGATTTAAAGAATGCATATTATCTTTTAAGTATACATAAAGATCATAAGAAATACTTGAGGTTCATTTTTGAAGATGAGACATATGAATTTAACTGTTTACCTTTTGGTTTAGCTACCGCTCCTTGTGTTTTTACTAAACTTCTGAAACCAGTTGTTGAAGCACTTCGAAGTCAGGGTATTAGATTAGTAATATACTTAGATGATTTAATATGTCTAGGTGCAACTGCAAATGAATGTTTAAGAAATACAAGGGTTGTGAGAGGTCTGTTAGAATGTCTGGGTTTTATAATAAACACCGACAAGAGTTGCCTTACACCTACCAACATAACAGAATACTTAGGTTTTAATGTTGATTCAATAAATATGTCACTAAGTCCTACTACTCAGAAGAAAGAAAAGATATTTTCCATGGTATGTAGGTATATGAAGATAAATAATTGTTCTATTAGAGATTTTGCTCAACTTTTAGGAAATTTAGTTTCTGTGTGTATGGCTGTGTCCTATGGGTTTGTGTATACAAAGACCTTAGAAAGAGCAAAATTTTTAGCCTTAGAAAAGACTGATGGAAATTACGATAGTAATATGGCTATTGATTTACATGTTAAAGAAGATTTGAGATGGTGGAAGCAAAACATTAGTCATGCCAGTAATGCAATAAAACAGCACTCATTTAGTCTCGAAATATTCAGTGATGCAAGCCTTTCAGGCTGGGGTTGTTTTTGTAATGGTAGGAGTGCTAGGGGTAGTTGGTCCCTAGAAGAGAGAGATCATCATATTAACTACTTGGAATTACTAGCTTCGTTCTTTGCATTGAAGTGCTTTGCAAAGGACCTTAAAAAGTGTGAAGTATTACTACGGATTGACAATACTACTGCAATTTCGTATATCAACCGAATGGGAGGAGTCCAGATTCCATTGTTGAGTAGTTTAGCAAAGAGTATCTGGCAGTGGTGTGAAACCCGTGGCTTATGGATCTATGCTTCTTATATAAAATCCAAAGAAAACACTGACGCAGATTATCTATCACGCCATTCTAGTTTAGACACAGAATGGGAGCTGTCTCCCGACGCTTTTAGTAAAATATGTAGGACACTAGTGGCCATCCCCAGATTGACCTTTTTGCATCTCGGTTAAATGCAAAATGTGAAAAATACATCTCCTGGCATAGGGACCCCTATGCTTGGAATGTAGATGCTTTTACTGTAACTTGGACTAACTTGAACTTTTTCGCTTTCCCTCCATTTTGTTTATTACTAAGAGTAGTTCAGAAAATTATGATTGATAGAGCATCAGGAATAGTAGTTTTCCCCATATGGCCATCACAACCCTGGTACCCTCTTTTAAAATCCTTAGTGTCTTCCAATATGATCATATTTGAACCTTCTCCTACCCTTTTAATTTCTCCTTTCAGAACGCCACACCCATTGAGTGCGAAGCTTACCCTGGGGGCGTGTATCTTATCAGGAAAGCTTTCAAAAGAAGAATGATTTCAGAGAGGGGGGTAGATATTATGATGGCTTCATTATCACAAAACAGTATTAAACAATACAATAGCTGTCTCAAGCAGTGGTGGCAGTACTATCAGACTAATAACCTTGATGTATTTTGTAGTTCAGTTCCGACAATAATATCGTATTTATCTTGCATGTTCCATAAAGGAGTGTCTTACCAAACGCTTAAACTGCCATCGCTCATCTCTATCTCTTATAATAGGTGCTCACATAGGTAGCGATGATAGGGTTAAACGATGGTTTAAAGGCATATTTAAGCTTAGACCACATATGCCAAAGTACAATAGTGTGTGGGATCCCACAACTGTTTTATCTTATTTAACACATTGGTATCCCTTGGAACCATTAAATTTAGAGAAAATTACGAAAAAGACTTGTATGCTTCTTGCACTTGCTACTGGTCAAAGAATAGATAACGTTCACTTATTCCTTACTTTTAAAGCTCCTCATACAAGGGCATCTACACAAACTATTAGTAGATGGCTGAGGCAAGTAATGCATGACAGTGGAATAGATATGTCAATTTTTTCGTCACATTCTACTCGACACGCTTCTACTTCCCATGCGCACCGTGCGGGCATCACTGCAGACACTATATTAAAAGCCGTTGGTTGGTCTAACAGGTCATCAACTTTTGCAAGGCATTATAATAGACCTGTAAATAATACAGTCGCAGAACAAGAGTCTTTCGCGAGAGCAGTGTGTAATATTAATGGTAGTGATGATTAATTTCAATATAAAATTGGTCTCCAATAATGTTAGTGATGATTAATATCAAAGTAATAGTGGATAATTGATCCATTTCCTAATTATTATTTTTTCACACTGATGTGATTATTATTTTGGTTTAAATAAATATAGTTATTATTAAAGATGTATATTTCTAGTTCTCTGAACATCCTGCAAGTAATACTCGAAACAAATATTACATACAATGATTGGATTAAACGAACTTACCTGAAGTGAAGTTCTATCCTGATTGTATGTAATATTTGTTTCGAGTATAATCTCCCTCCCACCCAGGCAAGTTGTCACTTACGCCCAGATTGGGGAAGTATTATTTAATATAATTAAATACTACGTCCCCAGTTATGTTACAAAGGTAATGCTCTTAACTGAATGAGGTTTATAGGCATAGTGTTGCCAGGGGAAGGTTATTTTTTTTTTAGGCTTTAGAACATCGCGTTATTGTGCCAGCCGAACGACGTCTGCTGCAAGTAATACTCGAAACAAATATTACATACAATCAGGATAGAACTTCACTTCAGGTAAGTTCGTTTAATCCAATCATTATATTTGTTGAAATGCGTAGTAGGATAATTTTTTTTACTTGTTTTTGTTACTTATTACGGTTTATTCACGTATTGTATTTATAGGTACAGTCAATCAATTTGATTTCTAGGCCACTTTGGACTATGTTAAAGTGACGTTGTCAACCAAAACGTAAGAGACTCCCTATGATTTGGTTTACAACGTCACGTTGACAAAGTCCATCGTGGCCTAGGAATCAAATTGGTTGACTGTACGTAAAGATAAAAAGATAAAAGATGTATATCCAGTAAGTAGGCCGCACAAATTAAAAAGCTGAAAAAATTTAGGCTGTTAAATCATAATTCATTTGTAGCGTATGTCACTCATTGAATACAAAACGGACACATTCCAAAATAATTGGCCCTTATATTGAAAATCTTATTCGAACAGGTTCTAATTTTAAAATGTAGCACTGACTCATTTTGGAATGTGTCCGTTTCGTATTCAATGAAATGTGTAAAATCTAGGAATATTAATATTACATTTAATTACTACCCGCAAAATGATGCTTTTCCTATTACGAACGCCCTTAAATTTAAACTATTTCGTATTAAATGCTTGAATATGTACGGCTTTGGCACAAAGGACCTACTTTAGGTGGTTTACCTTTTAAGGGTACATTCCCTTGTCTACCTCAGGCATCAGACTAGACTGAAAACTATGTAATTATAACTTTGATTTTTCTATACCTTTGTGTGTTTAGTTAACCTTTTATTAATATTATGTTCTTGTGATCTTTAAGCTAATAATTAAGATGATTTAAGAACATTGCGGGTGGTAGGACCTTGTGCAGGGTCCGTCCGGATCGCTACCACCGTCTTATCCATTAACCTACCGCCAAACAGCAGTGTTCGCATTGTTGTGTTCCGGTTTGGGGATAAGACAGCCGGTAAAATGACTAGCATAGAGGCATTCCATCTTAGTCCTCAGGGTTGGCAACGCATTTGCAGTCTTAGGATTGCTCTGCAGTCTTGTGAATGCGAATGTCTATGGGTCACAGTTTCCGCTTACCATCAGGTGGCCTGTGTGCTCGTTTGCCATCTCTATGCCATACAAAAAATAAATAAAAAAATAAACATATTTCAATAAATTTACCAAAAAATAAACGATTTTATTACACTAGCCATAATTGTGCTGAATAAGTAGTTATGTAGGGGCTAAGTAAATATTTATTATCTTCTGTACCCTTACCATGAGTTACAATTACCGTACTCGCTAGCGAGTCGAATGCTCTGTGTGAAATGAGAAGATGCACTACGCTAGCTAGCGTTTCTCTTCGTTTAGTTTATAAACCAATCGCGTCACTGGTAGATGACGTGATACGAAAAGTCACGTGATGTGCCAGTGACGCGATTGGTTTATAAATTTAACGAATAGAAACGATAGTTAGCGTAATGCATCTTATCTGGGCCCTCAGAGTATTCGACTCGGTAGCGAGTAAGGTAACTCATGGTAAAAGGTACTGTTACTTTTTCCTACATACAATATTATCTATATTCCATTAAAAGTTTACGTATTGTTGTTTTCTTGTGTTTTGAATTGACTTACTTTATTAAATTATGGATATGTTATCAATTTTTTTTTTTAATAAGATATGATTTTGATATAAAATAGGATGATGGCACGAATCGGACGGATCTGCACAAATAAAGAATTGACGTAGATATCATGACTCATGAGTCAATCGCTGTATTACGTTGTTTAAAAGTTTTAAAGCAGTCTTGAGTCATGAAGTATGTTTTCCTGTTCGGTTACGCTATCTACTTATTTAATATAGTTTTTTCCAGGATTATTTGAATGAGTAATCTTTTACGTCAAAGGAATATTCATATACCTAAGACTACATTTAATAATATGATTCAATATCTTATTAGTGTAGGTTATTTTTATTTCATTGTCAGAATGTATACTAGTATAAATCTTACTAGTCTACTTCAACCCAGTTGAAGTAAAAGAACTGGGTGAAATTTGAAAAACACTATGGAAGATTGCCATATGACGTAAGAGATATCAGAGCGAAAGTGGAAGGGTCGGAAGGGGCACCCCTAGGCATACTTTTTCGAATCAAATCGGAGAAATACTGGCCCAATCTTAAGTACCCGAAACCGACGTGCGTGCATGACTCGATGTATGATTGTGGAAGAAACGAAAGAGTTTTGTCAGGATCGTAGCAGGTGGAAAGAAGTGGTCTTTGCCCTTTGGGGAACAGGCGTGATTTAATGTATGACCCCGATGACAATGCAATGGTGTCAAAGAGCTGACTTATCTCACTAATTACCTATATATGCGAAAGTTTGTATGATAGTTTGTTACTCCTTCACGCTGTAACGGCTGGACGGATTTGAATAGAATGTGGAATGCAGATAGCTTATACCTTGGATAAACGCATTGGTTAGGTACTTTGCGTCCCGGAAAATTTTAGTTCCCGAGGGAATTACGATAATCGAAATCTTCGAGGGCAGACGGTAGTAATACTATTAAATTGTCGTTGACATAATTGGGTATCCGCCATTGAACGAATTTTTTTACATTTAGTTTACTGCCCATAGTTTACATACATACATACATAAACTCACGCCTTTATTCCCAGAGTGGGGTAGGAGGAGCTACAGAATTTCCAACAACTCTAAAAACTTTTTGATAGTTCTGTAACCACATTTTGCACACTTAGGCGAAGATGTTTCACAGTGTATTAGTGACAGGTTGCAAGCCCATCGCCTAACAGTACTACACGCCTTTATTACCTTAGTCAGCTTTTACGACATCCACGGGAAGACTTGAAGTGGCACTATTCTAATCCGGCAACCACACGGGAAAACCCATAGTTTGAAGTGTCATATCTCGGTTACTATCAGCTGTAAATGATTCGAACAGTAAACTGTAGCGCATTTTCTCGTTTATTTATCTAACAAACAAAGTGGCAGTAAAACATGACATTTCGATTTATTTATTTTGAATAGAACATTATCTAATGTTTGTTTTCAAAGTAAGTGGAAACTCGGATCTTATTCATCATTAGGTAGTATGTGAGCTCTTTAATATTTGTTTAATCGTCTAAACCTCAATTACACGCTTCTATATTTGTCAAATTAATATATACAGTTTAAACTACTTCACGCTACCGTTACAAATCAACACAGATACATTAAAACGGGCCCCAAACGTTCACAGTCCCGTGTAAACCAAAGCAGCCGTAGCTTATCAAGGCTGTGCAGGGGCCAATATTTGCACAGCGTGTTTGCACACGAAATTCAAGATGGAAGTTTCCACTGCGATAAACAAATGCTTTCGTATACGAGGATCTGGCTTCCATCAGTGTGATGAGACTCTAAAGTTGACAAATAGTATGTTTAACACTGAATGTCGGTTACGTGTTTAGTATATTCTGTCTTATGTTACATCGTGTGACGTGCCATATCCATACTATATTATAAAATGCGAAAATGTGTCTCTGTCTGTTACCTCTTTCACGCTTTAACCGCTGAACCGAATTAGGTGAAATTTGGTGCAAATATAGTTTGAATCCTGGGAAAGGACATAGGACAGTTTTTTTTTTTTATGGCATAGATTAGACAAACGAGCACACAGGCCACCTGATGGTAAGTGGAAACTGTGACCCATATACATTCGCATTCACAAGAATGCAATGCAATCTTAAGACTGCAAATGCGTTGCCAACCCTGAGGACTAAGATGGAATGCCTCTATGCTAGTCATTTCACCGGCTCTCTTATCCCCAAACCGGAACACAACAATGCGAACACTGCTATTTGGCGGTAGGTTAATGGATAAGATGGTGGTAGCGATCCGGACGGACCCTGCACTTTTCCATTTTCCAAAATTCATCTCTTAAGGGGGTGAAATAGAGGGTGAAAAATTGTATGGAGTTACGATATAAGCGAGTTTCACGCGGACGGGGTCGCGGGCAGAAGCTAGTAAGCTATATACGAATACACGTAAGGATCTGAGGTGCATACACATTTTCAATATCTTCTGATATTAAGACTCAATTACGATAAGAAGCATGTACAGTCAAGGACTTTAATTGTTAAGCCACTATGGAACCCTGTCATAATGACAGCGTCAAACCATATGAAAGAAATTACGCTAAAATTAATGAACAACGTTATGCGACAGGGTTCCATCGTGGCTTAACATTTAAAGTCCTTGACTGTAACATGATGGTAACCAGGGCCTTGTATGGTTGCGTCTATATCGCGTGTAAAATGTGGATAAAGCACCTGTCACTCTCGTACTTATAGTCTTATTTACGTGTCAGAAGGTGACGGATGCCTTATATAAACTTTGTCACGCGATAAACGCAGCCATATTAGGGCCCCAGAAGGTAATCAAAATGCATTCAATTCAATTCACCTTTAATTCAAGGTGATTAGAGATGAAAAAAGTTGGCCATAAACTTGCATAGTTAACGTATGCCAAATCACGTTTTTTTTTTATAAAAACAAATGGATGTAAAACGGATTTAAAAGTTAACCGGACAAATAAACTAGCATCATCATAATCTCTTTTTCTACTTTTGGTGAAACTTGTATTTGTCCAACCATGCATTGTCCTTAGTCATTTACTTCAGGGTTAGCTGGAAGAGATCCCATTTAGGGATAAGTTCACCTGTGTACATAACTATAATAACAATGTTGTAATATTTATATTTTTGTGCAATAAAGAGTTAACGTGTAAAGATAATTAACATGAAACCTTAATTTCATAATAACAATAAATTCAACTTGCATAAAAACCAATCGACATAAAGTGTGCATTTTAACGTAAACGCCACACCATTCAATACAGCCGAAATGCGTATTTCAGGACAAAATCCCGGACAATTAAAGTAATGACGGAATGACATTTAATTCCCACATTCAGTCTGTTTTCAATCAACAAACAAAAGCGGCAATCGAGTGTAAATTCGCTTTATTATTTTTACGTCCTATCGCGGGGGACATGATAAACATTTGCTGACGCGAAATCTGGCGTTTATACAATTATCCAATGGGCTTTTTGGCTTCCGTAACAAATACAATGTCACATGTACATGATTAATTTTGCCTGGCGCCTATTTTATTGTTTACTAACTTCTGCTGACTCCGTCCATGTGGAACTCGTTTATATCGTATCTCCACACAAATTGTCACCCTCTATTTCACCACTTTAGGGGATGAATTTCGGAAAAAAATCCATCCTGTATCCTTTCCTAGGATTCAAACTACATTTGCACCAAATTTCACTTAAATCGGTTTAGCGGTTTAAGCGTGAAGAGGTAACAGACAGACAGACAGACAAACTTTCGTATTGTTGTGTTTCGGTTTGGGGATAAGACAGCCGGTGAAATGACTAGCATAGAGGCATTCCATCTTAGTCCTCAGGGTTGGCAACGCATTTGCAGTCTTAGGATTGCATTGCAATCTTGTGAATGCGAATGTCTATGGGTCACAGTTTCCACTTACCATCAGGTGGCCTGTGTGCTCGTTTGCCTTCTCTACGCTATAAAAAAAAAAAAAAAATAATAATATTAAGTATGGATTTTGTACTAGTTATGGTTGATTGGTGGTTAGAACCTTACGCAGGATCCGTCCGGAATACTACCACCATCTTATCCCTTAACCTACCGCCAAGCAGCAGTGTTTCCATTGTTGTGTTCCAGTGTGCGGTGCAGACAACCGGTAAAATTACTAGCAAATAGGCATTCCATCTTAGCCCTCAGAGTTTGTAACGCATTCGCGGTCTTAAGTTCACACCGGAACACAACAATGCGAACACTGTTTGCATGATCTTTGACCTAAAGATGGTAGCGATCTAGATAGACTCTGTATAAGATCCTACCACTACTACAACTAGGTACAACTTCATGCAAATACCGCAAGCCCCTAGTTTGCCTGTAACTTATCTAACATCTCTATTACGATATAACTTATCTAAACTTGGTATCGTAATAATTAAGAGCCTGCGCAAACCGGCGGTCGACAAAGTAGAGATATTTTAAATATTACATTATTTCTTATCATGAAAAACTAACCATAGATTCAGCTGTTTAGTCTGTGCGATGTCTACTAGTCAGTCAGTGAGTCACTGGAGTTTGATCTATAGACATCAAATTTACCTTGGCAAACGGAATAAAATATACATAAATAAATTTGAAATCCTCTTCTGCCGTCCGCCAGTTTGCACCGAACCTTATTTGCCTCGCCTATCTTCGTCTCTATCCACGGATTCCAGAATCTTCGGCTCAACGGAGCATACAGGATGTTTGCTTACGCACACCTCCAAATATACAGAGGGTGTGTCTATTTGTTCGTGGCATGCTTGAGTTTGTATGATCAAATCTTTGGTCACGTTTCCATTTTACGAAATGGGTTATTTTTTTAATGTTCTTCTCAGATTTTACTTCTTAAGTTCGACGAAACGAATTTGACGACGTGCTGGCCTAGTTGGTAGTGACCCTGCCTACGAAGCTAGCGGTCCTGGGTTCAAATCCCGGTAAGGGCAGATATTAGTGTGATGAGCGCGAATATTTGTTCCTGAGTCATGGATGTTTTCTATATATTTAAGTATATATTTCTGAATATAAGTATTTATATCGTTGTCTAGTACCCATAATACAAGCCTTGAGCTTAGTTTGGGGCTAAGTCAATTGGTGTGACATTGTCCCCTGGTATTCTGATATTTTAAATATAAAGCTCTTGTTTTTTTATATATTGTATAATTGCTATTATATGCTAATCATACAAGTCATCTTTCGTCCAAATTACATAAATCCGTTCAGCCAGCAACGTGAAGAAGTAACAAACAAACACACAAACTTTTACATTTATAATATTAGTTGGATAAGAAATTGACTGGCTGACTGACCGATCAACGCTCAGCCGAAAAGGCTGGACTTAGAGACTTGAAATTAGAATATCCTAGAGGTACATTAACAAGGGATTTTTGGAAATTAATCCCCTACAAAACATACATAAACTTATGGCTTTGTTCCCAGAGTGGGGCAGGCAGAGCTACAGAATTACCAACAACTCTAAAAACTTGTTGAAAATTCTCTAACCACATTTTGTACAATAAGTCTAAGATGTTTACCAGCGTATTAGTGACAGGTTGCAAGCCCATCGCCCTATTCTAACCCGGCAACCACTCGGGCTAATTCATCCCCTAAAGGGTTAAAATAGTCGCAATTAAAATAATTCTACGCAAACGATGTCACGAGCGTCTTTTAGTTAGTTATAAGTAGTAATAAAAATGACAAATCTATACATTTTATCCTTGTTAGGGCACTCCTTGTATGGGTTATTCACTATCTTTCCCCTATGACTGGTTTTGTTCGTATATAAAAAGGAATTATTTCAACATTTCAGACAGTTACAAGTTAGTCTTTTTTACGGCGCATCGATCGGGTAAGTTGCTCTACTGTAATAGTTTATTTGTTCTTTTTTATTTAGTTACAATAAAATATTAGTGTGTCAATTATAGCTGAGCTATATGTCGTTATGATCAAATTTAGTTCGGAAATAGCTTGAGTCTTGGGCACTAGGCAATTTCGTTTGAAAAAAAAACTCGTTTTAAAATAATGTTGACGAGAAAATGATGTATGGAACTTCCAAAACGTTCCATCCTCAAAATAATGGGAATATTTTCTAAATTCTGAAATTATTTCTTTAAGAACATTCTCGAATTAAATTGAGAGCATTAAGAATGTTCTATTTCAATACAATACGTTTTAACACATTTTATTCCCGACTGCACTTTAAACACTGATCATAAACTCACTAGTCTATCAAAAGAAAAATGAGCCCGTGTCTACTATAAGACATTCAGAAGTTCCTATGGCCACCTTCAGTCTCCATCATCCTAACCAGCTCGATGGTACCATATTATTATTATTATTTTTCTTAATTTTAATAACCCCTTGTTTTATAAGTCATCAATTTTATTAGAGAAATACTCTACTCACTTTATAAAAAAAAGAAGACAAGATTGCGTTCCATATTTTTTAGTAATTCACAATTAAAACTAATATAGTGTTAAAAATTAGAATGTTCTTGTAAAAGAGTGAATCGAAGGAAAGTTTTAAAAATTGAGTTACTATGAATTACATATGGCTTTGAACGGTTTAAGAAATTAATGTTTTTTTACAGAATCTACTACCATGTGGAAACTTATTGTACTAGTAGCAGTTCTGATCGTTGCCATGGCCAATGCCGAAGGAGAATCCTGTGCTGGCCTGCTGGGTCGTGTAAGTATACAATCACTATAAAGTATAAAACAAAGTTACTTCCCGCTGTTTGCCTGTCCCTATGTATGCTTAGATCTTTTAAACTACGCGACGGATTTTGATGCGGTTTTTTTTAATAGATAGAGTGGTTCAAGGGGATTTTATTTGTGTATAATAAATTCTGCTTTATGTACGGGTCTTACAGAAAACTCACATAAACCGAAGCGAAGCGAGGGCGGGTCGCTAGTAAAATATAAAAAAAATACAATACAATACATACAATACTCTTTATTGAACGCCATTAAAACAAAACACAGAACAGTACATTGAATACAGGTTATTAATTTTGACGCTAGTTAGTCGGTCCTGATCAATACCACTATATGGGTGAATTGCAAAAATATTGTACATAGTTAAGGGCTTAATTGAGGCAACGTTAACTTTCTTCAATTGTTTTTCCTTTGTGTAACGAAAGTTATGCATATGATTATATGACTAATCTTCGTTACACAAAGGAAAAAGTTAAGGATTGTTAAGGGTTTTTTAATTGAGCCCTTAAGTATGTACAACATTTTTGCAATTCACCCATCTTATCCTTTAAGACTGCGCCGAGTGTACGCCGGATGTACAGTGGCGCCCTCATTACTATTGTTGTGTTTTCTAATAAACTAAAATATTTTCTTGAAATTGGTCGGTAAGTTTTTGTACTACAAATGAAAACACAACTTATAGGCTATATCACATAGTTTAATAACAATTCACCTTCGAGTTATCAACTTAACGGAAAAAAGTGGCCACCTTTTCCCGTTAAGCTGACTACTCAAAGGGTAATAGTTATTAAAGTTTGATACGTACCTATCCCGTAAATTGTATTTTTTCTTGCGCTACAAAAACGTATCATCTGATTGCAAGGAAATTCTTTAGTTAATTAGAAAACACAGTAAAAGTAATGAGGGCGCCACTGGACCTTCGACGTTTGCTCGGTGCAGTCTTAACATATTGCCTTATAGCCAGTCGTTGTACTTGTATTCAATGTCATTCATAAATATTTCGTATGGCCTCTATGGCAATAAATCCGGCCAACTCTATGGCGTAATAACTATAGCTGTGACTCATGATCATGACGTCACAGTTACAAGCTCAGTCTTGCGCAGACTCCAAATCTTGTAAGGTTGTCAATTCCGAATTGAAGAGTTTTGAAATGTGTCAGGCAGTGCCATTTAGAAAATACGTCCGGATAGGGCTTCTGTTGCTTGGCAAAATTTTAGTGATATATTTGTTTAAAAAACCATCTAATTCAATGTTTTTTTTACAGTGCTCGGAAAATAGCGATTGCTGCAGCGGTCGATGTATTCATCCAGTGTTCGACCTCCTCGGAGGCTTTTGTTCTATTAATTTGGGCATTAAACATTAAACCCATTGCCACGTTAAAAATATATTGTGAAAAAGAAGAATGGAACATAGAAAGTAAATTTTATGCGTAACTATCAATGGTGTTTTTATTTCCAAAATCCGGTTTTTAATGTCGTGTTGAAATTAAAAAGTAGCAACACTGTTGTGTCGTCCCTTTTTTCTTAGATTGATTTGAAAGGGATGACACTTTTTTGCTAAACTATAGTACGCGTTGTATAAATTGTATGGCAATTGATATCAGCGCCCTCTAGTATGTATTTGGTACTTAAATTTTAAAGCAAGTTGATATATTGATGTTGACTTTCGTATCATCATCGAGTAGACAAAGTGACGTAAAATAATGTATGAACAAGTGAGTTTATTGGGGGTGATTTTCAAAAAATCCTTTCTCATTGCATCTTAAGGTTAACCAAAGAATGAAGACCTGATAAAATTAGTAGCATATAGGCATTCCACCTTAGTCCTCAAGGTAGACCACGCATCTGCGGTCTTAGGATTGCAGTCTTAAGATCGTCGTCTTGAGAATGCAAATGTTTATGATCATAGATCCTGCTTACCATCAAGTGGCCTGCACGGTCGTTTGCCTACCCAACGCAAAAAAAAAACAGATGTCCAAGTTTCAGGTGCCGAGCTCATCGGCTTAGCCTGTGTATTTTCTATCTGTCTCTCTGTAACGAAAGAGTTTTATATGTAAAAAGATAATAATTGATAACCCTGAACTTACATAACTTTCAATATAACCTGTTATTGTTAAAGTATTATCCAGCTATTAAATGTTTAGGGAACGCCTCGAGCAAAGGGATAGAGGTAAAGTAAACAAACAAACATGAATATTGTTAGTAAATTTCGATACATCCTATTTTTTAACCCCTGACGCAAAAAGGGGGGTGTTATAAATTAAACCACTATACAGGGTGTCCCAGGAAGTAGTGTCAAGCGGAAGTCCAGAGGTAGAGCACCTCAAGGGGCATCTGAATCACCCCCATGTATGTTCAGCAATTGTTATTAGTTTCCGAGATATTAATCATTTTCATCGGATTTTTTGTCATTTTTCCTTATGTCCGTGATACGAGAAACCCCTAAATTCATGTATTTATACACTTTTTTTTCAGTGTTTTCTTGCATGATTAAAATCACTGTGAAATAAGGAAGTTTTTAAAGCTACATGCCATTTTTTTTTTCATTACAACTTTTTGAGTAATCGCACAGAGTTACTTTCTCCATACTAAGGGAACCCCGCGTTTGTTTTTCAACAAGTATGGAAAAATAAACTTTGTGTGTTTACTCAAAAAGTTGTAATGAAAAAAAAAATGGCATGTAGCTTTAAAAACTTCCTTATTTCACAGTGATTCTCATCATGCAAGAAAACACTGAAAAAAAAGTGTATAAATAAATGTATTTAGGGGTTTCTCGTATCACGGACATAAGGAAAAATGACAAAAAATCCGATGAAAATGATTAATATCTCGGAAACTAATAACAATTGCTGAACATACATGGGGGTTAAATCGATAGCTTATGAGCTGCTCTATCAGCCCTAGGCGGGTTGACGTTGGTTTCTGGGACACCCTGTATATATATCTTAGTGTTTGTTTATGGGACCGTAGCTCTTAAACGGGGGAAAATAAGACAGTTCCCAAAGAAAGAGCAAAAAACACGAATTGTATGTATGTATATACCTATGTTAACACTTTATTGTACAAACAAGAGATAACATTTATAAAATAAACAAAAATATTACAGGGATGTATAAAGGCGAACTTTTCCCTTTAAGGGATCTCTTCCAGTTAACCCATTACTGTGTTTTTGGTTGTTTTTCTCTACTTTCCATTTCCCAAAAGATAAATTATTATATAACACTTATTACATTCCCTTTTTAGTATAATCTTGTATCCTATTTTACATCATATTCTAATTTTTCCAGCCGGCGTTCCGAGTACCCAATTAGTATAAGAACCCAATTACATATAACAGCAATGAAATCAAATCACTCGTCGTACAAATTCGTACGCTCGTGACCCGTTTGGTATGCTCTTCAGTGTATACAGAAAATAAGTGCTGAAAATGGAAACATATTTTTTTTCTTAATACTGTTGATGACGACTTGTTATTGTAAGATGCTTTCATGAGTGATGTTTTAATGGTTGTTGGAATATATTCGTTCATTGAATACTAAACTGACACAATCTGAAATGAGTCAGTGTTGCATTTTAAAATTAGAAGCGATTGTATTACGATTTTTAATGGAAGAGCCAATTATTTTGCAATGTATCTGTTTTGTATTCAATGAGCAAATCACCATGTTGCAAAATTATATGTTAATATTCAAGGCGGGTCTATGACTGGCTGTCATTCTGAAAACATCTGTCCAATTATTTATTTTTTTGTAAATTATTTTATCGTTGATTTTGGTCCGCTAATCCAGGGCAGTTTTGTGGGACAACTTGTAACATTGATGAAGAGCTTGCATTGAATAAAATAACGGTGAAAAGATGGCTCCAATGAGTTAGCGGTCAAGATCACACCAAGCCATTGAAGTGGTTGCTCGCCATCTTCAAGGGGCACGACTATGACTGGAAGACTTCAAGGTCAGGTGCGTGACAGTGCTACAGAATTCCGTGTTCTGACACTGGCGATAGAGCGAGTTAACGTATAAGGCTGCCAAATCAAGAATACACGCGCTAGAATGTGTTTTGTTCGCTTTGACGGGACTACTTAATCCCGCCGCTTGGACATCACTCTTTCATTCGTTCACCTTTGCTTCTTTAGAGAATCACACCCCAGGACATAATTCACCGTACATTGTTGCTAATATAACTTGACATTGGCATAATTACGTTATTATGTAGACGCCATTAAATAAATAAATAATAATAACACTCGAGGGCGCCCGCGACTTCGTACGCATAGAGTTAGTTTCCTACTACTCCCCCATTTTTCTCTCCGTTGGGGGTCGACTTTCGGAAAATCCTTTCTTAGTGCTCACTTACATCATAAAAGGAACCCCTGTACCAAAGGGCATTGGGTAAATTTGTTTGAAGAATATTGTCATTTTTTCTTTCAGCGGCCACGGATTATTTTTACATAGTTATTTAGAGGACCTCGAAATACACATCGATATATAATAATTTATAGCTTTTAATAATATCGGAGCCGAGATATTTAAGATTTAAATGTTCAATTTTTGGGTACTAAAATTACGCCTAGGTAAGAATATTAAATATCTCGGCTCCGATGCACTTTAGAGTATTACATTATATAACAAAACATGTTTATTTTGAATTATTCTATCATAATTTACCACTTTTACTAATGGCCGCTCACCTTGAAAATGTATGACTTTTACAAATGACACACCCAAACCCCTTTAAGGATTCTAGGTACAGTAGTTTCGGCTGTGCGTTGATATATAAGTCAGTGAGTCGGGTTTTCCTTTTATATTATAATAGACGTTAAATTGAATTAATTGCTAAATCGAAATTGTAGTTCAGAGCTATAACTTAACTAGAGACCCGCCCTCGCTTTGCTTTGGTTTATGTGAGTATGATATATGGCCTATAGCCTTTTTCACTGGCTATCTAGCACTGAATGAATTTTTCAACGTGACGGAACCAGCAACGGACACTTAATTCTTATTTTACAGAAGATATATCATTTGTTTTTCAACAATCAATTTAGGGCCGTATGAAATTTGAATTAGGAGTGAATCGAATTCGTTTGTTTTTGTTTACATTTTTTGCAAGTTCTATTGACGGCGACTATAAAATTTGTGTAGGTAAGAAAATACATGTATTATTCGACTAAGAAAATGAGTCAGTAAAATGTTAACATCTTAGATCAAAAGACGCTCCTAAACCGCTTCCATAAGTGGCCGTGTATAATTCTGCCGTCCTAAGCAAAAACGCCGTAACTAAGATAAACCCCTGTAGTAATATCAACCGTATTGTTAAGAGCATAGAATTGAATCTGCTTTGGTGATTGAATTTAAGATATTGCTTATTGTCTTAGGAGGGCAGAATTAGCAATGTGATACGGCCGTCGAAGGGTGGACGTCGGTCAAGCGTAGTATTCATGTTACCGACGTATTCTATTTCAACCAAACATGCAAGTTATATGAATTGACGTTTATTTTATACAGGGTGTGCCTTGAGGGGTTATTCTAAAGCAGGTCGATAAAGGATGTTACATGTATCGATTTGACCTCTTATGTAAGGTGACTTTTGCGCTACAATGATCGCTAAATGAACATGGAGGTCAAAGTGGCCTGTATTACCGAAGATAATAATCTTCTGTAATACAGGCATTACTTTTGTTTTTTAAAAAGGATTTTCATGCCGTATTATATTGTACTAAGTTAATTTTATTTATTTAATTTAATTTATTTGGGGCAGCAATATATTTTTATGAAAACAAATAAAACATGATACAAAACAGTAAGCCAATAAAATATGTCCACAAAAATAAAATTAAGTGAACCATTATTAACAAAATAATGTTTTTTTATTTATTAATGCTTTTATTTTATTCGACGCTGTATACTCTTATTGTATATGTATAAAAGTGTTACTCTTTCAAATCCAGCACATGCCAAATCCAAGGTTATTATGTAATAATTGACACTACACTACTATGTGATTATTTAAAAATGTAAGCCTAATTGTGCAAAATGTGGTTACAGAATTATTAACAAGTTTTATTAATAGTGTGCTGGTAGATTTTTGGCGTGTAAAAGTGCCCATGCGGCCTACTTACTGAATAAACACTTTTATCTTTTATAGTTGTTAGTAACTCTGTAGCTCTCCCTAACCCACTCTGGGAATAAAGGCGTGAGTATATGACGAATGTACGTATGAAAAAAAATGTTCTTGTTACTTTTTGGAGTTTTTGTTTTTTATAATGAATATTTTATCTCTTTTACCCCATTCTGTTAAATAAGGGACATTAGGCAGACCTAACCTTTTGTGTCGTTTTTGATCTGTCCTTCAATTTCCTTTGGTAAACAGTTACAACTGTGTCAAAGCCTTGGCATGTGAGCTAATCGTCCTGGGGCGAGCGGACGGCTCTTTGTGAGAATGTAACCGTAATGGGTGTTGCGGCTGTTTTCTGATGAAAAGAGGTCAATTAGTACCTTGTAACATCAGAGCGGTAGGCTTAGCCACGGTGCAAACGATGCAAACGTTTAATTCTACTATATAAGATGCTAAATAATTAGTCACGGATATTTTTACAGCTGATAGTACTCGGTTCTCGGAGTACATTAAGTATGAAACATCATAGGTTTTCTTATGTTTTTTTGGAGAAAACTAGGAAACAAGTTTGCTACGTTAAAACACCCTGTTAATAAGATAATTAAATGAGACCTCTTTAAACATTCTAGAACCTCTTTAAACTATCATTCAGACGCTAGTACTTAATAATCTAAAGTTTTCCCGCCGAATCATAATGACATTTACGAAAAACAACTTTTGACAAACAGTCTTAAACATCTTGACAGGTACATAATAGGGGTGATTGTTTTAAAGATTAATTATAATTTTATAATTTTTTGTTCGGTAAATTAAAACAATAAAATGATAAAGAAAGGTTCCTTAATTACAGTTAAAAGTTAATTGTTTTAATGTAATGTATTATCTTTTAAAATATCCATGAATGCGATAGTTAGTGTGTTTGCTTAGTACTTATTCAGGCTACAACAGCTTGAAATATTTGGAAATTGGGAATGGAGATAGCTTTATACCCGGATTAACACATAACCTCATTTCCTTCAGGTATATTAAAAACTTCCTGAAGGTATGGTTGACGAAATGTAATCTTCAGCATTTCTATGGTGAATCGGTGCAAATTATATTTCATCAACTATAATAACGATAATCCAGCTCTACGCCGACGTAGTTGCGGGCGGGTTTAAATACTTATCTATCAAATCCCATGTTGTTAAGTAGGTAAAGAACATTAGGCACGCTTATACCAACTAGGCCGAACCCTTTTTGTGTCGTTTTTGATCTGTCCTTCAATTTCGTTTGGTAAACAGTTACAACTGTGTCAAAGCCTTGGCATGTAAGCTAATCGTCCTGGGGCGAACGGACGGCTCTTTGTGAGAATGTTACCGTAATGGGTGTTGCGGCTGTTTTCTGATGAAAAGAGGTCAATTAGTACCTTGTGACATCAGAGCCGTAGGCTTAACTACGGTGCAAACGCTGCAAACGTTTAATTCTACTAAAATAATACACCGTGGGTGTTAACAACCCGAAATATTTAACTACATTATATTTATACTCTAATTAGGCTCTAAAATCGTTGGTTTAAATATTTCGGATTATTAACACCCACGGTGTATAATATTTTAAATGCGAGAGTTAGTGTGTTTGTTTCTTACTTATTCACGCTGTAAAGGCTTCATGGATTTGGGTGAAATTAGGAATGGAGATAGCTTTATACCCTGGATTAACACAGAGGCTCCTTTTCTTTCAGATAAATTAAACAATTCCTAAAGGAATCAATAAATCAATGTTAGAATTAATATCGGGTAGAATGAAATTTACGTTAACCGTTGTAGGGTAAAGTCGCCAGCGGTCAGCCAGAGACCAGTAGTCGACCTTATAATTATGAGTGCGAAGAGTGGGAAATACATCTTTCGTCCTCTTCCCACACATACAAAGTATAGGCAGAGGCCGACTACAGGTCTCTAGATGACCACTTTACCCTACTCTTTTAAATGTAATTTGGTTACTCGACTCAAATGACAGTTTAAATATTATATTTATAAATATATGGTAATTAGAAAATTCAAGATAGATTTCAATGGTAGATGACTGATTTTTAATTACAGAAAATTAATTTAAAAAATTTTAAATTTGCCAGTCTCTTTATATTAATGAAAATATGAATATAATATTTGTAGTTTTGCAATCATAACGCTAGTAGGTGTCACACGTTCCAGAATCGGACATCAAGGCGATCAGAAAAAAAGACCAAAACATACCGTTGTTTGTAGTAAAAGGAAACATTTTCTAGCGACCGGCTTATTTGTAACAAACAAATAGCAAGCCGGTGTGAAATATAGGAATAACGACGAAATGAAAAAGGGAGTAGGGGGCTTTTATTTCGAAGCAATCCTCATTTGCCAGTCCGGCCAGGGATTAAAGAATGTTTTTGTAAACGACGCAGTTGTATTAAGCGCGCTGCGTTTAATTACGGCGATTTAAATTGAAGTACTTTTTGTTAAGTATTTTGTATTGTTTTGCACCGAATATAAACAATAATGGAGTGTAGGTATCATTTGTATTATTTTTGTTCTTTTAATCGTAATAGAAAAGTAGGTAGATATTTTGAGTGATGATTGCGAGTTGTCCCTGAGTTTTAGATATTTTCTACGTATTTAACGGGTTTATATTGCAATCCATAATCGTCATTTATCTTAAAGCATAATTTCTCCAAATTTCCTGTTGTTTTTTTGTGTTGTTATAATACAACCCTACCCTAACCTAACCGCAGGTATTTTTAGAAAACTTAAAGAAATATCTGATTCAGCTGCAACCCAGTTTAAGAAAAACAATAATTAGGACAAACGATGTATTAGAGCAAACTTAATTAGGGATTCCCAAGGACACCCGTAACACATTCACCGCCAGTCAATGCTACGAGTGCTACGCTGTAGCATGTAGCAGGACTTTTCCGGTATGTAGCAAAAATCTGCTACCAGTGGACCCGATATCGGGTCGTTCGCTATAAATAAATGTGTTCAATATGTATTTCTCTACATAATTCTAGGACACAAAAAAAAAGACAGTTTATTCCATAATATTTTTAACTAGGTACTTATTTTTATATCGTTGTCTAGAACCTAGTAAAAGAAATTCTAGCTTAATGTTGTGTAAGTGTTCAGTGTCTAAAATAACTACATATTCACGTTTCAAAGCCATAATACAATACCTAATAATTATCATTATCGTTTATGTTTAAGTGGAATATTATCTAGCACGCATATCTGCAACCATTTAAAACGCCACTTCATGGAGGAAACACGTGTAATGTCCCGTAAAAAATCAGTACACGTGCAAGAAATTATATTCATTGTTGGCAACAGCGATTCTGCAGTATTATTCCAAAAGGCTATTAAATAAATAACAATATGCAGCATGGGGAAGTGCCATATCGGGTCTATGGTCCGGCATATATATATATTTTTTAAAGCATCTCATATAATCAAACTTAGTTTCAACCGCGTGGACAAACGTTGTTTATAGGACTCTCCACGGGTTAAGCAACTGTTACTTTTTTTAGGACTTTTAAATCAAACCTAACGTAACCTAGCGTAATCTACAAGATATTTAAGTAATTCTGAATAGGTAATGGTTCCAGCGATATAAAAATGATGACTTCCAATATTTTAACTTATCTTATCTTATCTTACAGAAGAACCCTATCAGGTACACTTCGACCCTTTAGGATCTTTTGTCCAATTACCCTTTTACACCCTCAGCTGTTTCGAATGTTAAGGTTTCCTTACCGTCGAATGTGTAAGTTGGAAAACTCATTGGTACAGTCAACCAATTTGATTTCTAGGCCACTTTGGACTATGTTAAAGTGACGTTGACAACCAAAACGTAAGAGACTCCCTATGATTTGGTTTACAACGTCACGTTGACAAAGTCCATAGTGGCCTAGGAATCAAATTGGTTGACTGTACATGATGACCGCGGCGGGGGTTCGAACTCGGTACCTTACGATCACGAGTCGACTAAACCACTAAGCCACCGACGCTTTTTTGTGATGAAAACCAATATCTATGTCAACAAAGTAATTATGACCAAAAAATGGGTAGCAACGGGCTTCCAGCGTATCATTATAATGAGGCAATCATCGTGTTAGATCGTTAAAAGTAACACACATATCAGTACCCTTATAGTAGGAACTATTTAAAATCACGATTCCCACTTGAGAGCTTAACTGCCGAACAATGACATTGTTATCCTTTGTAAACCCGACCGTTAATTACCTGTGCAAAATAAATACCATAAATAACAAAAGATGTCGTATGAATAACAATAGTATTCCTTCAAAAATAAGGTTCATATTGTCATAGCAAAGACATGTCTGTCTATGTTTGTTACAGGTGATATTTTTATAAAAATGCTAAATGCTCGACCCGGTGGTCCTTATTATATGTCATTTCCAAAAGGATCTATGTGAAGTGTGTCCTATTCCAATTTGAACCTTATTCCCAAGACGGTAAAGTTGTAATTCATGTTCATTTTTTTGTTATTGATGCATTTCATGTTGTACAGGTAGTTAGCGGTTGCGTTTAACAAAAGATAACAATGCCATTCATCGCGGATAAGTTCTCAAGTGGGAATCGTGATTTTAAATAGTTCCTACTATACCATGAGTTACAATTAACGTACTCGCTAGCAAGTCGAATGCTCTGTCCCTCACACTCTATAAGAATACTTGCGAGGTGTGCCAGGGACAGAGATTCGACTCGCGCGGTAATTGTAACTCATGGTACTAGTACAGAAGAAAATTAGGGCACTTATATGACACGGTTCTTATATACTATTTGCGCTGGTAGATTTTTTACGTATAAAAGTACCCGTGCGGCCTACTTACTAAATAAATGTACTTTATCTTTTTTTTTATTTAAGGGGATCGTGAGGCTGAGAATCTTGCAAGCTCGCGCTCTTATTACAGGCACGAGTACCTTAAGAGCTAAATATGTACCGTTGTATACATATTTTTTTCTACAAGTTTGAAATGGTAATGACTATAATAAACAATCGCATTTTTTTTTTTAAATCTTCGTCGTATTTCGTTTGTTTCGAACAAAAACCATAAGTAAAGTGTTTACATACATAATATTTATACTAATTAACATAGTGTAAGTTGCAGCAAATTCCCTATACATTAAAAGTCTATTCCTTAAAGTACTTAGAACTTTGCAGAAACTTTTGAAAGCACTAAGAATATTGTCTTTGCTTTCGAAAACTAAGCATAGTCTTAGAAACTATCGATTATTTGTCAAAGGAAAGTTTCACTATCTGGGAAGATTGAATTATTATTATTATTTTTTTCTTTTTTTTTCTTTTTATGGCATCGAGTAGACAAACGAGCACACAGGCCACCTGATGGTAAGTGGAAACTGTGACCCATAGACATTCGCAATCACAAGACTGCAATGCAATCCTAAGACTGCAAATGCGTTGCCAACCCTGAGGCTAAGATGGAATGCCTCTATGCTAGTCATTCAAATCTAGTTTAGTTGTCCACGCATTTACAGTCTTAAAATTGTTGTCTTAAGATTGTAGTCTTGAGAATATAATTATCTATGGTCTCACATTCCACTTACCATCAGGTGGCCTGTGTGCTCGTTCAGCCTTCTCAATTCCATAATAAACTTTTTTATATTTTGTCAAATTGTTACAACTGTTTTATTTCCGAACAAACATGAAAATTAGGGACTGTTGTTTGATGAGTAGTTAAACTAACTAATTGTTAAAATTTGAAAAAGGAATCTCAAGAAAATGTGTCAAATGTTCAGTTCCTTTTTCGAATTTTAACAATTAGTTGTTAAAATTTGAAAAAAGAATCGAAAATTTGAAGGAATCTCAAGGAAATGTGTCAAATTTTCAGTTCCTTTTTCGACTACGGACTGACGTACAGCACGTAATTAGTACGCGTACTATAAGTAGTTCGGGTACTATATATAGGACGTGTGCTATATATAGCACGTATAATTAGCGCAGAAAGGCGTTGCCAGTGAAAAGCGGTAGGTGTGTTCGATAGAGTGAAAGCCATTTAAGCTTTCAGCTCTATTAAATTTTATTTCAGCGTAATGGCGGAATAAGCTAGGCGGTAAGTATGAATTTATTTTCAGTTGATTAAATTATAACTACCTATGTTTTAGGATTAAATTTCAGTGGCGGTATTTAAAATTGTTACAAATCTTTTAGTTAACTTAAATAATTGAATAATGCCAAATAACTACATACATACTCGTACATACATTAAATCATGCCTGTTTCCCAGAGCGGTAGGCAGAGACCACTTCTTTCCACTTGCTACGATCTTGACAACTTTCTTTCGCTTCTTCCACATTCATACATCGAGTCATGCACGCACGTCGGTTTTGGGTAAATACTTAAGATTCGGCCCTTTTCCAGTATTTCACCTAGGGCGGCCCCTTCCGACCCGTCCACTCACTTTCGATCTCCGGTCCACACTCTTTCGTCAATCTTCTTTCATCCATACCTTCCAAATGAACATACATATTCTTTTAGTCCACATTTCTCTTTGAGTTTATCATTCCTTACTCTATCACTCAGTTTTACACCACACAAAGAGCGCATTTCAACTGCATTTACACGAAAAAGAAACTGTTTAAATTAACTGTTGGAAATAATGTTTGACTTGTAGCAAAAATTTAGATATTATTAAGTCTGCTATTTATTTTATTTTCTTAATTAATGGCTTTCACCATTATAATAATAAACATAATAATTCATAATAATCATTGTTTTGTCGAGTTTTAATAAAACACCATGGACTTATTAGACGAACAGTGTTAAGAGATATCAAAAGAAAGTAAGTATTAGTATTTTTTTTATATACCTATAAACATACATTTATTAAACATACTTGGTTTAACTATAGCAAAATATTCAACGTTTATTTAACAGCTGCGTTTTTATTTCACAATGCGTCCTCAAGGAAAACCTCTGACGCTCTGTTGTATCTTGAAAACTTGCGATTAAACCTCGGTCACTTGATTCAAAAGCATTGTTCTGATTCATACAAAGTTGGACTTTAAAAGCAATTGAGTCTTTTTTCCTTTATTATACCTATTTAGATTTTAAATTCACTGAAGTAGAAAGCAAATACTTGAAAAGGTTTCTTTACCTCATATAATAATTTCGTAAATTTATATAATTAATATTAGGACCTTACCTGTGAAATTGGCGAAAACGATGCTTTTCAGACACTTAATTTTGTGGATTATTTAGTAACGTCAAGTGCAAACCAAACGAAATTCTGTCAGGAATATTGGACACTTCTAAGCTATATTATACACATCTTAATTACTTAAAAATAGTTAGCTTCATAAAACTTTGCGTAATTGAAACACTTGAACTCCGACCCGACCCACTTCCCGGTTTCCGATGAAGCTGAAAATTTGCATACGCCTTTAGTTCTGATGACAATACAATGATAGTACCATTGACCTGGTATGATGATGGAGACAGGGCCATAGAAACTCCTAAATTACACGCAATAAACCCCTCGTGTGAGGGCTTGTTAAAATCGTCTTGACGACTAGATGATGACTGTGCAAAACAAGTACAGTCGGCAACAAAAGCTTACCCCAAAAATGATTTTTTTGACAGAAACTTGTTTAAATTTTTGTATGAAAAATACTAAGGAACGCCTTAATAGTTATTATTATTAAATTGTCTAAGTGTAGCCGTCTATATGACTAATTCTAGAGCTCCCTCCGGAAGTTATTATGTGATTGAGTAAAACCAACATGCAACCTACATAGTTATTGCTACGGTTACGAACGTATTATGTTATTCCCTAGGTTGTCTGGTAGCCGGCAGTTTTTATCTAGCCGATTGTATCCATACTAATATTATAGTTTACCCTCGTTTCACCGACACACATTTCATAGAACGTATCACTTCATAGAAATTTCGTTTCATAGATAATTTTTCTATTATATTATAAATGTAAAAGTAACTAGTGTCTCTTTGTCCGTCTTTTATAACGGTTTCACGGAAAAAATACTACTGAATTGATTTAGATGAAATTTGGCATGCTTGGGTGCTGGGGAAAGACAGAATACTTTTTATTCTGGAAAATTTGACAGCCAGGGGTCAAACGATAAATGAGTAAGCGGACAGAGTCGCGGATAGTTGCTAGTGTTTCTATATATTGACGATTTTATTATACAAATATCATTTGAATTTATTTTTGTAACCTCAACCTTATCTACAGAGGATCCCTCATTGTAGCCCCAGTATACACAATAGAGCAAAGAGGTACCTATGCACACTAATTGACCGTCTCAAGTGTGTACCATCCTTAACTGAAAAAAAACACCCAAGTTCTAAGCAATTCGGTTCGATTTACATCACTATACCTGTCTAGATAGAGTTGGAAATAGTGCTGTTGCTCTTTGGAATTTTCCCGTTTTCAAGTTAGGGGGTGATAGACAATGGATGCTACCCTTCCAGTTTCCTATTGCCCTTTCGACTAAAAATGTGCTTTTGTATCAGAATCTTTGAGGGAAAAAAAAGAAGGTATGGCAAGACACGTTTAATATGGCGCATAAGCAATATTAGACTCTTGGTCAACGGTGTAAGAGTTTTGACACACGAGATATTATTGTGTCCTGCTGTCTATACTAATAATTTTATAAAGCTGAAGAGTTTGACTGTTTGTTTGTTTGTTTGTTTGTTGGCTTGAACGCGCTAATCTCAGGAACTACTGGTCCGATTTGAATGTCTTTCAGTGTTAAAACTTTCTAGTAAATTATCTAGATTCACGTATGCTTTGTTGGAATTAAAAAAAACTACTGACGTGAAGGCAGCCACAGCTGCTTACTATGCCTACGCGCACGGAAGTCTCCGGTACGGGCTGCTACTGTGGGGAAACAGTTCTCAAGCAAAAACCATCCTAATCTTCAAAAAAAATGTATAAGAATTCTCGCTAATATCGTCCCCTTACTTCTAGAACCGCTTAAAGTACCTTTTAGGCAAAATCAAGTTACGAACATCGTTAGAAAGTACTGTCTACGCGCCTTAAACAGGTGCTCAAACGCACCCAGCGGGGAGCGGGGCGCGGGGGACCGCTGCCTGACACATATCCTATAATCTGTGGCCTGACAGACCCATCATCGACGCCGCCGTGGCTAGCGCGTTTTATTTCATAAATTTAACGACACACTTGTAATCAATAGTATTATAGTTTTGCTATTATACCTTTTGTAGAAAAGAAACCAAATTTAGTTTCAATTATTAGCTCCAAGTGGGCATCCCTAAACATTTGGCGACCGTCTAATAAAAAGAAAACTGCTACTTCGGCGAAGAAAAAACGCGCGTCGCGGGCGGCCATTACAAGAAACGGGCGAAGCACGTACGCCACGTCACATCTGCCACGCCCTGGGTCTCAAACCACCAAATTAATTACCATCCAAGGAAGCAAGAGGACTTGTATATGGATGGATCGTCATGAAAATTTGGACTAGTCTCAATTGGAAGAATCTCAAAAGTCTGGACTTAGACCACTACGTCACCGGCACAAGAGAGGCATCGCGTCAGGAGGCTTGTCCGAGGGAAGTACCGTTGCCAATCCATTAATCCTTGCATTTCCCCTACGTTTTTCCCAATTTGGTGGCCGTGGGTGGCTTATTTTCTATAATTTTGTTTGTGCCTACATTACAAACTTCACACCAATTATATAATTGCACAGGTTCCTATGTATGTTAAGAATGTGCCTTTATAATCTTTACATGTGAAAAGTCATTTAATCGTGCCTTCTTTTCTATGAGTTTATGCCTATTTATAAACTCGGCACGTGTTTTTTTTTTTGGTTGGATTCCCAACCATGAGTTTTCATTACTCGGTTTGTGCCTATTTAACAAACCTAATACTTAGCACGTGTTTCTCCCACTGAGAGACACCAATGCCTATCCACTAAACGAGCACGGGCTTCTTTCTATGAGTTTGTGCCTATATTATAAACTCTGCACGTGTTTGTTGAGGTTGGTTTTGCCCTTTAAGCGAGCACGGGCTTCTTTCTATGAGTTTGTGCCTATATTATAAACTCTGCACGTGTTTGTTAAGGTTGGTTTTGCCCTTTAAGCGACCACGGGCTTCTGTTCTATGAGTTTGTGCCTATATTATAAACTCTGCACGTGTTTTTGGGGTTGGTTTTGCCCTTAAACTTACCACGGGTTAGTTACTTTGTGTTTGTGCCTAATTTAAACGTAGCACGTGTTTTCCTACTATGAGTTTACCTATGCCTATTCAATAAGCTGCCACTATAACCCCCTAATGTTGACTTCACATGGCTAGGCTTTGCCTCAAAGATATTTGCCGAACATTTCAGCATCACGGCGCTGTGTATGATCACAGCTGCATTGGACATCTGAGCGGTCTCTCGGGAAGGCACAGGAGGATAAACTGTGACATACGCCGCGCCACGAGTTGTTCCGGGCAGGTCGGGGAAGTCAACGGTGGCTGTCGACTGGAGAGTGGATCAACTCATGTCTGAGTGTTGGGTTCGATGCACAGATTATTTCTTGCCTAGTTCATTGTTATATGTGTGTACTTATTTGCTAGGGAGTACTACGTTATTCGTTATATCTTTTCTATTTATTATTCACTTCAAGTGTGAATATTACAACCATCAACGATGATGGATAATGATGCTGAAGTTGATTACCCAAAACTTATTAGAGTCCGCGGCAATATTAAAGGTCGTTTAAAAAAGCTTACTGATCACATTAATTCAGTGTTGCATTCAGATGATACGAGTAAATTTAATAGTACTAAAATAATTGATATTAAGTTGCGCCTGCAAAAGTGTCAGGATTTATTTGTGCAATATGATGATGTTCAATCACAAATTGAACAATATTGCAAAGAAAGTGATATTGAGGAACAGTTTGAATTACGAGAAGGTATTGAAAATCAGTTCATAACTATGATGTCAGTCATGCAAGATATATTAGATAAACATAAACAAAACGTGGAACTGCAGCCCTCAACTAGTGCAAACTGTTCGCATGGATTCCAATCAGTGAAATTGCCTACTATTACCATTCCAAAATTTAATGGTAGTTATTTGGAATGGTTAGAGTTTAGAGACACCTTCCACTCATTAATTCATATTAATGAATCATTGCCAGATATTAATAAATTTCATTATTTGAGATCATCCTTAAAAGGTGGTGCTCTGCAAGTGATAGATTCGCTAGAGTTTACCTCTAATAATTATGTAACAGCATGGGACCTGTTGTGTACCCGCTATGACAATAAATCGGTATTAATAAATAACCACTTAAAGGCTTTATTCAGTATACAGCAGGTGAATCGTGAGTGCTATAGTTCTTTACGATTTGTGATAGATCTTGTTTCAAAAAATTTGCATGCTCTAAATGGTCTTGGTCAGCGAACAGACTATTGGGACTCTATAATTATTTATATGGTGACATCTAAGTTGGATTCAACTACACATAGGAAGTGGGAGGAACATAGAAATAATTTGCCAGATGTTCCTAGTTTAGATGATTTTTATAAGTTTATTCGTAACAGGGCAGACATTTTGGAAACCACTACAATGAATAGAAATGGCAAAGAAGGCAATAAAAATTATGAAAGTACAAACCTTAACAGAAATATTTGGAACAATAAACATTATAATTCTACTATGAAACCTGCTAAAGAATTTACAAAATCAAACTCCTTTGCCATATCTACAGAAAATGTCAGTGAATATGTGTGTTTGTGTTGTAATTCACAAGGGCACAGGGTGTATGAATGTTCAGAATTTAAAAAAATGAGTGTTAATGATAGACTTAACCTAGCATCAGACTTAAAGCTATGCAAAAACTGTTTAAGAGAAGGTCACAATGCGTTTCATTGTTTTTTAAAAGGCTTTTGTAAGCATTGTAAACAGAAACATAATTCTTTGTTACACTTGCATAAAAATACTCAAAGGAACATCAACACTAGCTTACCTGTCACTGCTCCTACGTCACCGTCCACCGTCCCGTCGCCGCCCGAGCCGTCGCCTGCACCAAACGTACCCGTGACGCTATCAGCTGTCTCTGTCGGCCAAGTTCTGTTGTGTACAGCTACAGTGCGCATATTTAATGAGTGCACAAACGAAACTCATACGGCGCGGGCGCTATTAGACACTGGTAGTCAGTCGTCATATATAACAGAAAAGTTAAAAAGGAAATTAAACCTACTGACTCAAACTATTGAACCAATACGCGTTTCAGGTATTAATAACATTTCTTTTGACATAATGCAGAAGTGTTATTTAAAGATAGGTTCAGCTTATAATTCATTTAATGCAAGAGTAAACTGTCTTGTTGTGCCTGTGATTACAGGAATGTTACCAAGCGCACCAGTAGATAGACAAAAGTTACAAATACCTAGTGATATCCAGCTAGCGGACCCCGAGTTTCATCGTCCCTCTGAGATTGATATCCTGTTAGGGGCAGATGTCTTTTGGGACATTGTAGGTTCGAAGCGTGTCACATTAGGTATAGGAAAACCTATATTGCAGCATTCCCATTTAGGGTGGCTAATCAGTGGACCAATGGGTACAAATTCACCCAGCCACGTGACTTGCAATTTTACTAGGGAAATACATGATGACCTTCAAAGGTTTTGGGAAATAGAAGAGCTCAACGCGTCACACGAGCCTAGTTTTAGCCATGAGGAAAAGTTATGCGAATTACATTTTATCGAAAATACTAATAGACTTCCTAGTGGAAAGTTTTCAGTAAAAATGCCAATGAAAGAGGTTCCCAAAGAAGCACTTGGTGATTCCTTTTATTTGGCAAAAAAGAGGTTTCTTAATTTAGAGGCAAAATTTAGGAAAGATCCATCCTTTAAAGCAAAGTATGTAGAATTTATAAATGAATATCGTTTGTTGAACCATTTAACAGAAGTGAACAAACCGGAGTTTGGATACTACTTGCCACACCATGCAGTAATCCGCGAGAGCAGTGAGACTACTAAACTCCGCACAGTTTTTGACGCTTCCATGAAAACTAGTACTGGTAAATCACTAAATGACATACAATGTGTAGGCCCTGTAGTACAGGATGACTTACTTTCAATTTTGTTGAGATTTCGTTGCCATCGGTATATACTGACGGGTGACATACAAAAAATGTATAGGCAAGTTGAGATAGATCCCTCACAGAGGCACCTTTTACTTATCATTTGGAGAGACGATGAAACTAAACCTCTTCAGGTCTTGCAGCTTAATACTGTCACCTATGGGACAGCTTCTGCGCCATATTTGAGTACGAGGTGTATTCTTCAACTGGCTCGCGAGTGTTCAGATTCTCGGATAGCTAATATTTTAGAACATGATATTTATATGGACGATTTGATCACTGGAGCTCAGTCAGAACAACACATAAAAGAGATTTATGAGAAGGTCACTAGTGTGCTTTCTTCTGGATGTTTTCCACTGCATAAGATACGCACTAACTGTCCCATGGTGCTGCACGGAGCGTCCACCCCTGGTACTCTGGAGCTGAGCAAGCAATCAACAGTATTAGGGCTAAATTGGTCACCTACAACAGACACGCTGCACTTTGCAGTGGATATTGATGAAAAAAGAAAAATAACTAAGCGAATTATCCTCTCTTCCACATGTAAATTATTTGATCCGTTAGGACTTTTGTGTGCTTGCATAATTACGGCAAAAATTATTTTGCAGCAGTTATGGAAAGAGAAGCTGGATTGGGATGACCCAGTACCGGCTGTTATTGCAAAGAAATGGTCACATGTGATAGAAAATTTAAATTATTTGCCTAAGATTGTTTTGCCTAGAAGCGCATTGTGTGATTCTCCTGGTTCAATAGAACTGCACTGTTTTGTCGATGCTTCACAGGAGGCCTACGGGGCCTGCGTGTATTTAAGATCTGTTGATGATAAAAATAACATTTTTGTAAGACTACTGTGCGCTAAGGCGCGAGTCGCACCGGTAGCAATGATAACTATACCGCGCCTTGAATTAACCGCTGCATTGCTCGGAGCGCGGCTGTCAACAAAGGTGCTCAAATCAATTCGTTTGCCGATAGCTCAAAAGGTAATGTGGACAGATTCCACTGTTGTGTTAGGATGGATAAGAACACAACCGAAAGTGCTTAAAACCTTTGTTGCTAATCGCGTTATTGAGATTTGTGAGCTTACTCAGGGGTTTTCTTGGAGGCATGTCCCTACTAGCCTCAACCCTGCAGATCTAGCTTCTAGAGGCGTTAACCCTCAGCGTTTGCAGGATGAACCCTTGTGGTGGGAAGGTCCTTTCTTTTTGAGAAAGGATGCTCATGCTTGGCCTCACCAGCCAGCCACTAGCACTGATTTGCCCGAGCTTAAAGTATACGTCACAGTAGGTGTTGATGAAGTATCTCAAAGTTCTCTGGTCGTTGATTTCAAAAAATATTCGAGTTACAATTTTCTAATCCGATCATTTGCTTATGTATTGAGAATTGTTCACAAACGTAAAGAAAACGATAAATTGACGCTCATTTTAGAGACAGGAGAAGTATTTAGATCTTGTACAGCTCTTATTAAATTGTCTCAAGTTGATTCCTTTGAACCCGAAGTAAGAGCACTCAAAAATTTAGAGGCTCTACATAAAAAGTCCAAACTTGTATCATTAAATCCATTTATGGATTCAGAGGGTGTGATGAGAGTTGGTGGTAGATTGGGAAGGTCAAAATTTGAATACAATAAAAAACATCCTATTATTCTTGACAGTAAGCACCCATTTACCATTTTGCTAATGAAGCATAAACATTCATACCTATTTCATGCAGGTCCCTAACTTCTTCTTTCTTCTATGCGAGAAGAATATTGGCCTATCGGGGGAAGAAACCTTGCCCGAAAGACTGTAAAAAAATGTGTGATATGTGTACGTTACCGTGGTGAGACTAGGAACCCGATAATGGGTCACTTACCATTTGATAGGACTAATCCAACCTTTCCATTTTATTCAACTGGTACAGATTTCGCCGGGCCCTTTCAAATTTCCAGTAAAAAGGGTAGAGGTAATCGTATTAGTAAATGCTATTTGTGTGTGTTCGTTTGCTTGACCACTAGAGCTTTACATTTGGAAATTGTCAGTGACCTTAGCACTCACGCCTTCATTTTATGTTTGCGTAGATTTGTTTCGCGAAGAGGTAAACCCTATCGAATCTATTGCGATAACGGAACAAATTTTGTGGGTGCTAACAATGAACTAAGCAAGATGGTGCGCTCCAGTCGGGAGGCTGTTACCGATTTCGCCTGTACCGAAGGTATATATTTTAAGTTTAGTCCGGCATACTCTCCACATTTCGGAGGTATCTTTGAGGCAGGTGTGAAATCTGCCAAACATCACTTGAGAAGGGTAGCCGGCAACGTTTCGTTAACTTTCGAAGAGTTAACTACTTTATTCACGCAGATAGAGGCAATATTAAATTCCCGCCCACTGTCACCTATTTCATCGGATCCTTTAGATTTAAACCCTCTTACCCCCGGGCACTTCCTTATCGGACGGCCACTGATGTCGGTGCCTTCTCTTACAGCCGAGGAGACCACCACAAAATACCACATGTTGGAGAAGATCCGAAGGGACTTTTGGGAGAGATGGACAAAGGAGTTCATCGCTGAACTACAACAGCGCACAAAATGGAAGCAAGGTACTGCAAACCCAAGGATAGGGGACTTGGTTCTGATAAGGGACGAGAACCAACCACCACAGCGCTGGCGACTCGGCCGAATAACCAAGCTGCATGAGGGAGGCGACAACATATGCAGAGTCGTGGATATATATACTGCAAGGGGAACTATCCGCAGAGCTGTTCACCACATCGTTCGCCTGCCCGTGGAACCAGATCGACTTGAAAGCTGAGCCAGCTTTCAAGGGGCGGAGAATGTCTACGCGCCTTAAACAGGTGCTCAAACGCACCCAGCGGGGAGCGGGGCGCGGGGGACCGCTGCCTGACACATATTCTATAATCTGTGGCCTGACAGACCCATCATCGACGCCGCCGTGGCTAGCGCTATAAATTTAACGACACACTTGTAATCAATAGTATTATAGTTTTGCTATTATACCTTTTGTAGAAAAGAAACCAAATTTAGTTTCAATTATTAGCTCCAAGTGGGCATCCCTAAACAGTACTTTCCAATATCTACGTGTTGGTAAAACCCGTTTTTTAATACCATGCTCCGTTCCTGAGATAGCCTCTTGCTTAAAGTAGTTTAACAGCGATTTTTTAAATATTGAACAAGCAAAAGCTACTAAATGGTTGTTATAATCGATATTTTTAAATTTTTAAGAAGAAAAACATTTTGTCCTCATTAAAGTGGTTTTAGCAGGTTTCATGTTTAAATAAAATACAATTTAGTTACTCTAATAAGATACTAAACATGTATGGGTAGTTCCACCATTTCGTGCAAATCGGTAGAATTTGGGAGAAAAAAATATTTTAATGTTTTTTCCATGTTTATAGTAAGAAGTAGGAAGAAGAAACACTGCAGTATATTTTATTATGAATTATACGCAAAATTTACCGAGATATGGGCAATTGAAATTTTTGAAAAGGAATGGTAATGAAGTACGTTATATGGTAATGAAAACGCGTTGTTGGTAATGAAAGAATGGTAATGTAGTACGGAATAATAATGATTATGATGTAATGGGAATGAAAGTTTGATATTGGTAATGAAGGATTAAGTAAAAGACCGATTTAACATTAATTTTTAATATCTTAATTGGACAAAAACTTATCAGTAACACTATCGAGATCAATTAATCAGTCTTAGTCATTATTGTACGAAGTACCTAGATAGATACTTACTTTAATTTAACGACATTAATCACTATGGCATATTTTTCAGGATCATTCTTAATTTCTCCATATTTTTTTCTCCTACGTAATTTTGCTTCGAGCAACTTTTCCTCGCGAGTTTTTTTTGTTTTTGATCTGGCCATACTGATATCTGTAAATAATATGCATAGTGATATCATGCTCTATTGGTAAAAGCAAAAGGGTGCAAGATATAAAAAATATAAAACTAGATTTACCAAACTTTTTTTTGCCCAATACGTAGTTATTTTTTTAATAATAAGAAAACTTAATCCAGCTACCAAGCCTCTCCGAATTTCATCCAAATCCGACTAGCCGTTTAAGCGTTCAAGAGTATATAACAAACATTCTCATAAACAAAGCTACAGTCGACGTCAAAGATATATTTACACTTTAGTATCTTGTCACTTTATCCGCTATGACAATTTTATACGGCAGTTTAAACATGTCGTTAAATAGATAAGGTACTAAAGTTTAAACATATCTTTGACGTCGACTGAACACTCTAAAAAAAATAGGATAAAAAGTAGCCTATAATATTTATTCCAGGGTATTAAGATATCTCCGTTCAAAATTTCATTAATATCCGTTAAGACGATTTAGCGTAAAGAAGTAACAAATTAACTCACACACACGAACTTTAGCATTTATAATTTATTCATGTAGGATAAAATATGTACATACAATCATCAAAATCGGTTCAGTAGTTACTCAAAAAGATTAACGGGAAGAATATAGGGTTTGACAACTTAATACTGAAATTCATTACCATCACTTTATTTTCATTACCATTCTTCTTAAAGTGAACGGTAAATTATGGTAATGAAGAGAATGGTAATGAATTTTCTTTACCTTTTGTAGATTTACTCCTTAAAAATAAATGCAATCGTAGGTAATATTCATTTAGTGAGGTTTCGAACTTAAAGTTTATTATTTAAGTATCTATAGTACAATAAAACACTACGAATTAATTATGAAAACAGCATAAATGGTAATGAAAAAATAACGTACCAAATCCAAAAATCCGCCACGAATATTTTTTTAACAAAAACCTGGCGCGCGTTCGGCCTCGTCACTGGTCACTGAGTCGACTGGGGCGGGGTCGCGGGCGGGGGGAAACAATCGTAGAATATACTTCGGACGTCTTCAGAGTGATTTCGTTGTTGCAAATTGAATTTATGGTAATGATTTTTTTTCTTGGACAAAGATATTTTGTTATACAGTGAAAGTAAATAACAGTTATAGGACTGTTTAAAGCTTCAGTTTTATTTCTTAGTAAGTATTTCAAACATATCAGAGGATAAATTTAATATGGTACATGTAAAATATTAGTTATATTTGCTCTCAAACCTATACATTTATGTTATGAACGATGATGGTAATGAATTTTTGGCATGTTAATATAAAAAAACAAACATTAATATTGCAATAATATAAAAAGTTTTAGATGCAAAGTATACCTAAGTACCTAACACAACATATAAAAAATATCTGAATTTAATTAAGCACTTAACGCATGTTTTTTTTCTACGAACATGTGATTTGCACGAAATGATAGAACTACCCGTATAGTAGTTTTTTGGTGCTAACCATAAGATATAAACGTTTATTTTGCCATCTACAAAAACATTCAAACCAATCGATAATATGTTTTTCCACTTCCTAATTACTCAAAAGTCAAAAATATTAATCAGCAAAAACAACAAAAACATATCATAATGTGTTTTGTTTGCATCTTTTTTGCTTTCGCGGGTAGAATCCGATACAGCAAAAACCGCTTAACGTGCGCGTACGCGCTTCACGCTGTACTCCCTAGTGAGGGCCTCCCCGCTAGGCGCTAACCGGGCTTACGGCGCTTAGTCGCGTCTCACCTGTTTGCAAGTGTCGACGCCGATTGCGTGCACGCATGTAATATTTACCTAATAACAGTGATGACAAGGGTTAAAACATGAATTCCCGTACAAAAAAAATGTTAAGCTTGGTGCTTGGAAACAGTGGTTTGCATAAAGGTAAGTAAAAATGACTGTTTCTATTAATTATTGTAAAATTGATAGGTTAGGTAAATCACGAGAACAATATTAAAGCTCCTACTGTTACTGTTACTAAAATCTCACTGAATAAGGCGAACTATTTTAGTCAATGTCATTTAAGACAACGAATTTGCATGTTGAACATATTAATTACGGCAAATCGCGCGGGGCGTTCACCCCAACAAGCTATCTTCTGGTGTCAATGAGTCGCCAAGTCACGGACAAATCAACCAAAGGATGGAAGTCGACTGTGATACCAATTTAGGTAGGTATTACAACTCCCTACTTCTTAACTGTTTGCCGCAGATTATAGCACGTTCCTACCTACATACTTACCAGTAAATAGGTATGTCACTTAACAAAATTCAATACTACCTATTTCAATTTTAAATGTCTTAGTTTCATATTAAGTATAGGTACATACAAAACAATTTTGAATAGGTAAGTTTTTGATTGACTCAATTTGAAACTATGATGTAGGTTACTTACTAAAATAAATCTTGTAAGACGATTTTAACTTACTTTTCGTTGTTGGAGATACTTGAAATTTTGCATGCTAGTGTGATCCCGATGACAATACAATAATATTATGATACCAACGAGCTGGTATGGTGATCGAGACGGAAGGTGGCCATCAGAACTCCTCAACGGTTTATAGTAGGTCCATAGAGTTTGGATTCGTTTGAGTCGTCTTTCAATAGCGAGTTTGTTATCAATAGTACAAGTACAGTCGGCAACAATAAAGTGTCAGCAAAATGATTTTTTTAGGAAAAACTTTTTAGGGTAAAGAATTAGTTATTCTACAGTGTATGTATTAAAAAAAAAAGATAAAAGATGTTTATTCAGTAAGTAGGCCGCACGGGCACTTTTACATGTCAAAAATCTACCAGCGCTTCGCAAGAGACCACTGCTGAGAAGAAGCGCCGCAAGAAACTCAACAGTTAGTCGTTTTTTAAATATAGGTACAATTTTAAAACTTAACCTAGCATTATATAAAACAATGAATCTAACATACGATAAGAAATAAATGTATTCACGCGTAGTTGAGCAGGAAAATGTGTCAAAACTCTGAGTTTTCTCCAGAACTAATTGGTAGTAAGTAATAGAAAATAATTATGAAAAATTATACTTAATTATGATGGTGTAATACAACTAAATAAAAAGTTTCGATACATTCTCCTACAGAAACCGTGTCCCCTAGACAATATACAATGTTTACATATTTCTTACGATTAAGTTATTATTAAGTTATTTGGGTGTTTAGTTTAGGCCAAGCACTTTTATCTGATAGATAGTCCTCGACCCTATAGTAAGCTTTAGACATCAGCGACTTTTTCAAGTAAGTTTTAAGTACTGGAAATGGTAACTTTAAAACTTCGTCAGGTAATTTATTATAGAAATGGATGCATTGACCTACAAATGATTTAAAAACCTTACGAACACGAAATTTTTTAGTAGCTATTTTATTTTTATTTCTTGTATTAAAATTATGTATATCACAATTCTTAATAAAAGAGTCCTGATTTTTAATGACATAAATAATATTCTCATAAATAAATTGTGACGCTACTGTCAAAATACTAATTTCTTTAAATAGTAATCTTAAAGAATCACGGGAGTTTAGGTTATATATAGAACGGATGGCTCTTTTTTGTAACACGAATATAGTCTGTATGTCAGCAGCTTTTCCCCAAACCAGAATACCGTATGACATAACACTATGAAAATAACTATAATAAACTAAGCGAGCTGTCTCAACATTCGTAAGTTGCCTGATTTTCCTAACAGCATAAGCTGCAGAACTTAATTTACCTGCTAGTACTGCTATGTGGGGACTCCATTGCAAGTTTTTGTCTATAGTTATCCCTAAGAAAAGCGCCTTATCTACCATTTCCAAACACTCACCATTTAGAAATATACTAGATTCTACCGGTCTAACATTAGGCAAAGCGAACCTAATACATTTAGTTTTCCTAGCATTGAGTAGCAAATTGTTACTAGTAAACCAATTATGTACTTTACCTAGCGTGGCGTTTATCCTAGTGTAATTGACGGATTTTCGGTCTACCTTGAAAATCAATGATGTATCATCAGCAAATAGCACAATATCACAAATATTCTCTATCATGGGTGGTAAGTCATTAATGTAAACCAAAAATAAGAAAGGACCTAATATGGAGCCCTGAGGCACACCTAATTTAACAGCTGCTCCAATGGACTGTGTTCTGTTTACAACAACCGTTTGTGTCCTATCACTAAGATATGAGGACATGAGATTTAGAGAATTATTAGTCAGACCATAATGTTCTAATTTTAATATGAGAGTCGCATGATCTACGCAATCGAAAGCTTTGGAAAGGTCACAAAAAATTCCTATTGCATCACAAGATTTCTCCCAAATATTGTATATATATTTAATGAGTACAGATGCTGCATCAGTTGTGGATCGTCCTCTGGTGAAGCCGAACTGATTACTGTTAAGCAGTTTATTTCTATTGAAGTGACCTAACATATCATTTAACATTAACTTCTCAAAAACTTTACTTAAAACAGGTAGAATAGAAATGGGACGGAAATTCGTTAAATCACTCATCTCACCTGATTTAAAAAGTGGTATGACTTTACTATATTTCATAAGATTTGGAAAGACCCCCTCTGAAATGCAATTATTGTAGATTAAAGCTAAGTGAGGAGCAATTATATCTATGACATGATGGATGACTTTAACTGAAGTTCCCCATAAATCCTCAGTTTTTTTTAAACTGAGCGATTTAAATACCTTAACAATAGTAGCTGAATCTACATAGCTAAAATCAAAGCTAACATTACATTTAGTAACATTAGCACAAAGTGATTTTTGAGCTTCAATCGCAGATGATTGAAGACATTTCGTGGTATTAATGGCTATGGTGGAGAAATAATCTTCGAACGCTAAGGCCACGTCTTTGTTTGAGGTGATTTGTTTGTCACCATTGTTTAGAGCGATTTTATTATCACGAGTTTTTGATTTACCTGTTTCTCTATTTATTATCTTCCACACAGTTTTTACCTTATTGTCAGAAGCTTTGAGTTTAAGACTTAGAAAGTTTGACTTAGCAGTCAAGCAAACTTGCTTGAAGGTTTTTGAATAATTCTTAATGTAAACTAAGAAGTCGGCGTTCTTGTTCTCCTCCCTCTCTCTGTAAAGTTCATAAAGCCTGTTTCTACTTTTATGAATGCCTACAGTAGCCCATTCACTAAACTTAGTTTTTGACCTAGAAATAGTTTTCATCTTAAAATGATTATTAAATTGATGAAGAATTACACCAAACAAATCTTTATAAATACTATTAGAATCATTATGTGAAAAGGATAACCCACAGAGATTACTCTGAACTTTATTTTTAAATAGTTCTAAACGATTGCAAGTTATGTGTCTGTATGTTATTGTCTGTGGTTCCTGATTAAAATCATTTAGAAAGGAAGCCTTTTGACCACTATGATCTGAATTAAAGCAGTTAAATATTTCCTTATCCAAACATTCACAATTACAAAAAATATTGTCTAAGCAGGTAGCACTTGAAACACCTATCCGTGTAGGTTCAAAGAACAAATTACCTAAATTAAAAGATTTAAATAAACTTAAGATCTTAATAGTATTATTTGACGTTTCTAGTAAGTTAACATTAAAGTCTCCACAGACAACAACATGCTTTTGAGTTTTACATGCTAATTTTAACACATTTTCCATAGTAGATTCAAATGTGCTGAAATCAGCTGATGGTGGTCTATAAACACAAATAATTATGTAATTTTCTAGTTCTATGCAAGAGATTTCTATAAGCCTCTCTATGGATAGCCTAACAATATCTTTCCTTTCTTTGGACTTAACGGTACTTTTAGCAATTATTAAAGAACCACCATGAATGGCGGATTTTCTAGCAAAAAAACTAACTAATTTGAAATTTATAAAATCAAAAATTAATTGATCCGGTCTAAGCCAATGTTCTGTAATACACATAATTTGAACATTTTCAGTATCTAAAAATAATCCTACTTCTAATTCTTTGCTGGAAAACCCTTGAATATTTTGGTGAATTATATTTATACTCAAAGGTGTTTCCGCTGTCCTATACTTTAGTTTAAATGATTAGGAGTGGCATTTGTGCCACTATTGTACTTATTTGGTTCTATATTAAAGGCTAATAGTTCTACCAAAGTCAAAATATATTTCTTTGGCAAATGAATTTTTTCAGATGTTAGCGTGAGGCGCTTTATGAATTTATTTAAGTCGAAGAAATGATATTTACCATTACAGCAAATAGCATTATACATTAAAGAATTTAAATTTGCAATTTTATTATTATAATTATATGGCATATTTTGTGAATATGGTAATGCACAAAGTATAATTTTACCAATCCCGGCCTCTTCAATAACGTTTAATATTGACATTAATCTATCTACACTAGCCTTATCTATGCCTATACTGTTTCCTAATAAAATCACTAGAGTAGTAGAACTGTCATAACTTCCCTTTGATATTAAGTCACATAATTGCATAAGACTTGCATTATGATAACAGTAATTTGTTACATTTTGTGTCAATTTATTTCTTAGCATGGAGCCCATTCCAGACCCTATCTGATCTGAATAAATAATAGTTTTAGTATTACTAATTTGTCTAGGGGACTTATCTAAGACTACTTTTGGAGAACATAGCACAGAAGTATTAAGAGCCACATCTGGCTGAACCACAGCAGCTGGTGAAGTTCCTAAACATGTACAATTAAAACTATTTATTGCACAAAATGAAAAAAGAAAATACAATGTGTACAGAAAAGGGATGTAAGTTAAGTACATAACTTAAAGCTAGTATTATGTTTCAGATAACTGTAATCCAGAGCCGCAGCCGACACTAGCAGTGACGAAGAATAGCTTTTTTTTTATATCAGTGGGAGGCAAGCGAGCATGTAGGTTACCTGATGGGAAGTAAACACCACCGCCCATAAACACCATCAGCTCAAGAAGAGTTGTCGGTGCGTTGCTGGGCAATAAGGGAGATGTAAGCTCTTTTCTTGAAGGCACCCATCTCATAACTGGTGGGAAATACCGCCGAAGGGAGCTCATTCCACAGTTTCACTGTACGAGGCAAAAAGTGCGTAGTGAAACGCACGGTGGAAGAACGCCCTTCATCAAGGTGATGTTGATGGAACCTGGCATTGCGACGAGTAGTTCGATGGTGGAACTCTGCGGCCGGTAAAAGTCCAAATAATTCATCAGAACACTCCCCGTTGTAAAGCCTATACAGCACGCAAAGTGAACTGACGTCCCTTCGGATAGTGAGGGAATCCAATCGGACGGAGAGCGCTGGGTCGTTGACGATCCGAACCGCTCTGCGTTGTATCCGGTCAAGTGGAAGAAGGAGGTATTGGGGTGCCCCAGCCCAGAAATGAGAACAGTACTCCATATGCGGCCGAACCTGAGCCTTATAAAGTTGGAGGCAGTGGTCAGCTGTGAAGTACCGTCTTGCTCTACTAAGCACGCCAAGCCTCCTGGAAGCCAATTTGGCTTTATCATCCAAATGACTACGGAACTTAACGTCATGAGAAAAGTCAACGCCCAAGATTCCGATACTGGGCTTCGAACTGAGGTGTTGTGACGAAAGGGCTTTTCTTGGCTGATAACACGCACAGTTGTGTCTTAGTGGGGTTAAATTGGACCAGTTTGAGTCTGCCCCACTTTGAGACCGCCTCCAGCGATGACTCAGTTTCAGACACAAGCTTTGCTCGGCAGTCTTCGGTGTCGGCTCGAGAGAGATTACTCCGGCCAAAGTAGCGCGTGTGACTAGTACTATCATCTGCATAGCAATGAATGTTACTAATCTGCAACATATCGTTGATATGCAGAAGAAACAGCGTAGGGGACAATACATAGCCTTGCGGTACACCAGAATTCACGGGCATGAGTTTCGAGCATGAGCCATCAACTGTTATTTGGCTGCCCATTTGCAGAAACTCTCTAAGAGCCCATAAGAAGGCAGCTTCGACAAAAGTGCTTTGTGCCAAACCCGATCAAAGGCCTTCGCTACATCCAAACTAACGGCCAATGCCTCGCCCTTGCTCTCCACGGACTCAGCCCAACAATGAGTGAGGTAAACTAAAAGATCACCAGCTGAACGCCCACGGCGGAAACCATATTGGTGGTCACTTAATAGCTGCTTATCCTCCAGATACCTCAGCAGCTGACGATTAATAACATGTTCCATTATCTTGGAGAACAAGGATGTTAAAGCGATAATTTGATGGATCTGAGCGAGTACACTTTTTTCTTTTTTTTTTTCGTCTGCTTCTACGTGTTTTTTATAACCCTAATAAACAATTTTTTAAACCTATGTGACGTTTATTTTAGTTTTGACCACAATTTTTTCCAGTCAACACCAATGTTTGTCTCAATATTGCTTTTTATCTAATAAACGCCTTATTGGTAAACATAATTCGATGAAATTTTGTAAACGAATAGTTTTAAGTTTTGAAACTTTACAAAACATACCGCTATATCTTGTAGAGACGGGGCAGTCGGTAAAGTAAGTTACAATACAAAACATACTAGTAACATATTAGCATTTTAAGTGCACTTAATTCTGAAATATCATATTCTCTACAGCCAAAACCAACTAACTGACTCGTGACTGTAATATAAACTAAGATAACTGCATAATTAATCACAATTCCCAATATTTTTCTAGTCCAAAGTGAAACTTACATAAGTAAGAAAGTTAAACTTTGAATGAATACTGCCGAAGCCTATTAGTTTAAAAGATACGAATAAATTGACTCTACAGCAAAAACCGCTTATCTGCACCACCTTTTTTACAAAAGCCTCAATTTAAACCATTTGTTTAAAGAATATACTATTTTTTTACTTACACTTTTGATTACTAATAACCTCTCCTTATAAAATCTATAATATAATTTACTTAGAATTGGGTTTAACTAGACATTTAAACGCTCAAACCTTTGAATGCGTTTTTCTCAAAACTATACTTCATGCAGTTAAGCGGTTCTAGAAGTAAGGGGACGATATTAACGTCAGACAGAGTTGTAGACCCTACTTCGTTAAATTGGGAATTCTCACCTTGTACTGCCTGTACATTTTTGAAGCTGCAGTGTTCGTCAGAACACACCCGGAGCTCTTTCCTCCGGCTAAAGTAGGCTGCGCAGAACCTCGCAAGCTTCGCCACCAAAACCGACTAGCTGTGCCTCAGTCTCGCTTAAAAATATTTAACTCTGGCCCGTATGTCATGTGCATTAAAATATATAATAAAATACCTCATACAATTACAAACATACAAAATGTAAATTCTTTAAAAAAAAAGCTACTTAGTTATTTAGCAAAAAAATGCTACTATACGCTGCAAGAGTTTTTTGATGACAAGGAGAAATAATAATAAAATTAAAAATAAATGTGAGAAATAAATAAATAAATATTTTAATTATATAGAATAAACTCTTATTGTATACAAAACAAGTGTACTTAGATACATTATGTCAGTTTTAGGTTTTAGTTTTTAGTCTCTAAGTGTTATTTTGCAGTGCCCTTGCAGGGCTCATAAATTATACCTACTTATATTTATTAAGTAAGTTTTTTATGAAAGCAATAAAAGTTTTGAGTTTGAGTTTGAGTTTGAGTTAGATAGCCCATTTCTTGAGGAAGGTTATAGGTTATATTATTATACTCATAACAGTCACATAAACCGAAGCGAAGTGAAGGCGGGTCGATAGTAATTATATAATAGATTACTTGTAACTTATAATAGATTGGCCACACGTGGTTTGCCTCTGTATTCTACTCTTTAAAACCATATTGCTTTATGTGCTTGTATCGTCAACGTTACGATAGCTCTTATTTACTTGACCGGAATGGCGGTCGATCAGAGAATAAATACGTTAACATGTCAATAATTAAAGGTTTCAAAAAAGTAAAAAATATTAATTTTAAAGGATTACAGTTTAGTCAGTTTCGCTGAAGTTGGCGTCCCACCATTATTTTGAATCAAAACTGAACTATTTTTTACTTTTAGTGAGGTGGTTTATTGTTTAAATTCTGACAACCTCAATGTATGTAATAACTTATTTTATGACAAGTAAGTACCTAATTTTAACTCTTACCATATTACTTTAGTCTTTGCACATCGGGACTTAAGCTCCTTATTAATCTCTGGCGACTAAATGTTTTTTTTCCAATGTTTGTGTAATGTATAAACAATTTTTAGGGCGTATAAATATTCTCAAAATGTGTAAAATATTATGAATATGAATCTTAAGGATGAATACATTTAATTATGCATGGTCCAATTAGTTTTAAAATAATTTTCAAGTTTGAATCTGCTGGCAACATAATGCAAGCATTTAAAGCGTCACTTTCCAATAAAAAGCCAAGAATTTTGGTAAAAAACTTAGTTATGCTTTGTAATTTTGGTTTAACGAGATACCAAACAACCATAAGTACTCTCGCTCGGCTCAAGTGGCTAAACATCTCGTGTAATTATGGCTTGTTTAAGTCCCTTGTTGAACATTAACCTATTATAATACAATCTAAATCTGACCAACAATTGTGACTATGGCACTTTTAACGGTTAACCTCAAAGACCTCTAGACTAACAAATTGCTTTGTTCATTTAACGTTTAAATTATATTCCACTTAAATCCAAAGATTCTGCTTGTTCTGTAAAGTCAAGTGTTCATTTAAAACCATTAAGTTATCTAAGATCAAATATAAATTATGAATTGCTTGACGCTCAACTTAGGTCACAACAAGTTTATGGTATCTTGGTAATGCTTTTTGAATACCATTTATTAAGATGATTCAAGACCGAATGAAAGTGATCTTAAGAGAGGTATCAGGGGACCGATTTTTGATTATCGAGCGTTTGAATGTTTCAATTGAAAGTGACAAAAACCAGTGAAATTGTATTTTTGACTTGCGTGCGATAGAAAATATGAACACGAGGGGTCTGTGTCATCGTTCTGAATTCTATCATGATTCTATCAATATAAAGTATCATTTGACGTCTGTCAAACCTGTTAAAACTAAAACATAAAAAACAAACCTTATTAATTGACAGAAGCGCGTGGAGCTAACCCCATGTGCTTCTGTTTAGTGCATTGGAGAAAATTATCTTTTAGGGAACAAATGTGTTCGCGTGTGATATCCACGGACTTATTGCTCTAATAAGCCTATGGGAGTGTCTATAAATAACTTGGCATTGGCGAGATACAGCTAAACAGGAGTAAAAGCCATTAACATAAAAGCAAAAAAAAAACTTAGCAACTCCATAGACATCCACAGACGAAAAGGCGTTTAATTTTTCCTAAATTTATAACCACTCAAGAATCCCTGTTAATTCATCCCAGGGGATGACAGTTTTCTATGACTTCAGACAAAAAAAAGAGATAAAATATATTTATTCGGTAAGTAGGCCGCACGGGCACTTTTACACGTCAAGAATTTACCAGCGTTGCCCAAGAGGAGACCACTGCTGAGAAGAAACGCCGCAAGAATCTCAGCAGTCAACTATTTATTTTGTTTGTCTTAAAATGGGCATGTCAAATACAGAGGATGCATGGATTTTTTAAATCACATTTCTCAACAAAATACAACATGAAAATACTGTTAAAGAATACCAAAAGTAAAATTAAAATTAAAATCGGTCAAGTAATACGGATGATACAAGCATTTTAAACTGCTAATTAGAGAGATTAGAAAGTGCACAGTGACGTCATTGTAATAGGTCGGCCATATAAAATCGACAAATTATGTTTTGCTAAATATAGGGCTCAGGCTCGTTCGGTCAGCTTCTTAACATGTCTGCTTCCTAAAGTGGCCTTCTTCCCACATTGTCCGTTTCCTATGATGTCTACTTTTGAAAATGTCTGTTTCCTAAAATGTCTGCTTCTCAAAATAACCTTCTTCCCACATTGTCGCGGCTCAGGCTCGTTCGGTCCGTTTCCTAAAATTGTCTTCTTCCCACAATGTCAGTTTCCTATGTTGTCTCCTTCTCAAAGGCTCAGGATAACTTCGTCCACAGTCCTATTTCTTCACCTTCTTAAATGCCATCAATAATGCCATCGTTTGAAAGAAAACATTGTGAAAGCAGACATTGTAGGAAACGGGCTTTAGAACACAAAACGTGGGCATTATAGGAAGCATACATCTTAGGAATAGGACATCACAAGGAACGGACATTATAGGAAGCAGGTCAATTTTCGAAACGGACATAATAGGAAACGAATCATTCTAGGACAGTGGCATGATAGGAAACCATTTGCTGACATTATAGGAAAGAGTCATTTCTTGGAAGAAGACCAGTTTGAAAAGCAGACATGTTAGGAAACGGACCGAACGAGCCTGAGCCAAATATAGATAGGAACAAATCTTTGTTGGCTTATATTTTGGTTATTTTTATAGCTATTCAAAAAATGATTTTTCTCCCCTGTTTCACATAACATTTTAAATTTAAGTTAGAATCACGCGAGGCGGCAGAGTGACAGCCGTCTTGCAATACCAACTATTTATTATGATGACGTGATCTTTTTTTATCTTTCGATTTTGTAACGAATGAGTAGTAAAACGGGCTGCGAAACTTTTAAATTATGTGCAATTCGTCGCCTTATGTACCTACACTGATTCTTGTTCGAACGGTATATAGATGCGTAGTGCGCTAAATTATTCCTGCTGAAAATTAAAGATCAACGGTATACAATAATCTTTATACATACACAATTTTTTTTTATTTGCTTGTAGACCATGGACCATATAGTTCATAGCATTTATTCATAAACAATACAAATATTGTGTTTGAAATATGTAGATACATTAAATAATAATTATTTTTTCTTATAACTAACTCTAGTCACACATGTTACAGGAAATACTACATAGTAAAACTTTTTTAGTACATTCTCTTATTAACAAATTAGTTGGTATTTTGTGTGTCTCTAAATATCTCATCAATACTGTAGAAGCATCCCCGTAGCAAAAAGTTTTTTAATTTTCTTTGGAAGATTGATATAATGCAGCGATGCCCAATACATTCATATCCGGGACCCATAGAAGACATCTACAACCTTACTCAAGTCGCAGCTAATTGGCTGAGAACGCTGAATGTTGACTTATAATCAATAATCATCTATAATGTATTCGCCTATTCTACAGATCGCCATACGGTTAAATAAATATTTGCGATGTTTAATTACTATTACTAATTACTTCTTAGGATGCAAACAAGCCCAAGATATTTATTTCTAACTTTAAACTTTGGCTTAGTTTAAAACATACAAAAAAAACAACTAAGCCACTGCCAGCTTCCAAGCGAACTTAAAACTCTTGTAAACTTTTATGTTCCTTATTAAATGCATCGCTTTTCATGTGCTTTCAGTGTGTAAAACTTTTGACCCAATTTGGTGAAATCTAGGTTTAACTTATTTAATAAGAACTAGCTTATGATTTACATGTTCTCTGTTTATACAAAAAATAATGAAATTATTATTATGTGTGTATTAATATAAGCACTTTATTATGTACCCATAGTAAAGGTATAAATAACACTAAAAAAAATATATAAGGAGAAAATGTTACACCAATTGACCTAGTCCCAAACTAAGCTCTAGGCTTGTACCATGGGTATTTGACAACGATATAAATACTTACATATAGAAAATTATTATACTTAAACAGCTAGAGACCCGCCCTCGCTTTGCTTCGGTTTATGTGAGTTTTCTGTAACACCCATACATAAAACAGAACTTATTATATATAAAAACTACTCTATCTATTAAAAAAAACCGCATCAAAATCTGTTGCGTAGTTTTAAAGATCTAAGCATACATAGGGACAGACAGCGGGAAGCGACTTTGTTTTATAGTATGTAGTGATAATACATAGAAACATCCATGACGAGTCGAGCAAATATTCGTGCTCATCGTATAAATATCTGCCCTTATCGGGATTTGAACCCAGGACCGCTAGCTTCGTAGGCAAGGTCACTACCTAAGTAGGTACTATCAGCCCAATGGAACCCTGACCCACCATAGAACGGTGTCACAGTGACATTATAAAACAATTTGTTTGACACTTCTTATGACTTGAATCATAACGTCTCTGTGACACAGTTCTATGGTGGGTCAAGGTTCCAATGGTCTGATAGTACCTACTAGGCCAACGCGTCGTCACTAGAGCTTAGTTTGGGATTAGGTCAATTTGTTTGAGATTGTCACCAGATCATTATTTACATAAGTAATAAAACTACAGAAATAAAAGTAGTACAAAGGCAAATTTATTCCTTCATCGAATCTTTTCCAGCTCACCAACAAAAAAATGTTTTTGTTGAAACACACGTTACATACATATGCTAAAACGGAGGTATTTCAAAGTACTATAATATCATCGATTTATATTATAGTCTCGTTATGTCTAGGCCCAAAACAAATAGGTATTCTCTGTATCAATATCATTATACTTATTCAACAGGTTACAATACAATTGAGATTGACCAAAAAAATAACTCACGGGTTTTACTTTCTAATTCGAATAAGAAATTTTAAGCCACCAATTCCATTAATTTTGTATTTGACCCAATACTTTTGTTTTAATATATTTATTTATTTAGCAGACATTTTATCGATGACATGATTATTTTAAATTTGGGATGGCATTTTCTAATAAATTACAACAATGAAATGATATCCAATGAAAAAAAGTGATTTTAATAGTGTATTAAAACATACTATTTCAAGCAGTTTTCGCCTAACCCGTAAGATACACCTAAGAAAACGAAAGTCAAACAAACGTTAAATATACTTTTGTCGAAATATCCAAAGTAGATAAATATTTCAAAAACTAAATAATGCAGAATAGCTTTAAAACCCTATTCCTTGAAACGGTTTTCGAATTGGAGTAATTGTAAAAAAATTAACAATCCCACTTATTTGCTTAGTTTCGTTTGCCATTTTTTTTATATTCAAACAGCTTATGAATTTATTCTCAAAAAACTCCTAACTTGCAATAAAAATAAAAGACAATATAAATGATTACCCAATTGGTATGCCTTACAAAAAACATCTAAAAAACATTCAAACCCCGTCAAACTCTCTCAGCAAACAATATAAAAGATAATACTTTGCCAATGTAATAACAATTTTAAAACAATTCCTCAAAGAATCTAATTTCCAACGTCAAACGTTGCAATAGGAAATATAATAACATAACGAAACTGACTTCAAAGAAACATGAAAGAGAGATGTAAGACAACAAGCACCCTTACCATGAGTTACATTTACCGTACTCTCTAGCGAGTCGAATGCTCTGTCACTCGCAGATCTTGCAGTATTCTTATGGAGTGCAAGGGACAGAGCATTCGACTCGCTAGCGAGTACGGTAATTGTAACTCATGGTAAGGGTGAATTGTGTCTACCTTTAACGATCTAACTGGGTGATTGCCTACTTATAATGATACGCCGGAAGCCCGTTGCTACCCATTTTTGGTCATAATTACTTTGTTGACATAGATATTGGTAGTCATCACAAAAAAGCGTCGGTGGCTTAGTGGCTTAGTCGACTCGTGATCGTAAGGTACCGAGTTCGAAGCCCCGCCGCGGTCATCATGTACAGTCAACCAATTTAATTCCTATGCCACTATGGACTTTGTCAACGTGACGTTGTAAACCAAATCATAGGGAGTCTCTTACGTTTTGGTTGTCAACGTCACTTTAACATAGTCCAAAGTGGCCTAGAAATCAAATCGTTCGACTGTACCAATGAGTTTTCCAACTTACACATTCGACGGTGAGGAAACCTTATCATTCGAAACAGCTGAGGGTGTAAAAGGGTAATTGGACAAACGATCCTAAAGGGTCGAAGTGTATCTGATAGGGTTCTTCTGTAAGATAAGATAAGATAAGATAAGATAAGATAAGATAAGATAAGATATGACATGATACGATATTGGAAGTCATAATTTTTATATCGCTAGAACCGTTATCTATTCAGAATATCTTAAATATCTTGTAGGTACGGTCATTATAACTCATGTTAAGTGTACACAGCCCGGAATTTTCGCGGCAAAACAAAAGATTCGGCAGCGAGAGAATAATGGAAGCTAGGAAAAATTACCTAGAATTGGGTACGGCCACGGATTTAAATTGATAAACAACTATAGCATGCATAGCATAGCATTTGAGGGTGGTAGGACCTTGTGCAGGGCCCGTCCGGATCGCTACCACCTTCTTATCCATTAACCTACCGCCAAACAGCAGTGTTCGCATTGTTGTGTTCCGGTTTGGGGATAAGACAGCCGGTGAAATGACTAGCATAGAGGCATTCCATCTTAGTCCTCAGGGTTGGCAACGCATTTGCAGTCTTAGGATTGCATTGCAGTCTTGTGAATGCGAATGTCTATGGGTCACAGTTTCCACTTACCATCAGGTGGCCTGTGTGCTCGTTTGTTTCTATGTAATTTTTATCTCGTCACTTGACACTGTCATTATGACGAGATTCTATTATACATTTGTGTATATCTAATTAAGTACCGCTTTTATATTATGTGTAATGATACTAATGATCAACAAGCTGGACCGAAGATTCCGCGGTCAAACTGTGCAAACAGTTTTGTGGAACAATGCATAACCATGTAAACTTTGTGTTTGTTACAATAAATAAATAAATAAATATAAAGATATGCAAAACATACGTGACGTAATCAACAGGTAATTTTTGCCCTTTGTTCCATGCCATTAAAACAGCTGTTCTAATGAGATTGTTATTGTAACGATAAAGGTGTTTAAAAATAAATATTAGTATCCCTTGAAGCAAAATAGTTATTTATTGTGACTGGTGAATTATGCCTAATTATGCATACAGTCGCATATAATAACTTTATCTACATGCATATCATAAGTTTTCTACAATATGTCAGAAACCTGTATCCATCGTTGTCCTGTATTTTAATGTACCTGCATCTTAATGTTTACATTAAAGCATCGCTGACCGGTTTTTACCGCCTATAATACCGCCATTGTGCAAGTTAAATAAGAGCTTATAAAAATAATCAAGTTATATTAATAAACAAATGACAAACGCTTAAACCCATTCAGATAAAAAAACATTCATCCCTTTGTCACAAAGACATACTCTATTTCACACGCTTTGTTTTACAAAGCCTTTAAGATATTTCTTACCAAAGCCTTTTTTCCGCAAGACAACGCAAAGGCAGAAAATGATAGCCCGAGTAAAAGGGAAGTTAAAATGATTTTTTTGTAAATACCGGACAAGTGATCCTTATAGGTTTTCTTGTAATAAGTAAAGAATAATATTTTGCATTTTTAATAAATTTTAGGCTCAGTAGTTTCGGAGGTTAGGAGAGGGGTCAATTTTCATTTGTATGCGTAGGTAGTTAGGATATGCAATTTAACCGGTTATTAACCGTTTTATAATGAAAATAACCGGTTAAAACCGGGTAAAATCGGTTATTGGCATTCTCTAAGTGTAGTTATGTAAGTAACTTGTCTTCTTCGAATCTTGCAAGTTAATCAGCAGCAGTTCCCATTAATGAGCGTTTTTTTTAAATAACCTACTTTTTAACACGTTCACTGCCTGTGACACGTCTGTGTGTTCAAATTACATACTATTACCAGTTGGTGGCAGCGAATGGGTTAAGTAATGACATAAAGTTTGTTTCTCCATACTAGGTGTCCCAATGTTTGCATTTCACTTTATATGGAACAAAAACTATGTCGTTGTATGGAAAAAACAAATAAAGCAAGTTGATCACGAAAAAAAGAGTTTAAAAACTTCACTGATTCGTAATGATTCTAATAATGAAAGATACTGAAAAACTTCTGAAATAAAACATGACATTAAGAATTTTCGGTAGGTACATGCACACAAGGGAAAATTATAAAAAATGGGGGAGAAATATCTTCGAAACTAGTAAAAATCGCTGAACATAATATATAAAGGGGCTAAATCGATAGTATCTTAGCTGCTCAATCAGCCGTAGGCGGGTTGATTTTGATTTTTGAGACTCGCTGTATAAATATATAAATATCTGGAGACAATGTCACACCAAATTGATCTAGCCCCAAACTAAGCTCTAGGCTTGTACTATGGGTACTAGACAACTATATAAATACTTATATAGAGAAATACATACGGTCACGAGCGTTAATTTGGGACCCATTTCAAGAAAAATATGCTTGATGTCGGCAATGTCATTAGAGATGTCAAGTCATCTGTAACTCTTAAAAAACTCAACCTTATTGTTGTAGAATGTCAGATTTAATTTAGACTTAACGTGGGTACCAAATTAAATCTCGTGACTGTACTACATAGAAAACAAATATTTGCGCTCATCGCACCAAATATCTGCCCTTACCAGGATTTGAACCCAGGACCGCTAGCTTTGTAGGCAAGGTCACTACCAACTAGTCCAACGCGTCATCGTCTACACGTTATTTAAAAAAAGAAATAAAACAGTTGTATACACTCGCCCTTATTACACAAATATTTTCGCTCTCCGAGAATCTAACCCAGGACCGCTAGCTTCGTAAGCAGCGTTACTAACTAGGCTAACCACGTGTCATCGGACTAGCATGCCGACTTTTATCAGCTCATTAATTATTATTAAAGGTCAAGCACCAACTTTTACTGATAAAGAAACGTCCTGCAGTTGCATGCTGACCCTACTTAAAAATAATCTTGAAAACCTTTATCTCATCGTTTTTATTACCACGTCAAGTTCATTCCACTTTGAATAGAAATGGCCAAAAGTAATAATTAAGTTTGTTGTTGATTTAAATTGTACACGATCATTTTCACACGCGATATTTTATCCTCTGTACCAGTGACAGGTCAGCTTGGAGCTTATTTAAATAAAGTGTAAACCAGCCTTAATTTTGGTTCCGTACAGTTGTACCTTTGATATTTTTTACTATACTACCATTTTATTTTTTATACCAATATTTAAAAAAAAACAAGTGTCTACGGTATCATGGTTTATGAGATACAGAGGTTATTAAGGCTTTATCTGTAACTAAAAGGTTTCCTTCAAGTTTCATAGATATTGGTTCGTCAGGCGCTTGAACTTCAAGTAATCTGTCAATCTGTATAAGCCTTAAGAAACTTCCGAAATATATTTATCAAATAAATCCACTGTCAAAAATAAATGTCAAACCAATTCGAGATATACATAATTGAGTTGGTGATCAAAGCCTACATGATAGCAATAACATCTGATACCACGTCATAATCAGTCCCAGACAACCCATATTACATTCTCAAGAGATAAAACGTCCCTCGCAAACAAGTCCCTCAAACATTAAGCGATATGCCTCCTGAGTATTTATAAAAATCCCTGTGACAAAGGGGAATCATTCTTCGAAATGCTCATATCGTTTCGCCTTTTATCTTTGGAAATAACAAACATTGTGCGTAACGTTTCAAGTGATGGAACCTTTATGGTAATGTGTGCTGACAAGATAGCTGGCCGGCTTAGGGTATCCAAGTATGTGGTGTTTAGATTTTTTGGATTTACATACGCGTTAAAAGGATGAATTTAATCACGTGGCCGGTGTTGCTTAACCAAGTAGCTTCTGCCCGCAACTCCGTCCGCGTGGAGCTCGTTTATATCCTAGCTCCATAAAAAAATTCACCCTATATTTCACCCCCTCAGCGGATGAATTTCGGGAAAAAAACTATTCTATGTCCTTTCCCAGAATTCTAACTATCTTTGCACCAAAATTTCACTTAAATAGGTTCAGAGGTTTAATCGTGAAGAGGTAACAGACAGACAGACACACTTTCGCATTTATAATATTAAGCATAGATAGTATAGATTAGAAATAGGTAGAAAATCCACAGTGTTTTCAGTGAGGAGACAAAAGCTTGGTACTGAAGAAAAACAAATATTTTGGAATCAAAAAATGGTCTATCATAACATGATAAAAAAGTCATTGAATTATTGCGTAAATTATAATACTCGTAAACTGTTTTTTTCCGGTTAAAAATATTTACTTTTGAATACTTATAGGTATTTATGCATACACTTGGGAGCAAAAAAATCAAGCCACTTAACACAGAATTTCCATAGAAAGTGGCTCGGTTTTTTTGCTCCCAAGTATTTAAGGCATCAGTCAATGGATTTCTACATATAGATACATTTTTCTTTTAAATGGTCCCATTGCTTGGCATTTTTCACTGTTGCGAAATACCGCAAAATTCTAAAACAGGTAAGAGTCCACAATTTTAACACACAAGGTTAAAAGTGCCTGGTGGAAAACTATTGAGACCGAATGACATTCATCCAGCCCCCTATTTCACAATCGCGACAATGACAGGTGACGGTGACAATTCGGTATACATTGCAAAGTCAACAAGCTTTCACATCAGTGGGATTCATATCAGCTTCGCCATGTACACTAAAAGGTCACCTGTCACCTGTAATTTTCACGATGGTAAAATAGGGGGCAGACTGATGATGTTGATGGAATTGGATTTTCGCTGGACAGCACATCTGCCCTCAGACAAGCAGTATCTTAAATTCAATCACCAAAGCAGATTCAGTTCCATGTCGTTAATAATAAGGTTGATTACTACAGAAGGTATATCTTAGTTACTACGTTTTTGCTTAGGACGGCAGACATGTCGGCATTCTAGAGCTCTGCTACACACGCACAAGTTTCACACTAGGGAATCCAATTTAACCGGTTATTAACCGTTTTAGGGTAAAAATAACCGATTAAAACCGGTTGAAACCAATTATTTGCATTCTCTATTTCACACGTAAGCTATGTGGATCAATTGTTCTAGGCATGTGCTACTGATGTCATATCGTGTAGGATAAATTTACATGCATTTCGAAACAGCGCAAATGCGTGCGTTGGAGTGGAATTCTATGTATTCGCTATTTCATAGAGTTTGAGAAAAGTTGAGTTTCTGTGTGGTTGCCGGGATACAATAGTGCCACTCCATGTCTTCCCGTGGATGTCGTATGAGGTGACTCAGGGAATAAAGGCTTGTAGTACCGTTAGGCAATGGGCTTGCAACCTGTCACTAATACACTGGTAAACATCTTTGCCTAATTATACAAAATGAGGTTACAGAGTTATCAACAAGTTTTTGGCGGTGTTGGTAGGTAATTCTTTAGCTCTGCCTCTACCCCACTCTGGGAATAAAGGTGTGAGTTTATTTATATGTATGCTAATATTATAAAGCCGAAGAGTTTGTTTGTTTGTTTGCTTGAACGCGCTAATCTCAGGAACAACTGGACCGATTTGAAAAAATCTTTCAGTGTTAGATAGCCCATTTATCGAGGAAGACTATAGGTTATATACCATACTCACATAAACCGAAACAAAGCGAGGGCGGGTCGCTAGTAATTTTAAAAAGCTGAAGAGTTTGTTTGTTTGTTTGCTTGAACGCGTTAATATCAGGAACTACAGGTCCAATTTGAAAAAATATTTCAGTGTTTGATAGCCCATTTATCGAGGAAGGCTTTACAATATCATACTCACATAAACCGAAGCGAAACCAGGGCTGGTCGCTAGTGTAACTTTTACTATGGGACCAAGTCTGAAACCACGAAAAAAAAAAGCTGTTTCATAGAAAAATTCAATACGTACTCGACCAAAATGTATGAAGCAGATGTTTTTTTTTCGTGATTTCAGAGTTGGTCCCATAATTAAAGTTGTTCATACTCGTGGGTAGAACACAGAGGTAGTCGTTTGATTCACGACTTAGATTTCACCCTGTATATTAAAAAAGTTGGATTATCTTTTGTTCAAAAACCATGCTCACCCTACCATAATACGTGGAAAATGAAAGAAAATTACGCGAAAGAAATTGTCTCGTAGCGCACGCGAATAGCGACCGTATTTCAACGAGCCGCTTTGGCTTTGGGCGACGAATCATTATCATGGAGAAATATGTCCGACGTTAAATTTGTTCTGGGTTATGATGGCTTTGAATGTTTGTTAAGTGCCTGGCTACTTGGTTTATTTAAAGTCTTTAATAAAAAGAAATTATTTCACAAAAAACAAAACCTGTTTTTGAGGATTAGAGCGAATTTCCAGTGTTTGAACTGTCGTATTTATTGAAATAGAACCGGATCAGGGGTGTGATTCTCTCAAGAAGCAAAGGTGAACGAATGGACGAGTGATCTTCAAGCGGCGAGATTAAGTAGTCCGGTCAGTGCAAACAAAACACATTGTAGCGCGTGCATTTTCAATTAAGCAGCCTTATACGTTCGATCCATCAGGAACCATGCTGCTAAATTGAAAATGCACGCGCTAAAATGTGTTTTATTCGCACTGACTGGACTACTTTATCTCACCGCTTGAAGATCACTCGTCCATTCGTTCACCTTTGCTTCTTGAGAGAATCACACCAAAGGGGACAGATTTTTGAGTGGGAGAAAATATTCGAATTCGAAAATCTTTCACGCTTTATTTTCGAATGGTCCGTAATTCTATATTTTTGAGATTCTCACTCGAAACTGAACTGACTAAATATTATTGTTACGATTGAACGTGTTTCATTATACGCAGAAATTCGATGTTTTACCGGTTTTCTATAATTCATATTTTAAATGCGAATAAATGTATGACGCTAACAAAAGTTGAAATTATAACAAGTAATATTACTATTTAATTGCGAATGTTTTTTTTACGCTTCTTTTACAAATTCTTTACTTGGTTACAAATTTAGGAAAAATGAAACGCTTTCTTGTCTATGGATGTCTGTGGCGTTGCTAGGTTGGTTGTACTATCAGACCATTGGAACCTTGACCCACCATAGAACTGTGTCACAGAGACGTTATGATTCAAGTCATAAGAAGTGTCAAACAAATTGTTTTATAATGTCACTGTGACACCGTTCTATGGTGGGTCAGGGTTCCATTGGGGTGATAGTACTTATGCTTTAGTTTTCACAGGTTTGAATAATGTCAAATGTCTTATGATATTTTCTATTGATAGAATTGAAAACGACTGACACGGACCATTCGTGTTCATATTTTCTATCCGTCGCAAGTCAAAAATACCATTTCACTGTTTTATGTCACTTTCGGTAGAAACTTTTGAACGCTCGAAAGTCAAAAATCGGTCCGCTGGCTGTAGTTTTTATTCCCCGACAAAAAGCGATGTATATCTGTGTATCTGTCATAGGCATCGTAGCCCCCAAACGGAATTTGAATGCAAATTTTCTAAAATAAAGATAATTTAATCGACATGGTTTTTAACGTGGTTATATGAAAATCGGTGTTGCCATTTATGAGATAAAACTCGTAAAGAAGGAATCGCCATTAAATCAGGGGTTTTTATCGATTTTTAAGTTTTTTTTTTTTTTTTATAAAAAACATATTTAATTTTAAATACTTACTATTTTTTTTTTTTTTTTTTTTTTTTTTTTATGGCATAGAGATGACAAACGAGCACACAGGCCACCTGATGGTAAGTGGAAACTGTGACCCATAGACATTCGCTTTCACAAGACTGCAATGCAATCCTAAGACTGCAAATGCGTTGCCAACCCTGAGGACTAAGATGGAATGCCTCTATGCTAGTAATTTCACCGGCTGTCTTATCCCCAAACCGGAACACAACAGTGCGAACACTGCTGTTTGGCGGTAGGTTAATGGATAAGATGGTGGTAGCGATCCAGACGGACCCTGCACAAGGTCCTACCACCCGCAAACTATGCGAATGGCAGGGTTTAAATGTTTAAAATGTAGCTTATTTAAAATTATGCGGGTAGTGACAATTTTTTCTTTAGTGCTTCTCTACGTTATCTTCAAGGATAAGGAGATTATATTTCTAAAAACAATTTATGTAAAATAGGAATAACATTATTAGAACTACATATTAATTTTTTTAAAAACCCCTTTGATTTAATATAATACCAAAAATCTAAATTCTTAAAACTGCTAGACAAAGAAACCCTTATTTAATCTTACGCCATTTGTCTCTGTCAACAGCAAAACAGCGGTTTTATTATCATTCATAATTATACTGCTTTTTACGTCACTTAATTAGCATATTCTTATAAAAACTGCGTGTTACCACCGTCTCTCTTTTTAACCCCCTACAAAAGAGGGTTGTTTAACGTGTCTATGTATTTGTGTGTTTGTCTGTGTCTTCATAACTCCCAAAACAATAGACTGAATAGAACGCGGTTGAAAAAAGAAATAAGTTGAATCAGAATGGTTCTTAGTTATGTTACATAAATTTAAGCTATTATTATTTATGTCAGAGAAGGAATCACGGTTTTCATCTTGTCAATTAGTTAGTGTATAGTATTTTACAATTAAATTAATAAATTGGCCGCTATAATGATCCTAGTTTCAGATCTGTGGGGTTATTATGACGTACTTGTGCAATTCATTTTACGCTGAGAGAAAAGTACAGACTTATGTCACTGCTATAGCTCCGTCCTTTACGCTCACCGTAAACTGAACTGCATAGTTATGTCATAATAACCCCCCTAATCATTCTTAAAACCCCTCAGCTGTGGAGACAAAATATGGCCTCTGACGCTCGTCTGTTTCTAGGGTCAAGTGATTTGATATATTTTTTTGGTTTATATCTTTCAAGATAATTGCTATTAAATGAACTCATTTTATCTAACGACGAATCATCACAACAATACGATATTTAGGCTGCGTTTCCGCCAGAGCTGTGCGAGGCAGCGAAGCGATGTTGCGAGAAAAAATCCACCCATACGATTGTTTTGTTTTATTAGCCTCACTATCTAGGTGATTTTTTCCTCGCAACACCGATACCGAAATTAATTTCTCGTAATTTGAATCTGTGATAAAAGACTTTCTATTTAAAAAATCGTGTCCGAATCAGTCCATCCCGTACAGGGATACGATGCCTCAGCCAGATACACATTTACGCATAATATATACTTATGACAACCGCTTTGATTGCGTCAAGAGTTAAATAAAATAAAATAATAATAATAACACTATTCATAAATTCTCCATTTTGCTTACACAAACAATAAAAAGTCTGCTACCATTTTCAAAGGTGTGAAACCTTCAATACCAAGGGCTCCTGATTTCGATTAAAATCTGACCCAATATTGACTTATCGGCACTGAATAAATCCTCTCAAGTGCCGAAGTAAATAAATCCACAGAACACGTCACGAACAGGTTGGGTCCACTCGGGGTCACTCGGGCCCCCTCGGCTCCACTCGGGTCCCTTGTCAAAGGACAAGAGGTCTTATAACATTATTATTCAATAAACATCAATGGAACATGTAGGCGACACTTTTGTTGTTGGAAATTAGAGGTAGGACGTAGGTACAGTGATTACAAGGTGAACAGTAGGTTAATGCATTTTTATGTCTACTCTGAAAGTAGGCCATTGTTTATCTTAGAAGTGGGTTGAAAGTGACACATGTCAACTCTAAATAAAGTACCAGGAGCGCAGCGGTAGTTAGGAGGTGCGTAGCGCAACTTAGATCGCAGGCGGTGCGGCGCCCCGGCGGGCGGGCGGGCGCACACGACACAGCGCTGATGTCTCCCACACGTCATAACAATGCACTTTTCATGTTTATACACTCCTAGTACAGTAAAACTACAAAATATGGTCCTAGCCTGTAACAATAGTCAAATTTTCCTCATTACATTAATCTAAAGTATGATACCTTACAGCTATTATTTCTGGGTATATTTTATGTACTGTTTAGCCTAAAATCGATTGCTCTAAACTCAAGCTAAAGCTATCATATTTTTAGAATAATGTGATAAGTAAAATTGAACTATTATTGTAGGTCAGGACCATAGTTGTGTAATTTTTACGGTATTTGACATTATACTTTTTTCCCTAAAATGTTAAAGATTAAATTTCTCAACATTCTCTGGGAGTAGACAGTTTCTGAGGTGTCTATTGTTTTCAATGAGGTAGTATTATACATTATAGTCACTTCATTCAAAATTTTACCTCGTAGTTAACCGACGGGTTATTTTATTAGGTACTTGATATGATACATCTTAAAAGGTCAATGTCGAGTTATTTATACACACTCCCACACACAGATATCATACGCGAAGACAATTGTTCGGTTATACAGTAGTTTCATTTAGGAATAAATGACTAATCAGAAGCACATGGGTTAACTCCACGCTTTTTGAGTAAAAATGTCTTTGACAAACAGACGAACAGATGGATTTTGAAAATTAATCCGCAACAAACTTCGACAAACATGTCGCAACATGCTTCGTCAAGAGTTTACATAAACTAATCGGCAAAATCCCTCGTAAATATAGAATTATGTATGTACATATACAGGGTGTTTGGCACTCGGGTGTAGGCGTTTTACGATAGGTAAGGGTCATTCTGAATATTTTTGACCACATTTAATATTATGCTAAGTTACACGGTTTCCGAGATATTGATCATTTAAAGAGAAAGTCAAGTTGTAAGGAAAAAAATGGCATGTAGCTTTAAAACTTTCTTATTTCATAATGATTCAAATCCCCGTGTGGTTGCCTCCCCGTGTGGTTGCTGGATTAGAATAGTGCCACTCCAAGTCTTCCCGTGGATGTCGTAAAAGCCGACTAAGGTAATAAAGACGTGTAGTACTGTTAGGCGATGGGCTTGCAACCTGTCACTAATACACTGGTAAACATCTTTGCCTAAGTGTGCAAAATGTGGTTACAGAATTATCAAAAAGTTTTTAGAGTTGTTTGAAATTCTGTAGCTCTGCCTATCCCACTCTGGGAATAAAGGCGTGAGTTTATGTATGTATATATGTGATTCAAATCATGCAAGAAAACACTATTAAAAAAAAAACTTGAATTAACGGGATTTTCGTATCATAAGGAGAAATGACAAAAAATCCTATTAAAATGATCAATATCTCAAAAACCGTGAAACTTAGCATAATAGTAAATGTGGTCAAAAATGTTCAGAATTACCCTTATATCATTCTGTAAAACGCCTACACCCGAGTGCCAAACCCCCTGTATAATTCCCCGGCTCGGGTAGCACCTGGCTCTAAGGTTCAAATTCCAAACTATGATAATCATATCAAACAACCATTTTTAAAACGTTTAGAGTAACTTTGATCATCTATTACGCAACGCCATATTCCACGTAATCTATATTACCCTCTCCAGTACCAGGATTTATTATTCTCATACGATATCGGCTCCATAATGAGGTCGTGGGCGCTCAAACTGAAACCCTACTGAATATTTAGTTTGGAATCTTGAAGGGAAGGGAGTGAGGTAATTTATCTAATATCGATAAACACCGTATTGCGAAGGCCTGTTATATGATAAATTATTGGAGCTATTTACATATTGGGAACTTATATTGAAAATACTCGACATGGATAAATAATGATTTCGATACTTTTTAGAAAATCTTTTTTAATGGCATGGGTAAGTCAAATGATCACGCAGGCCACTTTATCAGGTCATCTGTTACCTGAAGAAATACATTCTTATCATAAGACTGTGATCCTGAGACCGCGAATGCGTTGCCAACCCTGAGGACTTAGATAGACTAAGGACTCGTAGATATTTCGCGGGTTATTAGTAATTTATTTATAATAAAATTTATAATAAAATATTATTCTGTAATTTAAATTTAGTGAACTGTAAGAATGTAAAAAAATCTTTTTAGTAGAAAATAACAACTAAATGAAGAGCAAGCTTTAAAAACCAGACTGCAATTTTTATACTGTCGTCGATGTATCTTTATGAAAAATAATGACAAAATGTTAAATATCTGCTTAATAAAAACAAAGAATAGGGAATGAACATAATAAAAATAAAAAACAAATACAGTAAAGTAATAACTATTACAAAACAACGACCCATTTAATCTTCAACCTAGAATATCACAGCATCCAGATCACCCAATAAGTAATATCAATATACTTGCAGCCAATCTCGTCTTACTTCCATTTCAGTTGAGTAATACGATTGGGAGAAACCGCATACCATCTGCAATTTTGCAGCTGGCCTGCAAATTAAATTATATTCTCACGGTTAAGAAATTTTAACAAAGATTTTTATTCAAATTCTACAATTAAGGAATTTAGCAAAACCATTTTTTTCCTAATCCTCTTATTATTTAAGACTGCACCGAGCAAACGTCGAGCCTCCAGTGGCGCCCTCATTACTAGTATTGTAATTTCTAATTGTATTGTAATTTCTAATTAATTAAATTTGGAATCAGACGATGCATTTTGGTAGCGCAAATAAAAACACAATTTATGGAATACGTAACCAACTTTAATAACAATTACCTTTTGAGTAGTCAGCTTAACGGGAAAAGGTGGCCACTTTATTTTGTTAAGTTGATAACTCGAATGTGAATTGTTATTAAACTACGTTATGTACCCTATAAGTGGTGTTTTTATATGTAAAACAAAACCACACCGTCCGATTTTAACAAAACACTTCAGTTTATTTGAAAACACAATAATAGTAATGAGGGCGCCACTGTACATCCGGCGTACACTCGGCGCAGTCTTAAGAACGAAACTTTTTTCGTCAGAGAAGTTTTCAGCTAAAATAAAATAAAAGAAACGAGGAATATACTGGCTAAAATAGAAAATAACAGACATGTTAATATTATGTGAAACCTACGAGACAACCTTTAAATTTAAACCCACCGCCTTAAGAAACGCCGGTGTCAAGTAAGTATAAACTCAATTAATCTGCTTGTACGGTCACGAGCGTTAATTTGGGACCCATTTCAAGAAAAATATGCTTGAAGTCGTCAATGTCATTAGAGATGTCAAGTCATTTGTAACTTTCAGGAAACTCAACCTTATTGTTGTAGAATGTCAGATTGACTTTGGACTTAAGGTGGGTACTAAATTAAATTTCGTGATTGTACCTGGCTATTTCTAAAATTAATTCCCATGTATACACTTATCTGTGTTTCACATCACTACCACATTGCATTACGTAAATCCAAAGGCCTATGCTTTGATTCCATCTCAATAGAAAATGTATGCCCTCCCTCCGATTAAAGGGTTTTTCACGCATTCAAAAGGCAGATTGTGGTACGGTGAGCATTGTAAGCAATCCTGGGGGATGTATGCTGCCTTCCTGAGCCAAGAAGCAGTATCTTCAATTCAATCACCAAAGCAGATTCAATTCTATGTCGTTAGTAATAAGGTTTATATTACTACGGGAAGTGTATGTTAGTTTCTGCGTTTTTGCTTAGGACGGCAGTATGGGTCGCAGCATTTGTGTTGAGTTCAGTGCTCTTGGCGATCAGGGAGATTTGAGGGTAGTTTTAATGTGAATTAGGACATGTTTTGTATGATTTGAATGGGACGATTTTTCTGGACAAGCTCGGGATAGTATTAGTAGAGGTAGTGTTGGTTAGGTATTTCACAAAATGTCAATTAATATCAGTTATTATCGACTATGTCATAAGGAGCTTTGAAAATCTTGACAGCCTTTGTTGATATCATCGTCTATATTACAAAATATATATTCTGTTTAAAACAATAGCCCATCTCATTACTTTAAAAAAGACAAAAAACGAAATATAATAAAACATTTTATACGAGTAGCTTAATCAAGGAAGACGAATCTAACGACACCCCATTATGTAATCCATCAAGATGTTTAGACTGCAAAGCGTGCCACGGAAATAGACACACATACATACACTCGAAAATATAACCCTCCTTCTGCGTAGTCAGGTAAAAGCAAAGAATAATCAGAAAGTATCTTTAATTTGTTACGAGAAGCTAAAGGTTTCGTCGCTATTATTTCTTTGTGCCAAACCAAATTTCCAACTCCAAACCCCTATTCAAATTTCACAAGAACACTTTGACCCAAAAACAATACAAAGAAAAACTTTCCAAATTGCGTCACTACAAACTTTTCTACCCAACGAATCCGAAAATCAAACAATGTCCACATATGCAGGGCCTCGCTAGCATCGAGGAAACTTCGTCAGTTGTTCGTTATCCAACATTCGTCCGGGAGGCAGAATCTGCATAAGGAGTACAGTAAAAATGGAAACATGTGGCCCGAGAGGGAATGGTAGCTGATGGACAATGGTACAAGCGATAAGAGACATTATTGACATGAGCTTCCTTCTAATAACACTATAAACATAGGTACATACATTCATAAACTCACGCCTTCATTCCCCGAGTGGTAAGTAGGCAGAGATACAGAATTACCAACACATACCAACTGCAACCATATTTTGCACAATCAGGCTATAATTTTTACCTGTGTACGAGTATTTAACCTCCTAAGGCCCACCATACAACGAAATTTATCAATGGAATATGAATCCATTACGAAAGAAATAAAGTCGATTTTCTAATTTGATCATTAGTTATAAAAACATACGAAATTCCACTTTACTTTCTTTGCACTAGACCTTAATTTGAATAGCCGTACGAAGGCCTTTTAAAAGGACTTCGGGCCTTAGGAGGATAAGTGACAGCTTGCAAGCCCATCGGCCAGAAATACTACAAGCCTTTATCCCCTTGGCTGCTTTTTTCAACTTTCACGGGAAGACATAGAGTCTAAGTCGGCGACCACACGGCCAATAAATATTAAAAAAACAATTTAAGAAAAATGTCCTGTTGTTCATGTTCATGGGATGGAGAAGGTAAAAAAATCCGTAGGCTATGTGATATTATGTAGGATTTGTGATCCAAAGATAATTGCATTCTCAACACTACAATCTAAAGATTGCAAACCTATGGCTGCAAATGGAATAGAAGACTAAGATGGAATGCCAATATTTTTACCTGCAATAGAAATACAAACTGCGAATACATCAACCGTCTTAGGTAGACGGTTGATATATACCTATGGTTCATGAGATAGATCCCGCTACAGACAGATTACACAGATACAGTTTGGGTACGGAGGAACCCTAAAAACCAAACTATGTGCAGGACTGAACGGATATTACCTTTGATAATTTTATTTGAAATGGTAACCCACAATTTTATAGAATTTCACTACATCAATTGCATCATTTCATCGAATGCTATTTTCTGCTGAAACCATGATGTTTTCAGGATATCTTAAACGTTAATTAGGTAAGGTTAGACTTGTGTTAGGCGATAGGCTTGCAACTTGTCACTAATACACTGGTAAACATCTTCGCCTAGGTGTGCAAAATATGGTTACAGAATTATCAAAAAGTTTTTATAGTTGTTGGAAATTCTGTAGCTCTGCCTACCCCACTCAGGGAATAAAGGCGTGAGTGTATGTATGTACATGTATGTAGACTTGTTACTACACAAAATTAAACTCATGCGCCAAAAAATGCCTTTCGATGAAATGAAAACTCTGCGTAATGATACGTTCGTTTAAAAGTTTTTTGATAAAATAATAGGAACCCATTTAAAATCCATTTTGTTTATTTAACATTTCCAAAAACATGAAAGACCGACTGAACAAATACTCATTACATAAAAGTAGATACCTATTTTAGAGTAAATTCAAAGAAAACATTTGCAGGGTTATAGTCTGCCCAAGCCTGAAATAGAAACGGTATCAAAAGCAATTTCTAATAAAACTTCCAGCTCATTGCAAATCTTAGAAATTTGATCTGCAGCCAAAGAATCACGTTTCAACTTGACAGTGTAGAAAGTCTTCCGTCACCCAGATTTGCAATCCTCTCTTACATATTCAACTAACCGTTTTCCCTAACGGAAAAACAAACATTATTCAAACACGAGATTGTGGAAACCCATCACAGCTTCATCCCTGAACGGTTTAGATATGTCTGACCGCAGATGTGACGGCAGATGGACCAAAAACTTGACTGATGGCCGCGGGTGGGAAACAGGTCCTTAGAGAGATGCGTCGCTAATATCAGAATCCGCTCGCTTGAGTGAATTTTGGGACGATATGGATGTGGGATGGTTACGTGTATTTACATAAATACATTGTAACATCTGTTGTTGCTAGACTTTTATAAAATTGTGAAAACAAATGAAGCGAGCATTTTATGCGAAAGTAAAAAACAGAAAACGTCTGATACCATTACGAGTACAAAGGCAACATTTGTTTGCGTCTCGTTTTTAGATTTATAGCATTCAATGTTAAAATATCAAGCAGCCTAAAATGATTAGGACTCGGACTAAGAATATTATTATGTTTACTTAATGTCAAATAGAAAAATAAAAAATAAAAATAAAGTAAAACGTTTTCGGTCAGAAAAAAATTGAGGTTGCGATAGGTTACCGAGTGATTGTTTTGAAGCCTTGGATGATTTTTATCCATTTAATTATTTATTTATCTATAAAAGTATTAAAATCATTATCTAGTTCGCATTAGTACAAGCTTAGAGCTTAGTTTGGGACTAGGTCAATTTGTGTGATTTGTCCCTTGTTCTTCCACAAATAACATTGCATGCTCGAATATCTGCTAACCAAAGCTTTAACACGAATAAATTTATATCTCAAAGAAATGAGAAATACAGTTAAACATTCCCAAAACATACCAAAAACATTTCAAAAATTCAAGTAAATCTTACTTCAACCCTAAATCAGTGAACGGGAAATGTTGGAAATTTACGACTTCTTCTTTTCGCTCCGGATTTTTGTAATATTGAATTCATAATTAGATTTGATAGCAGCGGATGCTTTTGTCGTGTTTTTGCAGAGTTCGTCTCGGTTTCTTAAAAGGCTTAGAAATACTGCGATCAGATATGGAAAATGGAGTAAATAAAACTGCGTCAAAAGAACTTGAGCGATTTTTCTTAAGCTAAGAAAGTGGGACAGATGAGGACAGACTGCACGGACAAGATAGTTTTTTTACATGACAAAATTGGAACAAAGACCAAGCAATCGTTTTCAAGTCTGTTTGAGGGAATTCAGTTCGACAAGCTGTTCTAATTTGACTATCATTCAGATGAAGGTGTTTAGAATGAATGAATGAATGAATGATATTTATTTTCCTAAGTAAGTCACAGCATACATTGCATGTTATGTCAAAAGTATTTTAATATAATCAAAAATAGAATTAAAAAGTCAGGATAACAATAACAATACAGAACTAAGGAGTTATCTGCGTCAAGGATCGTCTTAAAATTAGCATGCAACCATTAAAAAATTAATAAATAACATAATAAGTCAAAACATTCGAAATTATAAAAACAACAATAATACATATTAAAATAATTGTACCAAATTATAAATTAAGGTCCATAAACTCTTTAACTGAGTGTAATGGATTTCCATTAAAAGGTTATTCAGCTGGCGTCCAAATGGTTCGTTGCTGAGATCGAAGGGTAGACGTTCGTAAAAAATCATCCTACCAGGAATTTAGAACCTGTAAGGGTATGCTGCAAACTAGTTGGCCTGGATCGAACAGAAGTAAATTGGAGCTGTCATCTTTATAACAGTTTTGCTTGTTTTTTATTGAAAACTGTTAAGAAGGTAAGTGAAATTAATTACAGAGGAGTCAATTACATCATAAGTTTAAATAGTAAGATCCATTAAAATTTCATGTTTTTTTTTTAAACGCGGGCGGAGCATGCGCATTTTTTGGATACATTTACCCTGTGCAGGTGATGAAAACTGTTTGTAGGTTCTTTTTAACTACTGACTCTCAGCAGACAAAGTGGCGAGCAAAAAGCTATAGCTCAGTAAACTTCTTTTTAAACATGCTCCGAACACACCCTAGATAGTGTGGGATCTGAGACCTATTATTTTTTGAATTCTCCGGACTACAATCTTAAGATTGCGAATCCGCTGGGATCTCTGAGGACTAAGGAATGCCTGTATGCTACAATGCGGACACTACTGCAGGTTAAAGGTGCAAGTAATAAAGTACCTAAGTAGGTATTTTATGAAAGCGCATAAGCGTAGGTTGGAAATAAACAAAACATCAAAAAAAAGAAACACTTTTCATAGCAAGTTCGCTGAAAGTTGAAACACCGCGGGCCCCAGATGCTCCAACTTCCATCTGAAATACGATATGGCTGTTTTTATATTTTCGAGAAAAAATATCGCTAAAGTGCCAGTGCCTTTGTCACGACAAGATTTCGCGGCAAGCAAAAGAAGCTTCTTATTTTAAGTGATTTTTTGAACTTTCTGAGAACATCTTTGATTGTATCTTTCGGCACTTTCACCGTAGACATAGCTATGTTTCTTGCTGTAGAAAGTTTCAGAACAATATCGTTGAGTTAGAGATACTTTGCATAACGAATTGGAAACTGTACATTCCTATTCTCTTTGAAATGTTTCACTAAATTCAGCGAAACTTATTATAATTGAATCAACCGAGCGCTTCTAGTTGAGTATTTGCACGTTTCATATGTTGTTAGTGGAAGCCAAATCTTGTGAGGAAACTTTGAACCAAGAACGGAAATTATTCAAGTAGATTGAAATTTGATATCTTATTATTATTAAGTTATTAGTTATGCAATGTTATGGTGTCTAATGATGCCTGTGTACGTATTATTCTTATCGAAACATCTTTCGGGTAGTAGTTACGTCTTACTTAATCTAACCTACGTAAATAATGTTTTAAGATATCTTGAATGTATCATGATTTCAGCAGATAATAGCGTGCGATGAAATGATACGAGTACAATGGATGATTACTCGTTAGCCATAATACTCGTAGTAGGTACATGGGTACTAACGATACGATGTACAACAATCATAAGCTGACAATAATATATTTGAAAGTGGACTTAGGCCCTTTAAGCCCAAGTTCATAAAGTTCGTGGATGACAGTCATCGTAAAAATAATTATTAAGTTTGTAAAAGAAAAATAGACACTTTTTAGCGACGCAGCTAGATTACCAAGAAAAAAGAAAATGCTTTAAATCAATCCAGTTTGCTTTGTTCAGCCGACTTTTTATTTTTACATCGCGTGGTCTCAACGGAAGACCAGCGTTGGCTTCACATCCAGCTTATGTCGTGTTGGGATCGTTTTGCAACATTGACACTACATTTTCTCTTTTCTTCAATTTTTATTATTTTTTTATTATATGTGTGTTAGGTATTGTTGTGAATAAAATTTATTTAATGATTTACTTTCTTACTTATTTATTCACAGCCCTTTTTTTGATTTCCACCAACCAACGCAGGTAGGCCAAACTTGTGTGTGTAGATGCACGTCAACGTTGTCTCTGAGTGCATAGCTGTCGTCACTTAGCGTTCTTTTTATTTAAAAGGGTAGTACGTCATCGTTTTTTTTGAAATCTTCTCCACATTACTAAGGTTTTTTCCAAATTTATCGGTGGTATATCGTAGAAAAGCGAAGTAAGCCAAAACTTACTAAGTTAAGACGTGTCGTTACTAAGTTGCCTTTTATAGAGGGTGGCTGGATATTCGATACAATCCTTTTATGGAGACATAGTAGAGTTCATTTGGAGCAAATTAGGTTTGCCTTTGTTTTTAAATCGAGTCCAAAAAATCAATTTTAAACATGACATTATGATTTTTTCGTGATACGGACGTAAGGGAAAATCACCAAAATTCTGATTAAAAATTATGAATACTACATGACCTAATTTGCTCCAAATGAACTCTACCATGTCTCCATAAAAGGATTGTATCAAATATCCAGTCACCCTGTATACGTCCACATAATCAAGTTTTTAGTTGCTAACAAGAATTCCTCGTTCCTCTTCCTCTTGGAGTCAAACTTCATCAAAAATGAAGTCAGCCCATTCCGTGTCGGTTAATTAAGTTAACTGTAGGTAATTATTAACGGTCTCATCATGCCGAGAGCACTGGATTTATAATGTATTGCAAGATGCTTATTCCTCGCGACCAAAATAACTTTTTATGGTAAATAACTTTTCATTAGGAGGAAAAAGTAAGTTAATTAGTTCATGGATAAGAATTACTTGAATTAAATACGAAAGTTTGTGCATCGGCTACCTGATAGCCCGGATTATTACATAAGGTACTTTTAATTCCGGGTTTTTTTAGTAACCGAAATCTAGGCCTTAAATAATTAAAAGCGAGCTTTGAAAACCCCAATTGCATTTTTTCATGATGTCGTTCATATGTTATCAAATTTCATTCTTTAGAAATTTAAAACAGAAAAAAGTATTGTTACTTTAGAATCAATTAATTGGTCGTTAATATTTGCTACGTCTAGTTAAGTTTTGAGCAGGGTCTTTAAATATTATCTTTAACAAATAATAAAACTTTATAAGCCATTATCTGCAAAAATAACGTCGTAATAAACTCAAAAAAGTATCTTATGTAACATCATAACGATCTGACTTCTGTCGTCAAGTCCCGCGACGGAACGACAAATATAGCCACAGAAACTGTATTACACGTGACAACTTACAGGTAGCGACAAGGACAGATATATATAAGTCCTATAGCTCTTTCCCTTTCACTGGCTGGAGCCTGGCAAGTTTTGACAGCTCATATTAACCCTCAGTTCCTTATGCCACCCCAATTTTTCAATCATGACGTGGCATTTCCCTTGCCGCTTCCGCGTAGATCATTCGATGTTATTTCTGCCATAATCCTAAAAAAAGCGGAAGTGATTTGCAATAGTAGGAGAATTTTGAATTTAATGTTGTTACAAATAGGGTATAGAATGCTGCAAGTACCACATTGCAGTTACTGTTAGTCGCCTTCTTTGATTTTCCGGCAGGTTTGATGCTGACTAACTTTCCGGGTAGTGACTGTGATCTTTCGATCCATCTCAATAATGTGGGAAAGTTCGGGTGTCAGGTGAATAGAGCTTGTTGATTACTGACGCTTCGGAGGATTAGGTTGTCAAAATAAACAGTTGGAATTAATCGATAGCTATGGCAGTGTTTCTTGACGCGTGCTGGTAAAGGCTTGAATAATTGGGTGAATAAGCTGGAGATCGATATATGCATTGTAAAATTCCTTCCGTGAGGCGAAGTTATATTTACCATTGGAAAGAGAACCTCATGGCAATCTAAGTACCCTCTGGTATACAGCAGTAATTTTAATATAAGTTTTTATTGGGTCCTTACCTATGAAATTGGCGTTTTTTTACGTGTTTTATTTAGTACGAAATTTTATTAATTTCAATTTTAACTTATAAATTATTTTTAAATTTCATCTACACTATGTTACAAATGTCTTACTTAATATTAAAAATCAAAGTGTGAACTCAGCAATTTTCACGCGTGCTGCCAGTTCAAGTGATTCTATTATGCAGAGTTTTATGAAGTTAACTATGTTTAAGTAATTAAGATATGTATAATATAGCTTAGAAGTGGCCAATATTCCTGACAGAATTTTGTTTGGTTTACATTTTGACGTTACTAATTTAATCCGCCAAATTAAATGTATGAAAACCACCGTTTTCATTAAATTCTCCATAAAAACGCCAATTTCATAGGTAAGGACCTAATATTTGCGCAAGTGTTTTTGTATAAGTGTGTGTACGTCTGTAGTTTGTACTAAACGTGTCCTTTTATTGGTTTTGTGTTTCCTATTCCTGTTTCATTTTTTTTTGTGGCATAACGAAGACAAACGAGCACACGGGCCACCTGATGGTAAGTGGAAACTGTGACCTATAGATATTCGCATTCACAAGACTGCAATGCAAACCTAAGACTGCAAATGCGTTGCCAACCCTGAGGACTAAGATGGAATGCCTCTGTTGTATTTGTAACTGTTGGATTTCGTACCAATAAATAAATTTAAATAAACTAAATAATCATGAAATCGGCATGAAGTTCTATTGGTTATTTGATGTCTTCTGTCTTTAAGGTGTATCCCAGGGTGACTGTATCTATAGAGGTATTGTATCTTAAAATGTGTACCTCCTTTTTTACCCCCGACGTAAATATAAGTGTCTATATACATTACATGCGTACGTTTAACATGACATGTGTATTTCTTTGTATCTGCCTCGGGACAAACAAGTGATTTTTGACGCATATTTTTTTTAGAATACTTTTTAAACTAGGGTCGTTCTTAGCTTGGTATCACGAAAATCTGTTGGGCCATTTTTTTAGAGGTTTTTATTTATTTAGTAAAAGGAATCTTTAGTTGAATTGTTTGGGTGTTAAATTAAAAACTTTGGATTAGTTATTTACGTAATTTTAGTAATATTTTTGACATAAGTATAAGTAGTATCATTGTAATAAAAAATATTTTTACAAAAATGACTGACTGCTGAATTTCTTGCCGCGTTTCATCTCAGCAGTGGTCTCCTCTTGGGAAGCGCTGGTTGATTTTTGACGTGCGGCCTACTTACTAAACAAATGTCTTTACATCTTTTTTATCTTTTTAAGATTTTGGTAGGCAATTACTGTTAGCAGATAGTAATGTTACTTAAAGTTTTCTTTGATAAATATACCTGAGAAAGAAAATTATTCTCAATTTCCATAAATTATGATAGGTTCCTTTTAAGTATACCTTAGTTTTTCCTTAGTAACAGTATTATATTTCATTAAAATTTTAAGATATTATTTTCCTTTCTCAAAGATATGATTTGACTTTTAATTAGTTGGCCGGATATTAAAATAAGCTAGGAGATAGAATTTAACATTACAAACGAATTTTATTATGAGTTTCCATTTAATACAATTTTATTGATGTTTTTATTTATCAATAAAAAATATCTAGTAAAAGATGTTTATCAATATTCTTTCAAGAACTGTCCAGATTTCCAGAATAAAAAGTTGTTTACATCCTTCTTAAAGATGTAAGCTATTTCCATACTAAATTTCATAGAAATCGGTTAAGCAGTTTAAATAAAATAAAAAAATAAAAATAAATAAATAAATGTTTTTATTGTCAGACAACTTTAGGTCCATAGAGTGTTAGTAACAAAGGTAACTTAAGAACTATATTAATACAGAGCTATGTAAACTAAAATATAAAATTTGGGTGTCACCGTGACGCAGGAACTGCGTGCAGCGTATTGAACCTGCCTAGCACCGCGCTGTCCTGCCTCTCCGCGACCACCCGTAGGAGACTGTTGGGGCTTGCTCTCACTCTGCATATCAGTGAGGCGACTTTCTTGCGCATAAGCGCATAAAAGTCGTCGGTGTGTGCGTCAGCAAACATGCCTCACGCACTGCAGTAGCGAGGCAGCCCCACCATCGTCCGGAACAAATGTTTATACAATATCCGCAGGGTATTGTAAGATTTTTGGGTGTAGTTAGTCCAAAGACTGCTGGTGTAAAAAGTTTGGCAGAATGCCTTAAAAAGTGTGATTTTGACTTCAAGTGTACTACCAGCAAATCTACGAGCCAACATGTTCCCTCTTACAGCCAATGCCCTGCGTTCCCTTTCTATATCGCTATCATCCTTCAAATCTTCATTTACGACATGCCCTAGGTATCTAAACTGTGTGGCTCTCTGCAAGGGCTCTCCATTGAGATAGACTGAAGGAACAGAAGCCGGTGGCTTATTTTTGCCTTTAAATACCAGAAGCTCATTTTTTTTTGAGTTGTACTTCAGCCCATGCTCCTTGGCAAACGCCTCACAAATCGCCACCAGTTTACGCAAACCACCGATTGTGGGTCCCAGAAGCACCATGTCGTCTGCGTAGCTTATGTTATTAAAACATACACCATCTACGTGACAGCCAACATATGTGCCGCTGAGCTCCACAATCAGCTGGTTTACATAAATGTTGAAAAGTCTGGGAGAAGTTAAGCCCCCCTGCCTTACCCCGCACTCAAGTCTATACTGATCAGATAACGTATTGGCCCATTTAACATAATTCGTCTGATTTTGATACCAGTATGACAATATATTTACAAGGTCGGCTGGGATCCCCGCTCTCTCAAGCTTCTCCCACAGGACATCATACGACACAAGGTCAAAAGCCTTAGAGAGGTCCAGAAAGCAAGCGTACACGGGCGTTTTCCTATCCAGATAGTATTTAACAGTGTGCTTTAAAGCCAGTATGGCACTCTCCGTAGACAACCCAGCCCGGAAGCCAAACTGGGCATCGTGTAACCTGGTGTGTTTACTGAGATGGCGATCCAGCACACTGTCAAACACTTTGGCGATCACCGTTGCTAGCGAGATAGGTCTATAATTGCTCTTATCCGTCAAATCTCCTGTCCTATTCTTCACAATGGGTACAACTACGGTTTGCATTAATTCTTGAGGTAGGTACGCATGTCCCAGACATAAATTGAACAGCAGAGTGAGAACTCCCGCGAGGTGCACGCCGGCATGCTGCAGGTGCTCGACGCTGAGCCCGTCGTGGCCCGGCGACTTGCCCCTTTTCATGTCTTTGATTGCATTCCTTACTTCTTTGCACGTGAAAAAGAGACCAGCACCCCGCCCCACGGGCCCCGCATCGCGCACCCGCCCCGCCGGCCCTAAAGGCGATGTCACTCTAAAATGATCTTTAAAAAGATTTGCTATTTCTGAAGGCTCTGCTGCTCCATCTATGCTGGTTGGTATACCCGACTTTTTATTTAGGTTTCTCGTACCTTTCCAAAACCTTGAAAATTGTTTATCGGAGTGATATGCAGCCAATTTGTCCATTTCAAACTGATCCTGATGCTTACTACACCATTTTAATTTAGATTTGAAAATTTTACGGTTTTCTCTCATACTTTCAAAAACTGGCCCGCTTTCCGGTTTACCACAAGCAATCCACATTTGAAATGAACACCTAGCCTGCGCGTGAGCGTCCTTCACAAACCTGTTCCATCCCCTCACACCCCTAGCCTTACTGTTATTGCGCGACACAGTATTTTTGCTAAGAATGGCCCCCTCGCGCAGTATACCTACAATCTTAGTATACAACTCTTTAATCAGCGACTGGTGTGACGGATCTCGACACGATTTATCTGCACAACATGTAAACTCCGGTAAGAAATCAATACATTTTAAATTATTATTACAGTACTCAGAGTAGGTATATATTTGTTCAGACTTTCTCTCTCCCCATAGAACATCGTTCTGCACTGATTTAATAGATTTCGATTTAACATGAATAGCGTCAATGTTACATTGAATGAACAACGGAAAATGATCTGACCAATAAGAATCGTAAATAACCCTGACATCAGTTATTGTTTGACCCGCTGAACGTGTGACTATGCAATGGTCCAACCAACGCTTAGAACCATGGGCCTCACTTATAAATGTAAAAGTTCCCGACTGAATGCCAAGGTTATTCACGTCCTCACACACTAAGTCATGTTCCGAGCAAAACTCTAAAAGTTCATCACAAAACGACTCACCAGGGTGCGCGTTAAAATCCCCTAACACAAATACAGATTCTATACCACTATTTTCGATAATGGAATACATTTCTCCTAAACACTCAGTAAATAATGGTAGGTTGTCAATACCCTCTGTAGGCATATACACATTTATAACTAAGAAACATCTATCATTCACAGTAACGCGAATAGCACAAAACCGGTCGTTATCACTTTGCACAATCGACACTGACTGGAATAAGCTTTTTCTCCATATTATGGCTACCCCTCCGTAAGGTCTTCCTCTAAGTACGCCTGTCGATATATCTACTGAAGACTTTCCAGTATAGCTAAAACTTGGGTCTATATCCTCAAGCCATGATAACTCGTGCGGCAGTAACCAAGTTTCTTGCAGCGCAATAATATCAGCTGACTCGCATAGCGCGCGAACACAGTTCATTGACCTTTTAACATTCTTGCAGTTAAAAGTAGCTAAAGTTATTGTTGATGCGTTGTATTCCATTATGATAAATATATTTTATTCTTGTTGGTACTTGTTGTTTACAACGTTCTTGTAACGCATGTATCGCCTGAATATAATCCCACTGGGCCACATCTGGTCATCCAAAAAGGCATCTAACTTATGTTTAGGTACATAACACTTAAACGCACTATATGATCGATCTTTCTTCATATTAATTTTCTGTAAAGTAACAGTTTCTCCCGTTTTACTTTTTATATATTCGCTGATGTCCTCTCCCGACGTTTCCTTGCTCACATACGTTATAAACAACGGAATTTTGATGTCGGCCACTCTAAATTTGTCGCCTAGGCTCGAGGATGCGACGCCTTTTTTAGTACCGAACCTTTTAGGTTTTTTATATTCTACTAAGTTCCACCCATTCGTGGGTTCACTTTGCTTCCGATCTCCATCAACTAGAATCTCCGCCATAGTAGGTTGCTTAAAAGATTTACCAGCGCCGTCGTCCATTTCTGTAGCCCCAGTATCCAACAGTGTTGAGTTACCCGGTGCGGCGTGAATCGGCGCGCTCGTCCGAGCGCTGGAGTGAACAAGTGCACGATACTCCGGCACGGTGCTACTTTGCTCCGCACTCGCATTTGCCGAGCGGTCTGTAATGTCCGCCGCCGATAACGCAACCGGCCCGCTGTCTAATACATACCCTCCCCTTTTCATGTTAATATTGCGGGTACTCAGCGATGCTGGCGTTGGTTCATAGTGGTGTAAAAACTTTTTTCAGGTCTTGAAGCTGTTCCACAGTAGCATAATTTCCCTTAATGGAATCCATATCGGCACGTAACACCACCAATTCCTTAAGAAGCTTCGTGACATCTGTGTGATCGAATGTTACTGGCGGTAATTTATGCAAGTCACGAGCCACAAAAATCGGGATATCATCTGGATCTAACACCTTAAAAACGTTTAAGATATCTTCCAGGTCTCTTTGTTTCTTGCCATCATTGCGCCTATTAACTTTCTTCTGCGAAGTTTTAATGGATTCAAATAGTAACGACTTCGCATTTTTAATTTCCTCCGCTGAGAAAGACGATTCACATATTGAGATAATATTTGTGTTGACAATTACATCCACTTTATTTTGAATAAATGATAACAGTTCACAAATCACAATATTGCATTTCGCACACTTAAGCGTATTTATCGACATCGTCACAACAGAGCTGTATCCGTTCGCGAGCGCGCGCGGACGACGACTGAGAAATGCACTGACTGAGTTTAGCCGTGAAAGCGTTGCTAACACACATACAGAAATAGTTACACAGTAAACATAACGTTTTAGAGTAAATGTAAATTTACCAGAATGTAGTGACCATTACAGCGTTCTAGAAGAAAATCTTTAAATGAAAGTGAAAATTGCATCAAAATCCATTGCGTGGTTTAGAAGATTTAAGCGGTCAAACAGACAGACGGACACGGGATAGTGACTATGTTAATCTCTGACACGTCTCTATTACTAGAGGCAATTATATTATTGTTGGTGGCTGTACAAAGTATTTCTTGGATTGATGAAGGCAAGTGCAGAAGAAATGTTAGTGAAATAAAGTGCAAGTTGCAGAACTTTAACAGACATTACAATTTACATTACAAGAATTCGACGTTCTCGAAAAAAATTGAGGACAAAGGATGTTCTCTTCCGATACGAGTACAACAATATTACTGATAATTTCTCATGTGACATTAAATAACTAGTATAGAGGTATTTTATGTTAATCCTCAGTGTCGGTAGGGTCTTAAGATTGAGGTCTTGGGAATGCAAATATCTATGGTTTAAAGTAAAAAACACACTTAGATGTAATATATTTAAAATCTAGGCTTCGGTGCAATTAAGAGCTTTAAATTTTATTTCCAAATATGTTGATTTTTGAATTGATCTATCATAAGTTCGCCTATGTACCCACATAATTTATATTGTTGCAAACATGTCTTGTAATTGTTTATGTGCAATAAAGACTTTACATACATACATACATACATACGTACATAATATACCACATTAACGAGTGGCCGCACACCTTAAAAGTATGAGTTTTAAAAAGCGCCCTGCTAAATCAAACCAGTATCAACTCAAAATCTTTACTAGTTTTGTTTTAAGTTCATACAAGTTGTATTAAAGTTGATTTTTAAATACAGTTGTGTTTTAAGTTACCGCTATTTTGATCTATCAGTGCGAAATGACGTTTTCCAAATCCCACTAATGTCAATTGCACCATAAGACTTTCCTAACGTCAGCTTGCATTCGTTTCAAACAGCTGAAACAACATTGCTCGGATATAATCGTTTGTGAAGACCGACAGATGGTCAGCCAGTATTCACCAAATTGAAACTCATATTGCAGTGGTATTAAATCCGTTTACCACTAGGAGGATATCAGCTGCCATTAATATATTCTGAGGCTTGCTTTTACAATATTGGAAAATTATATTTGAGTTTGTAATGGGTGTAATATTTGCTGTTTATACTGACGATCAATTAAAATGTATTTACCAAACGAATAACGATAGTAAATGTTAATCAATGTTAGATCATAAATTTTGATTGATGTTAACACTCTAATCGTTAAGTGGTTGGTGAAATTCGACATAAGCGTTGTAATCAAAAAAGTTGACTTATTATCCTACTTATTATTAAAGGGGTTTGGGTAAAAGTGTTGTCATTTGAAAAGTCTTACATTTTCAAGGTGAGCGGCGATTATTAAAAGTGGTAAATTATGATAGAATAATTCAAAATAATCATGTTTTGTTATGTAATGTAAATCTCTAAAGTTCATCGGAGCCGAGATATTTAAAATTCTTACGTAGGCGTAATTTTAGTACCAAAAACTGAACACTTAAATCTTAAATATCTCGGCTCCGATATTATTAAACACCATATTTCGAAGTCCTCTTAATAATTATGTAAAAATCATCCGCAAATTTACCCAATGCCCTTATTTACATATCTGGTAACATTATCTGTCAATTTACCCAGATCGCTTAAAAAAAGTAGAATTTACCCATTATTCTGCTGCTCACAAACAAAAGCAAGAAATAAAGAATACCCGCCATTTTGTGTAGCTACCTCTAAACTCAGTTTATTTTCTTGATGTCTAACCTGTCAGGCTTTTTACTGGCAGACGCCTCAAAAAAGGGGTAAAGTTTTTATAGCCGCCATTTTGCTGGAAATTTTGACTGAAAGCGTCAGTCTTTGAGAGAGTCAGGCTCAGGTGTTTTATATTCTTACGGTTTACATAATATGTAAAAAAGTTTTGGTTTTATGTACAGTAAGGGAAACTGAAAGATGTACCTATTTATGTCTTATTTACATTGAGACAAGAAAAAGGTACGAATAGACCTAATTGTCAGTGTCATAGGGGCTTGTAGATATTTTTGCTTGGGAACGTGTATATATATGACTTTCGGAGTACCTGTCTTTATTTCTTTGAAAAAAACATTGAAGATAAACAGTTAGTTTTCATCATGGTAACACAGTATTAATCAATCTTATCACAGTATTATCTCAGTATGATTTAACTAAAGTCTGAACAAATTATGAACAAAAAAAAAAAGTTAAACAAACAAAGCGTTTTTTTTGTGAAAAATTCAAGCCTAGTATAGTGTAGTTAAAGGTTATTATAATTTTACATAATGAATTAAAAGTTTACATCTAATCATAATTAACTGTAATTAATTCAGTACAATAATAATGTATACTTCATTAGTTTCATTACCAAATTTTCATAATAATGAACTACTCCAGGATTAACTCACAAGTTAATTAATTTAATTATTCGGTAGCACTGGGCATCGTTCCAAAATTCCAAAACAGTTAAGTTTTGAATGGAAATCACTAAAGGGAATATTCATGACTTTTTTCATACCTTCAATAAAAGCTAATAATGCATTTAAAACACAGATAAAAAAAAGAACTACTTGAACAGCTATAAAAATAACCAAGATATAAACCTACACAAATATGTTCCTATCACTTTCTACCAAAACAGAATTTAACCTGTTACATGACATCGTAGTGCATAACAGGTGGGTTATTATGACATAACTATGCAGTTCATTTTACAGTGAGTGTAAGGGACAGAGTTATGGCAGTTATATAGCTCTGTCCTTTTCTCTCATAATAACCCCCCCAGATCTGTCTAATCGCTGTCTAATAAACAGTTTTAAATTACTTTGACGACATTATCCAAACATCAGTTGCGATTTTTTAAAGCTTGCTCTTTTATTTTAATTTTTCAACATATTTAAATATTCATGAATAACCAGCATTTAATCCATCTTTCTTAATTTAGCCAAGGACACGTGCTCTCAATTTACAAACTTAAATATCACACGGGCTCAAAGTTCCCGCCCTCTGAGGGAACATAAATTCATACAAATTACGGAAACAACCCTAATTAGCTTAGTTTCGCATACTGAAACCATTAGCATATATATTTGATTAGCATTTACCTAACACTCTGTGACTTAAGGCGATAATAAGAGTTGTACATCGTTCCTTTACAATACAATACAAAATACTTTATTGTACACCAAACAAAAATATTACAGAGAAACACATACATACACATACAAAAACTCACTCCTTTATTCCCAGAATGGGGTAGGCAGAGCTACAGAATTTCCAACAACTATAAAAACTTTTTGATAATTCTGTAACCACATTTTGCACACTTAGGCGAAGATATTTACCAGTGTATTAGTGACAGGTTGCAAGCCCATCGCCTAACAGTACTATACGCCTTTATTACCTCAGTCGGCTTTTACGACATCCACGGAAAGATACGGAGTGGCACTATTCTAATCCGGCTACCACCCGGGGACACGGGGGGGGGAGAGAAACAGTACAGGTAAAAATAATACAGGTAAACAACAGGCGGTCTTATGGCTGATAAACGATCTCTTCCAGACAACCTTAGTAGGGATAAAGCTGGGAACAAATTACCGAGCGCGACTGATAAGTCTGCAGCTGACAAAAACATCCAGCGTGCCAGATTTTTGTTGGATGTCCGAACGCTCAAGGTCCGGCACAAGGTTATGTCATCGGTTTACCTCCGATAGTTAGCACAATTCAGTGTATATTCATTATCTAGATACCTATAAGTCACGGCTGCAAGCCGCGTCCTTCAGCCGCGTCCGACAATTTGTTCCCAGCTTAAGGTGTCAAATTAAAATATTTTAAACACTTGGCTGGAGCAGACTTCAAGCGACCAATAACAAGAAAACTTGGTTAGTTAGTTACTCTACTTTCTCAACCCGTATGTGATCGAATAGTAAGACAGGAAAAGCACTCATGTTCCGTAAAAAAATAAGACTACGCCTATTCCTATTCGATGAGATACGAGGTTGAGAAAGTAAAAGGATGATATTAATGTATAGTCAGGGTAAAAAAAGGTTCGTCACTTTTGGAACTTAACAGCGTTGAAATAGAGTCGAAAAGTGACGAGCCTTTTTGTAACCTGACTGTACTTTTAAGTTTCTTTTACGGAATCTCTCCGTAGCAGGAACCCCTAAAACAGATTTCAGACATCATTATCTTCATCGTACTTTCTCGCCTGTCTCCCAATAGGCAGACTATATGGAACGTCAGGTGCACCGGTCTAAGCGTATAACTTTCAATTCCTCTACGAGTACATTCATCAAGCTGTTCATGTATGATTAATACATTATTTTATATATCACTCTCCTTTACTTGATGACCCTCAACGATGATAATATGTTTATGGGTTTGGCCGTTGGGCACGTAATGCAAAATTAGCGAAAATTACACTTTTCGAGTACAATAATTCCTACACGGTGCGAAAAGTCTAAACATTGATAATAATATTATGTAATAAAACGGTGTCACAGTGCCATTCTGTAACCACATTTTGCACAAATAGGCTAAGACGTCGATAAGAATTTTATCAAATACTTAATAATAGTAGGCAATTTAAAAAAAAATGCCCTTGATCTTTCAGGCCATCTGGGGCCCATTTCTCAAAGCGTATGTCTTATAATATTAGTGTTTTATCTCATTTTTTAGTTTTATTTACGAGACCATACACTAATATTATTACACTAATACTTTTAGAGAAACGGGCCCCTAAAGCAAAGTGGGATCTGGGACCTATACACATTCGTATATATGATTTCGAGTAAGTAATCATCGCCTTAAGCTATAAGCTTTTAGTTGTACTTAGAGCTTATTATTAAGGTTAATACCACAATTAGGTCTCGAGTATAAGTCCTAAGCCCTATTATATTTGTAGAATTCTGTAGCTGTAGTTAAAGGCGAAAATTGAACTCTTATAAGTATCTATCCGCTCGTTTGGGAGACGATGTGGATGAAATTTATTACAAATGGGCCTTTTGTTAATCGGTGGATAATATTTATTACAATTATGAAAAGAGTAATTCTACTGGCACCTTTATACAAGGTGTTACAAAAATACCCGTAAAGCCGAAAGAGGGTTAAATGGTACCTTATAATAAGTCCATTTACAATATTTGAGAACCGTACTATCACCGCATGACTTACCGGCAAATATAGAAAACCATTATTGCTTTCATTGATGTGAAAACCCTACTTCAGTAAAATTAAAGAGTAAACTACGCAGATTGTTTATGTACATTTTTACCTAATTCGTGAAACGATCAAGAGACATACTAACAAAATGTACAGAATTCGATTAAATAGATAAAACAAGTCGAGTTTTGGAAGATTTTAAAAGACTTAAACTACTTACGAAGAAACCTAAACTAGCACTTACTTTTCCGTAAAGAACGTCAAAATTACAGGAACGGCTCAAAGTGAGCTCTGCTTTGTACAATGGACAACTTCGCTCGTCGGGATATGGTTTTAAACCCATTTAAGTTGAAAAATTAATAAATTGGTAGGTAGGCCTCTCTGTTAAAATAATCTATGCTAACTCCGGTTCCCTGACATGACAGCTTACTAGGGTTGACAATATTTTAGGCTTTGATAATTTATTAGATTTTTTACGGGGTATTTTGTAACACGTTGTATAGGACTAGAGGACGCTGGCGACTTCGCACGCGTAATTTCCCGCTACTCCCCCAATTTCTTCCCGTTGGGGGTCGACTTCCGAAAAATCCTTTCTTAGTGCTCATTTACATTAAGAAAGGAAACCCTGTACCAAATTTCAAGTGTCTAGGTACAGTAGTTTTGGCTGTGCGTTGCTATATAAGTCAGTGAGTCAGGTTTGCCTTTTATCTATACAGATAGATATCCCAGAACTCTCAACATATTTAAACGTGTGAATAGGCTTTTTTGTGCTGTGTTTTTTACGACGAATTCTAGGATATCCTGTAGAGTGTTTTTAATTTAACCTTTTATTGCACTATAAACAACAAAGTACAATTTGGCGGACTTCCAGCCACGTAGGAGTCTCTTACAATCAATTATCCGGGTGGTAAGACCTTGTGCAGGGTCCGTCCGGATCGCTACCACCATCTTATCCATTAACCTACCGCCAAACAGCAGTGTTCGCATTGTTGTGTTCCGGTTTGGGGATAAGACAGCCGGTGAAGTGACTAGCATAGAGGCATTCCATCTTAGTCCTCAGGGTTGGCAACGCATTTGCAGTCTTAGGATTGCATTGCAGTCTTGTGAATGCGAATGTCTATGGCTCTGTGCTCGATGCCATAAAAAATATTAGAAGGTCAACCAGAATATCGTTTTTTTGTGTCTTAATAGTCTTTATGATGTTTAAAAAAATATATATATGTCGTTTTACTTCTTTACGACACGTTAGCCTAGTTGGTAGTGACCTTGCCTACGAAGCTAGTGGTCCTGGGTTCAAATACTGGTAAGGGCAGTTATTTGTGTTATGAGCCCGAGTATTTGTTCCTGAATCTTGATTTTGTTTCTATGTATTTGAGTATATATTTCTCTAGATAAGTATTTATATCGTTGTCTAGTACCCATACTACAAGCCTAGAGCTTAGTTTGGAACTAGGTCAATTGGTGTGAAATTGCCCCCCTGATATTTATTTATTTATTTATCTTTCTTTCCTTTTTTTGTCCATCTTATAATTGTTACCTCTATTGTTTGTAAAATAAAGTGTTTACATACATACACTAAAGATAATTACAAGTGGCAAAGTGTTTATACGTATGTAAACACTTTATTGTACAAACTAAAGTGGTAACAATTTTATTATAAGATAGACAAATAAAGAAAGAATGAAAGGAAAGGAAGGTAAATATATAAACATCAGGGGGAAATCTCATTCATACAAACATACAAAGTGTTTACATACATACACTAAAGATAATTACAAGCAACACGTTAACACTTGTAATTATCTTTAGTGTATGTATGTAAACAGTTTATTGTACAATCAAAAGAGGTAACAATTATATAAGATAGACAAAAAAGGAAAGAAAGAAAACAAAGGAAGGTAAATAAATAAATATCAGGGGGAAATCTCATACATACAAACATACAATTCAACCGCCTCAAAATAACAACAGTACCTACCCTTTATTCTATTATCGGCATATCAGAACCATTTCAAACCCCTGATTTTGCCTGACAATTGCCTGGAAAATCCCTTTTTCTCCTCAAACTCCCTCCACCACATTCATTTGCCAGTTTCTTACCTATAGCACAGTTTTCTCAACTTCTTTGTATTTGCATGGCCCAATACACAATATATCGAGACCTTTACTTCCGATTTTGCTGGGAACAGTCTTATTTTACTTAAAAAAGGTCTACCCTTCGCGGCACAGTCTATTCTAAAAACAGTAGGGCAGGGTTTCAATTTTACTGGTTAAAACTGGTTGCCTTTGACATATTGTGGAATTGTTTTTGACTCGGCTAGAGTAATACGATAACATGTGAAAAACGATATGGTTTCATAGAGTAGGTAGAATGAAATCCCTGTTTTTGTGAGGAGTAAGGTATAGCTAATGCACAAATAGACAATAAATAATAAATATTAGGGGACTATTTCACACAATTTGACTTATTCCCAAACTAAGCTCTAGGTTAATTCTAAAAAAATACAATTCCAAGAAAAAACATTATAGACTCTGAACAAATAACGTAGATGAGATGACATTGTGAAAATTGGTATGTGTGGCCGAAATCCATAATTAGAACTAAAATCAGATAGCAAATTTTTATTGACGTTGACTTACGTATTGTCATCGAGTAGGTGAAGTAAAAATAAAATATCGAATAGTAAACGCGATTCAAAAACGTTTCCTAATGATGGAAACGTTGGTCCTCGAGGTACTGTTGCTGTACTTATATGCCTTTATGTTAATCTAACGTATAAAGAACAATTGGTAAGATAGTTTATGACAAACATTGTTACCTAGTGAGATACTTGAAATTAAAGTTTTTGTAACTCATGAAATACTTTTCAAAATTAGCAAAGACGGCAGTGACAAATTTATACTTCTTCTGAGAAAGTGACGCTTTTACTAATAAGGAAGCTTTTAGTTATTGTATTGAGGTTCCTTGGGTTGTTATATCAACACAACGGTACACAACAATAGAAACACTGCGGCGTGGCAGAAGGTTAAAGGCTGGTAGCAATCTGGACGGACTCTGCATAAGGTCCGACCACAAGGCTACTTGCACCATAATTTTAACACTAGGTTAGGACATTAACTCAAGTTAAAATGACAGTTTTCGTATGAATCTGACGTTTAATAACTCCAGTTAGTGTCTTAACCCAGTATTCATGTTTTGGTGCAAGTGGCCCTAAGAGATCCTTTTACCTTTAACCTTTAAACCTTTTATCGTGCCCTTGACCTTACTGTTACACAGAGTACTGTGGGTTGACGTAATGACGCGTTTCGTCGCATGAACCTCATTTCGCTGTGTTCCCGCGGGACCCTCTCCTCCAATAAACTTGTATCAATGTTTTTTTCTCACACAAAGTAATGGAACTTGCTTTTTGCTAGCGGTATAATAAATAAACGAGTGGTAAATTTAAAGCGACAAAGTTCTAAAATGTACAGCGACTTATAAGACCGACTGTACTTAAGCTATAAGTAACAACTATGTAATTATAACGGTCTAAATAAATAAAAAATCTGTAAAAGGGGACGATCTCACACAAAATGATCTTATCCCGAACTTGAACGCTCTAGGCTTGTATTATGGGTACTAGACAACGATATAAATACTTATATAGAGAAATATAAACTTAAATACATTAGAAAACATCCATGACTCAGGAACAAATATTCGTGCTCATCACACAAATTTTTTATGTTTGTTGTGTTTATTTGTTATTATATTTGGTTTGTGTTTATTTTGTAAAAGGGTTAGCTGGAAGCGATCCCTCAAAGGGATAACGCCTTTGTACATTCTAATTCTGTAAATATTGTACTTATTTGATTTTCGGTTTTTTGTACAATAAAGTGTTTACATAATTACATACATACAAATATTTGCCCATATCAGGAATCGAACTCAGGACCGCTAGCTTCGTAGGCAGGGTCTACCAACTAGGCTGTCGCGTCGTCGTCGACAGCAGCGACCACACCAATGCTTAAAAAACGGCGACGGTACGAAATCGCAGTGACGCGTCGTATTAGCACCGTTTTTGACGCATGCTCTCCACACCGGTGCTCAAAATTCGCAGACGGTGCGTAAACAAAAGAATGTGTCATAGTAATTGAACCGAGCGCGACGACAGCGCCACGTGACAGGCGGCCATTATGGACAATATAGTCACCGCTGTCAAACAAGAAGTAAGTAAATATTGTGAAAAATATTAATGAAATCTTGTGTTATTTTACTATATAACACAATTTTGGGCAATGGTAGTCAGTAACATTATTGCCAATAATATTAAAATTGTTGTTTTCAGTGAGAAATGAGCCTACTTGTTACTAAAACGGGGTTTCGTTTACGGCAAATATCCACATATTTCTTTGGTCTCGTTTCCACCATGATCTTGGAAATTGGTAAAATTTACAGTCGCTATTCTTCTCGGTGTTATTACAATTCACAACAACACATCTTACCAGGACCATATTTTTAACTCAAAAACGATTAGAAAATGTTTACTGCAATATGGATTTCACAGCTCAAGTCAGCGACAAAAATGACAATTTTAGCCGTAGCGAGCGCTGTGATCGTTTAGGCTACCCCCGCCACCCGCTTTACACGTCAATAACATGGTGTCAATTTTGACGGACCGTGATATACGCAACGTTTAGCAGCGGTGTGGGGAGCGTGCGTCAAAAACGGTGCTAATACGACGCGTCACTGCGATTCCCTACCGTCACCGTTTTTAAAGCATTGGTGTGGTCGCTGGCTTTCGACGACCACGCGATAGCCTAGTTGGTAGACCCTACCTACAAAGCTAGCGGTCCTGAGTTCGATTCCTGATATGGGCAAGTGTGTAAGTATGTATATAACACTTTTTGTACAAAAAACAGAAAATCAAATACAATATTTACAGAATTAGAATGTACAAAGGTGAACTTATACCTTTAAGGGATTTCTTCCAGCTAACCTTTTTACAAAATAAACACGCGCTGGCCTAGTGGGTAGTGACGCTGCCTACGAAGCTAGTGGTCCTGGGTTCGAATCCCGGTAAGGGCAGATATTTGTGTGATAAGCGGCGCGAATATTTGTTCCTGAGTCATGGATGTTTTCTATGTATTTAAGTATATATTTCTCTATATTAGTATTTATATCGTTGTGTAGTACCCATAGTACAAGCCTAGAGCTTAGTTTGGGACTAGGTCAATTGGTGTGAGATTGTCCCCTTAAGTATATTTACTTATTTATTTTTTATTTATTTTAAACATTTTGTGTAATGAGCACAAGTATTTGTTTCTGACTCATGGATGTTTTCTATGTATTTAATTATTTATTTCTCTGTATAAGTAGTTTAATCGTTGTCTAGTACCCATAGTACAAGCCTAGAGCTTAGTTCGGGACTAGGTCATTTTGTATGAGATCGTCCCCTGTTACAATTTTATTTATTTATTTAGACCGTTATCATTACATAGTTGTTACTTAGCTTCAGTACAGTCGGTGTTATAAGTCGCTGTACACTTTAGTACTTTGTCGCTTTAACGCCAATAGTGCAGTAGTTCAAACACGACGTTAAACTGACAAAGTACAGTGTTAGTTTTAACACAAACCGTATATTTTGTTATTAAAAAGTTTAAGGAGTTCTGCTGCTATTTATTAAGTAACGCTTTAACACTTCTCATAGATGTCATTTAACGCCATTCCCTTGGAAAGCGATTTTTCGAGAATAAAATTGAAGTCACACCCTTTTTTGGGTTTAAGCTATACCCATACCAAAGTTCAGTAAAATCCGTTAAGCCGGTTACTCACGAGCGATCTGTAACGTTACCCGTAACAGTTACAGTCACAAACTTCAAATGAAAAACAAGGCGGGTTATTATTACATAGCAATGCAGTTCTGTTTATGCTGAGAGAAATAGACAGAGTTATATAATATATAGGTAGCTGCAATAGCTGTGTCTTTTACGCTCGCCGTAAAATAAACTGCCATAACCATGACGTCATAATAACCCGCCAGTCTCGCGAGCCGCGTATAGATATAGGTATAGGTTGTAGCGGGCTAATTTTCCGCAACTCGACGACTTAATATGCGCCTTTTTTGCGTGCTGGGTCACTGGCACTAACTAGCCGCGTATACGTCACAATGTTACGTGAAACAGTTACAGTTCGGCTCGCCAGTGAGTAACCAGTTTTAAGTGGTTAAGCTGAGAACATGCAACAAACATACACACAGATTTACTTTTACAATATAAGTATTGAAGTATGGATAATTGGATAGTATGGAATAAGTCAAGAATGATTCAGGCCCCTATTTCACCATGTCGACAATGACATATGACAGGTGACAATTCGGTATACATTGCAAGGTTAACAAGCTGATATATCACTTAAGCTGCGCCATGTACATTGAAATGTCACCTGTCATTGTCAAGATGGTGAAATAGGGGGCAGATATCGCGGAAAGTTTGACTGTTACTATGTTCTTCAATAAAATACAAATGAACTGAAGACCATTCGACTAACACCTTAATATAAAATGATAAACTCTCAACTTCCCGAATAAGCCATAACATTATTCATTAAACTAGGCATACGAAAAATATAACTATAATTATACTTTCATACTTGGCGGCCATTACTGTCAGAAGTCACGCTACAACGCTGTCATTACGGGAACGGTTTGTATGTAAATAATACCCGTAGGCCAATTTGCCAATTAATTGACTTATTGTTTTTATGGTGGATACTGTAATTGGCTTATTGGCGTATTTTAATAGTGAATGGGTTTATTTTCCTGTTTCAAGCTTATGGACTATTATAGTCGCTTTTATCGCTGTGGTATTCTTACTTTTTAAAGAGAACGCAAAAAGAGGGGTTTTATAAATTTGACTTTTTTTACGACGACTTTTTTATTTCCCCGTGTGATTGCCGGGTTAGAATAGTGCCACTCCATATCTTCCCGTGGATGTCGTAAGAGCCGGCTAAGGGAATAAAGGCGTATAGTATTGTTAGGCGATGGGCTTGCAACCTGTCACTAATACACTGGTAAACATCTTAGCCTAAGTGTGCAAAATGTGGTTACAGAATTATCAACAAGTTTTTAGAGTTGTTGGTAATTCTGTAGCTCTGCCTACCCCACTCTGGGAATAAAGGCGTGAGATTATGTATGTATGTATGTTATAAATTTGACCTATGCATCTGTCTGTGGCATCGTAGCTGCCAAACTGATGAACCGATTTGAATGCGTTTTTTTTATTTATAAGCGGGTTATTTAGCAGTGGTTTAGTGGTTTTGCATTTATAGTATAGTAAGAAGTAAGATGACAATGATGATAGTTATATAAAACAAAGAATATAAAATGAAAAAAACGTGTCAATATCACAAAAGTTGCTTTTGTACTGAATTAGATTTTGTATATTCTTCTTTTTCCCTTTATACATTTCTTATATTTATTTTAAATTCTCGTGTCACAGTGTTTGTAACAAAACGTTCCGAAACGGCTTCACCGATTCTAATGAAATTTTGTGTATATTCAGTAGGTCTGAGAATAGGACGTAAAGTATATTTTATAAGGTTTGTATGAAAGAAAAATAACACCCAGGCGACGCCGGGCGCGGACAGGCTAGTCACTACATATTATAAAACAAAGTCGCTTCCCGCTGTCTGTCCCTATGTATGCTTAGATCTTTAAAACTACGCAACGGATTTTGATGCCGTTTTTTTTAATAGATAGAGTGATTCAAGAGAAAGGTTTTTATGTATAATAAATTCAGCTTTATGTACGGGTGTTACAGAAAACTCATATAAACCGAAGCGAAGCGAGGGTGGGTCGCTAGTATATAATAAACAAATGCGGGTCGTTAATCGTGCAAGAACTCAAGAAGGGTCAACCGATTTGAATTTAATATTTTTTTGTGTTTTTTAAATTAATAGTTTGTATGAAAAAAAAAACCCTCATGCGACGCCGTGCACGAGCAGTTAGTTAATAATAAATGAGAGTTCCAGTAAATAATTGGATTTACAGGAATTACCCTGAAGTTATAAAAATCGAAGCAATATTCTTAATAACAAGGTTTTGAAATAATAAATCCCTATTTTCTTATAACTTAATTTAGCCCCTAACGAAATATCGCCAAATATAAATAATTATATAGTCTGCTATAAAGCCGCTAAAGCACTAAAAGCGGTAGCGGCGCGGTGCGTTTCATACCAATGGTGATTCTTTCTTTCAGAGCTGATATCTATTAAACGGACTAACTGATTATTATTAAACCTAACTTAGAACCACCTCTAAAAAACCTGCTTTCAATTAAAAAAACTGCATTCAAATCGGATCATCAGTTTAAGAGCAATGGTGCCACAGTCAGACATACTCACGGGCGTTTTAAAAGCGTGGCGGAGGCGGTTTTAACGATCATTGCCAAGGGCTCTGATTTTCATACAAAATGGACACGCCTAGCGGGCCGGCGGCAATGAAAGCTTCATTTTGGGCGTTTTTAAAGCGTGGCGGAGGCGGTTTTAATAAAAAAAAAAAATTGATACGGGAAACGCGCCGCCCCGCGCCGCCTTCGCGTTTAGTGCTTTTGCGGCTTAATACTGGTTACGACCTGCGGTCGGTCGTAAAAATAATGACGGGCCATTTCATTTTGTCATGGTTATAAATATAATTGGGCTTACCAAAACCTAGTTTAAGCTTTTTAATATTGTCGTCTAAAAAAATATGTTAAGACTTAAAATTATTATGACCTAAAACACACTATGACCTGCGTCGCTATTGCCTAACGCACTCGCAATCTCAATTGGCTTCAAAGCGGAACAATTGTTTGAATTTCGTATGCAGATAAGCCTTCGATTTTCAAAATTAAAACAATTGGGATTGTTCATATTTTTACAATTACTCCAATTCGAAATCCATTTCGAGGAATAGGGATTTAAAGCCGTTCTGCATTATTAAGTTTCTGAAATATTTATATATTTTGGATATTTCGACAAAAGTATATTTAACCTTTGTTTGACTTTCTTTTTAGGCTTGAAGCCCTCCTAGGTGTATCTTACGGGCTAGGCAAAAACAGCTTGAAATAGTATGTTTTAATACACTATTACAATCAATTTTTTTCAGTGGTTCAATTTAATTATTGTAGTTTACTAGAAAAGGCCATCCCAAATTTAAAATAATCATGTCATCCATAAAATGTTTGCTAAATAAATAAAGATATTAAAACAGAACTATTGGATCAAATACAAAGTTAATGAAAATGGTGTCCTAAAATTTCCTATACTTTCGAAAGAGAAAGTAAAAACCGTGAGTTATTTTGTTTGGTCAATCCCAATTGCGATTGGGATTGACCAAATTTGGGATTGCGATTGCGATTTTGCGGGTGGTAGGACCTTGTGCAGGGTCCGTACGGATCGCTACCACCATCTTATCCATTAACCTACCGCCAAACAGCAGTTTCCGCATTGTTGTGTTCCGGTTTGGGAATAAGACAGCCGGTGAAATGACTAGCATAGAGGCATTCCATCTTAGCCTCAGGGTTGGCAACGCATTTGCAGTCTTAGGATTGCATTGCAGTCTTGTGATTGCGAATGTCTATGGGTCACAGTTTCCACTTACCATCAGGTGGCCTGTGTGCTCGTTTGTCCACTCGATGCCATAAAAAAAAATGCGATTGCGAATGAGTTAACACATGTTTGAGGGAGGCGATGGCTGCGATACGCGTAATACTCGCGAACGGGTGCTGTCTGTGGAGTCCAGTTTGCGGACCTAGTATGGTTGCGTTTATCGCGTGACTAAATGTGGATAAATTAACCGTTACTCTCGGACTTATATTATGTTTATTTACGTGTCAGAGAGTGACAAATGTTTTATCCACATTAGGCCTCCGTTAATGCTCGCAAGGGCTGTTGATCCATGAATTATTCTAAGCCTATGGCTTTTAACGTAGATACCTCGTCGTGTTATTCTCATAGACATTATTTTTAATTTAATGTTTTATGGCCTTAAATGTGTTATTATTTTATTTTACTAGTTTTAATTTATTACTTTATTAAATATCTTGTTTCTTTTTCAGGTAATACAAAGACCTACAAGCACTACAATACAACGAATCTTTGCTACAAATACTTAGTAAACGAAATCACTAAGGTAAGATAATAATATAGTACAATACTATTTCAAGTGGGGTACGTATCATAAAAATAAAGTATTAAAAAAATATATAGGTTTCTTGCAGCATTTTTTTGTTTTGAATGATCTTTTAGGATTATTTAGGTCCTTACCTATGAAATCGGCGAATTATTTAGTAACGTCAAATGCAAACGAAACAGAATTCTGTCAGGAATATTGGACACTTCTAAGCTATTATTAAACACATCTTAAATTACTTAAAAATAGTTAGCTTCATAAAACTCTGCAATTGAAACACTTGAACTCACAGCACATGAAAAGAGTTACACACTTTAATTTTAAACATTAAGTAACAAATTGAACTATATTATTTGTATCTAAAACCTAAACGATTGAAATTAATAAAGATAAATAGACATTTATTCGCAACAATACAAAACCACATTAGGTACAAGATACAAAAAATAAGACACAGAAACAGCTGCGAAACGGTCCCAACTCAGCATTCGCTATCTGTAAAGCCAGCACTGGTCTTCCGTTGGAACCGCTTGGTGAAGATACGGAAAGTGACACACTAAACACAAAAATAAAAATGAGATGAATTAATTGAAATGAATAAATTCCATACTAAGTAAAACACGTAAAAAAACACCAGTTACTTAGGTAAGGACCCAATATAACGATTTCAAGCTTGCTTTTTGTTAGACTTGTGTATTCTTTACTTTAACGCAACTTATCAACACTACAGGATTTATTTCTATAAGCAAACACTTGCGTGAAACTAATAGCGGACGCCATAGAAGTGCCCACACGTCGCCGACTTAACGTTTTAGTTATTATTTAATTAACGTCTTGTAGAAAAGACAATAATGGTCCGTGTGGTTGCTGGGTTAGAATAGTGCCACTCCATTATCTTCCCGTGGATGTCGTAAGAGATGGCTAAGGGAATAAAGGCGTATACGAGTAGTACCTACTGTTAGGCGATGGGCTTGCAACCTGTCACTAATACACTGGTAATCTTAGCCTAAAAGTGCAAAATGTGGTTACAGAATTATTAACAAGTTTTTAGAGTTGTTGGTAATTCTGTAGCTCTGCCTACCCCACTCTGGGAACAAAGGCGTGAGTTTATATTGTATGTACGTATGTATGTACACGAGCACACACGCCACTTAATAGTACATCAAAAGACTACAATCTTAACATTCCAAATACGTTAAAGTGTAAAGACTGTACACGATAAAATCGGGTCATGCATGCCCTCGTGTATCTTTGCGATAATGCATATTTTCAAGCAGTTTTTTTTAATAACTTGTAAGTGAGTGGACGGGTCGTAAGGCGCCGCCGTAGGGGTACTTTTTCGTGTCAAATCGGAGAAATACTGGAAAAGGGCCGAATCTTAAGTACCCGAAATCGACGTGCGTGCATGACTCGATGTATGAATGTGGAAGAAGCGAAAGAAATTTGTCAAGATCGTAGCAAGTGGAAAGAAGTCTCTGCCTACCCTTCTGGGAAACAAGCGTGATTGTATGTATGTATGTATGTAAGTTCTAACCAAAAACTCTTCTCATGACTCCCGGGTTAGATCTTGAAGCGCTTTAATCTACAGTCTAGTATTAGCGTAAGGAACATAATGCACTATAATGTTCCTTCTGGTTCAACTCCCATACAAAGATGGTCAAACTCCTTCCGATTTAATTTGAATCACTAACAAACGTCCCAATTGCAATTTTTTAATTTTATTTTACGAAAATTGTACTTAAAACACCATTGTAACTACCCACCCAATTACCCATGAAAGCAATGAATAAACTGAATAAACTTTTTTTTTTATGATGAGCGTGGTGAATGTAGATAAAATTATTATACATTATAACACTAGTGTTACAATGCCTGTCATTATGCAACAGTCAGATTGACTTCCGGTAATATTGTTGTTTAAACACATGTCATATTCCTAAGAAAACATTAATATTTAATTCCGCTACAAGAGCCTTGAACTTTCAAAAATGCTATTTTACAACAAATTATCTCCGAACTCGCTTTGAAATGGAATATTGAAAGGCTGGTGCTTCCAATATTCATGAGGTTTGCATGGTCGAAGGGAGGAGAAGCCGCGGAAGGTTTTCTGACGCCTACAATGGCCGAGCTGGCGACGTCACATTTTATTGAAATCAAATTGAGTAAAATATTATAATATACTCTTTCGACAGATAACGTCAAAAGCAAGTGATCAAAATCAACATTTTAAAACATATTCTAGCATGACGCCCCAGATATAATCGATTATACCAAAGTGTATTTTTCAACTGTTAATTTTTTTTTTTTATGGCATAGTGTAGGCAAACGAGCACACAGGCCACCTGATGGTAAGTGGAAACTGTGACCCATAGACATTCGCATTCACAAGAATGCAATGCAATCCTAAGACTGCAAATGCGTTGCCGACCCTGAGGACTAAGATGGAATGCCTCTATACTAGTCATTTCACCGGCTGTCTTATCCCCAAACCGGAACACAACAATGCGAACACTGCTATTTGGTGGTAGGTAGTTTTATTAGTCTAAATAAAATGATAATAAACGATGTCATAGTGTCTCTTTATAAAAAAAATCAATAAATAATGATGAAAATGGTTTGAAGTGTGAAGTGAGTATTTAAATCGGCAATATAAGTATTGTATATCTCTTAAGTTAGGGATTAAAATGTAAGTTATAAAATCCTTAACAGCATTATGTGATGATATTTTTGCGTTACTTTAATAATATACACATGAAGTGGTCTATATTTTTGTAATCGTCGTGGTTTTAAGTCTTCTAGTTTGAAACCTGGTTGATTTTACCAGTTTTTTAAGTAAGAATGCACATGCTACTTATTAGTTTTTGAAATCTGGCCAAACTTATAGCATCTACAAGGGAAAACATAACCTGCGTCGCTATTGCCTAACGCACTCGCAATCTCAATTGGCTTCAAAGCGGAACAATTGTTTTCATTTTGTATGCAGACAAGCCTTCGATTTTCAAAATGAAAACAATTGTGATTGCGAGTGCGTTAAGAGCCGAGCGTCCTGTGGCGCCCTCATTTTACTGTGTTTTCTAATTAACTAAAGAATTTCCTTGCAATCAGACGATACGGTTTTGTAGCGCAAGTAAAAACACAATTTATGGGATACGCAACAAACTTTAATAACAAGTACCCTTTGACTAGTCAGCTTAACGGGAAACGGTGGCCAGTTTTTTCCGTTAAGTTAATAACTCAAAGGTAAATTGTTATTAAACTATATGATATACTCAATAAGTTGTGTTTTCATTTGTAGTACAAAAACACACGCCCAATTTTGCGGGTGGTAGGACCTTGTGCAGGGTCCGTCCGGATCGCTACCACCGTCTTATCCATTAACCTACCGCCAAACAGCAGTGTTCGCATTGTTGTGTTCCGGTTTGGGGATAAGACAGCCGATGAAATGACTAGCATAGAGGCATTCCATCTTAGTCCTCAGGGTTGGCAACGCATTTGCAGTCTTAGGATTGCTCTGCAGTCTTGTGAATGCGAATGTCTATGGGTCACAGTTTCCACTTACCATCAGGTGGCCTGTGTGCTCGTTTGTCATCTCTATGCCATAAAAAAAAAAAAAAAAAAATTAAGAAAATACTTTAATTTATTAGAAAACAATAAAAGTAATGAGGGCGCCACTGTACATCCGGCATACGCTCGGCGCAGTCTTAAGCAATAAATAGCCCCTCTGTATTTTATCGTAAGCTGAAAGTTTTCTTTCTCCACTGTTTAATTATTTGGAAAATATTATGTTGGTTTTTTTTCTGAACCCTTTCCAAAATGTTTACAGAGATACCTACAGAACCTATAAAATACTTCAGGATTACTGTAAAACAATATGGAAAAGCTAAACGGTTTCAGAAAAAAAATGTTATGAAATTTCGGAGAATCGAAACAGAAACTGAACTTTGTGTTAGGTAACCCACATTAATTCACGTCAAAAACATTACTTTCGTTCTTGGAAAATTTGGCACGAAATGAGTTTTAGGCAGACCTGTAAGAGCGCTATATTTTAAACTAGCTTCTGCCCGGGACTTCATCCGCGTAGATTTCGATTATATGTAGTTATTCCCTCGGGAACTTTTAATTTTCCGGGATACAAAGTAGTCTATATGTTAATCCAGTGTATAAGCTATCTCCATTCCAAATTTCATCGAAATCCTTCCAGCCGTTGCAGCGTGAACACACATACATAAACTTTCCCGTTTATAATATTAGTATGATTATAGTTATTCCCTCGGAAACTTCTAAATTTTCCAGAATACAAAGTAGCCCATCCGATAATCCAGTGTATAAGCTATCTCCATTCCAAATTTCATCCAAATCCGTCCATCCATTGCAGCGTGAAAGAGTAACAAACACACACACACACACAAACTTACGCATTTATAATATTAGTAGGATTATCTGTCGTTTTGTATCGGCACTGTTACAAAGTAAACGATGACAAAGCAATACGAAACAATTTCGTAAAATATGACTATTCATCATGCCATCAACCAAAAGTGTTGACAATCATGATATGTGTCACGCAACCTTTATTTAGTCATAAGCAGTTAGATTTCTATTTGCGTTAGTACTACTTCATCAATTGTTTGTGAATTGAGCTATTAGAGAGGGTCACTTTGACAGCTCAATCTAACCTACGATCTATCAATTTTATGTTCGAATAGAGGAAGTCACTGAGCAAACGTCGAGCGTCTAGTGGCGCCCTCATTACTATTATTGTGTTTTCTAATTAACTAAAGAATTTCCTTGCAATCAGACGATACGTTTTTGTAGCGCAAGTAAAAAGACAATATATGGTATACGTAACAAACTTTAATAACAATTACCCTTTGAGTAGTTAGCTTAACGGGAAAAGGTGGCCACTTTTTTTCGTTAAGTTGAAAACTCGAAGGTGAATTGTCATTAAATTATGTGTTTTTTTTTTTTTTTTTATTGCATAGAGTAGACAAACGAGCATACAGGCCACCTGATGGTAAGTGGAAACTGTGACCCATAGACATTCGCATTCACAAGAATGCAATGCAATCTATAAGTTGTGTTTTTATTTGTAATACAAAAACCTACCAACCAATTTCAAAGAAATTCTTTAGTTTATTAGAATATAACACAATAATAGTAATGAGTACGCCACTGTACATCCGGCGTACGCTCGGCGCAGTCTTAACATAATATAATAATATATAAACATTTTATTTCGGACAATAACGCCCATTAAAATAAATACTTTACAAAGTAACATAAAAATAACATTGACAGAAAATCGCTGTTCGTATATTTGCTTCAAAACCGCCGGAACACGACAGAAGTTAGTACAGTCAAGGACTTTAATTGTTAAGCCACTATGGAACCCTGTCATAATGACAGCGTCAAACCATATCAAAGAAATTACGCCAAAATTAATGGTCAACGTTATGCGACAGGGTTCCATAGTGGCTTAACAATTAAAGACCTTGACTGTACACTTGACTATAGGGAATAACCAATATGTAAGATAAAGACACCAGTGGTCAACCAGAAACCACGTCGACCTGGAGTGCGAAGAGTTAGAATTATATCTTTCATACTCCTCCCACCCAACTAACAATTTAACGTCGTTCAAAAGTTTAGCAAACGTTATCTTAATACCTTTGATCGTAATAGCTAAGTCATACTAATGTTTTAATAACGTTTACTCAACGCGAAAATGGCCCCAGTTATACGACCTACTTTGTCGTATAATGGTCATACAGAAGTCACAAGCCGTCTTCGTTAACGTCATTCAAAAGTCATATAAACGTTATGGAATTACCACTTTTGTTGTATTGTGGTCGTACAGGTGTTTTTGAATGACTAAAACGTTTTATTTGAGTCAAGGAACACAACACCTGTAAGACTTCTTATTCATTTTTCTTGTCAGTGGCACTTTGTGATTGTGTTTCGAGTTTTGAGTGCAAAATAAATAGTTACAAGGAACTACAAGGGGAATGTTATTTAACTTTCATATTTTACTAACTTTATCTGTCTCTTATGCCGTTTAGTTCGACTGGGAATTGAAGTTTTATGATAATATACCTATGTAAATACTATTCAGATTTTCATGCCCCCTCGTAATTTTGTGTTTAAATCATTATATTTTTATCAATAAAAATATGTTTGTATCTAAAAATGTAGGAAATTGTTGCTTTTGTCGTACGCTTATCTCCTTACGACGTTGTAAAGACATAAAGTCATATTAAGGTTATTTTAAAACCGTGCAATACGCCATGACAGCTAGCTATTAGGGTAGGTAGGGTTTTTTGATAACAGGAAATCCCTATTAACTTTCCTTTTGAAAGTTCCACTACGTTTTAGTTTTCTCCACGTATTTTTTGCTTCCATTTTTCGTAGTTTCTATACAGCGTTCCGTAAAATAATGGCGGCCTAGACGTTTTAAAGTCAAAACCTGACTAAAATGCGACTACAGGTTAGATTAAAGTCAGGAAATGACATTAAACGGCCATCATGCAAATAAACGTTATATTTAAGTTTTAAATAAACAACTAAGTCATTTAAGAGTCGCTTATTAACCGCAGAAAAACAAGATACTGGTTGTTTTATAAACGTCACTGTAAAAACGTCTTTACAATGCTACGTTATATATATGTCATATAAAGGTTTTTCAAACACCTAATTTGGTCAGTTCAAATCGTTTAATGGACTATAACGTTATTATGACAATTGCGTTGTCGTACAAACGTTAAGCTAAGACTGTAATAAAACGTCGTATAGTTTAGTCTTACCGACGTTGCTAAGACCAGTGTATTATGACATATTCGTCGCACGACTAATAGGTTAAATTAAAGACGTCTATAGGACCTAGTAGTCATCTCATTACCATTATAAGACTGCTATCCAACTTTATGTCGTACAAGTCAAGACTTATGCGACGTTTTTGTTTGTTGGGCACTCATACAAAGTTCTTGGCTGACCACTGGTGACTTTACCCTATACAATGAAGATATAATGAAACTCGAGGATAGTTCAAGTTTATACAAAAATGATATGTAATTTAAATTACCAATGAAGATATGAATATGAATAAATAGTCTAATACTAGTAAATCGTTTCCTATCCTCCGCCAGCTATACTTATGCAAACATACGTCAAACAATATTTTGTATTTTTATATTTCAATTATATTCAAACGCTTTCTTGCCTATGAATATGAATACATCAATATGAATACATCACCCATCACAACGCTACGCACAAATCGCTCATTGAATACAAAACGGACAGATTCCAAAATAATTTGCTCTTGCATTAAAAATCTTATACGAACAGCTTCTAATTTTAAAATGCAACACTGACTCATTTCGGATTGTGTCCAATTTGTATTCAATAATCGAAATGTCACAACGCTATGACCCCCGCTACCGCCCCGCCCCCGCGCCATTAGAAACAAAGGCGATGTTTGCAAAACGCCACATTGTCGCCCGCTCGCACGGATTGAATTTCATGAAGTATTCAAATGTGAAGTGCAGACAATAACCAGAACGGACTGACGTCTGTGACGTGCCTAAGTAATTTCCTTTCATTCTTCTCATTTTTATTGGTTCTTCTGTGGAAACAATTTTAAATGATAGCATTTCGCAGGTAAAATTATAGTGACCTGATTCAACATTTCAGCTTTCAACTTCGAGTCATGAATTTATTACTTTAGACACCTAACTCATACATACATACATACTCACGCCTTTATTCCCAGAGTGGGGTAGGCAGAGCTACAGAATTTCCAACAACTATAAAAACTTTTTGATAATTCTGTAACCACATTTTGCACACTTAGGCGAAGATGTTTACCAGTGTATTAGTGACAGGTTGCAAGCCCATCGCCTAACAGTACTACACGCCTTTATTACCTTAGTCGGCTTTTACGACATCCACGGAAAGATACGGAGTGGCACTATTCTAATCTGGCTACCACACGTTACAACCGGTACCAGTACACCTAACTCAGAATTTGTTAATTAGGTCTCTATAACTCTAAAGATGCGATGTGGTTCTTTGCGAGAGCTTCTCATTGCTTCGTATGAATTAACTAGCTTCTGCTAGCGACTTCTTCCGCGTTGATTTTCACTATCGTTATTCCCTCGGCAACTTGTATAGTTTCCGGGATGAAAATTAGCCTGTGTTAATCGATGTTTTAAGCTATTTTAATTTCAAATTTCATCGAAATCTGTCCAGCCGTTGCTGCGTGAAGGAGTAACAAACAAAAATATGGACTTGTGCATTTATAGTGTTCACTCCGTCCGTGTACAAAGTCATTTATCGCTGCTCCCTCGGCAACTGTCCGATTTTACGGGATAAAAACTATCCTATGTCCTTTTCCAGGACCTGTGTATGACCAGTTTCATCCCGATCTGTTCAGTGGTTGAGCCATAATTGAGTAAGTAACATTTAAACATCCAAACTTTCTCATTTATAATATAAAAAATATTTATTTATTTATTTGTTAGCCTAAAGTATCCCACTGCTGGGCAAAGGCCTCCCTCTCGTCTTTCCACACATCCCTGTATGGTGCTACCTCCTGCCAGTGCCTTCTGAAAGCGTCAAGCTGATCTCTTCATCTGCGATACTATAAAAATGTTATCTTATAATATTACTAGCGACCCGCCCTCGCTTCGCTTCGGTTTATATGAGTTTTCTGTAACACCAGTGCATAAAATAAAAAAATGTTATGCATATAAACCTTTCTCTTGAATTACTCTATCTATTAAAAAAAACCGCATCAAAATCCGTTGCGTAGTTTTAAAGATCTAAGCATACATAGGGATAGACAGCGGAAAGTGACTTTGTTTTATACTATGTAGTGATTTTAGTACGATAATAATATGAAGTTTTCTGCTTCAGTTAGACCCATATCCCTAAGAACCTCATCACTGGTTGACTTTGCTTTAATTATTTGTCTTCATTAATCATAGTTGTCACCCTATTTGAACTTGAATTTGGACAGTAGGTAATGTCGAGTCTACCTATAGGATAGTTATAATGAAGTACTGAGAACGAATTATGGATTTTCAAAACATGCCTAGTTTTTATGCACCAAATAACTTTAAATAACTCTTGTTTTTATAGTAACGCCGACGGAATCCTACATAGATCTGTTATTTATTTCAATTCCATATTGACGCAATCCGAAAAAAACAAATGCAGATCCAATAACGCCAATACCAGATGTCTAACAAACGGAATTGTAAACATAAAGTTCCCTTTTGTGCATTTAATTGGCTTAGAAAATATTTCGAAATACAGCAACAAAACTGTGAACATTCTTGGATAGCCTTGTTTCCGTTCCGTAGTGCACAGGAAAAGTTTCAAACAGTTTTATTAGCGTGCCGTGTACAATAAAGCGCTTCTGCTGCTATAGTTATTATGAACTGTCTATTTCTTTTATTGAGACGGAAACTATAGCTTATTTTAGATATGTTTTCTGAAATCGAGCGAAAGGTTAATTGCGAATAACTCACTCTAGGGAAAATTGGAGACCTTGGAGCATTCAGTGTATTTTTTTACCTGGGACATTAAAGAGAAATCCGAAAACATAGGAGATACAGGTAAGCCGAGCGTCTAGGTATGCGTTTTAGCAAACGTAAGGTATTTCTTTGTTAAATAATTTTAAGCATAGTCATTTGTAGTTAAGATTGCTTGAAATTAATAAATTGGATAAAAAAAACGACTCAATTTATTGTATGGAAAGAATAGAAACTGAGTCGATTTGCATTTCTTTTTCTTTTTCCATAAAATTACTTTGCCAAAAATGTATCAACAAAAATAGAACAAATGTGTTCTAAGACAGTTTACCTGTATCTCCTACGGTTTCTAATTTCCCCATTATCTCCCAGTTCAAAAAAACAGCAGTGAGTGCGTAAATATACTGCAGAATAAAGAGTTAAAATGAGGTTCTAGTTTATCAACTTGGTGTTGCATGTAATTGGCGCTACCGGTAGAATCTAAACATCAACCCCTGGTAAACAATTTGCGCGACGTTAACCGTAGGACCTTATGTAGAGTCCGTCCAGATCGCTACCACTACCTTATCCTTTAAACTATTTCTAAGGCCTATTGCTATTGTTCTCATAGTTGTGTTCAGTATACGAAAGTGATGACATAATTAACATGGAGGCATTCCATCGTAGTTCTCAAGGTTGGCAATGTATTGGTTGATGACGCGCTGGCCTAGTGGGTAGTGACCCTGCCTACGAAGCTAGTGGTGCTGGGTTCGAATCCCGGTAAGGGCAGATATTTGTGTGATGAGCGCGAATATTTGTTCCTGAGTCATGGATGTTTTCTATGTATTTAAGTATATATTTCTCTATATAAGTATTTATATCGTTATCTAGTACCCATAGTACAAGCCTAGAGCTTACTTTGGGACTAGTACAATTGGTGTGAGATTGTCCCCTTATATTTATATTTATTATTGGTGTTAAGATTGCAGTCGTAACATTGTAGTCTTCAGAATGCAAATGTTGACGGGTCTCAGATCCCACTAACCTTCAAGTGCCTGTGTGTACTTTTCCCTTACCTACGTTGTAAAAAAATATATATTGTTAATAAACACACAAGATTAAAACTATAAAGTCTTCACGTCAACAGTTACCAACAGGAATATTTCAAATACTGTAGTATTTAAAACAGCAGCAGTTGTGCGGAATTGAATAAACAGTTTGAAACTCCAAATGCAATATCGGAACTGCATTCCCGAGCGACACGTGGTGCAGTGGTGCAATTCTCTTTTGCAGTAAACATCAAATCGATCGGACTAGCCTCACTTGACTCGTGCGCAAAAATTGCATGGCATTCATCACTGGTAGAACGGCTAACAAAGAGGCATTACATGTTAGTTATTTATTTATTTATTTATTTATTAAGGTTTGCCAACAGGTAAGGTACTATAAAACTTACAAACTAATTATGACATTTCGTTGATATTGATAAGTATCCACCCAATCACAAGCAAACTCAACATGCATTATGTTGTTATTATTTTCGGCCTTAGGGTAGGGGGTTTTGCGGTCTTTGAATTTTTTTATGGAGATCTTATGCAGTTTACCATCAGAAAACCTGTGTCTTCTTCGTACCATAAACAGTGAAAACAACTATGGGAAGATCAAGAATAGGGTAAGAATATGGCAAACCTAATAATAACAATGCAATAATAATTCTTAGCTTTTTTTTCAAAATCGGCCGGTGCAGACGTTACCGTTTCATATTGTCTGAGTTTAGGTCAGTTTGTCCGTTTTACCATGGTTCGTTAGGTTTTTGTGAAAGGGCTCAGGGATCAACGTTACCATGGCATGCTGAAGCAGTTCAGTTTAGGTTAAAAGAAAGGGACAGAGCTGTATTACCGCTATAGCTCTGTCTCTTTCTCTCAACATAAGCTGAAGTGCTTTAGGATGTCTTGGTAACCCTCCAAGCCTATGACTGCATATGCATTGCAAAGCCTGGGGACTACAATGTAATGCTTCTATATATTTATTTAAAATACATTATTGCAGTAATAGTAATAAGGGGACAATCTCACACCAATTGACCTAGTCCCAAACTAAGCTCTAGGCTTGTACTATGGGTACTAGACAACGATATAAATACTTATATAGAGAAATATATACTTAAATACATAGAAAACATCCATGACTCAGGAACAAATATTCGCGCTCATCACACAAATCTGCCCTTACCGGGATTCGAACCCAGGACCACTAGCTTCGTAGGCAGGGTCACTACCCACTAGGCCAGCGCGTCGTAAAATTAGACTGCATATTACTTCATATTAGTTATTTGTTTTAGTTCTAATTCCTGGTTGGAGACTGAAAACCAGCAGTGTTGCTGAGTCTCATGTCCATTTTACCGCACTTATTATGTACGTAAGAATATTTTGTATACCTAACTAAATTTTTATCTTGTTTAACCTAATGTACTGTTTTGTGTTGGTAAATAAAAATTTCATTTATTTTATTTATTTATTTTTATATTTACTAGATGTCTTGGCCCTACACCAAAACACAACAGTGTGAACATTATGGATGAGAAAAATGTACTATGTTAATAGGCACTGTCTGCAGCGTCGTACCAGCACTCGCACGTTTTAAGTTCGATGGAGCTCGACTTTGCTGCCTCAGGGAATAATCTACAGAATTTTATTAAGGATATAAAACAAAAATGGTTTCCCGCCCGCTAGTTATTGAATAAACTGGGTTAGTGTATCAATTTCAGTAGTTGTCGTTCGTCTGATAGAATAAACGATTTTCCGATTTTTTCCGAATCTAAGAACGGACGCGCGAAGCTCTGGAGTAAGAGCTGTTATTTTACAAATAATCACTTAAAAAAAAAATCGAAAATAATAAGTCAGATCACGTGGCATGAATATTCATTTATCACCTATGAAGAATTAAGGACCACGCGATGTTTAATTTGCATAGGCTATTTTGATGCACATCTACCATACATACATACATACATAAACTCACGCCTTTATTCCCAGAGTGGGGTAGGCAGAGCTACAGAATTTCTAACAACTATAAAAACTTTTTGATAATTCTGTTACCACATTTTGCACACTTAGGCGAAGATGTTTACCAGTGTACATCTACCATAGCGTATTTAAAAAACAAGACATAGTCATTTTTGACTTTAAAGCCAGCATTACGCTGAGTTGGAACTATTTCGTGGCTATTTTCTCCTTGTACGTTTTTATCTGTTCTTGTTTATGTTTGTCACGAAATAAATGATTTTCTTTCTTTCTTTCTTTTAATTTTTAAGATCTAATTTGCGAAAAATTATTGCATATCCTAATGACTAGGATTTGTTTTGAAAAGGTATAAATGCCTATTATATAATGAGATTTCATCGTAGTTCTCCGTTTATCATTTAATTCTATTATTATAATGACAAGCTATATAAAAAAAAGTGCGTAGAAAAACGAACCTATCTAATTCTATACTTTCAGAGAAAAAAAAACTCTCAATGCCCTGCAAATATACCCGTTGAACATTGACCTTTAAAGTTCATACGTAATCTATACGCTCGTCCCCCTGTTTTGCTTGTACTGCGTGTTGGTTTGCCCCAGTTATGAACAGCTGTGGGGTTCTATTCAGAAGGGCTATATTGCTTATTCATGAATATGAGGACCTCCCAGGGAATAACCGATGAAAAAACAAACTGTAACAGTTTCAAGTGTACTTGGTTATGGATAATACATACATACATTAAATCACGCCTGTTTCCCAGAGGGGTAGGCAGAGACCACTTCTTTCCACTTGCTACGATCTTTACAAATTTCTTTCGCTTCTTCCACATTCCCGTGTGGTTGCCGGGTTAGAATAGTGCCACTCCATGTCTTCCCGTGGATGTCGTTAGAGGTGACTAAGGGAATAAAAGCTGGTAGTACTGTTAGGCGATGGGCTTGCAACCTATCACTAATACACTGGTAAACATCTTAGCCTAAAAGTGCAAAATGTGGTTACAGAATTATTAACAAGTTTTTAGAGTTGTTGGTAATTCTGTAGCTCTGCCTACCCCACTCTGGGAATAAAGGCGTAAGTTTAAGTATGTATGTATGTCTCCCACATTCATACATCGAGTCATGCACACACGTCAGTTTGTTATGGATAATATATTATATGTGCAGAGTTTGCCGTGTGGTTGCCGGATTAGAATAGTGCCACTCCAAGTCTTCCCGTGGATGTCGTTAAAGCCGACTAAGGTAATAAAGGCGTGTAGTACTGTTAGGCGATAGGCTTGCAACCTGTCACTAATACACTGGTAAAAATATTCGCCTAAGTGTGCAAAATGTGGTTACAGAATTATCAACAAGCTTTTAGACTTACTTACTCTGGGAATAAAGGCGTGAGTTTATGTATGTATGTATATGCAGTTTTGGTTGGAAAAGGTTTCAAAGATGAGAGATGAACGGAATTAAAGTGACGACGTGTTAGGGATGATTGTGACCTTGTCTATGAAGCTAGCGGTCACGGGTTCGATTCCCGGTATGGGAAAATATTTGAGTGAATATTTGAGTGATAAGTATTTAATTCTGAGTCCTAGATGCTTCGTATGTATTTTAAGTTTTTTTTTTTTATTATTTTTAACGTTGTCCTACTACCTTTACTTTTGGGAGTAAGTTGTGTGAGTCGGTTTGTTTGTTTGAAATATTGTAACAAAACGAAATTTATTAAGTCATAAATTATTAAGTAATACGTTCCATATTTTTTACTAATTTCTTGTATGTCTCGAAAAACATTGTTAGGTCACTTACATTTCAATTCCAAACCTTTTTTTTTGTGTTAGAATTAATTAGAACATTATGTGCCGTATTTTTGTAAGAGCAATCAAGGATAAAGTACAAGGGAATGAGAGCTATCTAAATGTAACGAGTATTTTTCCATTCAATCCGTAACAACTTGACACGACCTGTTATCTTTCTTCAGATATTTTCCTTTTTTTTTTTTCTTTTTTTTTTTGCCCCGCGGCGACTTCAACAGCTACTACCGCCGGGTTATGGCGTTTCCACGAATTAGTGATTTCGCCAGTGTCAAGTGTATATAAGTATAAATCAATATAGCAATAAAATACAATCCAATCTTCTCTGGGAAGATTGGGGGCAACGTTGTACGGTAGTTTGTAGGACAGAGGTCAAGATAGTTTTAACCTATGTACCACTTCGAGTCCACTTGTAACGAGAAGAAAGATGCCCAGATACGCGAAATAAGTCCAAGTTTTCAATCACTGTGCAACACAATGGCATAAAAAGTACAAATCACTATCAGAAAAGAACTTTGAACACCTAAATACACAAAAAAATAAAACTAAAACAAATTACACATCCGCCATCTTTTAACGTTGCAAATGGAATCATATTTTCCTTTCAGCACTCCTTATTTTGACAGAAACACATAAACTTCACTTGTGTCAATAAATCCTTGGGAGGCGCGAAGAGTTACAGAAAAACTTTACTGCCTCGCGAAAACAATATCACTAAAAATAACGAACCCACGTAAAACTTATCGGAATCCGAATTTCATCAACACCCTGTATCCTTCGGAAAATAAAAGATTTCTATCAAGTGCGGCCTCGCTCTTAATTTCCAGGGTTCCGTAATACAAAAATAATTGGGTCCTTGACTTTGTTACATGACTGGTTATATCGTCATATCGCCAATAAAATAATAATAACTTTGACTTTGTGGACAAGGCACGAAAGCCTTTCTGGCGTGTCGCAAAAAAGTTAGCATTACTTTCTTTCAATGTACAATCAGCTGCAGAAGTAACTACGCAACCGAAGAAGTCAAAATGATCTGCACTCTACTCTATTGTTGATTACAAATCGTGTTTATCACATAACCGGTTTTTCCGGTAATTTCCGGTTGGATTCTCTGCCCAACGAGGTAAAATCTAGCGGACATTATTGAAGAATTTTATGCTCCAACAAACTTTAATATAGTCGTATCTTCAAAACTTTTGGATAGTGACAAATATAGACTCTATCCGCGTAGTTTATTGACGTTTCACATGAAATATCAATTTTCTGGGACGTGTATAAAGTTAGGCTATACAGTTAAATGGCAGCAGCCGAGCGTTTGAATGTAATTAGTATTCAATCTTACACAAAAATCATATTTGCATCAGTTTTGTTTTAAATAATTGTTATTGCATTGAAACGTCCATGTTGCGGGAAATTCTCAAAAAATAAAATTTGCAGGGAACATTTTAAGTGCATTGGGAATGATATCTTTTCATAACATTATTAAGAAATTTTTTAGGAGCTATCAACCAAGAATTGTACATAATAATTATTATGAAATTTAATAAAAAAAGTACCTATATGAAGTATATAAAAAAAAAAAATATTTCCCTTGTAAAAAAAATATTTTTTATTAAATATTGATAATAATTAATAATGTAATGTACTTATTGTAGTGTATAATTGTTTAACATAATTTTCAAAATCGTGTAAATAATTAATTTTGTTCATTAAAAGTGAGTTTTAAATATAATAGTGATTTAATTATTGTTCACCGAAAACGGTTGAGTGCGCCCAATGTATCCATAACAACGTATTGTACATCTGCAATAAAACAATAAACGATTTTGACTTTTGACTTTAAAAAAATCTATCCTTGTGTAAATATTCAATCCAATGCTTTTCTTTATGTTAAACCTCAACAAATAATCATACTATAGTGCTGTAAGTATAATATTAATATAAGGAAAGATATTCCAAGCATTTTGTTAAAAAGTAGTCAAATATAATACAGTACAAAACACAAAACAAAAACATTACATGAACGATCCCTGCTAGACTTTAGTAGGCATATATAATGGTGTTAAATTAAAATATTTGACACAGTACGAATTTGCGTAACTTTTTTTTGCTGCCACTGACCCCCAAAAAGGCTCAAATCCCGTTTTGTCGCTTATCGTAAAAGAATACCATATCATACATACGTATGTATATGTATAGTATAAATCCGGCCCGAGTCACGCGAAGTCGATTTTTCACCTCGTAAAATGCAAAGTTAATGTCAAAACTCTCGTGTGTACTCAGACGGAGTTTCGCGTGAGCATCACACCGAGAATTTTAAGGTGCATGGTAATTTAAAAGTGCAATAAAAATCTCTTTTTGAGTGTACTACTTTTTAAGGACCAATGCATATAAAGTGTTGAAAAGGTGACAAACGAGCACACAGGCCACCTGATGGTAAGTGGAAACTGTGACCCATAGACATTCGCATTCACAAGACTGCAATGCAATTCTAAGACTGCAAATGCGTTGCCATCCCTGAGGACTAAGATGGACTGCCTATATGCTAGTCATTTCACCGGTTGTCTTATCCCCAAACCGGAACACAACAATGCGAACACTGCTGTTTGGCGGTAGGTTAATGGATAAGATGGTGGTAGCGATCCGGAAGGACCCTGGACAGGGTCCTACCACCCGCAATACATTACAAACCGCAAACATTACAGATGGATTAACCCTATCACTAAAACTCCACTGTCCGTCTATCTGTTTGTCAGTCTGGCTGTATCTCATGAACTGTGGTAGCTAGATAGTTGATATTTTCACAAATTATGTATTTCCGTTGCTCTATATTATGAAATACTAAAAACATATTCACATAATATTAAATAGCATATTCACTGTAAAAATAAATATTGAAAATAAATATTTAAGGGGCCCCCTTAAATATTTATTAATATAAATATACATATATATATTTATAATAAATATTTACTCCCATACAACAAACGTAAAATAGGTAATGTGCGTGTGTCGTGTAAGTATAAAAATACATTTGTAAACTATTCTATAAGTAATCTTATTGTTTACGCATTTTCAAATAATATTTTTGAGACGCAAAACTAACATTTGCAAACAGAAAAACTTAATCTTATTTTTTGCATAACTAGCGAAACGCCCTCGCTTCGCTTCAGCTTATGTGAGTTTTTTGTAACAGCGGAACTTAAGCAAGAATAAATAATATTACACATAATTATAAACCTTCCTCTTCATCCCCTTTAACTTTTACTGAAAACTGCAATCCGTTGAGTAGTTTAAAATATCTAAGCGTACCTACAGACAGCGGAAGCAACTTAATTTTTATTTAATAAACATTTTATTTTTAAACTGCGAAAAGATTATGTATTTGGATAAATATTTTTAATCATATGTATTTACTAAGGTGAAATATACCAATAATTTCGTGTAACGTGCAAACCACCTTACTTTACTAGGTACTTTCGCCTTCCACATATTCTGCCATAAACTTTATTAGTTTACTTCTAAGGCAACGCATTTGCAGTCTTAGGATTGCAGTCTTAAGATTGAAGTCTTGGGAAAACATATAATATATGAGTCACAGATCCCAGGTAATCTATGTGCTCGTTCTCCTTCCACATACCATAAAATTAAGTTTTTTTTTCTGCTGACTGTACAGGATCCGTTTAAAGGGCATGCTGACTGAAAAGACTCGTAAAGATTTGTATGCATGACGTAAAGTGTAAACACTCAGCTAGCGTCGTAAACGCAAAACGCAATCTGTTGCGCATAACGAGTTTTTTAATAAAAAAAATTACAACACTCTAGGTGACTTTTTTTGTGAAAGAATTATGTGGGTTATGTAGTCATAAAAAGTTTAGTATCCATTTTAAATTTATTTATGTCAAAGACTTTTTACGGGTAGGTAAAGCGTTTTCGAAATCTCCTGAGATCCGCCACACAAGACTGCTCCTGCATACTGCTTTTGGGAACATCATTGTAACCTTGCCTATCCTTGTACAGTTTCCTCAGTGATAGTCAGGTCAACTGTAAGAGATCCCTTAAAGGGATAGGTTCGCCATTGTACTTGTTAATGTTAAGTTTACTTACGAATTTACTTGTAATTGTTTTGTGCAATATATAGTTTCCATACATACAAACAAGCTAGTGCCTAAACTACTCAATTTAAACATAGATTTTTCTTTTGCAAACAATCACACCGACCAAGTGGGATCTGAGATCCATAGACATTTGCATTCTTAAAACTATAATCCTAAGTCCACAAATGCGTTGCCAATCCTGAGGATTAATTTGGAACATATGCAAGTTACGTAACAGGTTGTCTTATTCCCCTACTTGAATACAACAACGTAAACGCTGGTTGTTGGGGTTAGGTTAAAGAATAAAGTCTGTGCCTCCTGTGACAAGTGATACAACTTGAGTTGTAGCAGTTAACGTGTTCTTTCATGAAACAACTTAAAAAAAAATAACGCATCGTTTGCTCCAACTCCCGTGTTCCTAGGCCTTTTAGTTTCCAAGATACTTTCGTGTAAAATGATACAATTTACCCTTTTTTCCCCCATATTTCGTGTTTAATGATATTTCTTTAGTTAAAACACTTCAAAAAACCCTAACTAAGTATATTTTTTTTTTCGTGCCTCATGATATATCTAAAAATGTATTATTAATCACGGTTTTTATGCCTTTAAAAATGTCTGTGTCTTTTGATATAACTCGAGTTATATCATTTATCACCAGAGTTTTGCGTATTTTGAAAGATACAACTTGAGTTAGATCAAAAATTAACCCTATATTCGCTTTAATTGGTATGTGTTAATTGATACAACTCGAGTTATATCAAATGTCTTCAAATATTTCCTAATCTTTGCAAATGTATAAGTCAGTTGTATCAAAAATGTGAGAATATTACGACCATTTAGAACCTATAAAGTTTGGTGCACAGTGATACAATTACTATAAAATAAGCATACGGGGACAATGTCACACCAACTGACCTAGTCCCAAACTAAGCTCTAGGCTTATATTTTGGGTACTAGACAACGATATATTAAATACTTAAATAGAGAAATATATCTAATATATGTCTAAACAAATTTATTGATACTTACCATAGAACCGTGTCATAAAAAAGTGTAATATGTAAATCATAAGGTCTACTAATATTACTTTGTTGTGACAGAGTGTTGTAAAGGTTAAGAATAAAATAGTTTATCTTTAATAGTTATGCAATAAGAGACCAATAATAAATATCCGGTTTCGAGATATAGCCGTTGTTAGGTAAAAATAACAATTTATTACTTTCTAGTATGTTTTCTTAATCATAAATAACCCAAATTGATAGAAAATAGTATGATGTACTTTAAAGCACATTTTATACAAATTAACTGGAGTATTCGTAGGTTTTAAAAAAAAACAATGTAGTAGGACGTTTTCTATGCAACTAATATTTGCTATATTGCTGTCGATCGTAATTCAATGAAAGCGACAATTTTTATGCTGATTAATGCTGATTACAATATTGCATTCTTTTGGTTTTTGGAATACTTATTTGTAGGCTATAGAACTAATATTTGATATCCTGCTTTCGATCGTAATTCAATGAAAGCGTCCATTTTTTTAGCTGACTTATGCTGATTACAAAATCGCATTCTTGTTTTTTGGAGTATCATAGGTTTTTAAAAAAAACAATGGAGTTGGACGTTTTGTATAGAACTAATATTTCTTATCCTGCTTTTGATCGTAATTTTAATGAAAGCGACCATTTCTTTAACCGACTTAACTGATTACAATATTGCATTCTTGTTTTTTTATAAAGAGAGCTAGATGCTATTACTCTAGTTGTCTCATGCTCATTATAATTACAAGATTGTAGTATTTATTTAGAAAGAGCTTTATGCTGATTGTAATAAGTAAAACACTCATTTAAATTCTTTTTATTTTATCAAAGGTTATAAAAACATCACTGCGATAACTACCAAACTTGAGGTAGAACGAAAAACAAAAATTGCTCAAAGCGAATATCTGCCTAGTCGTTGTAAGTAATCTACTTACATAAATGTGCTCACTTGATAAGTACATTTGTTTGTATTCCAACTAATCGACTAATAGTAGATTGGCTGTGTTCTGCAGATTAAAAATATCATCTTTTAACGGACAAAATAGACTAAATCAAGTACTTTGGCGGCTTTCGACATTATAGAACCCACATACCATAATTGGCGGTTTTATACATAATGGTATAAATTCAATGAATTGACGTGGTAAAATAAGTCACTTTCAACATAACTAAGGTTAAAAATTCTAATAAATTTACGATGGCATAGCTAACTCATTTTCCGAAAAAAATTGTCTGGTCTCTTTCTACATAACTATGGTCATAGTGTCTCTACGTCATCGAAGGTGGGAGCGCACGCTCGCTATGTCGCCATGAACCGACGCGTAAGTATGATTTCTATTGTAGGTAACTTAATGTTAATGTCCTTTGATGGTTGCGATATATTATGATCTACATGTGTGCCGCTAACTAGTTATTTGTGTAAAATATTATGACAGAAGATAAAAACGATAAAAATGTCTGAGAGAAATAGGTATTTACCAACCAACGTGTTTTATTTTGTGAAGTGGCAGGTTAGTAAATGCTACTGTTCTGTGGTGACTTAAATTAATGTATCAAATTCAGTATGAAATTCAGGTGAACCATGCGTTAAGGTGAGTTCGGAAAAGTTTCGGACGATTTTAGGTAGGTTGAGATGATGTTGAATTTTATTTTTTTCTCAGCTTGTGAATACTTTGCATACGTTTTTCATATATCAAAATGATGAGAATGAAATATTCTACAGCGTTAAATTTCAGTTCCTCCCAAGACATCAAGGCGAGTGCGTGATTAGTGTTTAAATGTAGGAAAGTGAAAAATTTGGATATCAGTAAATTTCTACGAGGTGGTGTAAGACCGGACGAGCCTGTAAATTCGTCTCTATTGCCGGTAACAGAGAGTTAACTACAGAAAAATGTCCGATTTGACCCGCTTACAAACATATAGTAGAATTGTCCATATTGTATTACAAAGCAAAATTTCGGACACGATTTTTATTTTTTTAGACTTTTTCTGTCCGATCTTACCCGATGCACCCGAAATTGAAGCAATTGTGGTCCTCAAACTTTTGGCTGTTTTTATGAGGTCAATAAACCCGGGTTCACCGAACCCGCAGGAAGCATGGTAGGCGGAGATGATTATGACGAAGATAAGTTGTTTTAAAGTATAGGGAAACTAAAATAAATACAACAATTTGGAATCAATCTGCGTTTTTATTCGTTAATAGTTATTATATTACAACTACCTTTGGTTGCATTACTTACCTACACTAATTATTATTTACCTTGAATAGTTGATCACCCCTATCTCGTGCTAATATTGCGACCCATTTTGCACGTCGTAGAGGATTTCGTGGAAAGCTTAAATTTAAAAATAAAAAATATTAAAATTTAAAAAAGTAATAGCTACTCCATGATAATTTTGTTCCTTGGTAAGTCATAATTTGTGTGCACAAAATAAATTCCTAAAAATCATGAAAACATTATAATTTTAGCTAGAAACGCTTATAAATAAATAGAACTTACGTAAAATAAGACATTCCATCCTTTTTATTAGTTTTTTTGTTATTATTTTTGCAGTTTTTCACCACACATTTTGTCATGATTGACAACTGCCACTGTCTGTGGTCGGAACAAGACTAATAGCAAAACTACTGCCCAAGTCGATTCGGCAGTAGTTTTGACTTGCCATTTTTTCGTGCTGATTGTGTATCTAGTATATACTAAATCAATGTTAAATAACTATTAATTATACGTTATTTTCAATAAAAACAAGAATCAAATTACACTTGTACGGAGAGTCAGGTTTAAAAAGTTGAGCAAGTGCGAAGTTTGAGAATCACTGAGAGTTTAAGATCGGATTATTTTCATCCGATCTTTAACTATTTCGGGTAAGACCGGATCTCAGCCTACAGTAGCAGTAGCCCAATTCCAATTATATAGATTTGCCACAAATTTAATAAAAACAATATGTACTCTGTAAAAGAAAGTAAAAACGCTTCTACTTACCAGTTATTTCCAAAATTCTTGCAGAGGGTATATTCGGATGCACGAAAAAAAACAAATTTTGTTCACTTTTTAATCCGCCGCACATTATGCACGACTAGATGGTTGGAGCGACAAATGCGGACTGAAGAGGGGAGCGGGATAAAATGGCGCATCGCGTCGGCTTGCCAGCTTTAAGAAAACACCCCGCAATAAGCGTAAATTTAAATCATACGATCTTACCCGCTGTCCGATTTTAGGCGAACTCACCTTATGTCACTTAACTACCTACTCGTACTTCCTACTTCGACTGACGGCGAGCTTAATTTAAATTACTTTATTTTTTAACTAGCTGAGGTTTAGTTATCATTATTTTCATGTTTTGTAGGAGATTATTGAGAATTTTTATTTGATTTGTTGTGTAGGTGCCTATATAGTTTTTGTTTTGAATGACAATATGCACAGTTTAATTTACCTACTGTATGGTTGCAACATCGTAATGTTGCTTTGAAATTAAAGAGTTTAAGTTAATTTGTTTACTCAGTGATTTAATGTCATCATGTTTAGTACAAAGATATCATGATTGCTATTATTTGTTTTAATCAATTATTTACTTGTATTATTTGACACAAGTTTATTCGTAATCAGACCCAAGAATAACTCGATATGTAACATTAGTCACGGTTTAAATTACGTTTTTATTTTGTGATAAATGATGCAACTCACTAAAAATCCTTATATTATGTCCGTTTGTTTTAAGAAATATTACTTATTCAATTCCCTACAACTTGTGTATACTAGTTAGGCCTCTAACTCAAGAAATAAGAGAAAAATGTAGGTTTCAAAAAAAAGTTGTATCAGTCATCACCAGAGCTCCTTGATTAGACTTTTTTGTGTTAAATGATACAATTCGAGTTGTATCATCTTACACGGGTTAAATAAATCAATCTGAAATGTAAAATGATACATTATGGACGTTTCTTTGAATATCTCAAAATCTATAACTAGTATCATTATTTTTGTCAAACCAGTTAATAAAGTGATATTATATGTTATCAAAATCGGTAGCAATGTTCAAAAAAATCTATTCGTTTAGAAGCAGTATTTTTTTTAAACTTGTTTTCACTCTCCTGAAAAATCGTGTTTTTCGAGTTGTATCACTTGTCACAGGAGGCACAGAGTAGACCTAACCAAGAAACAAACGCTGCAAATATTTCTGTTTTCTATATTGCCTCAAAACGATACGGTACTGGCTGAAAATCAGCGCGATAGGTGTCTGACGCCTCAGCATAATGCTGAGCCAGTGTCAGATTCGCTGCCGCGAGGACACACTCCGTGCTGTTTCTGTCACATTGTTTGTTATCTTTCATTTGTCTATTTGTGTGTCTTCTGTGTAGTGAATAAATGTATTTCTTCTTCTTCTTCTTCTTAAATGTATGGAGTTGACATAGCGATCGACGCGATCTGTCATGTCAAGCCGCAAAATTTGAAGAAGCAATCTAAACGTACCCTTCACAAGGTACCATCAGTAAAGAGTTCAAGAAACGGTAATAAAACACGACATCATTCATAAAAATAACTCTGAAACGTGAACTCTGAGCCAATCTTAACGTACTTACTAAAGTAAACTGTGCTCTAAATTGTGCTTTAAAAGCCTTAATATCTCTATTTAGCAACAATAACGCCCGGGCTACCCGCATATCAGCGGTTATCTGTCGTAAAACGGACCGAACCTTTTTGTTCCGCCTGATGAAGGGATTTGGTTGTAAAGATCGCAGATGAAATTAAAATATAAAAACACGCGTAATTAAACCTAAAAACATTTAGTGTCAAAAGTAAATATAGGTCATCTTGAAAACGAAGAACATATTGGGATGTAGTACTCGTACAGCACCTTGTGGCACACCAGCATTTGTAGACTCAGCTTGTGGCGCTTACTGAACTATGGTTCTGAACGATATGGTGTCTTTATGTTTCAAAACCGGGCAAGAGCATGTCGGACCATGCTCAGTGTAGGGTTCCGAAGCCGTAACGACAAACACAAAAAACTATATCAAAAATCAACATGTATGAAACAATTTTCTATTTAAAGTTATTTGGCGCTGTCTTAGATGATTTTTAATAGGTATTTCGTTATATGCGCTTTCGTTGAAGATTTTTTTCAGATTTTTAGTACTTGTAGTTTTGGCTGCAGGGGGGGGGGGGGGACACTTGACTCTAACAAAAAATAGCGCTTTAAAGCTTAATATTTCATAAACGGATCCCTTAATCGAAAAATTGTTTTCATAAATCTGCAATATTTTTGAAAGACCTATCCAACGACACCCCACACTATGGGGTAGGCAAGAAAAAAAAAAGACATCCTCACGTTACGTGTAGGGGAGGTGCATTAAAAAAAAATATTTTTCAAAATTTTATTTTACCACTTTGTTGGCGTGGCTAATATGTACATTCATGCCAAATTACAGCTTTCTAGTACTATGAGTCTCTGAGCTAGACTGGGGACGGACGGACGGACGGACGGACGGACGGACATGGCGAAACTATAAGGGTTCCTAGTTTGACTACGGAACCCTAAAAAATGAATAAAACTGTGAATTAGAGAAACAGCTGAAACAATCATCATTGACTACGACTATTATACTTTGCTCTACAAGAAAGCAAATGAAAGAACTGTGTGATTTGTACTTAGAATCCAAGAAACAGACAACTTTCGTAGAAAAATCACTGAAACTCTAAGTCGACTACAGTAAACTGTGCTATAATATGTGCTTTAAAAGCCTTTATATCTCTATTTAGCAACAAATAATGCCCGGGCTACCCGCATGTCAGCGGTTATCTGTCGTAAAACGGCCTGAAACCTTTTTGTTCCGCCTGATGAAGGGATTCCGTTGTAAAGATCGCAGATGAAATTAAAATATAAAAATGCGTGTAATGGAACCCCTAAAAGGCTGGAACAAATAAAGGTTATACTTAGAACGTAGACTTTGATACATCATTTGTTTTGAAGTGAATAATAATTTATGTGGTGAGTTGTTTTAAATCCTCGTCGTAAATAAAGGGGTGTTTAATGTTTGTATCTGGTTTTTAAATGCTGTTTGTTTGTCTGTAGCATGGTAGGTCCCAAACGGATGGATCCAGACAAGGTTGGTTTTAAAAAGAAAGTATGCTTGACAAATAAATAACTGACTTACTTACTTACTTACTTAAACCTTTATCCTTTATATTTTCGTAGTTTAAAAACACTTTTCTTCGTACATTAGGTTTTGTTTGTTAAAATACTAGTATTTGAGTAAATGTTACACCTATAAGGGATTATACTTAAAGTACTTTAACTTTGTCAGTTTTATGCCGAAAATTTGTTATAGGTAAGTACAGTCAACCAATTTGATTTCTAGGCCACTTTGGACTATGTTAAAGTGACGTTGTCAACCAAAACGCAAGAGACTCCCTATGATTTGGTTTACAACGTCACGTTGACAAAGTCCATAGTGGCCTAGGAATCAAATTGGTTGACTGTACATTGACGGCCGCAATGGCTAATTTTTGTCAGAAATTCAGTGTCACAACAGTCTTTAATAAAATTGCGGTACACGTTTTAGTGAAAACGGCCTAAAACTAAATTTCTCTATTCATAGACTTTTTAATATAAGTACTGTATTAAGTTGATAATATATTGTTTAAGTACGAAACAATTTCATTTTGGCCTTCGCGTATTCTGGACGGAAATAACTTTGTAAGAGGTTGTATTTAAGCAGTAAGTCCTTTTAACTCAAGGGTTATGGGTTGGATCCCAGATCGCATCTTTCAACGACCCATTTAGTAAAATTTTGAATAGCCATTGAAATAGCAGTGGCCATTTGCCTCATACGGCCTGAGTCATAAGTAGCTATATATTTTAGTACCCTGTCGCAGCTATTCATGTTATAAATTTAAACTACCCTTACTTTAATACATTACAGTGAGAAGGTACTAACATCTGCAGCGACTTCTGAGCTCGAATGTACGTTAAGGAGTCATGTTAATCCAAAAGCCAGTTTTATGGAATTTTCATCCTTAACATTATGTAAGGGTTTTGTTAACATAATAACCACCATGAGTATGTGTACATTAAAACATTGTGAATATAATACCTTCATTTATTTTTTCTATTTCCTTTTACATCGATTCCAACTTCGGTTCATGATACAGGCAAATATTTGAGTGATGAGCCCTTGTATGTTTATGAGTCAGACTCAAAAGTAAATACAGATGTAGTAAATAATCCTTTCCCATCGTTTTTGGTCGGATAACTATTTATTACGTATTTATCTTACTTTCTCAGTTATATTGATATGTACTGAAGCTAATTGAGAAAGCTAGATATAGGAACATATCCGACCAAAAAACGATGGGAATGGATTATTCACTACATCTGTACTCGTACTGAAAAAAGTATTCATTTTCTATTAACAGTATCATTATCGTTGACTATAGTGCCCAGCCGATAAGAAGTCAATTCTGACATATTGCACTACCATGTAATTTCTCAATATTGATAATTTTGACGGCCGTAAACCACCGCTGTAAGGTATCACTATTCCTTCTGCTGTCAACTTCATAAATTTTCAAAAACTTCATTGTTGTGCAATGTGTTAGGATTGACTTCTTATCTGTATAGTCCTATAGATCATTTACATTACATAATCTTCACGCCTGTATCCCAATGGGGTAGGCAGACACTATGGAATGCCAGATACACCGGTCTAAAAATACAACTTTCGCTTCCCCTACATTAATCAATCTCTTCATGCATCCTATTCTTCATGTGCCTTATATTTTTAAATTTAGATCGCAATAATACTGTCTAAAAGGATCTGGAATTCTTAAGGTCAAGGCCTCAAGACCGACCCAAAGGAATTGCCCAACAACCCGTCACAGCATCCGTTCCAGTAATAAATAAAGGAATTAGGAATGGCGGATCTCTTGAGCCCAAATAATAGGATTTGCCACAAAAAAAGGGATTTACTTTAATCTAGATTGCTTCACCCTTTTTACACAATTTCTATTAGCTAGATCAATTTTACAAGCTTTTATTTAACTTGCATTGTATGTATGTACTGTCAACCAATTTGATTTCTAGGCCACTATATATCCGTTAATTGAATACAATTCCGACTCAACCCAAAATGAGTCAGTGTTGCATTTTAAAATTAGAAGCTGTTGGAATACGATTTTTAATGGAAGAGCAAATTATTTTGGAATGTGTCCGTTTTGTATTCAATGAGCGATATTATGTTAAAGTGATGTTGACAGTCAAAACGGTACGATATAATGGGTAAATACGGTACGGGACATCAAATCATAGAAAACTATTCGCTTAATAATAAATACATCTCTTAGGATTGTATTACTGAGATTGGAGTGTTAAAAATGCAAAAGTCTATGGGTCTAATTCACCACTATCAGTGCCCTGTGCGTTCGTTTCCCTCTCCTTACCAAAAAAAAATAACCTAAATGTACATACATACATACATTAAATCACGCCTGTTTCCCAGAGGGGTAGGCAGAGACCACTTCTTTCCATTTGCTACGATCTTGACAAATTTCTTTCGCTTCTTCCACATTCATACATCGAGTCATGCACGCACGTCGGATTCGGGTACTTAAGATTCGGCCCTTTTCCAGTATTTCTCCAATTTGACTTGAAAAAATACGCCTAGGGCGGCCCCTTCCGACCCGTCCACTCACTTTCGATCTGTATATCTCTTTCGTCAATCTTCTTTCATCCATCCTTTCCAAATGAACGAACGATCGAAGCATGCCCTTTTCAATCTTAGTTACTACATAACCTAATTGTATTTCTTAAATTATCATAAAACACACAAGTTACATTGCACGCCATTCCAACTATCCTCAAAGAAATCGAACAGAGCAACCGCGACCACAAACCGTTTCCTACACGTCCGTCGCGTGCGCGACGCGTGTGCGTGGCGGGTCGTGAGCGATTTACGTTCTGCCCGTGGCAGGTACAGTCAACTGAAATATGGAACAGTGATGAATGATTAATTGTGGGCACATTTGTGTTGTGATGTATAAATAATCGCCGTTGATTTATCTAACTAAAACTTGGGGGTTTTTATACTTATTTTAACTTTAGTGGTAAGACCTTGAGCACGTCCTGGTCGCTACCACCATCTTATCCTTGACCGTACCGCCAAGCAGCAGTGTCCGCATTGTTGTGCTGTGAAATTACTAGCGTAAAGGCATTCCATCTTAGTTTTCAGGGTTGACAACGCATTTGCGGCCTTAAGATTGCAATCTGTAGATTGTAATTTCGAGAATACAAATATGTATGGGTCACATATCCCACTTAGCACTATGTGCTATGTGCCCTATGTGCTCGTTCACCTTCGCCAAGCCATAAAAAAAAAACTTTTTTATTTTACTATACCCTGATATTTTTTTACTTTGTCGCTGATTTGCTTTGAGGTCATGTACTGTATACCTGGCAGCATACCGTATTATAAGCTGTAGAGTAAGCAGATGTTTTTTTTTCGAAGCGCTGGAACCAATCAGCATGGTCCACGCATTGCGCGATTGTATGCTGTGCTATTATTGGTTATTAGTGACGCCATGTTAACGCTCGCCCGCGTGTCATTTTGTCAGCCGTCAAATGTGCGTGAGTGAGATGGAAATAATAGATACAATTTAATTTGCACCTTATAACTATTAAGTACAAGTCTGATCGTCGGTTTTAATCGTGCTTTCGGAAATCATCGGAATCGTTGTTCGTGTCTGCGCGAACGAAGATTCACGACACATCATATCGGTTGTGTTCAACTTTCAGGCAGCGAAAGAGACGGTATATATTTTAAGGCAAGGAGCAGGCAAATGAGCACACAAGCCTCTTAATGTTCAGTGGAATCCGAGACTAATAAACATTTGCTATCACATAACTGCAATCTTAAGATAGAATACGTTGCCAACATTTAAGACTAAGATGGAATTTTTCATGATTTTATACAACTGTTTGGCGGTAGGTTAAATGATAAGATCCTTCGCGATTGCACAAGGTCCTTCCACCACTGGGTACTATTACCTCTTTTTCTGAGCTATGGATGTTTTCCATGTACTTAAGTACATATTTCTCTATATTATAAGTATTTATATCGTTGTCTTGTACCCATAGCACAAGCCTAGAGCTTAGTTTAAGACTAGGTAAATTGGTGTGGCATGGTCCCCTAATATTTATTTTATTTTTATTTATTTATTTTGAAATAACAGCAGCAGTAGCAGTTTTTATTCAGTTCGTAAAACATCTTTTCTTATCCGATCTCTACGTAAGCTTCACCGAAAATAGAAAAAGTAGAGATTTTTGAGGTCTCCCCCGAGAATATTGCGACCTTTGAGAATTTTCACTGCCACGTACTTTCAGAAATAGACGACCTTTAAAAAGTTTAACAAATAACGACGCAATACAAAAAATTTGTCTGTCGTAAGATTCCTGTAATGCTAGACGTATTTCTTGTATTTATTTTATTGTAGACATTTTAAAAATTGGTTTATGAATTGACTCCCTAAGACTCGCCCACCGAGGGTTTTGTACAAACTTCTATACACATCATAAAAACAATTATAAATCAGTTTAGTTTTATGCCAATAAAGCCCTTTCATACCATACCACATGACACGGTAAACTTAATTCAAAATTTGGAACGCCATTCCTTGCATACCCTTTTTTGTGATTTATTTAAAAAAATATGTTTTTCAGATTTTTTCGTAGTTCTAGGTCAACGAAAAATACCCTATACATTTTATTTCCCTTGAGAGTATAAAAATATACGTCTTTTGCGGCATAAAACTGCCGTAAGTATTTTTTTTTCGTTAACTTTGCAGTTTGATTTTTTTCACAGCTTCAAGAGACTTGAGTATTTAGTTTTAATTTCAACTCGATACCTCCACGCGTTCCCGAGATAAAGGGTCTTGACAGACAGACGGATGGACGGACGGACGGGCGGACGGACGGAAGGACTACAAAGTGATCCTATAAGGGTTCCGTTTTTCAACTTTGAGGTACGGAACCCTAAAAAACTAGTAATATTAAAGAGCATGCCTTAAAATTCCGAATTATTTTCCGAATATAAATTTATTTTAATTTTAATTTTCCCGAAAGCTAGTTATGGCATGCTGGAAGTTTTTTTGGATTAAATGTATGATTTATTTGCTATTTGAAGGTTAGGTTAGATTTAATTTATAACTTATAAGCGAGATAAAAATTAAAGTCTTCTATCAAAACATTCCTTCGGAATCATGAAAATGATGAATTTTAGTCAATTTGACATTATGCCTATTCGGAATTATGTAGTGTACCCAATATTGTTTTTTTTAATGGTTAAAAATAACTTTCAAGTAGGTACTTTTAAAACAGTCTATAATATTTATCTATAGTTTTGATAAAAGTTTCTGTGAGATCTAATTATCGCTAAGCTTGACACTTGTCACTGTCATAATATTATTGCAAGGGAAAATCAAACTTGTTTTATCATGATGTGCAAATGCACTTCAACCGTAGGGTGGTAGTCCACATTTTTAGCCGACTGTATGTAGCTGTTTGCACTTGTCTATTATGTACTTTTCTTTTTTCATATTCTGAAATTCAGTTCTCAAGACGAATTGATTTTTTTGAACAAAATCGGTCGAAAATATTATACTGACTGTTACGTTCAGTGTTAACAAAACGCTTAAAAAAAGTTAAACTAAATCCAACTAAACCTAACGAAATTAACAGTTCAATCAACATTTTCAACCGACCATTCAAAAACATTTTCCATATTACTTTCAAAGCCAGCATGTCTCACTTCTATAGGAAACTTACCCGTTATGGAGCATTCGGTATACAATGTTTATCGAGGAAATGTACCGACATGCGTCAATTCATTTACCATGCTGACTGACGGAAGCGTCGGAAATAGACTCGATGATGTCGAAGCAAAATATTTCGGTTTCGAGGTAAAAAAAATGATGCGGAGTTTTTTTAATTGATATTTCGATATTTTTAACATCCAACTAAAATACAGCGAGCCTAGTATAGCTGCGTCTAGATCGCGTATCAACTGTGGATAAAGCATCCGTCACTTTTTGACACGTGTACTTATTTACATGTCGAAGGTGACGGATGCCTTATCCAAAATTTATCACGATGTTAAAGAATTTGTTGACTTTAAACTATAGGTTCCCTAAATTGCTGTTGTATTAAATACAACAGCAATTTAGGGAAATGATAAACATAGATTTAATTATTAAGTCACTACTTAACTATTTAGTTAACTTAGTCATAAAAATATGTAAACATTGTATATTGTCTATGGGACACGGTTTCTGTAGGAGAATGTATCGAAAGTTTTTCGTAGTCTTGCACCATCATCGTTAAGTTTAATTTTTATAATATCTATTTTTCTATTACTACTAATTAGTCTGGTGAATATCCTGAGCTTTGACACCTTTTTCCTGCTCAACTACGCGTGAATTTATTTAATTCTTATTGTATGTTATACTCATCCTTTCCAAATGACCAAACCATCGAAGCATGCCCTTTTCAATCTTAGTCACTACATCTTTTATTCCACATTTCTCTCTGACTTTTTCATTCCTTACCTTTAAATTATATCTGATAAATACCCTTAAATAAATACTATTTTGACAAAAGTATTTTACGCCTCCAACAAGTAATATTCTCGAAGTAAACATCGAGGTTGTACGCCTTTCGCTGCTGGTCATATCTTGTTTGAAGTCTGTGCAGTACGGAAAGTTTACCCAGGTTTGAATTGGTCAAACATTGGTCAACTACCAATAAACATTGCGGGTGGTAGGACCTTGTGCAGGGTCCGTCCGGATCGCTACCACCATCTTATCCATTAACCTACCGCCAAACAGCAGTGTTCGCATTGTTGTGTTCCGGTTTGGGGATAAGACAGCCGGTGAAATGACTAGCATAGAGGCATTCCATCTTAGTCCTAAGCGTTGGCAACGCATTTGCAGTCTTGTGAATGCGAATGTCTATGGGTCACAGTTACCACTTACCATCAGGTGGCCTGTGTGCCCGTTTGTCTTCTCTATGCCATAAAAAAAAAAAAAAAAAATAATCGACGACTAATAACCCAATCAATATCTCCTCTTATTACCCTACGACAAGGCTCCTTTCTTCCTCCTACAAAGGCCTTATTTGTTCCTCGTTCATTAATCCCTCGGGCTTTCATTAACACTATAATAGGCTATTCATTGGAATAACTCCCGCCGTGGAAATAGACCGGATTTTAAGGAGAAATCGGTGTTTTAGAGGAACTTAATTTGGGTTGGCAGCCTTGATTTATATACCAGGTATTAGGGGGAACATCGAAAAAAACTGTTTTGTCGAATATTCAAGTTATTTCGATGTCTTTGTTGTTGCAAAACTTATTCAATTTTTAAAAAAGTTTTAGACGGTAATTTAAAAAAATGACAACACTCGTGACTGCATACGTTTGGTAAGATTATAATTAATATTGGAAAAAAACAGATGAAATTCACTAATAGTTTGAAAATATTCTTAGCAAGCAGGCTAACTTGTTCACAGAAGAGGAACTTATAACCTACATATTATGGCCATAGGCTCCTCTTTTGCTTGCATCATTTGAATGCAAAAGAGCATTTGAGATGTGTTTCACAAGACAAATTGGAATGAGACGACTATTCCTAAACAAAAGCAACCGTTTTATTTCAAATTGATTTAACCGTTTAAGGTTCAAAACTACCTACTCATGAAAAATATTAAAATGAACAGGAAACGTGAGTAAATCGTCGGCTTAGTGCAAGAAGTCACTAAAGGCATAAAATCACTAAGTACAGGTACAAGCACAGGCGGATTCGCCGCGACTTACTCTTTCTAACGCACGTATCCATTTTTTTTTACATTGAATAATTTCGGTGTTACAGCCATGACATTAAGTCATTAACTTAACTTTTTGCCTTATTGATTTGATGTAAATTGGTTTTAGACCATTACTAACTTTAAACAAAACAAATTTGTTATTTTTTATCTTTTATTTTGTTTAAATATTCACTTATGTTACTTATCAACTTTAAAAAATAAAACAATATGAATTAAGCTATGAAAGTATTTGAGCTAGAATTCATTATATGCATATAGTTACTTTTAGCAAACCATAAAACGAAAATAAAAGTTATTATCATGCTTTAATGATTTTTAACAAAATGAGCATTGGATGCACATTACCACTTTTACATTAGTATAAAATAACTAAAGCACTTTATAAAGTAAAAAAAAAACTAGGAGACAGCATTAATGGCAATCAGAATGATTTTTTAAAGTAATTATTGATATTTATCGATTTTTGTTATGTCCCAAGACATGTAATTCACGTGATTAAATTATGGTTAGTGACTTTTGGAAAATAACTTGTATGAATTTGAACACCTTTAGTGAAATATTCTTGCACAACGGTTCATATTTCAACTCATTTATACCTACGAGTACGTCTTGCTCTCGCGGTAACGGGGGTTCGGCCACCGCGATCGAAGTCATACCGTTGCGGCTGCGACCGGGGATGGAGGTTACGCGAGAAGTTAGTGATTTCTTACAAAATGAAGCGAAATGGTATTAAATTTAAGGCAGGACGAGGATCTTTGATGTTAGAAAAGATTCTAAATAAGGAGAATGAAAATCACAGCGTAAGTACCTTTGTCATTAATTTATAACTAGCGACCCGCCCTCGCTTCGCTTCGGTTTATGTGAGTTTTCTGTAATACCCGTAAAATTTATTATACATGAAAAACTTCCTCTTAAATCACTCTATCTATTAAAAAAAACCGCATCAAAATCCGTTGCGTAGTTTTAAAGATCTAAGCATACATAGGGACAGACAGCGGGAAGCGACTTTGTTTTATAATATGTAGTGATAAGATACGTGCAAATTACTTTATGCTGTTAAGTTGTAGGTAAGTAAGTATTTCATTTGCGAAATACCAATTTTGTCCTTACGGCGAGATTTTGTATAGGTACCTAGGTTTTAGTTTTGACTGATAAGATCAGTGATATTGACGATAAAGAGTTGGAAACAAAAGCACCCAAAAAAATTAAAACAACAAGATGTCACAAAAAAAATGAAGAGTCTTACGCAAATTGAATGTGTACAATGCTACCATTTATGAAGCTCGCACTCCCAATGACGGCTTTTGTTACCTCTGGTCTGAGCTGGATGGCAAAAAAGGAAGCGATGAGGTGGGTATGGCTTTGTGCATAAAACGTCTCCCATCTACTGTAAAAGAGATTTCCATATTCACTGACACCTGTGGAGGCCTAAATCGTAATCAATTCCTTTTAAGCCTGCAGTTGTATTTAGTTCAGACAACTCATCTCGATGTAATAGAACATAAATAGAACATAAATGGAGGTTGAAAGCATGCACAGTGCGATTGAGAACCAATTGCGTTTAATGCCAGTGTACCTACTCAATGATAGACTTCTGTAATGTTATTCGATTAGCAAGATCAAACATAAAAAATAAGAAAAATAAAACCCTGAAAAAACCGTACGAACCGATAGTTATGAATCACACAGATATTTTGAACCTAAACGACTTGAGAGATAACTTGATGCAGAATCGATCGATTGACGTTAATGGAGAAAAACTGCGATGGCTTAAAGTGAAATCTTTTCGACTAGAGAAAAAAAGGCCGAATGTTGTTTTATACAGATACGATTTCAAATCTGAGTATAAAGAATTTCACGTATTAAAAAGTAATACATCTCAATCTATGGCCCCAATAAAACAACTGCGAAAACGTAAGCTTGAAAACCCATACAGGGTTTCAATTATAACACTTACATTTTGAGAAAAGCTTACAACCAAAAACTGCCAATCACTCTAGCTAAAAAAAAGGACTTACTAAAAATGTGCAATGAAAAAATTATACTTGCGGAACTTCACCACTGGTACCAGAACTTGCCAGCCAAAGAAAGTCGTGATTATGTACCTGAAGAAATGTCTTCAAACTCAGAAGACGAAGAGTAAAAAAGATGGATGACTAGGTTTTTTAACTCTTTTTCGTACTTACAGTATTAGTTCAAAATCAAAGGCTGATCTTTTTATTTTAATACTTTTAGAAGTTTTTATGTTTTATATTATAACAGTAAGTAAGTAGTGCTTGCTGTGAGTGTCTGGGATTATAATATAATATTAAGTTCCTCTATAAAAAAAAACAGTTTTTAGTTATTTTAGTTTGGAGTTACAAATAACGCCATTTTGAGAAATTTATGTTATTGTTGTGGTTTTGTTGAGTTTATATCTGTAAAGTAGAGTTTTTAAAACTGTTTATGCGTTGTTAATTAGTAAATAATGTGCATAAAGTTTCTAAGGTAATAATCAAGACTGATGAAACCAAATTTCTCGTTTTAAACTGTGTTTCTCGATTTAATTGTGATTAAAATAAAAAATAACTAATTGTAAGTTCCCTTAAAGCGAGAAAGACAAAAAGTCACTAACTACATATTTAGGCTTTTAAAAAAGTTATTTGGAATTATTGTACAAAGTTTTTAATTGGTTTTGATACTAAATATATTTAGCTAACCACTTGTGTTTAATTTTTAAATCTAAACCCCAACCTACAGCAATAATATTCATTTGACTAAGTCAAAACTTTGGGCCCGTTTTTCTCGGACTTGAATTTTTGTGGGTTAATGACTTCTTGCACTAAGCCGACGAAATAGAGAAAGGCGCGTGCTTTTAGCCAAGCTTGGTGCATTACCTACCTGAAGAAACAAAGGCTACGTGCAAACGTATTGCTTCACGAAATACTGGATACGTTGTGGGGTAAAACAAAAAAATGGGAATGAAGGAAATGTTTTCTTTCAAGGTTTTCTTGTTTTTGGTAGTAAATAAATTATAACGGTAAAAACTAAATCAAAATATTACTAAATTTGACGATTGTACGGAAACTAGCGTTCATTTGGGACCCTTTTCAAGAAATAATATGCTTGAAGTTGTCAATGTCATTAGAGATGTCAAGTCATTTGTAGTAGGATGTTGTAGGATGTCAGATTGACTTTTGACCTAAGGTACCCACCAAATTTAATCTCGTGACCGTAAGTGGATGGTTGCTTCACAGAGAAATACTGTTTGATCTTAACTTTAAAAGCGCTCGTTTATTAGTCGTACACAGTTTAAAAAGATTTCTTTATGAAAGAACTAGACAAACAAGCTATACTTATATACACTCAGGAGCAAAAGTATCGGGTCAGAGTGCGTTTTTCATACAAACGAGGCTATTTTGAAGCCTTGGTTCCTCATCATCATCATCATCAGCCCGGGGGCGTCCACTGCTGGACAAAGGCCTCCCCCAAAGAGCGCCACAAATCACGGTCTTGAGCCGCTCGCATCCAGCGGCTCCCCGCGATCCTAACCAGGTCGTCAGACCACCGGGTGGGAGGCCGTCCAACACTCCGTCCACCGGTGCGGGGCCGCCACTCGAGAACTTTTCTTCCCCAACGGTTATCAGTTCTCCGAGCTATGTGGCCTGCCCATTGCCACTTCAGCATGCTAACTCTCTGAGCTATGTCGGTGACCTTGGTTCTCTGGCGTATTACCGTATTACGGATCATATCGCGCAAAGAAACTCCGAGCATAGCTCTTTCCATTGCACGCTGAGTGACCCTGAGTTTATTTATGAGGCCCACATTTAGCGGCCAAGTCTCTGATCCATAAGTCATCACTGGCAACACACACTGGTCGAAGACTTTCGACTTAAGGCTCTGCGGTATTTTGGTTATTTTGAGCGAGGTTTAAAGGTGGGTAGGTACTCCGAGGTTCAATAGAGGAGGTCAAAAGTTCTTAAGACACCTAACTGATTGCACAATCAGTTGATACCACAGCGAGAGAGTTTGGGTTCGCATTTGGATTTCCTTACATTTTATTGTTATTTTAGATGTTTTCTGAACATGCACAATTCCGGCGTTAGCCGCAAATTCAATCAGTTGGGTGTCCTAGGCACTCTAAAAGTCCTGAATCGATGCTCGGGGCATCCATCATCAGATTTCACTACAAGCATCCCCTGGCGAGGAACCAAGGCTTCGAAATAGCCTCGTTTGTATGAAAAATGCACTCTGACCCGATACTTTTGCTCCTGAGTGTATATATATAGCTTGTTTGTCTAGTTCTTTCATAAAGAAATCTTTTTATACTGTGTACGACTAATAAACGAGCGCTTTTAAAGTTAAGATCAAACAGTGTTGCTCTGTGAAGCAGCCATCCACTTTATAACTCAGTGATTCCAAAAAAACATGAAACTTTGAGTTGCTCCAGCTCAGTTTCCAAAAGTTTTAACGTATCTCAATTGTTTTTATTTGTTTCCTTCGTTATTATTATTTGTTATATTTCACGGCGTCTTCAAATGTCTGTCTAGACTTTTAACGACACGATATTATTTTACGGGTGATTAAATTTAAGGCTTGGAAAATTGGTCGTAAAAAGCTTTATTGTATGATCTTTATTTGTGCTTGGTTATCTTTGTTGTTCTTGTTACAGTAGCCAAATAATGTACAGATAATTATGTAGCTATAAAGTATTACAAGTTTATCTTAAGAAGCTTATGATTATGAGGTTCTGTCTTTGACAGCTTTCTGTTATCTCTATACAACAGTTTTGTACCCATTTTAAATATCGGGCTATAGAGGAAACATACTTATACTTTAAAACCTTACAACCAAAATAATAGTAGGTAGTTTCTCAAACATACTCGGAAATGTACGCGTTAATATCACGAAATGAAGACATGAAGTTTCTTGTTTATGGCCTATTTGCTTACTTACAATTAAACTGACAAAGGAAAAAGTACATACTGCCAACCACCACTAGACACTGTAACCATATTTTGCGACTTAACAAAACAAAATCTATGGTACTATAGGTATGTATATTTATGTGCAGTTGCCATCGTGATAATGCAGTCTTGAGATTGCCATCGTAAGATAGCAGTCTTGAGATTGTCATCGTGATAATGCAGTCTTGAGTTATTGCCATCGTAAAATCGCAGTCTTGAGATTGTCATCGTGATAATGCAGGCTTGAGTTATTGCCATCGTAAAATCGCAGTCTTGAGATTGTCATCGTGATAATGCAGTCTTGAGTTATTGCCATCGTAAGATCGCAGTCTTGAGATTTTCATCGTGATAATGCAGTCGAGTTATTGCCATCGTAAGATCGCAGTCTTGAGATTTTCATCGTGATAATGCAGTCGAGTTATTGCCATCGTAAGATCGCAGTCATGAGATTTTCATCGTGATAATGCAGTCTTGAGATTGCCATCGTAAGATCTAAGTCTTGAGATTGTCATCGTGATAATGCAGTCTTGAGATTGCCATCGTAAGGTTGCAGTCTTGAGATTTCCATCGTGATAATGCAGTCTTGAGTTATTGCCATCGTAAGATCGCAGTCTTGAGATTTTCATCGTGATAATGCAGTCTTGAGTTATTGCCATCGTAGGATAGCAGTCTTGAGATTGTCATCGTGATAATGCAGTCTTGAGATTGCCATCGTAAGATAGCAGTCTTGAGATTGTCATCGTGATAATGCAGTCTTGAGATTGCCATCGTAAGATAGCAGTCTTGAGATTGTCATCGTGATAATGCAGTCTTGAGATTGCCATCGTAAGATAGCAGTCTTGAGATTGTCATCGTGATAATGCAGTCTTGAGATTGCCATCGTAAGGTTGCAGTCTTGAGATTTCCATCGTGATAATGCAGTCTTGAGTTATTGCCATCGTAAGATCGCAGTCTTGAGATTTTCATCGTGATAATGCAGTCTTGAGTTATTGCCATCGTAGGATAGCAGTCTTGAGATTGTCATCGTGATAATGCAGTCTTGAGATTGCCATCGTAAGATAGCAGTCTTGAGATTGTCATCGTGATAATGCAGTCTTGAGATTGCCATCGTAAGATAGCAGTCTTGAGATTGCCATCGTGATAATGCAGTCTTGAGATTGCCATCGTAAGATAGCAGTCTTGAGATTGTCATCGTGATAATGCAGTCTTGAGATTGCCATCGTAAGGTTGCAGTCTTGAGATTTCCATCGTGATAATGCAGTCTTGAGATTGCCATCGTAAGATCGCAGTCTTGAGATTTCCATCGTGATAATGCAGTCTTGAGATTGCCATCGTAAGATCGCAGTCTTGAGATTTTCATCGTGATAATGCAGTCTTGAGATTGCCATCATAAGATAGCAGTCTTGAGATTGTCATCGTAAAATTGCAGTCTTGAGATTGCCATCGTAAGGTTGCAGTCTTGAGATTTCCATCGTTATATTGAAGGAGTCGTTTTATCCGGCCTCGTTTACGGTCTACCCCAAACTTGTCCTTAAATCCCTTACTTCACGGCCTCTGTAGTAATGTACTTTTATCGTCCTCATCTCCACCTTACAAAGTAATTATTATAACACCACTACTTCCAAAATGCTAGCAAATTATAGTTCGGCAAATTAACGAAGTTCATACTCCAACAGAAGGTAAAATTGGTTATTACTTATTACTCACGTGATGCCGTGTGTAGAGACCATAAACACAAGGCCACTGTCTCGTGAGGCCGTAAATAGGGAAGTATGCGAATGAATAGTGTACCATGCCTAATACGGAAAAAGGCGGCTTAGTTGCATATTGTTGAACCATTTTATACTCTATTAGTAATCATATTTAACTCAAAATGCTAATGCTTTTACTATGCAGTTAGCTGCCTTTTTGGTATAACGTCAGTGTGTAGCAAATGTTCGGTGCTACACTTAAGATATCGATGGTTAATTTTGAACCTTAATATTCAAATTAGAAGATATTTGTTTACATGAAAACATCATTAAATCACATATAAAAATTTAATTAAATCATGCACGATTCCGGCGTTAGCCGCAAATTCAATCAGTTGGGTGTCCTAGGCACTCTGGAAGTCCTTAACTGTCAAATATTTGCCAGTGTTATAGGGACTATGCCGCGCGCGGACCTGCTAGAGGGGGTATTCTTTTTGTAGTGGTGATTTCTATTTTAATATTTAATTTTTCAGTAGCTCAGTTTTATTTTAATTAAAATAAGTTTAGTTTTTAACTTTGAATTGTAGATACGATTGTATGGTAACTAGCATATTAAATCATGTTTTTATCGGACAACACAATATCCATATTAAGTACATACAACAAAATACAGAAATACTACAGTAAATAAATATTTTTATCTCCCACGAGACGGAATGTCCATTCACGAAGATTCTTATACATAGCTCCTAATAATATCTGTCAAATATTTGGTGAGGTACGGTCACGAGCGTTAATTTGAGACGCATTTCGAGAAAAATTTGCTTGAAGTCGTCAATGTCATTAGAGATGTCAAATTATTGTAGAATGCCAGATTGACTTTGGACCTAAGGTGGGTACCAAATTAAATCTCGTGACTGTACTAATGGTTAGTAAGTAAGAGATTTGCAAAACATAAAAAAAAAAAAAAAAAAAAAAAAATAAGTCCGTGTGGTTGCCGGCAGAATAGAATAGTACCACTCCATACCTTCCTGTGGAAGTCGTAAGAGACGACTAAGGGATTAAAGGCTTGTAGTATTTTTAGGCGATGGGCTTGCAACCTGTCACTAATATACACATGATAAACATCTTAGCCTGTTTGTGCAAAATGTGGTTACAGAATTGACAACTGGCTGTTAAAGTTGTTGGTAATTCTGTAGCTCTGCCTACCCCACTCTGGGATGAAGGCGTGACGGTATGTATGTATGTATGTAAAATAAGTCAAATTTTAAGATTTGAATTCATACTGTGTAAACTAACCGTCTTTTGCTGGTTTATTTTCCTTCAAACGACAAAATTACTTTACTTTTAAACATTAAAGTTTATCGTAGTTCCGTTTGTAATTTAGTTTTATGATTCTTGGGCTGTGGAAATTAACATTTTTGAGGCAAAGAAAATCATAAACAGCCTATAAAAATAAAAATGACGACATGATTAACGATAACGATGGAAAAGAATCGCTAGGTATTTAATTCGCTACCGTAAAACGAGGTGAGAAGGGATTAAGGGGTGAATAGGGAAACAATCTACAATGAAGCATAAGTTACTAATTATAAGACTGAATTTTGTTTTCAATAGACGTACCGTGATAGTCCGTTTCTCTTTCTTGTTTGTAACAAGTGATGACTTATTTTAGCTAGTGCCCTTACTCATCCTTTAATCTCTACTCATCCCGTTTTACGGTATTTACGTTAGTTACTTTATTAAATCCTTAAAAAAACTGATGTCATAATTTTTTCTTAGCCTTGAACATTTTGTTTGTAAATTGATTAAAATCGTCTATATAATTTATTTAACCATATTTTTTGTCACAGTCGAAGCAAAAAACAGTATACTATCCTCAAGTTTGCACCTATTAAAATCTTGCGGCTAAAAATATCGAACCGAAAATGAAAAGCCCGCCCATTAAAAGAAACCACTAGTAATCTAATATTAAATATAATCGTATTTATTATTTCTTTTATTTAAATTTGTCGTAATAAACGACCACTTTATCTGTGATGTATGCGTTGTCTTATTAGGAGCAGTATGAAGCGGTTCACACACGCCGTGCCGTGCCAAGAATGAACGCTAAGTGTTAGTGAATACATTATCTAGCATATTTTGCAAATGGCTTCTTCCGCTTATCGCGTGGGGGTTGAAGGAAAATGTCGTAATATGGAAACTTGTTAAATAATAATTACGAGATTTAAAATTAAAATTAATTTAGGTAACAGGCAGTGATATTTTTTAATCACAGGACAAAAAAGAAATAGAGCACAATATTACACATTGATCTAGTCCCAAACTAAGCTCTGCCGTCCTAAACCAATACACCGTAACTAAGATAAACCTCCTGTAGTAAAATCAACCTCATCACTTATAATTAGAATTGAATTTGCTTTGGTGATTGAGTTTAAAATACTGCTTATTGGCTTAGGAGGACAGAGCTTTAGGCATGTACTTTTGGTACTAAGTTACGATAAACATACATACATAAACAATTTAAAAATCAGTCAGAAGGAGTGGATGGTCTGTAAGTACTTAGAAGGTGCCTCGGGTTTGTACTTCTCTCTCACTCACTCTTAATAAGAGCGTATCAGAATGAGTGAGAGACAAGTACAAACCCGAAACACCTAAGAGGTATCGCACAGTACCTACTTTCTATGTACATTGTAAAAATAACGCGAGAACTATTTTTTTAAGCTAATTCCATTTGCATTTTTTTACATTGGCAAGCTACAATTTTACCTTCTTTCGACACCATTAAAATAATTATATTGTATTTAAAAAATCAGAAGACCCCTGTCAGCTACTCTACAGAATATCACATTCGCAAAAGATCATACTAGTAAAACACGATATTCGTAAAACATGATATTTACAAATAGTCGGGTTTTGTTATAAAATCGTAGGAAGGTTTAGGTTATGTTAGATTTATCATTCATTGTGATTGATTGATCCCTGTCATAGTACCTATCAAGGCCAAGGGAAACAAAAAAAAACTCATGTCGCAGATATTTACCTAAGCCGGAGGCGAGGGCGATAAATATGCGATCTGCGGCTTTCTTCTCTACCGCCCGTCGTGTGTACACACTTTTACGATGTCACCTCGGTAAAACTAGGATTATCTGCCTAGTAACAGTACAGAACGGCTTAAATAAGTTTTCTTTGTATAATATCCTTAAAAATGAACGACAAAACTCCCCTAGCACATCTAAAAATGTTTTCACAGACGTATGTTAATTTAGTTACATCTGCGAATGCCCGTGGGTAGAAAAACAAACACATTTTAATTAGAGCAGGTGTGAAAATAACGCGTTTCATGCCAGTTAAGAAGGTTCTGACGTTTTATCATATTAAACCCATCTTTCACGCGTAAGCCCCCGGTTCCCCTCGAATAATTACAAAAATAAAGGAACGGTCTCGAAATAAACAAAGTTTTCATATAATTTACGTTTCCCCTTGACCCGCCACCTGTTTTTACTTGTCTAATTTATCTCTCATGTGTTACGGTCACAGTGTAATATTTTATACAGTAGTACAGTCAAACTCAACGTTGCATGTTTTAGTTATTTTTCACGATAGTATATTAAAGAAAGAGTGGATTGAATTTAGTATTTCAATAAACAAAAAAAACATTCTAAAATGTATAGCTACTCCTGAGTTTGATCATACTATAAACATTTTAACTTACACGCTGCCACGTAGCGTGTAGGACAACAGTCGTAGCTGATACCAGCTTTTTCCCATTTTGTAGCAAAATACTGACAAGGAACAGAGAAGAAAAAACGCCGAGCAGGTTAATGGCACAAAAAGTGTAATAGAAGCAAACATTTTTTTAAGTTACTATACAACTGGGAACTCGTTTGAGTATTATAAATAATAAATAAAGGTTTGAGAATAACTTTATTTTTTATTTCGACAAAATGTCAGGTTGAGGAGTTCGGTTTTAGTCAATAATACCTCTGTGCAAAAGTTGATTAAAATAAAAAATAAATACCTTCTCATTAAACACACAAAACACAAAAACACACTTATGGACGCACGCATGAACACTATAATCAATATATTATATATATTTTTATTGTTCCAGGTAAATCATTACCTAAAAGAGGATTCAGGACATGGATGGATTTATGTAAGCAGAAAAAAATAAAGATATTTATTAATAATTACGTAGCTGCTTTCGTCTACCGAATACGTTACGCAATACGACTACTACACAGGTTCCAGGTTAGCGAGTAAGATGGAGTATGTAAGATCAGCGATCGTTACGGACCACGATAATAATAATACTTAAATACACATTAAAAAAAAAAATAACTGATGTACAGTCAGGGTAAAAATGGTTCGTCACTTTTCGACTCTATTTCAACGCCGTTAAGGTCCAAAAGTGACGAACCTTCTTTTACCCTGACTACACTTAACTACTGTTTTTCCACTGAGTGCTGTGTAGGCGCTACATCCGTTTAAAAACAAAAGTTTTAAGTGCCCGTTTCGCTGGATAACTTTTAAACGCCGTGTAGTTAAAAACGTCTTTCCGGCTTTGTGTTACGGAGGTGTTTATTCTCTTTAGTAAGGCCGACGACGAATTAACCTTTGTCATGAAAAGATATAGTACGAAGCTGACAGTTCAAGCCTGCCATATTTTAGGGGAAATGGCCTCTATTACATACATACACCCAATCATAAAAACGGCACTTTAAGGAAGGATACTTTTTGATGTTAATCGGAAGAACATTAATAAAGCTGAAGAGTTTGTTGGTTTGCTTGAACGCGCTAATCTTAGGAACTACTGGTCCGATTTGAATTATTTCAGTGTTAGATAGCCCATTGATTGAGGAAGGCTATAGGTTATATATCATACTCATATAAACCGAAGAGAAGCGAGGGCGGGTCGCTAGTTAATTCATAATAAACTACATTCACTTAGTGCTTATTGAAATTTTCTCCTAAGTAATTTATAATATCAAAAATCAAGAAATTAGGTTATAATTATTTTTAAGCACAATTATGTTTTGATTCAGAATTTTAATTTCAAGTGGACAATTTTACTTCTTTCTAAAATGATAGTTAATGTTTTTTTACTTGTCTGTCTTTAAATTACGTACTCTTTTAAGTTTAGATTTTTTTTACAATGGAGGTGAAAAGTAGTGTTTCTACACTCGAACTAAAACATCTCGTATCATTGTAGCTTATGTTAGTGCCTTAATATAATATACTATTGTCTGTAACAGACCATATTGTTACAACAGTTGTACCTTTACGGTGCGTGTTTGTAAAACGTACAGTAAAAAGACAATGTAATTGATATGATAATCCCAAAAACCATCCGATTTTTCAATAAATAGGAGCAAGAATTCCAGGTTCCAATCTTCATATTAACAGACTATTTTTAAAAGGAAATACCAAATTGGCATTTCATATTTAGCTAATATTACGAGCTGATACGAACGCCCTAGAAAAATAAAAGTCCTTTTTCGTTCTATATTATTAACACAGTTTTCCTTATGGAAACAATAAGCGACGACTGTCCTTTTATAAAGGCTCTGACACAAAGCGATCTCGACGGTTGCTCGACGGGAGCGGGGCGACGTCACGACCTCACAACAATCTACGTGAACGGGAAGTAGCTTTATTGTATAGATTCACCGTTTCAATTAAAATAGCATGACACGTTTACTTTTTTTTTTGACCTTTTTAGTAAAAACGGTTCGGTGGCAATAGATAAAGGAAGAATCTAATATAACCTTAAGAGGCCAAATAAAATATGCTGCCAAAACTACACAAGAATGAAAAGGAATGGCTGTATAAGCATTCGCACTAAAACGTGAGATAAATGCTGTTTAATTTCAAACCATACCTATTATGAAAAAAATAGTTTACCATGATTAAGAAGTTGTAAGTACTCAATTAATAAATCAAAAATCATCGCTAAAGATCACAGGATTTCGAAGGTTCGACCAATAACACGCGAATTATTTGGTCGACTGATAGAAAATGCCATTGGACAGGTCCGCTCTTATTTCTGTGAAATAAAGATTAAATAAATAAATAAGGTGTCATTTGATAAGTTCTTTTACAATTACCAGTCTCAAGAAAATATTAACAAGTTTAGTATAGTTTAAACTTTTTCAACTGAGCTTATCCACTTAAGAATGCAAAGCCATTGTGTAGGTAGTTAACCACAAATTAGGACAACGAGCTCGCTGTTAATGCAGATAATAACCGCCTTCAAATGTTAACATAGATTATCGACTCTATTTCTTAAGACAATAGACTACAAAATACAGTAATATGATGGCATTTTTTTTTTCATTTTACATTCGCCCTACTTAAATTGTATTGAAGTCAGATTCAAAAAGTTTTGAACTAAACATCCAATGAACAGATACATAGGCGTTATGGTAATAGAGATTCAGGGTTGTGATTCTGTAAACAACGCCGGACGTGCGGACTGTCGAGTGAAACCAAGCGGCGAGATTAAGTAGTCCCGTCAGTGCGAACAAAACACATTGTAGCGCGTGCATTTTCAATTTAGCAGCACGATGGGTCGAACGTATAAGGCTGCTTAATTGAAAATGCACGCGCTACAATGTGTTTTGTTCGCACTGACGGGACTACTTAATCTCGCCGCTTGGTTTCACTCGACAGTCCACACGACCGGCGTTGTTTACAGAATCACTACCCAGATCGCGGAACACTACCGAGTTTATCATACGTGGCGTCTTTAATACGCCACGCTCACGTCACGCAAACGACTCGTGTGTCGATGCCTTAACACATACTATATCCCACAAAACAGTGAAGCTACATTAATTTATACGAGTAGGTATTTCATTTTGCGTAATGCGACTATTATTTCTTGTCTAGTTTCTATTTCCTGCGGTTTCATATCTGAGATATACGCTCCGTTGTCTTTTAGGTTTATGTGTTTCATTTGTGTATGCCATGTACTGGAATGTATTGCCCTGGGGTGCATTTTGTCTTTATGCACTTGACTGAGTTATGCAGGTGCCAAAAATACTGTTATTTTATGGCTCAAAGAAGGCCAACGAGCACCTAGGTCACCTGATGGTATCTTATCTTATCTTATCTTATCTTACAGATAGGCCCTTTCGGATACACTTCGATTTTTTTTTTATGGCATTGAATAGACAAACGAGCACACAGGCCACCTGATAGTAAGTGGAAACTGTGACCCATAGACATTCGCAATCACAAGACTGCAATGCAATCCTAAGACTGCAAATGCGTTGCCAACCCTGAGGCTAAGATGGAATGCCTCTATGCTACTCATTTCACCGGCTGTCTTATCCCCAAACCGGATCACAACAATGCGAACACTGCTGTTTGGCGGTAGGTTAAGATGGTTGGATAAGATGGTGGTAGCGATCCGGACGGACCCTGCACAAGGTCCTACCACCCGCAAAATCTAGAATCTTTTGTACAACCCTCTTATACACCACAAATTTTGGATAAAGCATCCGTCACCTTTTGACAGGTAAATGAGTGCACGTGTCAAAAAGTGACGGATGCTTTTTCTACAGTTGACACGCCATATAGACGCAGCCATATTAAGCCTGCAGCTGTTCGAATATGCAGATTTCCTCATGAGAATTTTCCTTCACCGTAAGAGCATCGGTTAATGCACTTACGTTAGAAAAATTCATTGGGACATACCTGGTGACCGCGGGGGTTCGAACTTGGTACCTTACGATCACGAGTCGACCACTTAAGCCACTAGGCCACCGACGCTCACAAATACAGTTATGACGGTTCAACCTAAATCCCTATTTTGTAGTATGTATGTATGTATGTACGTATGTAAGGGTCAAATCTTGCAAGTAAAATTTGACCCACTTCCCCGTTTCCGATGAAGCTGATAATTTGCATACGCCTTTAGCTCTGATGACAATACAATAATATAATACTATCGAGCTGGTCTGATGATGGAGACTCAGGGTAGCCATAGGAACTCCTAAATTACACATGATAAACCCGTCGTGATAGGGTTTGTAAGAATTGCCTAGACAAGTCAAGATGGAGACTCTGCAAAAAAAGTACAGTCGGCAATAAAAGCTTGTTCCAAAAATAAAGTTTTTGACAGAAACTTATTCTATTTGTAAGAAACAAGGTATCACCTTATTATACCCATGTAATAAAAAAAACATTCACAAATATCACTAATTTTACTTATTTCAACCACTTGGTCAGGAAGCCTCTTAAAATCAACATTTTGTGATACCTAGCGAGGTAGCAGCGTTAAATATTTACACAAGTCATATATCCAATGTATTCACCTTATATCGTTTGGATACAGCTTATTTTTCAACACTCAAAGTAAATGTACAAAGACATTCTGTATATTTAAATCCGGAACCCTTGTCATTTTCTAATTATCTATGAAAGGGCTTTATTAAAAAATAAACCGATGTTTTTAACAAAACGTTGAAAAGGGTCGCTGGGTCAAAGAGTTGTTGCAATAATGATGTAATTACAAAGGTTACAGATAAACCCATACCCTCATTACCAGAGGGGTAGGTACCTCATGACCAGTGATCGGAATAGGTAGTGCAATTTCGGATGAATTACCTCAAACATTATAAATAATATGGATAAGACCCGGGATTCTGGGATTCATATTTTTATAAATAATAAGATAATTATTAAAAAAGGTTTATGATTCCAAGAATCTCAAAATTAAATTGTCTACATAATTTCGTCAGCACCAACTTTGTACTAGCAGTATAATTATTTGTCAAAATTATAAATAAATAACTTTTTTGACCTTACTGTGGGGCTAGGTCAATTTGTGTAATGTCCCGTGATATTTATTTTAATCCAAACACAAACTTTAAAACTTTTCAAAGTGAAAATCCGGGATTGCAAGTTAGATCCATACTAAGCTTACGCACCGAAATCCCGTGAAATTGCACTACCTATTCCGATCACTGCTCATTAACAACAACTCAAAAAAAAAATTGATAATTCTGTACCCAAAGGTTATTGATATCAAAAACAACGTTTTCCAACCACGTGTTTTACTTAGATGGCTGTAACTCCAGCTATGAAAGTAGCGGCCATATATTCGATTCCCGGTATAGGCAAAAATATTTGCGTGATTATCGCAAATACATATATAGTTCATAAGTCTTGTAGGTTTTTATGCATTTGAGTACAGATGTAGTGAATAATCCTTTCCCATAGTTTTTGGTCGGATAACTTCGTATTTATCTTGCTTTCTCAGTTGGCATATTGATGGCTACTGAAGCTAATTGAGAAAGCTAGATAAATACGAACATAGTTTAGTTTAGTTTATTTATTTCATGAAACAAATTACAATATAAGTTTGCATTACCATGTCAAAATTAAAAGTATCGCATCATGATTGTCAAAAACGAATAAGATAATAAAATTAAAATGAATAATACAAATCATTTCACCAATAGGGATCGTCTCAATAATTTAAAAATAACATGAAATAAAATAAAATAACGGTCAAAAATATACAATAGTCACAAAAAAAGGTACAAAAGTTATAAGAAAAATGTCATACACTAGAGCTACAGAATTAATTCCATGTACTCGTCTACTGAGTACAGAGGGTTATCCAACAAAAGGTTTCTCAATCGACGCCTAAATGTTTCGTCAGATGGTTCATATCTGACAAAAAACGATGGGTAAGGATTATTCACTACATCTGTACACCTATGTATCTTTAAAAGAGTGTCAGTGGCCTAGTAGCTTAGAGGGACGGGTGATCGTAAGGTACCGAGTTCGAACCCCCGCGGTCACCATGCACCAATGAGTTTTTCTAACTTAAGTGCATTATCCGATGCTTTTACGGCGAAGGAAAAACATCATGAAAAAAACTGGCATAGCACATTCGAACAGTTGAATCACAATGACAATGTTCATCGTTATATGTAGTCGCTCAATTAACGACGTGCTGGCCTAGTGGGTAGTGTCCCTGCCTACGAAGCTAGCGGTCCTGGGTTCGAATCCCGGTAAGGGCAGATATTTGTGTGATGAGCGCGAATATTTGTTCCTGAGTCATGAAGGTTTTCTAATGTATTTAAGTATATAATTCTCTATATAAGTATTCCATCCAGTCTAGTACCCATAGTACAAGCCTAGAGCTTAGTTTGGGACTAGGTCAATTGGTGTGAGCTTGTGTTCCCTTATATTTATTTATTTATTTAAAAAAATACTATCTTAATCGGGATATCTTTTCGCCACCATCTTAGTCTTCAGGGTTGGCAACGCATTTGAAGTCTTAAGATTGTAGTTTTGAGATTGTAGTTGAGGTTTCAAATGTCTATGGGTCTCACATCCCACTTACCATCAAATAGCCTGAATGCTCGCGTGCCTTCGCCTTGCCAAAAAAAAAACATTAAATAGGTACTGTTGAGTAGTTCCGTTCGCCATCTGTGGTCTCCTTCCACAGTGTCACTTCACCAAATGATACTTTCTGAATCCCCTCATCAGATTCAGATCTGGTGACTATGAGACCGCATCGGAAGTATATTCTATCAAACTAAAAACTGTTCATAATTGACGGAGAAATCGATACATTCATAAAAAAAATACAGTGGAAAGTAGAACCTCCTTCTTTTTTGAATTCGGTTAAAAACAAAGTCGCTTTCTGAATCGTGATGTCTGTCTATATTCTGTACATTCGCTACCTCTTCTTAAACCACGCAACAGATCACAAAAGCTTTTTACGTATAATTATGGTATTACAGAAACACATAAACCAAAGCGTAGCGAGGATGGGTCGCAATTTTATAACATTGGTAAGAATAAAGCAAGGATGCAGAATTTTATCTCATTATAGTTTAAGAATTAGTTTTGGTAGGCTTTTACTAATAGCAGCTTGAATAAAGCTTTATACCTTAATTGTTTCTGCCGAAAGCTTCTCACTAAGGAGCTTATTCGAATTCGTAAGCTCACTAAACAGGTCATTTAAAACAGTGAGCTCATTTAATATAATTTTCAACTCGAAACAAAATGGGAATATTACGTTTTCTACGCTGTAACGTGATCTATTTAATATCTTAGCCGTTCAAACGAAATAATTAAAGTCTATTAACGAAAGAAAGGGAATTACTGAGAAGACGTCGGTCAGTAGAAACGTTTCGTATTGAAAATTGTAGTTATAGAAAATGGTTTAGAAATGTATTTGGTTATAAAATTATACAAATATGGCATTATAAAAACGAACATAGAAATTAATATATTTAGGTACCAGGGTGACGGCACCAATGATGGACACTTTTAGCTGTCAAGTACCATTAACGGACACTTCATTCTTAATTCAAATTGCAAACGATCTCAAATTAATTGTTGCAAAACAAATGAATAACCATTAATTGTCTTCTGTAATTTAATCATGGTCCATTATTGGTACCTTGTCCATTACTGGTTCCATCACAGGAACGATGAAAAAACATAACACACAAGTATAGCCGAAAGGCTTACTACATTTTTGTTTTTTATGCATGCATATCTTATTGTGAATTAAGCTTTATTATTAATTCGAACTTAATGTCTTAATTCCCAAGTCAAATTCCAGTAAAACCCACTAGCGCCATTAATAAGTTAAACTCGTCTTGTTTTTCCTAAAGCAATCGTTTTAGTTTAAATTCTATGGAATACTCTGAATAGGATAATGGAGGGGAATCAAAGAGAGTCGTGAGGCGCGAAATGAGACCGAATCCGGCGATGAGAGACGGGTAGCGTGATGTCGGCTGACGTTTACATGTGCGTTATATTGTTAGGGAGAAGGGCAAACTTGGGCGTTTCTACTATACTAGCTAGCTTCGGAAATAGGTTTGCAATTTTTAGGGCAACTAAATCCCTCTAGTAACTAGTTAGTGTGCCATACTATCATTATTAATTAATTCGGGTGCCTGGTAGCTCTTCAGCAGTAGGTGTGGCTGGGCAACAAAGGGGTTGTAAAATCAATTGAAGGTGTGCAAATTACAGAGCTCTGAATTTGGTGTCATGTAATATCTAATTATGTATTTAATCTGAATATAACATTGCCAAGTGATTGAATTGAGGGAAAAGTAAAGCCAGGTGACGTTACAATTGATCTTACAACCCGTTTGTTCCCCAATCACTGTCACACCCACCGCTAAACAGCTGTCAGGCGCCTGGATTAATTAAAAATGATAGTATGGCACACTAAATATAGGGATTTTCTATTTCCGTAGCTCTTAGATCATACTGAGAGTATTAAATTGTCCAGTCGCGATAGAAAAACCTATGCGTGATTATACCCAATCCCATTTTTTTCGATTCTTAATTTTTCTTTCGTTATGAGGGACTTATTTAAACTAACTTAATATGTTTTTTTTTTCAAACTGGACAATCTCACACCAATTGACCTAGTCCCAAACTAAGCTCTAGGCTTGTACTGTGGGTACTAGACAACGATATAAATACTTATATAGATAAATATATACTTAAATACATTAGAAAACACCAATGACTCAGGAACAAATATTCGAGCTCATCACACAAATATCTGCCCAAACCGGGATTCGAACCCAGGACCACTAGCTTTGTAAGCAGGGTCACTACCCGCTAGGCCAGCGTGTCGTAAAAAAAACTTTAAAAAAACTTAATAATATGTGTTCGTTTAATCTAAATAAGTAGGAGTCACATTGACTCAAATAAAGGATTTTTATTCGATACTTACGCGTTTTTTTGTCCGTAACACAAGGCGTCCGTGTGTATCCATATCACTGTCATGGATAATTCGCGATGAGCTCGCTATGATCTTTTATTCATGCCTTTGTACTGAGAAACATATTATAATATGTGTTTTAGACACGGTCAATGTGACGTTTTGACCTTTAGCTTCGAGAGTTAGAAATTCATTTTAGAAATCTTGACGGACTGCGATTGTGGACAGTTAACGCAAAATAATTATATTTATATTTTAATCGAATAATTAGACAGGAAAATAGTATTTATTCTTAACGGAAGATGAGTGCTTTTCCTATCTAATTACTAGTGCAGAAGTGTCTTTATGGCTATCCTTTTGGAACTGTTCTATTTTATACACTAAGTAGTTTGAATAGTCCGTTATCAAACCATAGACTGTCTTTGTTTATTACACAACAATCCGTTGAAGACGGATCCAAATAAAAACACATATTCGCACTGTTCAAATTCGTAAGGACAAATAACTACGAATATAACAGTAAATGTAGGGTGACGGAAACAAAAATGGACAAGGACCAATGATAGACACTTAGTATTGTGGAGAAGATAATGGCAATTTATTTGTATAGCAAAAATCACTTTATGATCGTATGAAATTTGAATTAAGAATTAGGCGTCCATTACTGGTGCCCGTCAGTTAAAAGCGTCCAACACTGGTGCCATCACCCTAAGTACAAAATTAATCAAACATTAGCCGATGAAGAACAACTTAAAGGACCGTTTAGGTGTTGGGCAAACTTCTAAATGTTTGTTTTCGTGAAAAAATTAAAAAGGTACCGTTGTTAATTTTTGTCCTAAACTATGTGTGCTTTTTTTTAAACCGCCCTTATGTGATGAGGTCATCATTAAGGTAAGTTAATAAGTCCCGTGTGGTTACTGGGTTAGTGCCACTCTACGTCTTCCCGTGGATGTCGTAAGAGGCGACTCAGGGAGTTAAGGCTTGTAGTACTGTTAGGCGATGGGCTTGCAACTTGTCACTAAGTAATACACTGATCTTAGCCTAATTGTGCAAAACGTGGTTACAGAATTATCAACAAAATTTTAGAGTTGTTTGTAATTCTGTAGTTCTGCCTACCCCACTCTGGACATGAAGGCATGAGTTTATGTATGTACTTTTTAACGTGTCATTATAACGTTAAGTTTGAACTACCCACAACTGATGAAATTAAAGCGTTAATATTATCTTTGGTATATTATTATTGTTAATACTATAGTGATGTTATTAATACTGTTGCTATTTCGGATAACAGAATCATATCTTGTTGATTAATGGCTTCGCCTGCAGCACTTTAACAACCCAAATATAACTAAGTATACAGATATAAGCATTTATGTTCCTGTGTCGGTATACAAGGGAAAATATTACTATAAGCCATTGCTGGAGCTTAAGGTGTCTACTTATCTAAAGGACCAGTATTCGAAATTATAATATTATTATTTGGTATTTGACAATTGGTTTTGAATCATTTTTCATGATTATGTAATTCAATTAAATCTGCCGTCCATTATCTAAAAGGCGGCTAAATACAAGAGGGTCATTTTGAGTTATGGCCAAAAAACATGGGAAACCATGTCTCTGAAAACTGGTGAGCGATATCCCTGTACTTTTTTTTGTATACTAGTATTCGAGTCTAGCTCTATTTTATACATATAAATTTGATATGGTTTTCCTTGTTTTTATAGCTCAAAACTTCGATTTTCCTTTTTAGCTATGATACCGTAGAATTTTATGAATTACGTAACATAGCTTAATGGCGGTTAAAGTATGTTTAGCCGCCTTCTAGTTCAGTAATTTAGGTTATCCACCATAGATTGTACAAATACAAAAAAGTTATATGAAAAACATAACTAAAAGGCGGTTACATGATATAGCTGCTTTTTAGCTATGTATGCCTAGTTAATCCTGTGCAAACAGACATGACTATAAGACGGCCATACGACTTTAACGGCCTTCTAGTTTAAAATTAGTGCATATGGCAGGATCTAATATACGTTTTGTATCATCAATGCTAGAGAAAAAGGCAGTTAATTGAAGAACAAATAAAAATAGCTGCTTTTTTGTTATGGATTGCAATCGAAGTATGTTAGTACATCCAATGACTTCGGGTAGTTGCTAAAAACACAGCGAAATTAAACTTAATTAAAACACCATTTACTAAGTTGAAATCAAATTAATTTATACAAAATATAAAAATCTTTATAATAAGGTAACAAATTGCAAAGGTACACTGATAAAATCACAGTTTCAACGCGTAACTTTCTATTGCTTAGCTACTAAATAATACCTTTCTTTAAACTTATAAAAACAAAAAGAGATCAATTGCTCATTCTTAAAATAGAAAGCTGTCATCAGTAAAAACTCTTGGAACTTTAACAAGTAGAATATCAAACCTAATTTCAAAATAAAACCGAAACCTTCTGCGGTTAACAGACATCCAATAACTAATAAATAAAAAGAGGGGTGTTCGTTTATAACGTGTATCTCTATGTCTATGTATTTGAGTGTTTGTTTGTGGCATCGTAGCTCCCAAACAGATGAACCGATTTGAATGCGTTTTTTTTTAAAGCTAGCTTTTATGAAAACCGCCTAAAACCTGCTTTCAAATAAAAATAACCGCATCCGAATCGGTTCATCCCTTTACGAGCTACAGTGCCACAGACAGACACACACACACACTCGCAGACTTACACGTCTCACTTATAACACCCCTCTTTTTTGCGTCAGGGTTTAAAAAAACGTCTTTGTGACACGCTTTATTTTTACCAACTGTACTTGTATCACTTATGACAGACTCGTTATTAAAATTAAAAGAGTCAAATGAGTCTAGTTTTAGACAAGAGGTTTTTTGAGAAGGTAGATCGTGCTACCACTGATAAGAACAATGATGAGGGCTTGCAGCACTGCATTATTGCATAGTCCTACACCTTCCCTGTTTCGAGGAACAAACGAAATTTGGGAGTCTTATCATACCAAAATCCCGATTTAAAAAAATTCTTTGATTTTTTTTCAATACCCCGGTTTTGTTTGGTTTGTTTCAGGAGCGCCAAAGTTCATATAAAATTGCAAGTTAGATTATTGGAACTCCGAAATTGTATCTCATAGAATTTTACAACCTAATGATCACTCTTAATACTCTTCATATTTTTTTTAGTAGAAATGATCGGAGCTTATAATCATCTGAACTTATAACGCCAATATTCATCGAACCGTACATTTTTCACAATTTCTTAAATATCCTACGTGTAGATAAAGTTAAGTTAGGTTGGTTAGATTTATAAAAAATTAAAATCTTTTTGAAAAACTGCTTTATGAGTTGCGATAATTATGACTTAAAAAAGTATGAACAAAAAGTATGAGCAAATTTTTTCGGAGTTATGATGAGTATAGTCACAAATCATTATTTGTATAAAAAATCAAAAGACCAATTTTATATGAGCCAATATGGACGCGCCATTTTGTGTTCTCCCATTAACGACGCGTCTAAATATATAATAATATATTTCATCCGGTAGTCTTATCGGACTAGGTTTAGTTTCATGGGCTCCCCTACTATAAAGCGAGTGGGGGACCAAGCTACAGTAACAAAAATTTACTTGATAGTACTAGCTAGACCTAACTGCCTTTCGAGAAATTTGAACTTTACGTAGACGTTTTTCTTGGAGGCAGCGGCATGGTGAAATTGGCGAAAATCGACGCCCGCGCCGCTTGCGAAGCGACCAGAGGGCCCAGACAAGATGCATTGCGCTAACTATCGTTTATTTTCGTTTAGTTTTTAAACGAATCGCGTCACTGGCACATCACGTGACTTTTCGTATCACATCATCTACCAGTGACGCGATCGGTTTAAAAACTATACGAAGTGAAACGCTAGCTAGCGTAGTGCATCTTGTCTGGGCCCTCAGCTCTTTAGATAAGCACTCCGGCGACTGAATTCGGCCGACGCCGTCAGCCCGACAGGCGAGACAGGGGATAGAGCGACTGCTGCGCGGGGAATTAGTTGCCGCCTTTTAGTTAGGCAATGTCGTATAGCCGCCATTTAATGAAGCAAGAATTGATTTTTATAACTTTGGTTTCTAGATTATAAAACCGTGACGGCCTTTAAGGTATGTATTTTGATAAAAAATAATAAAATTTACATACAATAAGGCGGCTATTGGATTTTAACCGCTTATTTCTTATGTAAACACGGATAGACCGCTTTTTAATCTAGGACCTCTTTTGCAGTTGAATATTACGTTCTTAAGCTATAAGATGGCTTAAGTCCAATAGCCGCTTTTAAGTTGTGGAAAATAAAATAGCTGCTTTTAAGTCTTGTACCGTAACACGTGTTACGTTTAAAAATTGGCAGTTATCGACTTTTAATCGCCTTTAAGATAGGTAAGTGTTAAATAACCGCGTTTTTGGTAGTAATATCCCAAAAAATCTGTATTTAGCCGCTTTTCTGAAGGCTGTATCTCGGTTGTTTTTAAAGATATTGAAACCAAACCTAGATAGATCGATAGCTAATAAGTAGCTGAATCGCCCTGTATATATAACTCAAAAAGGTCGTAAGAGCCTTTAGCCGCCTTTTAGATAATGGACGGCAGAAATATAGTTATGATGGTATTTAGTGTTTGACATCTGTTGGCAGGAAAGTAAAGAAAAACTGATAAACATTGTTAATCTGCTTCACTAAGTACATTTAAATTTTACCAATTGATGAGAAAAGTTAATCCATGTTCATCGACTGTTAGTTCATACATTTTGACAGTTGTTAACGCTCTAATCCTCTGTTGTTTAATAAGCTTTAGGTTAAGGTGACACAGTTCAAATTAAATAATTTATGAAATAGTTTGTTATATAGTAATGAAAATTTCGGAAATTATGCGTAATTTAACTACATAGTATAATACTTACCACATTATATACTCTAATTAGGCTCTAAAATTGTTGGTATTTCGGGTTATTAACACCCACGGTGTATAACGGTTGCGAAAGTGTATTTGTTTGTTTGTAGCTCAAGCGATCGATTAATAATTTGGCACAGGGATATCACGGACAGAAATAGATCAGTTCCCAAAGGAAAAGCAAGAAAGGACTTTTACGTGAATAGAGTCACGGGGAGACGGTAGTAAATATATATTTCAAGAGATATCTTTCTTTATTACCTGTAGATAACTTAAAATAGATATTCGTTGAGGGTTGTGGGATAGGCAGAGCTATAGAATTACCTACAACTCTAAAATATTGTTGATAATTCTGTAACCACATTTTGCACAATTAGGCTAAGATGTTTACCAGCGTATTAGTGACAGGTTGCAAGCCCATCGCCTAACAGTACTACAGGCCTATGTTCCCACTAACATTTAAAAAAAAAAAACGTTATATTTTTTATGATACCGATGACAAAAATATGAATAATGGGAGACCATATAGACTCGTTCTTTAGCCATAGACAATATTTTTGCACAAAATATTAAATAATCACGCAATTTTTCACTTCAAAGCATTTTTAAACCGGTAAAGCCTAAAAAATGTAAATGTAAAACTTTGTAAAACCGAGTCGTAAACCGTCCCTCGCTCGCAGCACATGTCATAATATGTGGACATTAAAAATATGACCAACAAGGCTATTAGGCGGAATTAGGGCTATTCCGAGATAGGTCGCTGCAAATGAGGCCCGATTACGATTCATTTTGTTAAGCTAGTATATAGCAAAACGTTTTATCTTATCTTATCTTTCCCTTTCGGATACACTTCGACCCTTTTCTTATGTGCAATTACCCTGTTAAGTACACCACTCAGCAGTTCGAATGTGCAGGTTTCCTCACGATTTTTTTCTTTCACCGTAAGAGCATAGGGTAACTCATTGGTGGCTGACCGTGTGGGTTCGAACTCGGTACCTTACGATCACGAGTCGACTCCCTAATCCACTAGGCCACTGACGCTCTCTGCAATATGTATTACTATCGTACTTCATTATATCCGTTTATTGTACAAAATGTAGATGTGACTTTAAGTACAAAATGGAAAATCGACTCTTCGAAATTATACGTCAACGTGAAATCAATACGAATTCAGCGGAAAACAGCTTTATGTGAAACAAAAATTCTGCAAAATGATACGTTCTATACAATGAGTGTGTGTAAAACAAGGGCAAACCACTGGAATGACATAAGACCACCAATATCATATCTTAAGACGGTTGTTTCTTTTAAACATAATCTTAAGAAATTTGTTTTATCAGTCCAAATTAAAATCCGATATATAAGCAGTCAGACTGAGTCACACACACTCACTCATATATTATGCATGTTCTCACTTGTTTTCTACAGTTTTCACTGAAAACCAGAGTCATGGTGAATCTAAATACCTAATATACATACCAGTGTTTCCCAGAGGGATAGGCAGAGACCACTTCTTTCCACTTGCTACGATCCAGACAAATTCTTTCGCTTCTTCCACATTTATACATCGAGTCATGCACGCACGTTGGTTTCGGGTACTTAAGTTCGACCCTTCTCCAACATTTCTCCTATTTGACTCGAAAAAGCATGCCTAGGGCGGCCCCTTCCGACCCGTCCACTCACTTTTGCTCTATATATCTCTTTCGTCAATCTTCTTTTATCAATCCTTTCCAAATGACCGAGCCTTCGAAGCATGCAATATACAATCAATATTCTCAATTTCCCAAGGGTTAACTGGAAGAGATACCCTTAAAGGGATAAGTGCGTTTTTTTTATATTAATTGTATAATTCTGGTTTTTCTTTTGTACAATAAAGTATTTATATGTATACACATACCGTGGATACCATTTTGGGCATAAAGTAATCAAAGTATTTATCTTGAATACTTAAGTTTATTTGGTTAAGCAAAGTGTATATTTTTTTCACGTAAGTGCTTTAAGTGCCTAATAAATTTCATTTCATTTACATAGGCTTCCTTTTATCCTGCAAAGATACTGTTTCCGTGGGAAGTGAATTATCTACTCGGACGAAGTCACGGACAGAAGTTAGTCCCACTGTCGTATCCTACTAATATTAGAAATGCGAAAGTTTGTGTGTGTGTTGGTTTGTTACTCCTTCATGATGGAGGCAACTTTGTATGGAAACACACACGAACACACAGCTGAGAGTTAGGTCTTTATTACCATACATATTTTGTCTTAACTATATTAAGGTACAGTGTAAAAAGAATTTTCATTTTAGTCACATGGAGATCGCTTACACCCCGGATACTATCGTTTTTATAAGTTCCCGAGGGAATAACGATAATCGGTATCCACGCAGACAAAGTCGCGGGCAGAAGGTAGTTGCCTACCAAAAGAATCGTTGTGTGTTTGTTTGGTTATTTTTTTTCAGATACACCGCTGAACCAATTTTGATGTAATTTGGTACCTATGGAAATAGCTTGATTCTCGGAGGACATAAGGTACTTTCATTCCTAAAGTTCCAGAGTTCCAGTTCCAGAGGGAATAGTGAGAAACTAATTCTACGTGGATGAAGTTGCGGAAGACGTACGTACGTACGAACGAACGGACAACGAAGGCTTTGGTACCTAGTAGGATCCCGTTTGGATAGAGTCTGACTCGCACTTGATAATAGAGGTATTTTTAGTATTTTTAGTACTTTCTTAGAAGATTCTTGCAATCAACATTTTATAAATCACGAGTCTAAAGAAATAAAGTCACTGATCGAAACAATTCACCAAAACAGATAAGCGGCCTAATCAAATCAAAAGTCTTGAGGCAAAAGTCTAGATTTAATTAAAATAAATGAGCTTAGCCGCCGTATAGACGGACTAACGACTTTCTCATTACCTACTTAGGGTTTAGGGGTGTTGTTGGAATGAGGGCTATCTACTTATCTAACACGTTTATATTGGGATAGTTTTAGTAGACGAGGATTCTAGAAATTTGAGTGAAGATTCCCTAAAATCATTAAATCATCATTTTAATTGATATGGTATAAATACATACATCAATAAGCTCACGCCTTCATTTCCAGAGTCCACTCTGGGCAGAGCTACAGAATTACCAACTGCTCTAAAACCTTGTTGATAAATTCTGTAACCACATTTTGCAGAATTGGGATTGATTGTTCATATTTTTTTATAATTACTCCAACTCGAAAACCATTTCGAGGAATAGGGTTTTAAAGCCGATCTGCATTATTAAGTTCTTGAAATATTTATTTATTTTGGATATTTCGGCAAAAGTATAATTTAACCTTTGTTTGACTTTCGTTTTTGGCTTGAAGCCCTCCTAGGTGCATCTTACGGGTTAGGCGAAAACAGCTTGAAATAGTATGTTTTAATAATTACAATCGCTTTTTTTCATGAGATATCATTTAATTGTTGTAATTTATTAGATAATGCTAACTCAAATTTGAAATAATCATGTCATCCATAAAATGTGAGCTAAATAAATAAAGATATTAAAACAAAACTATTGGGTCAAATTCAAAATTAATGAAAATAGTGTCTTAAAAGCCTATTCTTTCGAATTATAAAGTAAGAACCCTGTTTTTTTTTTTGGTTAATCCCAATGTTTACCAGGTTAGGTTTACCATTAGTGACAGGTTGCAAGCCCATCGCCTAACAGTACTACAAGCCTTTATTCCCTTAGTCGCCTCTTACGACATCCACAGGAAGTCATGCAGTGGCACTATTGTAACCCGGCAACCACATGGGAATATCACTACATAGTATAAAAAGCAAAGTCGCTTCCCGCTGTCTGTCTGTCCTTATGTATCTAATCTTTAAAACTACGCAACGGAGTTTGATGCGGCTTTTGAATAGATATCATAGTTTAAGGGGAAGGTTGTTATATATAATACATTCTGTTTTATGTACGGATGTTACAGAAAACTCACATAAACCGAAGCAAAGCGAGGGCGGATCGCTAGTTTATAATAAAACACAAATAAACGAAGATACTCTGCAAGACATGATGAGCCACGTGATCTAGTGAAGCGATTCCATTGGTTTAAAAACGAAATGCATAGAAACGCTAGTTAGCGTTGTGCATCTTGGCTAGGGCCTCTGATCGATATACCTACCTTTAAATGCGTTTTTTTAACCACCTTTTGTCCATTGTTTCTTTGAAAATTGCTACCACCATCTTATCCTTTTTCCTACCGATAAGCAGCAGTGTTCACATTTTTGTGTTCCTGTGTGGTGATGAGACCATCAGTGAAATTACTAGCATAAAGACATTCTAGAATTCACACGATATAAATATCACAAAAAAAAAACAATGTTCCTGTGGTACGGCAAATTCATTGTACAGTCAACAGCATAAATAAGTGATCATTTCTGTACCTTGTCGCTTTCAATCGTTTCACAATTTTGTATGACATTTCAAACACGACGTTAAAGTGACAAGGTACATAAATGATCACTTATTTATGCTGTTGACTGTACACGATCGAAATAGCGGGTTTAATCAAGTTTATAATATTAGTGAGATTTTCACATTTTTATAATAATGCTACCAAAAAATTCTCAGTTGCCTCGCAATGTTTTTCTTCAAAACATAAGCATTTAATTAGCAATATAAAATTTCAGAAAAAAAACCTATAAAATGTATAAACCTATTTTTACAGGATGTATAACAGGGCATTGGGTAAATTTGTTTGAAAAGTATGGTTTTTTGTACTTAGTGAATTTAGAGGACCTCGAAATACATATAAATATCATTATATAATTTAAGGCATTCAATAATAACGGAGCCGAGATATTTAAGATTTAAGTGTTCAGTTTTTTGTACTAAAATTACACCTAGGTAAGAATATTAAATATCTCGGCTCCGATGCACTTAAGAGTATTACATTACATAACAAAACATGTTTATTTTGAATTATCCTATCATAATTTACCACTTTTACTAATGGCCGCTCACCTTGAAAATGTATGACTTTTACAAATGACAACACTTTTACTTTTACCCAAACCCCTTTAATATAAATTAATGTTCTCTGTTCAATACTACCTACGGAAGTTTCGAGCGCGCACCGAATGTGGATTTACCATACGATATAATTCAAACATTATTCATAAAAAAGTGGGTAGAACTCGGTTACCCTAATTTGCATGTTCGTTGAGATGTGGCCCAAGATACAGGAGGTTTTAATTTACTTATGATAAAAACCCTTGTATGTTATAGACTTAGCTAATGTTCTGTTTTCTTTAGTCTTGCTGTATGCGAATGTCTATGGGTTACAGTTTCCACTTACCATCAGGTGGCCTGTGTGCTCGTTTGTCTTCTCTATTCCATAAAATAACAAGCTTAATTAAAAGGTTTTTTATGTGTTTGTAACAACTCAAGTCTAACAGTAAGTTCATCCATTAATACTTATTGTATAGTGATAGATATCACGTAAAATGTTATAACTTAGAAAAAAACCCTGTTTTAAATATGTGACATCTCATGAGGTTGTTGAGTTGTTTCTGTCAAAGTGAAATGTCACAAAGACGGATAAGGACAAAACATAATTATTTGAAGCACAGATGGTTAGACTTTTATTAACCCCCTACGCACAACCTACGGTGCGGTCTGTGGCACCGTAGCTCTTAAACGGGTGAACTGATTTAGAAGCGGTTTATTATATGAAAGCAGGTTTTCTAGCGGCGGTTCTAAGCTGGATTGTATGAGAATCGGGTAAGGCGTTAAAGAGCTGTTAGCTCAAGAAGTGGTCACTATTATTTTTTATTTATTTTTTATTTTTTATGGCATAGAGAAGACAAACGAGCACACAGGCCACCTGATGGTAAGTGGAAACTGTGACCCATAGACATTCGCATTCACAAGACTGCAATGCAATCCTAAGACTGCAAATGCGTTGCCAACCCTAAGGACTAAGATGGAATGCCTCTATGCTAGTAATTTCACCGGCTGTCTTATCCCCAAACCGGAACACAACAGTGTGAACACTGCTGTTTGGCGGTATATCACCATTATCATTATGTCTCACAGAGAGAACTTCGGGGGCCTAGAGGGTCGACTCGTGACCGTAAGGTACCGAGTTCGAACCCCCACGGTCACCATGCACCAATAACTTTTTCTATCTTAAGTGCATTACCCGATGCACTTACGGTGAAGGTAAACATCCAAAAACGGTTAATAACCGGTTAAATTGCGTTCCCTAGTCGAAGTGTATCCAAAATGCCACCGGTAATATAAGATAAGATAAGGTCTCTCATAGAGTAATATAGGTTCTCGCTCGCCGCTCCCTCTGGTGTCTTACGAACAAACATAGTTCCAAAGTTGGCAGCGGGTAAATTGTTCGCTTGGCGTTTAAGCGGTAATTTACCGACCCTTTGTGTGTGAATTTTTTCCACTGTATTACTTTTCGTCAGTTGCAGAAAACTTTCAAGTTATCGCGTTTTGTTAAGTTACACTAATGTGGAGTAAATGGAGTGTGTTCTGATTACAACAGCTTGTTTTATTACATTATACACAGTTTTACACAATTGAAGGTAGTGAGGAGTACTAGGAAAGTGGAAAAAAAATGGTCACCATAAAGGACCATACCTACATCAAAATGGGCCCAAAACCAAGGAGTTGATGAGGTGTTTTCATCATCATCATCATACCTTCACGCCTTAATTCCCAGAATTATCAACAACTGGGCCATTATTTAAGCGTTTGTTCCGAATCACTTACGTGGTCATATTTTTGTAGAAGTGGCTGCAGACTTCGATTTCGATTCCGGTTAGGTATCTAAGTTTACCGGGCATCTAACAAATGTCAAAAAACGGCATTAAAATATACGCCCGATTCTTTAAAAATATGTCCACAAAAGTGAGGCGGTTGAAACGGTCGAATAATGACCCAACTGTAAAAATTGTGCACAAACATGCTACAATAATTACGAGCGTATTAGTGACAGGTTGCAAGCGCATCGCCTAACAGTACTACAAGCCTTTATACCCTTAGTCGCCTCTTACGACTTCCACGGGAAGACATGGAGTGGTACTATTCTAAGCCGGCAACCACACGGTCTTTTCTATTAATTCAAAGGCCTTTAAGACAATTAACATATCGACCATCGATTCGAGTAAAATCGTAACTAAATTTAAGTGTTTTTTAGACTTTTAAATGGAGAGTTACGTGAAAAAAGATCTACAAAACTGTATTTTTACTTTTTTTAAATATTGAGAAATAAAAAAAATACACAATTTCATAACATCGTATATCGAGGTTTATCAATAGTATTCCACTATAACATTCGAAGAGAATCATTGTACCTAGACTTAAGAATAAAATATTACCCGAAATCGCTCCCAATTGTCGCTATCACCCGCCAGTATAATCGTATAAATAGTTACGATATTACTGTGTCAACGTTTGAGCAAGTACAGAGCACGTAAATGTGGTTACAATATTACTCCGCTTCAAGGGCTTGCGCTATTGGTGTTTCGATTTCACGCGTAAACTGATTTACTATGATTTTATTGGCCCGTTCCTTCCATTTGCATTTTTGAAGACGTTTTACGTACGGACGGACCTGTGACGTGGATTTGGGAGCACGTATGAGCAAGTGTAAATTAAAATATTATCATGAAACGTGGAAAAGCATTAATTAATCTGGTTATGAACCAGAGTGGTGGAGGTAGTAGGTACCTACATATTTATTTACCTATTCCGATCGTATAATTAAACCTTTCATTATTAATATGAATAAAGGTTGATTCGACCAAACCAGAAAAACTTTTATTTCAGAGAAAATCGCCTACTGATACTGAGGATTTATTTATAAATAAAAGTTATTCTGATGGTCGTGTTAGTGAATACCTACTTTCTTTAGTTAGATAAAAAGTCGGTAGAGTACGTAAACAGAAACAATTAGAAACTTATTTCTTGTAGATTATTACGTAAAATTAGCATATTTTTTTAATAATTAGGTCCCAATATGTACGTACTTGTACATACACTTAACGTTTGTTACCTGTACAATATAGGTACCTAACTTCTCGTGCGTGATTTAAAATATTTCTATGAATTGAATTTGATTGAATAGCATTTTTGTACCTAACTTGATTAATAACTGATTTCAAAAAAAGGAGGTTCTGAGTTTGACCCGCATGTATGTAAGTAAGTACATTTCTATCTTTGCAATTCTCTCAAATACTAGCTACTTCACCGATTTGCAAAATTCTTTCGGGAACATAATTCTCATACTTCTGAGATAGTTCTTTGATATAACACACTATGAATTTCATGCGGCGTCGCTTGCGGCAAGCTTGAAACATCACCGATTTGCATTATTCTTTCAGTAGCTTTTTTAAATTTGGTACTTTTGTGTTGGTTTTAATAAACACTATTTTTTATCTGGTAGGCATTTCGTTATTATTAGGTACGTAAAACTATTATACTATTTTAAATAAAAAGGCCGCGATATGTATAGTGGCCTAGGTAACGAAATTAAAACGTAACTACATACATTATTAAGTCTTAACGACATTGATCATTCATTGACACATGTCATGAACATAAATTAATTATCATAAATCTATGCTCATTATTTTATTATTTCGATCTTTTTGAAAGAAAAGGTAATTAAAATATTACGTTGTAAGGGTTAAGTGCCAACGATAAAAATTATGTTTTGTTATCCATTTGTTATTAAATAACTTGATCAAGCCAATGAAAGTGTTAATGTTTATTTCTTAATTACTATTTAGTTAACAACTAGATTAGTCCTGAAATATTTAAGTACTAACGTACCTTACATATGGAGGGTAGTGATTACCAAATTATGGTGTTGTATTACTTTTATTATTTTTTAATTAGTTTTGTATTCAATAAAAAAATTAAACGTGTTTTGTAATTTATTTTTTTTCTTCAATATTCATCAAATTCATTTTTAAATGATCACTTATGATAAAAGCTTATTAACTACTTAAAATAAATAAAATTAATCATTACATTTTGATATATTTTTATATTTTCTAACCCGAGTTACTATATTTTATGACTTAAAATACAATAAAATAGCCGCATATCTGTTGTGAGTAATATGGTAACTTTACATACGATGATATTGGCCTAACAAATAATGGCAAAACATAGAGTTGTAAAATGGTATCACAATATACAATAATACTCGATAGTCGATAACGCAAAAAACGCGTTCGTAACTCGACCTAAAATTTTAAATAAACAGTGTAAAAAAAAATAAAAAATACAGTATTGATGAACATTAAATTTTGAGAAAGAAAATATATACATTTGTGTAAAAACATGAACTAATAAGCAAAATATCGCGGTTTGAAGTTGCAAAATACGTTTTTTCGCTCTCGTGAAAACCTCTGTTTTTGAGTTACGATTTTACTCGAATCGACGGTCGATATCGCTGTTTATGTAAATACAAAAGCACCACAAAACAAAACCAGATATGGTTTGATTTAAAACTTAAAGTTTATAGCATTCCGAATTTAAATGCAACACAAACACATTTTGATTTGTGTCCCTTTTGTATTTAAGCAACGATATATTAAACGGAACTTGGTTGCTTATTTATTACATTTTACATTGAAGAAGCAGTTGTTGTTCTGGTGTAGGAATAAGATAAACGGTGCAATTACTGGCATAGAGGGATTCCATCTTAGTCCTCAGGGTTACCAACGCATTTGCGGCATTAGGATTGCATTGCAGTTTTTAGATTGCAGTCTTGAGAATTGAACTGTCTATGAGTCTTAACCCCACTTACCAAGGCCTAAGTGCTCTTGTGCCTCCACCTTGACAAAAAAACCGGAATGCAAATAACCGGTTATTATCGGTTTTAACCGGTAATTTTTTACACAAAATCGACTAATAACCGGTTAAATTGCATTTCCTAGTCCGGACTAGCCTGTATAAACCAGTAAATGTTGATTTTATTTTAATATTGCACATCCTGTCACACACGTAGCGTTATAATATTCTAAGGTGTACTGTCCACGTAACGTAATGCAGGCACGTTTTCGTTATTTAACGTTAGCCATACGCTTGCTTGCAGCTTGCATAATTTACAGATTGACCTTTCAGTGGTAGATTGGACGCCATGTGGAGTTAAAGCTCCTCAATAGGGTTCTTAATGATGCGTATTGAGGTTCTCTAACTACACACAGCGTTTGATCTATCAGAGTAGACCACCCTGTATAAACTACAAAACTTTGTGAGACGAGTGAATGGCGTTTGCGAAGGTGCTGTACTTTGGAACTGACTTGTCTGCAATCGTCAATTTAAGTGTGGTGAAATATTTATTGTAGTGTAATATTAATAAATATTAGTGTAGTTTTAAGTGATTTTGTAAGTTCTTTCGTTTGTTTGTTTTCTGATTAATTATCTTTAGTGTGGTTAAATACAATGTTGTTTCTATGAAACTAAACACAAAAAGGGCACGCATGGAATTATTAGCGATAATCTTTCCAAATCAAAATAAAAACTACTGAACTACTTTGGCTTAGCCTTGTTATAAGTTTAGTATGATAGATGTGTATTGTAACTAGAAAGGGTAGGGTATGAGGAGTTTAAGAGGAAGTTTAAAATTAACGCCAGTGGTCGAAAAAATTGAAGGTAATAGAATGAATGAATGAATGAATGAATGAATGAGCGAATGAATGATCGAATGAATTAATGAATAAATGAATGAATGAAAGATTTATTCAGTTAACCAAGAGGATTACAAATAGGAATAAAAAAAATATTAATTAAAAAAAAAACAATAATAAACTAAAACTATAAACTAGGTATTTCTAAAACAAAAACAAAAATTGCCATGAGCTTGTCATGGTATGGCCATGTCAGGAGAAGGGATGGACGTCATGTCACGAGAAGAGGAAGATCTAAAAATGAAATGGATGAATTGTGTGAAGAGTGATATTATGAGAAAAAATGTCCGGGCAAGAGCATGTCGGACCATGCTCAGTGTAGGGTTCCGAAGCCGTAACGACAAACACAAAAAACTATCTCAAAAGTCAACATGTATGAACCAATTTTCTATTTAAAGTTATTTGGCGCTGTCTTAGATGATTTTTAGTAGGTATAAACCCGTTGTCGCTCGATTTGTTACATGGACAGTTCGACTCCCCCCGCGCGTGCAGGCCCCCCCCCGTTAACAATTTTTCGATCATAGTTATGTAGTATGTTAGGTATAAACACTTTAGTCGCCTGTATCTCAGGAACTAATCATGTCTGCTTAGCCGTGATAGTTTTCCTTTAAAATTCGTTATATGCGCTTTCGTTGAAGATTTTTTTCAGATTTTTAGTATTTGTAGTTTGGGGGGGGGGGGGACACTTGACTAACAAAAAATAGCGCTTTAAAGCTTAATATTTCATAAACGGATCTCTTAATCGAAAAATTGTTTCCACAAACCCGCAATATTTTTGAAAGACCTATCCAACGACACCCCACACTATGGGGTAGGCAAGAAAAAAAAAGGCATCCCCACGTTACGAGTAGGAGAGGTGCATTAAAAAAAAATATTTAACAAAATTTTATTTTACCACTTTGTTGGCGTGACTAATATGTACATTCATGCCAAATTACAGCTTTCTAGTACTATGAGTCTCTGAGCTAGACTGGGGACGGACGGACGGACGGACGGACATGGCGAAACTATAAGGGTTCCTAGTTTGACTACGGAACCCTAAAAACGGAGAAAACGTTGAGGTGACAGCTAACAGGGATGTGTGGAAGTAAATGACATGCTGCGCCGACCCCAGGTGATTGAGATAAGGGCAAGATGATGATGATGATGATGATGATGATGATGATGATGATGATGATGAAATATGATAGAAGAAAATACAAACATACACAGCTGACGTTTATCTCACACAGACACGTGAGTAAAGTCAGCAGCAAAAGTAACTACGCATCTGAAGAGGTTAAAATGATCTGCACTAGACTCTATTGTCAAGAGAACACGTCGTGTCTAGATCATTTTGAGCATGTTATTCTGCTTACCTATTTTTGATGCTGTACATGTGTCCATCCACTGTACAGATCTTTTCAATTATTCAAGTAATTGGCTAGAAAAGCCAGTTTGCGTAGCGACAAACCTTTTAAATGCAACATATCGAGTTCCAAAGCGGAGCACCTTTTTTAGATCGACTTTTTCCGTTCGGACGTAGTTTTTTTTTGGTTTAGATTTGTATCGAAGAGTTTTAGAAAGTATTTGAATGAGGAATTTAATTAAATCGCTAACGAGATCGGAATTAAGAAATGTTAAAGTCTATAAGATTAACTGAAAGGTCAGTGGTTAGGGGCCTGAAAAAGGCTTGCGATTAATTTAGCAAGTTTTGATTATATCTCTCTCCTTATTTAAGATATTATTGCCATCCCATTCGGTCTTCTGTCAACAGCTTGACTTGCTTGCATGACAAGTTTCTCTTTTATGTGTCCAAAGAATTTCTTCTTGGTCTACCTGTGCGTCTTCTCCTTTGTTTTCTTCTAATATGTTTTTGATCATGTTTACATACGAGAACATACATGTATGTATACACTTTATTTTATAAACAATAAATATAACAATTATGAAAAAAAAGGATCTAGGTACAAAGGCGAACTTGTCTCTTTAAGGGATCTCTTCCAGTTAACCTTTGAGCGATTAAGAAATAATTAATTACAACAAATAAATATCAATAGATAAAATACATAGGTATAAACATAAACACAATATAATAAATTAATATACATAATACAAAAAATATATGTTAAGAACAAGTGTCAAGCCAGAACTTCTTTAGTCTAGATCCGGTAAGAATAATATTTAGGCACGCAAATAGCATTGGTAGTGACGTTAGAAATCTGGACGCGTGCAGGTAAAGACTATTACTTAGGACTTATGAAACAATCATTTTATTCGTTTATAGGAAAATAAATTAGACCTTAACAAATAGTACTTACATACATAAGCTCACGCCTTTATTTCCAGAGAGGGGTAGTATACCTAGGCAGAGCTACAGAATTACCAACAAGTGTCAAAAAAAAACTGTAATTGCATTTTGCACAATTATGCTAAGCTGCTGCTGGTAAAGCGTGTTAATGACAGGTTGCAATCCCATCGCCTGACAGTACTACACAGCCTTTATTCGCGTAGTCGTCTCTTACGAGATCCACGGGTGGACATGAAGTGGCACTATTCTAACCCGGCAACCACGCAGCACGTTTAATAAAGGGTAGAGCAAAAGCCTCTACAATGGCAGCCAAAAATAATGCATTCTTTTATTTTAAACCGCCTGTATAAGACATTCTGTAAGAATTTCAAATTTAAATTCCAATACAAATAAAACGTTATCGGATGTGGACACTAATGAAATTCACAATCAAGAGGTCTTTTATCGAGTCCGCGCGTTGTTGGGAGTCAATTACGTACGACCGTCCGATGGGAGGAAAAAGAACCCTTTTTGTCGAGTATGTTCGGGTCGAGCATCGAGACTAACAGGAAAATACTGGGTATTTTTGGAACAGGAACAAATACCGTCAAGGTTTAATAAGTTTTATGGCTTTTTAGTTAAAGCTTCTACTCGAAATACCTACGGTTATTTATTATTTTTAAACTTTCGTAACCAGATTTGGTACGAAATTTACATATAATTATCAGCATCCAAAAAATAAAACAATGCAAAACTGATTATGTAGTTAGACTATTTTTTAGGGACCCTGCCTACAAAGATAGTATTCCCAGGTTCAGTTCCCGGTCAGAGCAAATTGTATGATGAGATGATGAGTGCGAGTAGACTGAACTGCTTTATTATTGGCCGCCTACCAATTATCGGCTCCATGAACTTTAACATAAGGTGATAGAGACGATAATTCAACAATATCTTAGTACAGTAACTGGTATTAGAGGCCACTAATTAAGTGATTTACCTATTATGTTCTGAGTCTTAGGGCCTACGCTAGCTGACGCGGATTATCCGTAACGGACGCCCGTCTAATAAGAAATGGTATGAACACCGCTAACTGGCGCGGGCGCTTGCGACGGACTTTACTCCGCGCGGGGGGTGGCGGGCGTCCGCTCCGTGCGCACGCGGCGGGCACACGGAGCGGACTAAACTTGTTTCTTGAATTCCGTCGAGCGCCGCAACGTGCCGCGGATATACGCGTCGGACAGAACAGTTGAGACAAAAAAATATCGACACGGAGCGCGTCATATTAGAAGTGCAAACTCGTCCAGTATTGTGGGAAATGAGAAATCCATTATCTACCGGACGGCGGCACCAATATCTACCGGACACGTCTGTACACACTGCGAACCAAAATTATACTGGTAGCGTTAAGGTAGGCGTGCGCCCGTAAGAATATAAGTATTTATTCTTCTTTATAAAAATGAATGCATATCGTTGCCTTCTACTCATAAAACAAGCGTATTACTTATAGTGCTTAGTTTGTGCGTAAGATAGTTCCCCGATTTTTAAAAAACATTAAAAAAACTTTTGTATCAAAATGTAAAAATATATTAGTATTACACTTTTGTTACCCACTCTTCTTCAAACACTGATAATAAACTATCAAATTAATACTACTCAGAGAAGTTCGTGTTGCTACCTTTTGTCTCCATTATCATACCAGCTTAATAGTACCAAATTATTTGTAATCTCATCGGAATAACATAATTATGCTGAATTTATAGTTACCTAATAGTCTATCCCAGGATCAAAATTGGATCAAAACCGACTTTTTTTTTCAATTTCTTAAATAGTTACAAAAAACTGTGTTAAATAAAACCCTATTTATTGATAATGAGTTGGTATTATTTGCCGCCAATTCCAAGCCCATGAAGTATTTGCACCAAGTATTTATACTAAGTATTTACGCAGATTATCACAACGGTGCGGTTTCGATTATTCCGCTTGAGTACGTTCTTGGTTGATTATTTGCCGCAAAATACCTTTTAGAGTAATTTGTACCCGTTTCATTAATATTAGAATTGTGATGACGTATTTTACCCCTCGACGTAGGAAGAGGGGTGATATAAGTTAAACGTATGTTTCTGTGCCTGTGTTTATGACTTTTTGTCTGTTGCATCATAGCTAGCAATTATACTGTTGTCCTAGATGGTACCCTGCCTATGAAGCTAGCGCTGCAGTCTAGGGTTCGATGCCTGACAAAAACAAAAAATAATATGTCTGATTCTGTCTGATTTCTTTGTATTTAAGCAAGAAAAATATGCTTGAAGTCGTCAATGTTATTAGAGATGTCAAGTCATTTGTAACTTTTAGGAAACTCAACCTTTTTGTTGTAGAATGTCAGATTGACTTTGGACCTCAGGTGGGTACCAAATTAAACCTCGTGACTGTATCTCTACATAGTTTACGACAAAGTCACTTCTCACCGTCTGTCTCTCTACAACCTCTCTATCTTTTAAACTACGAAACGGACTTTAATGAAGTTTTCGTTAATAGATAGAGTGATTCAAGAGGAAGGTTTTCATGCATAATAAGGTTCTAGTTTATGTTTGCGTACTACAGAAAACTCATATAAACGGAACCGAAGCGAGGGTGGGTAAAATACTCGAACGAATTCCTTTGAAAAGAACGCCACCTATTCAACATGAGGTCTTACAAGAAATTCCTAGAATAAATCCACCAATACCTAACTCACGTAGCTCAAAGTGCAGCTAGACTAAAGCACGCTTAGCCCTGGCTTTATAAAGAGCTTTACCTTTGTTCCGTTAGCGTGGTCTATTAGCTGACTCACTCTTTCATACATAGAAATTCAATTCTAAGAAAGAAAGAAGGTAATACCAAGGTATATGTGTATTTAGTAGATTTTTCTGGCAAATATAGCGTATTTATAAACATTTTGCATAATTGTAAATGTGGTTTAAAATGTACAGGATGATTCTAATTATCATTCCTTAAAATTACTACATGTGACTCCCAACATCCTGTTTAGTGATACATCATGGAATTATAATATCCTAGTCCCTTAGGGTCGGCAGCGCCTTTGCAATCCTAAGAATTTCGGTCTTGGGATTAAAAAACATTATCAAGTGAAATTTTTCATCGAAACAAGTATAAAATAGGCTTGAGGTGTATCCATTTCTATTAATATATTTAAGTTTGTAATTAACATCCATGGATGGCGAAAAGCGCTTTATCCTCATAAGTTAATTTTAAACGTGAAAAAGAATAACCTACCCACCACAAAATTATAAAAAATATCTGTTAATTTGGTTTAATAAATCTACACAATAAGAAGTCTTTGTATGACCTATTTATTGATTACTGCCTTAGTTTTTAATTTTATATTGTTATGTATGTTATATAAGGTATTTGTAACCATGGAACTCGTTGCTCGAAATAAAAAAATATTATTATTATTAAAGGACCAACATTATTTTTAGTAATCAATTAATGTAATTTAACTTGTTTTTGTTACAATCTGGAGTAATGTCCACATTATTGTGAGAAATTACGCCCATTTGTCCGATCTCTGATTATAACGTGAAAGAAGAACAGGAGAGCCTATTTCTTTTTGCATTAAGCTTCCTGATTTTGATGCAGCCGTATATCATCTATTCTAGATCCTTTTAAAGGCAGTTGGCATTGAAATATACCCGACAGTGGCTTCGTTCCAAAAGGGCTTATTTATTACTAGACCACTAATGCAGTTCCGATCTTATATTTAAGTAAGTACGATCGAATGTGCCTTGGCATCTCAAATTTTACATATGTATTCTGTGGTCTTCGAAGGTTTTATTTTCATGGTTTATGGGTTCTTGGTTTTGACGTTATTATTTGTAATAGGATGACAGGTATTCTGCCGTAATCAAAGAAGGTGGCTTACTGGAGGAGTAAAAGCATTTTAAATTTAATGTAGGTTACGATAGAGTTTACAATGCTTCAACTAATACATTGCAAATAGGGTTACCATTTAGGGATTTGAAAACCTGACAAAAAGCCTGACAATTTGATAAAAGTCCGTACATTTTAGTCACAAAATGGAAACATTACTCACTTAGGTACAGTGGCATGGTACATATCATGTAAAAAAATACCGGCCAAATTTAAAAGCCGTACAAGGTCCGGACATGTTCGGACTAATCCGGACGAATGGTAACCCTACTACAGCAGTATAAACGATTGACTTCTTATCGTTCGGGCACTATATTGCCCTAAGCCAATAGGCGGTATCTGAGACAAAACTACTGCAACAATATAAACCTACCTACCTATACCTACCTAGGTACATATACCTTTTTTGTTTCTGTTTATTTTTGATTTTTTATTTTCTGTTTGTACAATAAAGAGTTTACATACATACATACATACATAAACCCAATTACTAACAAAAGAGAATTAAAATGTACTTTGGTAATTTAATTTGGGATATTTTTTATTGGTGTAGTAAAGTAACCTCACTCGCTTGTAGGCACGTATGGGAGATTTAGGTTTCTATTTTGCCGAGCTAGGCCTTATTCAACTGGGTAAAACCATATTGCAGTTGAAATATTATCATACTATTAAAGTAACGTAAGTACTTATTTTTTATTAATTTTTATGGCATAGAGAAGACAAACGAGCACAAGGTCACCTCATGGTAAGTGGACACTGTGATCCATAGACATTCGCATTCACAAGGCTGCAATGCAATCCTAAGACTGCAAACGCGTTGCCATCCCTGAGGACTAAGATGGAATGCCTCTATGCTAGTCATTTCACCGGCTGTCTTATCCCCAAACTGGAACACAACAATGCGAACACTGCTGTTTGGCGGTAGGTTAATGGATAAGATGATGGTAGCGATCCGGACGGACCCTGCACAAGGTCCCGTTATTTAACTAACTTTAGAACTGCGACCGAATTAAGACACACACAGAATTGCTAATAATGCTCTTACGGGTCAAATTAAACTCGTTGTTTATAAATTCGTCGTCGAGTTTAAAAATGAGTTGTTTAAGAGAATTCGCTGCTTTCTTACCGCCACATAGATTTTCACTATCGTTATTCCATCGAAAACTTTAAAAAAATTCGGGATGAAAAGTAGCCTATGTTTTAATCCAGGGTATAGGGTAAAGTCACCAATGGTCAACCAAAGACCTGTAGTCGGCATCTGCCTATAATTTGTATGAGTGGGAAGAGCACAAAAGATATATTTCCCACTCTTCGAACTTATATAAGGTCGACAACTGATCTCTGGCTGACAACTGGTGCCTTTGCCCTAAGCTAAATCCGTTTTACCATTGCAGCTTGAAGGAGTAACAAACTAATAAACAGGATTGCAAACTTTTTTACGAAGCTTTTACCAATACAAATAATACAGTAAAAAAAATACTGTTTCTGTAGATAATTGGAAATTAAATCATTCTATTTTAAATACGAATGATTGCGTTAAAAAGAATCGAAACAGTGTTAATGTTAATAAGATCCGGCGGGAGCTCGGTAAATTAACAAAAAGATAACAACGAGGCTTAAATAAGGCCCCTGTCACAGTAAACACAAAGGAAACAGTAATAGGGAATATAATAGGACTTTTTTAGAAGCTTTTTTTTAATAGTTCTAAAAATCACACTAATATTATTAAGGCGAAAGTTTGTGTATGTTTGTTTCTTCCTCACGCTGCAACGGCTGCACGGATTTGAATGCAATTTGGAATGGAGATAGCTTATACACTGGATTAACGCATAGGCTACTTTTTATCCCGAAAACTTTAAAAGTTCCCGAGGGAATAACGAACGAAATCTACACGGATGAAGTCGCGGGCAAAAGCTAGTAGGGAATATACAGGACTTTATTCAAAGCTTCATTAAAAGCTGGTTCATGTAACAAACAGAAAAGTTTTTTTTTAATAGTTATAAATATAGCCAATATATAAACCAACAGAGATTAGTACTTATCCCTTTGTAGCAAAACAGAATTTGCAAGACGTCACATGGCGTATCGGATCTCTCTGTCTAAAGATGAATAATATAAACATAAATACATAGACACAAAATATTTGTCCATACCGGTCTAACTATATAAAGGAGCAATTCTTGTGTAGTGACACTTAAGACGTAATACAAAATGTCATTTCCCGAATCTACTCATGATTACAATCAACTATTAATGTGGGACCAACTTCGAAAACGTAAACACAAAATCGACGTCTCCATAAAAATTGTGAAACCAGCTGATTGCTTTTAGTATGGGAGATTAAATTTTTTTCTTCTGGATTCGATATTAGTCCCATAGTAAAAGTTGATCGTACTGATGAGTAGATCTAGAAAAAAAATGTTGTTTTACGTCTTAGGTGTCACCCTGTATATGAAAAATCTGTATCTCAGAAACAACGGCTCGAACGATTTTCATAAAATTTAGTGTGCAGCTAAAAAATACCTAATAAAGCTCGGTCATCAAGGTACTATTTCTCTATAATATACCTAGGTAAGTAGGTTTATCTTTGTCTAACTGCCTTAGTTCTAAACCTGGAATAACCGTGGGGTAGCTAAACCATGCTTTGTCCTTATCTGTCATTATGATATTTGTCCCCGCGTGGTTGCCGGGTAAGAATAGTGCCACTCCATGTCCTCCCGTGGATGTCGTAAGAGACAACTAAGGTAATAAAGGCGTGTAGTACTGTTAGGCGATGGGCTTGCAACCTGTCACTAATACACTGGTAAACATCTTAGCCTAAGTGTGCAAAATGTGGTTACAGAATTATCAACAAGTTTTTAGAGTTGTTGGTAATTCTGTAGCTCTGCCTACCCCACTCTGGGAATAAAGGCGTGAGTTTATGTATGTATGTATAAATGATCTGAATCTCAGAAACGGCTGGAACGTTTTTCATGAAGTTTGCAGCTAAAAAATACCAAACAAAGCTCGGTCATCAAGGTACTATTTCTCTATATATACCTAGGTAAGTAGGTTTATCTTTGTCTAACTACCTTAGTTCTAAATCTGGAATAACCGTGGGGTAGCTTGAACATGCTTTGTCCTTATCTGTCATTATGATATTTGATTTTGACAGGTAATGACAAAGCATGTAAAGCGGTAATTCCACGTTTATAAGTAAGGCGGTAAAAGTCTAGTACAGTCAAGGACTTTAATAGTTAAGCCACTATGGAACCCTGTCGCATAACGTTGATCATTAATTTTAGCGTAATTTCTTTCATAATGGTTTGACGCTGTCATTATAACAGTGGCTTAGCAATTAAAGTCCTTGACTGTACCTATAGGTACAAGTCTAGTGCTTAGTTTGCGTCTAGGTTTTGTGTTCTCTTGTTACATTAGTTTTATTGAGTTCACAAGAACTGCTTATTTGTTCAAGTAAAACGTAAGGTAGTCGAGGAACGCAATGAGATATAAAATCGCTTAGCAAACTCTTACAAATCGAAAGCCAATGAAGCGAAAGCACAACCCTACTTTAATTCGGTTGCTGTCATTGTAGTTCTAATAAAGGTGGATAAGGTATAAGCGGTAGCGATTATTATAAAAACATGATGTTTGACTTGTTTCTCCACGAACATTATAACGTGAGTAAGTGGTCTACCAGTTTAGACATCGCCAAGGTTGAGACTTGTCACTGTCATAATATTTTCGCAATGGAAAATCGAACTTGTTGTATCATAACGTGCAAAAAAACTTCAATCGTAGGGTGGTAGACCACATTTTTGGCCTACTTTACGTGATGCAGGTATGTATTTTCTTACAAAAATATAAAAAACACAGTTCTGATAGCTAGCTTTTGTTCACCTTTTTCATTTCTTTTCATAAAAAAGTACTTATGAAGTTAAGGTTAAGACTCTTACTTGAGTTACGCCCACTTGCGTGGACCAGAGTTAGCGTCTTAACCAGAGGTTAGGCGGCAAACCACGAACAAAAGTAGACGCTTAACTCTGGGTTAAGGGCTAACTCTGGTCCGCGCAAGTCCGCCTTAGTATGTACATAATATTTAATGTGTTCTCTTTATTGTACAAGAATAAAACAAGTACAAAGGCGAACTTATCCCTTCCCTTTTCCTTTAGCAGGTTAGTAAACGACAGATTCATATGAAAACTGCCATTTTAATTCGAGTAAGAGCCACTTGCACACAGAATTTAACACAGGGTTAAGACACTAACTCGAGTTAAACTGACAGTTTTCGTATGAATCTGACGTTTACTAACTCGAGATAGTGTCTTAACCCAGTGTTAAGTTTTTGGTGCAAGTGGCCCTTATTGTCCTAACATTCATTTAATTCCGCTTTTAGTTCACACCTTAAGCCCTCGCAAGGCGGATCGACAAAGTGGCTATTAACCTCATTATGTGTTCCGTTCGCATGTGGATTTTATTCCTTCCAAGTTCCAGAACGATCGATTAGCACTCTGTAAGGCTTGCGGAGATTCTGTTTATGAACCTTAATTACGTGGGTTAAAGGTTATTTTTAAAGTTTTGTGCGAGCTTATAAATATATTTTTTGTGTATCACTGAAATATTTCACTTCTGTTGACACACGTATCTAATACTTCATTATGTGACAGTTGCATAATATCATTTTAAGCAACTGTCACATAATGAAACTGAAGCCGCTTTTTGTACAAGTGTAACATGTGTGTTTCTTTAAAATATTTATTGTGTTCTGTTTATCAAGTAAGTTAAAAGTGTAAAAGTCATTTATAACAACACTTTTGGCTTCAAAAATTACGAAAATAAATTATTCAAAGAAAAAAATCTTCAAATGAACAAAACATACCATTTTAGTAGAAAATAAGACTTAATTTACCACTAAATACGCAGACGTTACTAAGATGAGAGATGTTTTCATTTTAAGTTTAATTGAGACTGACTATGATTGAATTTGCAACAAATTTGATTTCAACTTGAGCCATTTTCAGTCTTAAACCGCTTATAACGCTCTACGATCTTGAAAATGAATATTGAAGTAGAAAATCGGATTTGTACAGTCACATTGAATATTATTAGAGTAATTTGCTTTAGTAAGGAAGATTGAGTTGATACAATTATCAGTATAACATAAATTATGTTTGCATAAGAATATACTTAAATGTTAATTCTGAATGTTTGTATGTATGTATGTATGTATGTAAATACTTTAGTGAAAAAACAAAAGAGATAACAATTATAAAATAGACAAAAATATAACAGAGATGTACAAAGGCGAACTTATCCCTTTAAGAGATCTTTTCCAGTTAACCTTTGAGCGATTGAGAAATAATTAATTTACAACAAATAAGTACATCACTAAAAGTAGTTTCTGAAATAAATAAATATACATAATAAACAGGAAAAAAAAAAGTTTAAGAAGAAGTGTCAAGCCAGACTGACGACGTGTTGGCGACGCGCTGGCCTAGTGGGTAGTGACCCTGCCTACGAAGCTAGCGGTCCTGGGTTCAAATCCCGGTAAGGGCAGATATTTGTGTGATAGCGATATTTGTTCCTGAGTCATGGATATTTTCTATGTATTTAAGTATATATTTTAGACATGTGTAAGTAATGCGCGTAATATTATAAATGTCATATCACTCGAACGCGTGATATTTCAGTACACATCACTCCGAGAAATCAAGCATCACTCGAAACATTACAGAAAGCTAGCAAAGCCTCCAATAATGTATCAAGTGAATTATATCCAAATTAGTACTACTTAAGTATATTATTTATTTTTATTACTAGACAAAATCATTTTGCTAGCAAATTTAAAGTTTCACATTACATTATTGTAATAAAACAACGCGTAATAGATCGATGCACCGGTATGAGATGGCCAAGTCCAAAGACACGCGCTGCGTATTGTAGTTGATCTCTGTGATGTTGTCATCTCGCGCGCGCTGCGTGTTGTGGCGCATTGTGGCGTATATTCACGCACAATATTCGGGTGATGTTTCGAGTGATGTGATATCTCAGTGTAATATTACGTTGTGGAAAAAATGATGTGATATACCATTACTTTCCGAAGCACTGTTTCGCGCATGTCTAATATATTTCTCTATATAAGTATTTACATCGTTGTCTAGTACCCATAGTACAAGCCTAGAGCTTAGTTTGGGACTAGTTTATTTGCTGTGAGATTGTACCCTGATATTTATTTTAAAAGAACTTCTTTAGTCGCGATTTAAAAGAATCTACACACAGCCACACTACGCACAGACAAATATGTAGCGAATCCACAAGTTCAGGAGGCGTTCCACTTTGTTGAGCAGCGTCGCTATTGCCTAACGCATTCGCAATAAGGCTCTTTTTATATCGCTACACGTCCGTCCGTCCGTCCGTAATTTAAACAGCCGTATCTCTTAAACCGTAATAGTAGAGAAGCATATTCAGCAACGCATTTCCGATCTTAGGTTTGTAGTCTTAAGATTGTACTCATCGCTGCGCGAAATTTTTATAATTACTGATCTAAAACGGAAAATGGATGAATAACTTTCTATTAATAATTATTATTTCAAGCTCTTCCGAGGCAAAAGCTTTAGTTAATTGAGAGCTTATTCTTAATATTCAAGATTACAACGTTTGATGATGAAAAGCTTTTAGTATACATCCATTAATAAAGTACAAAAGTTTATATAATTATTATGAATCATAATATCGCTTCGTATGGAAACTCTATTTTCGTCGATTGAAATAACTAAGATATAGCAAATGAATTAATTCTGTTCAAAAGGTTTTACCTGAATTACGAAAATCATGCATTTTTCTATGTGTAAGTATATACAAACTAAGTCAAAAACACCACAAAATCAGTCAATATAATTATGTTTGATTGTATCAGTCAAAGCTAGAGGGCCATCATTCTATTTACAAAGACAAACGATATTAACTTTGATCTGTTATCGCATTGTCAACGTTATGATAGCTCTTATTTACTTAACAGTAATGGTGGCCGAATTAAAACAATACCATAACAAGTCAAAAACAATATAGTTTAACTTCGTAGAATAGATGTTGTAGCGGATTTTTGCTACGAAGCGTAACAACGCTGCTACGTGCTACGAACGCGTAGCAAGTTTTTTATCGGCTTTCTAAACGAACAGAGTGTGTGTCTAAAATATAAGTTTAATATATATTTATTCTATATAATCCATAAAACTGTGTCACGTCTTGAGTCAAATTGTAAGGATTGTCAAGTGAAATGCCACCAGAGCTATAGTGAGCTAGGGTTCTATTTTTTGGATTATACTCGTACTTAATGCATAAAATAAATAATAAATATTTACTAATAATTATATGTGAAAGTAAAACATGTCTGTTTGTCTGTCTTTTACGCTTTCACGACTAAACCGATAATCCGATTTTGATGAAGTTTGGTATGGAGATAGTTTAAATCTCGACGAAGGACATAAGTATATTTTACTCATAGACATAGTCATTTCATAATAATTTATTACAAGAACATATATAATTGACAATAGTTCAGATGCTCAGCTATACAATTGTACGTAAAACAGTTAAATAGAATATAAACTAGTTTAAAGTTAGAGACAAGCTAACATTCTAATATTATAATTAAAACTAATGATATTAAAATTAATGATACATTTAGTTATATTAACTGTCGAAGAATTCATTTAAATTATAATATTTGTTATTTTGTTGTTTACCTGTGTTGTTTTTAATGATGCTGTATCTCTGTAATGTTATTGTTTGGTGTACAATAAAGTGTTTTGTATTGTATTGTATTGTTTAAGGCCTGATCTTCAAATAATATTTTAGTTTTCTTTCAAATACATTTTCAAAACTAAGCGCGTTTCGCCATGAATCGCATGTTTGGCGGGAATATAAATGTAAGTATGTTAGTTGTAATTTGAATAAATAAATAAATAATAAATGATATATTAAACTGTAACATCGTGAAGTACTTAGAGTACTTATTTATATTTATATATATCTTTACTTTGTTTGATGTCATTATGAACATTATTATAGGTTTTAATGCCATGTGCTCATGAATCTCTTCATACACGCTATTTAATTAAAATAACAAAAATAAACTAATATCAATAAAAAAACATACATTGCCTAAAACTCCTAGTTGATATTTCCTCAATATTATCCCAGTTGATATTTATTCAATATTATTACAAGAATTCTATCTCATTATTCTTTTTTCTGATTCTATAGAATCTCTGTTTTTGCGGTATCGGGGGAGCTCAAAGAGATTTGAAAGAATCTGCGTTAATAGCGGAATCCTTTTATCATTCCGGAATGTCCAGCAATTAAGAGAGGCCTGGAATCTTTTTACGGGCTGATTTTGTTATTATTTAAGTAATGGGTCATTTAAATTAAGATTTAATTTCTTTCTAGACGAGGGATTATACTTTGTACATAACTAGTTGTTACCTGTGCATTCATTCGCGTTTCAATTAAAGTTATTCCTAAATAAACTTAAAAAAAATCCGGAATGAAAGGTAGCCTAAGTGTTAATCTAGACTATAATCTATCTCTGTGCCAATCCTGAAAACGCCTAAAAATTGGTTTTCGGGTTATAATACGCAATCCGAAAATCTGATAGAGAATGGCACTAAACGGAACTAAAACATATTTCAGGCGCCTGAAAACAGCGGCAAGTTGATCAAGCTTTCCATAATTTGGTATGTGATAGAGCTACCTCTGAAAGTGTCTGAAAATATATTTCAGCTTGTTGAAAACGCTTCTAAGGCACCAAAATCCACGACTGAAAATTAGACGTCAAGTGAATAACATTCTAACAACTGCTCCGGCTTTTAAACGAAATAATAATAATAATAATAATACATTTAGTGAATAAGACAAAATTATACAAAAGTATCACAAAATAGTTTGTACATAAAAAAACAATTGGAGCAGCTGGATCTTAAATTAGGATTACCCTGTACAGTCACGAGATTTAATTTGGTACCCACCTTAGGTCCAAAGTCAAACTGTCATTCTACAACAATGAGTTTCCTATAAGGTACTATCAGCCCAATGGAACCCTGACCCACCATAGAACGGTGTCACAGTGACAGTATAAAATAATTTGTTTGACACTTCTTATGACTTGAATCATAACGTCTCTGTGACACAGTTCTATGGTGTGTCAAGGTTCCAATGGTCTGATAGTACAAATGACTTGACATCTCTAATGACATTGACGACTTCAAGCATATTTTTCATGAAATGACCGTACCATAACAAGAATAAATCGTAATTTAAAATTACCGGCTAATCATAAATTATTCAAAAACCGTTCGTTATCTGCCAAATGACGTAACAGAAGTTAACTAAACATTCCTTCGTAATTTATCTGTTTAAAGAAGACTCGTCAGCCAGCGAGTCGTGAAACTAATCAAATCCCCAAACTCGGTCTGAGCTAACCACAGACCCACTATTCGTTGTTGGACCAATACACGAGCCCACAACATAGCACACAGATTAAAACAGTAACTGGAAGGACTAAAAGGAAATGGGAACTTGTGTAATACACTGTGTTGACAGCAGCTGCTGTACGTCCACTCACTTTCGATCTGTATATCTCTTTCGTCAATCTTCTTTCATCCATCCTTTCCAAATGACCGAACCATCGAAGCATGCCCTTTTCCATCTTCTTTTATTCCGCATTTCTCTCTGACTTTTTCATTCCTTACTCTATCAATCAGTTTCACACCACACATATTTTTGCGGGTGGTAGGACCTTGTGCAGGGTCCGTCCGGATCGCTACCACCGTCTTATTCATTAACCTACCGCCAAACAGCAGTGTTCGCATTGTTGTGTTCCGGTTTGGGGATAAGACAGCCGGTGAAATGACTAGCATAGAGGCATTCCATCTTAGTCCTCAGGGTTGGCAACGCATTTGCAGTCTTAGGATTGCTCTGCAGTCTTGTGAATGCGAATGTCTATGGGTCACAGTTTCCATTTACCATCAGATGGCCTGTGTGCTCGTTTGTCATCTCTATGCCATAAAAAAAAAATATATTGGTTCCCATACAAAAATCCTAAAAATGTAGCATTTTTTCTGCCTACTGTACCGAGTAAGTTTCACGAGTCTGACTCACACTTGACCGATTTTTAAGCAAGCACTTAACCTCAAAACTGGTTAGTACACTTGTATTTTATCCCTACTGCTGTCTTCGTGACTACTGTGGGCAGAGCTACAAATTAATCCTCTCGGTTGTAAACATGGCCAAGTCCTGCATTCATTCCCCTAAGTGCACTCCTGGCGTCTAGTCAAGTGTACTACAAGACGTATGATTTGGTATGTGCTTAGTACAGTACTTACGACTTGGCAAGTGTTGTAATAGTACGTTGGTAGTGTTCGTACTGGCGCTAAATAAATCCAGAAAAAAGTTATTTTGTTCTTTATTGAGCACAAGAAATTACCTAACTTCGTATGATAATATTTCTATTTTTATCTTTACGAAGTATAAAACAAAATCACTAAAAAACCTTTCTCTTTAATTACTATAGTTGCGTATGTACGCTACGCAACTATAGTAATTAAAGAGAAAGGTTTTTTATGTATAATAAATTCTGGGATATGTACCTATCGGTGTTACAGAAATTTACATAAACCGAAGCGAAGCGAGGGCGAGTGGCTTTTGGTAATACGAGTATAAAAGAAATCCGCGTAAGAGAATCTCTGACCATACCTACACCAGTCAAAATACGTGCCACATGATGATATATGCAAAAAAAATATCTTAGTTTTTTTTTTCTAAAATACAGTATATAATAAACGTACATACATATTATAGACATAAACTAAATATATACAAATACGCGACTATGACAGATTTATGATATCTAAGGCTCGACAAGAAAACTAAAGAGAAAGAGACGAAGCTGTTCCTTAAAACTATACATTGCAGTTAGCGGGATTTTTGGTATTAAGTCATTCATTATACCTCTCAACATTGAAGTTAAACAACGTACAGGAGTTCACTGTACTCGAATAATAGATGTTTTCCGAAGTAAAAAGGACATATGCACAATTTTATAGTCAAAGCAAATTGAACCCTGTGTCTTAAGAATACATTCGCGATTTTATGAGACATACGCCCTTTTTTCTAATGAGGGTAGAATAGATGTTTTCCGAGTCGATTCGTGAAAAGGTAACGGACTCATTCGAAAGAAAGAAAAGACATTCAATCAGTTAATGAAAAAAAATACGTGTTCAAACAAAAAATAAGGAAAATTTAGAATAAAGACCTTAAACGCTTTTAGAAGCCAGTCACGAATATTTAAATATTGTTTTTCTAAACGGTGCTCATGTTATTGGACGGAAATTCTATCGTTCATAGATTTGTTTTGCGTAGGTACCAATTTGTGAATCAGTGTATGAAAAATCAGGAAGAAAAAAAAACAGTTTCTTATTGCTTCTCTATTAGTGAAACAACAATAACTATTAAACAGATACATTTTAAGCAGATATTTTTTTACGGCTTTCTTCTTATCAATCAAACTAAATAAATAAATAAATACTAAGACAATCTCACATTACATTGACTTTTTTTTTTAATTTAGTTAATGGCTTTCACATCTGTTAAGGTGTATTTCGCCAATGTCAAGTTATTTATTTATACACACTTCCACAGACTTATTAGAGCAATAAGTCCGTGGATATCACACGCGAAGACAATTGTTCGGTAAAAGAGAATTTTCTCCAATGGACTAAACAGAAGCACATGGGGTTAGCTCCACGCGCTTCTGTCAAGTCCATTTTTTTAAATTACATTGACTTAGTCCCAAACTAAGCTCTTGTGACATTTGCATCTGACAGAAAGTGACAAAGCATGGCATAACCTATTCCAAGCCTCCACGTTTATAAGTAAGGGGTTTAGGAGCTACGACGCCACAGATACATACACACATACTCACATTATTTCATAACAGCCCTCTGTTTGGGTTAAGCAATGCTTATACGACTTTTTTCTATCAAACGCTCATAATTCACTGCTAATTGACGGCGCGCTGGCCTAGTTGGTACTTAGTGTGTCCCTGTCTACGAAGCTAGTGGTCCTGGGTTCGAATCCCGGTAAGGGCAGATATTTGTGTGATGAGCGCAAATAATTTTGTTCCTGAGTCATGGACGTTTTCTACGTTTTTATGTATATATTCCCCTATATAACTGTAACTATATTCTATGGGCTTTCAAGTCTGAAATAAATGAATTGTATTTTATTATTTTATTTAATTATTAAACAGATATATACATACATACATTAAATCACGCCTGTTTCCCAGAGGAGTAGGCAGAGACCTTGTTCTTTCTATTTGCTACGATCTTGACAAATTTTGTTTCGCTTCTTCCACATTCATACATCGAGTCATGTACGCACGTCGGTTTCGGGTACTTAAGACTCGGCCCTTTTCCAGTATTTCTCCGATTTGACTCGAAAAAGTACGCCTAGGGCGGCCCCTTCCGACCCGTCCACTTACTGTCGATCTGTATATCTCTTTCGTCAATCTTCTTTCATCCATCCTTTCCAAATGACCGAACCATCGAAGCATCTTGCCCTTTTCAATCTTTGTCACTACTCGTATATCTTCTTTTATTCCATATTTCTCTAAACAGATACATTTAGAGCAGATATGTTTATAACGGCTTTCTTCTTATCAATCTACATAATTAAATAATAAAAAAATACCACGACAATCTCACATTACATTGACTTAGTCAAAAAATTAAGCTCTAGGCCTTTACTACGGGTACTAGGCAACGATAAACGTACTTATACAGGGTTATTGGTAATTCGACGTATTCCCGTTAGGAAGTGATAGGGGTGACTATTTGCGGTAATTTTAACCCCCATATGCATTATGCAAAAGTGAACCATTTTTGAGTTATCATGTTTTTTAGCTTTTTTCAAAATAAGTCAAAAATGCAGCATCAAAAATTTATTTAAAAAAAAGTATCAATTTAAATCAATTTTTTTCTTCTGATTTATAAAAACGATAAAATTCTGGTTATTTATCAATATTAAAACAACAATTATCGGTCCAAATTTAAAAATGCGAGACTAAAAACGATATTATTTCTAGATTTTTTAGATATCTTTTGCCACTAAAATGCCTTAAAAACAAAAAAATCGTTATGCAACTTGGCTTGCAGATTAATTTAAAAACATAACCGTTTTCTTAGCTCTCCAAAAATGCATAACAAATAGGAACTTATTTCAAAGAAACTGAAAAAAAAATGATCACAAAAGAAGCAGGCGGAAATTTGGATTCGAACTAAACACAAGGTAGTTCTTTAAAAAATCCCATAAAATTAATTAAAAACAATACCCAATGTCAATAAAACAAAAAAACTATTTTAAAATAATAACCAGTAACAGTTTAATAGTAATAACAATTAACAATTAATAATAGTAACAATTAACACATTTTTTTATTTAAAGTTCTTGCTCGAAGTGACTTCCCCTATTGCGTACGCAAAGTCGCATTCTTTTTCTTAGTTGTGACTTAACTACCGAAGTAGTCAAATTATTACGCATTGCATTTGCTGCATTTATAATTCTCGTCTTGAGTTCTTCCGCGGATGACACAGGCGAGAGGTCGTAAACTATGGATTTCATGTGACCCCAGACATAGAAATCAACCGGCGTTAAATCCGGACTTCTCGCGGGCCACGGGAATGGGTCCTCCTCGCCCTATCCAACGATTAGGAAAATGGCTATCGAGCCATCGCCTAACATTGACACCAAAATGTGCAGGATATCCGTCTTGCTGGTATATCATGTTTTGCCTTGTAGCCAAAGGCACGTCTTCGAGGAGGGCAAACATTTCATTTCTCAAAAAATGTTCGTAAGCTGCAGCATTTAGATTGCTCGGTAAAAAATGTGGTCCGATTAAATTGTCGTCAACTATTCCCATCCACACATTGACCGAAAAACGGCGTTGCGACCCTTTTGGCCTCTTTTTATTAGGATTCTTGTGCACTTTCTCACTCCAATAATGTTCATTATGGTAGTTAGTAATCCCATCTTGATCGAATCTGGATTCGTCGGTCCATAGGATTTTATTCAAAAAAGACGCGTCTTCTAAATCCGCATTTAACATGAATCTACAGAAAGCAACTCTCCTTTCAGGGTCCTCTTCGTGAATAACTTGCACAGGAGTATAATGGTAAGGATAGAATCCTGCATTATGCACTGTAGACCACGCTTTCCATTGTGTTACAGAGAGTCGTGTGGCGACGGTGTTTGTCGAAATTGTTGGTTCATCGATAAATTCTTGCTGAATATCCTCTTCGTAATTAACAACATGGACTGGGGGTCTTCCGGCATTAATTTGTCTTCTCTGAACACAACCAGTTTCTCGGATTCGCCTATACACTCCATTAAAAACGGATACATGGGGTAACCGGCGATTGGGAAACCGACGCGAATAATCATGACGAGCAGCTTCACTGTTACCGTTGCAAAAGCCGTAACAAAACATTACATCGGCGTATTCTTCATTTGTGTAATTATGAAACATCCGTTGTTCATTTTGATCAAGCTCTTCCATATTTTAATTCAAATTAAAAATTAAACTACAGTCGTGAGTGTATTTACTCCAAAAAACACGGCCCCAATTTGTGTAACAAAACCAATGCACGTGTGAAAAGTTTTTGAAAAAAGAACTCTTTGAAAACTTTGTTATTTTTTTTCTTAACCTGCCAGTTTGCTACCGGCATTAGCTTAGGTACGCATAAAAACTATTTGCAAGATATTCAAACAGTGATTTTAAGTTTAGTTCGGATACAAATTTCCGCCTGCTTCCTTTGTGATCATTTTTTTTTCAGTTTATTTGAAATATGTTCCTAGTTATTATGCATTTTTGGAGAGCTAAGAAAACGGTTATGTTTTTAAATTAATCTGCAAGCCTAGTTTCATAACAATTTTTTTGTTTTTAAGGCCTTTTAGTGGAAAAAGATATCTAAAAAATCTAGAAATAATATCGTTTTTAGTCTCGCATTTTTAAATTTGGACCGATAATTGTTGTTTTAATATTGATAAATAACCAGAGTTTTATCGTTTTTATAAATCAGAAGAAAAAAATTGATTTAAATTGATACATTTTTTTTAATAAATTTTTGATGCTGCATCTTTGACATATTTTGAAAAAAGCTAAAAACCATGATAACTCAAAAATGGATAACTTTTGCATAATGCATATGGGGGTTAAAATTATCGCAAATAGTCACCCCTATCACCTCCTAACGGGAATACGTCGAATTACCAATAACCCTGTATATAGAATTAAATATTTAAATATATAGAAAATACCCAAAATTCAGTTTTTTTTAATCATTATCATCATCATACCTTCACGCCTCAATTCCCAGAGTGGGGGCAGAGCTACAGAATTAACAACAAATCTAAAAACTTGTTGATAATTCTATAACCACATTTTGCACAAACAGGCTACTTTTTTTTTTTATCTTCGTCCAAATAAGTCTTACCCCCTTACTTATAAACGTGGAATAAGCTTGGAATAGTTTATGCTATACTTTGTCCTAATGTAATTGTGACGTTTGCATCTGACAAAAAGTGACAAAGCATGGCATAACCTATTCCAAGCCTCCACGTTTATAAGTAAAGGGTTTAGGAGCTACGACGCCACAGATACATACACACATACTCACATTATTTCATAACAGCCCTCTGTTTGGGTTAAGCAATGCTTATACGACTTTTTTCTATCAAACGCTCATAATTCACTGCTAATTGACGACGCGCTGGCCTAGTTGGTAGTGTCCCTGCCTACGAAGCTAGCGGTCCTGGGTTCGAATCCCGGTAAGGGCAGAAATTTGTGTGATGAGCGCAAATATTTGTTCCTGAGTCATCGATGTTTTCTATGTTTTATGTATATATTTCTCTATATAAGTATTTATATCATTGCATTATTAGTACAAGCCTTGAGCTTAGTTTAGTACGAGGTCAATTGGTGTGACATGGTCTCCTGATATTTATTTATAATAGTTTACCGATTGTTCCTGAGTAATAATGTAACAAACAAACACACTAGTTCCGGAAGTGAAAATTTAGTGAAATCCGGTAATAGGTATTTACGCGACGGACATTTCAAGTCACGTGTCACTTTCATAGATTTGAAACAACCACAACCTGATTGTGTTTTGTGGTTTGTGTTATCCAACACTCGCATTATCCTATTATTTTTCCAAGCATTGAGAAAATGTGAATGATTGTATAATCAAAAATTATTATTGAGGATCGTAGGGTTTCGAAAATTCTATCAAAATCATGCGTTAGGTGTGTTATGATTAAAAAACGAAACCCCCATAGGGTTACTGTTCGGTCAACGAAGTATTTTTTGTTGAAAAATTTCTCCGATTTGTTGACATTAGTGTGTGTGTGTAAGTATGTCTGAGAGAGAGAGATGAGACTGTGATTTTATCCTGAATTTACGTATAGGCTACCTTTTATCTTGAGGAATATCCCGTGGGATGATCATTAGAATGAAAAGTGTAGCGAATTACAGATTATACGCAGACGAAGTCGCAGGTAGAAGCTATTAGTACTATAATCAAAACCGGATATAGTTTTACTATGGTTTTATATCTATTTAGTCCCGTGTGGTTGCCGGGTTAGAATAGTGCCACTCAATGTTTTCCCGTGGATGTCGTAAGAGGCGACTAAGGGAATAGAGGCTGTGTAGTACTGTTAGGCGATGGCCTTGCAACCTGTCACAAATACACTGGTAAACATCTTAGCCTAATTATGCAAAATGTGGTTACAGAATTATCAACAAATTAGTTGTTGGTAATTCTGTAGCTCTGCCTACCCCACTCTGGGAATAAAGGCGTGAGTTTATAGTTTTAAACATAGATGTAGAAAATATAGACCCGTGTAGCCAAATGTCAAGCGTACCACCTTTTTCTTTTGTGTACAACACAACTTGTAGCCAATATTATTGATAAAGCGCACCACATGTTGACACACCTAAAAAGTGGTAGACTCGCTTCAATCGAAAGCGGTCATATATAGACGACTTTTTTTAACGAAGCGCATATTCTGTAACAGTTGCGAAGAATATTCTATAACACGTTTTTTATACTCCCTTTGTGCTTTCCTACCTCTTAGGTTTTAAATAAAAACAAACAAAACATTCCTGTACCATTTATGTTTACGTCACAGACCGACAAACACTGTCACCTTTAGAATCATTCCACTCCTAAATTTAATGCGCTATTCCAAATGAGATCGATATTCGTGCAACGGGAATTTCTCTCAAAGCTGATGAGCGTTGTTAATTACAACGGGATCTATGTCGAGGTGGTTATCCTGGATTACCGCGGTATCGCCCGAGGACTGCAATACAATGGAATTGTCTTTATGCCCGTCTTCCACTGCAAGCCGACACGTAAGGACCGACCCCTGGCGTTTAAGGTCAAAGTCATGAAATATCAAGTGCTTAAAGTATGTCCAGATAGAACGACGTCGAAATCTTGAACAGTCCTTGTTGTGGAATGTCAAGGTTTTAAAACGTCAAGCCCTTACAACATCTATGTCGTACAAGGTCAAGGTCATATAGGGTCGTACACCGTCAAGGTCATATAACGTCAAGGCCTTACAACGTCAAGCTTACTACTCTCATGTTCTACGATCGAAGCAGCTTGACATTTCAAAACTTTGACTTCAAAAGATGATGGTGTTTTACTACCTGGGGGGTTATTATGACATAATTTTGCAGTTCAGTTTATACTGAAAGAGAAGGATAGAATGCTATAGCTCCGTCCTTTACGCTCACCGTAAAATAAACTGCATCTAGCCATGTCACAATAACCCCCCTGGATGTAATATGGGCACAGAGATAGATTATAGTCTAGAATTGTAGCTACATAGATTAGTTTTAGAACCAAATCTACATAATCTTAACTTTAACATATATTAATTAAACTCTTATAAAACTTCCTAACCATTATTAATTAAATGCTACATCGCGGAACCCGACACAGAATGATAGTTGCCCCCCATTACTCGGCCCTGATGGACCATTGTGGTTCGAACCCGCGTCCTGCCGGCACAGCTAATTAGTGGCTGGGCCGGGGATTAGACGCGAATATAACGGGTTTATTTATTTTATTAATTGCGACTAAGGTAATAAAGGCGTGTAGTACTGTTAGGCGATGGGTTTGCAACCTGTCACTAATATACTGGTAAACATCTTCACCTAAGTGTGCAAAATGTGGTTACAGAATTATCAAAAAGTTTTTATAGTTGTTAGAAATTCTGTAGCTCTGCCTACCCCACTCTGGGAATAAAGGCGTGAGTTTATGTATGTATATATGTATATTAACACAGTATAATTTGCTAGGTATATTATGTTACCTTAGTTAAAAGGTACATTTATAATAATCACACGCACACACACACGCACTCGACCGCATACACAACGAATGCATGCACGTACCTACACACTCACACACACTAAACTAAGCTGAGGGACCGCAGGCATGTTTCCCACAGGTTACTTAAGTTGTATATCTATGAAATTATTAATTTATTTATATTAAATAATATATTGTGTAAATTAAAAAAAAACCTTACTGAAAAATCATTGGAATTGGAAAAATTATTGCGCAAGCATTTTACACGGGCAGGACTTTAATTAAAGGGACAATTTTTATCTGTTTTTCCACCACCGTTTTTTAAAAGTGGAAATAATTTGAAAAATCAATCAAAAATTTGAAAGCTATTACCAAAATGAATACAATCAATCGTAACTCTAAAAATAAACTGCAACCGACATGCAACCTCGATTTCGCGACCATCAAACCACGATCCACAAACGAACCGATTCCTATAGTCAATTAACCGGATTGATTAATGATAATGACCGACATTAATTAATTACATTCAAAATCATCTCCGATTGTTAATGAAACAATCTATCGATGATTACCGATTACTTTGTAGGATTCAATAATAGGAAAGGGTTAGGACAAAGTCCAATTTAATTTTGGAGAAGTATTGAGGATGCTCTTAATGAAGACGATTCCATGTTAGTCCTTGGTTGGCAACGCATTTTCGGTCTTAGGATTAAAATCTTAAGAGTACAGTCTTGCGAATGTTATTGTCTATGGTCACAGATCCTACTTACCATCTCATTTTTTTTATTGAGTAGTTGAACGTTGTACCTACTGATCACGGTCCATTACTGATAATGATTCATAACACATGTGTGATGTGATGAACACAAAAATAATGTTTGTTATTAAATCTTGAATGATTTCTTCGCATTTTATATTTAATTAGGTATATGATTATAATTAATATACTGTTCAACTTGGGACTACGAAAACGTGCTAGGTTATACTATGTAGATAAAAAAAGATAAAAGATATATTACTTATTCAGTATGTAGGCCGCACGGGCACTTTTACACGTCAAGAATCTACCAGCGCTTCCCAAGAGGAGACACTGCTGATATGAAACGCCGCAAGAAACTCAGCAGTCGTTTTTTAAAAATAGAATCACTCTATATACGCGTTAAAATACTCTGCGCAGTAAAAATTACCCAAATTATATTTTACATCTCAATCTTGAATCAATAAAAATAAACGTATGAAAAGGTTGTTTTTATTTAGGTCAATGATCGTACCATTTATTTTTGCCTTGATATATTTACTTTTACGTTGGCTTAGTTCTAATTTATATCGTTTGAATAATAAGTACCTTGGTCGCTTACTGCAATAAGTGTCAGATTACAGAAACGTAGCTTTAACTGTTAATTTGATTATAAGTTTTAAATACCCTATAAATTCTTTTATCAGACGACATTTCGCTCTTTTGTAAATTTATTTAATGGCCAAAGAAACGCCATAAATCTTTGTTAATAGTTACTTAGTTAAGTACGTAAAATAAATTTAAACCTACCGCCAAGTTTACAACAATATTGTACAGTCGGCAAAAAATGTGGCTACGGTTGAAGTTCATTTGCACGTCATGATACAACAAGTTCGATTTTCCCTTGCAATAATATTATGACAGTGACAAGTGTCAACCTTAGCGATAATTAGATCTCACAGAAACTTTTGTCAAAAATGGTAGACTACTTTCTTGGCGGACCGTACCTATTCCAGTGTGACGTCAAGATAGTTGGTGAATTGATTAGGCTAAGGCGAAGGCTAGACGCGCAAAAAACGCTTTGGTCCATCAATATGATAAAAACTGATGGATTACGGTCTATTCACGCAATACACAGGCAATATACATCACGTATATTTTATCACGTGGGTCCTAGATGAGATGCATTCGGCGGTCGTTATCGTTATCCAAAATGTATTGACGTGAGCTGTCAGACGGTCGCGTTGAACGGCCACGTCAGTTCCATACATTTTCTCAGTTTTCGAAAACCGTTTACGTTAGCGTTAAGCAACTTGTCTAGCCTCACTGTAGTGTAACGTGTTTCGTACAGTTTAGACGTGTATTGTATACGGAGGCAAAAGCTATACTGACATATTTGTAATATTTACAGATCGTGTAAATATAGTACCTACAATCAAATGAATGTCAATATTTATCACACTACATCTAGATTTGCGTAATAAACTGACGACCGTCAATCAATACACTGGATTACACGATCAGTAAATACCACGATCTTTGACAATTATGAGTAGATCAATCTTAAAATTGCAAATACTTGGAATAAGAGAAACTTCGATGAAAAATATCTCCACATAACACAATCTTTTTATTTCTACCATATCAGCAAAACTTACTCTTACGTATTGCTGACCAACAATTTGTACCCGGATGTCGGTTAGGGTGGTAATATCCGGTTTTTCCCTTTTAATAATCAATATAAGCCTTTTTATCGTGTAGATATAACTTTATTAGAATTAATAGTGTTTACACGCGAATTCGTTCGCTTAAAACTTTTTTTACTGAGTGAAGTTAATATACGGTCTTGTGCTGTTTATTATACGTTGCTGCGAAGTTAACATAAATCAGTAATAAATATAAACAAACATTTTTTTTTCGGTCAAAAGCAATTCCTCTTTGCTAATTTCCGTACCAAAAGCCACCAATTTGATATTTTTTGCTAACTTTCTAATGAATAATAAAATCGTTACATGTTTATCTAATTTCACAAGTGTTAAATTGTTTCAATTCCGCTGATTCTTTTTAAAAATATCTAGCATAAATTTGCGTTGACTAAAGTATTGTTTTTTTTCAGATGGCAGAAACACAAGCTATGCAGAACTAAGTAAGTACTTAATCATAATAAATTACTGTACATAATATAGGCAAAAGATAAAAGGTGTTAAAGTACCTGTACATAAATATGTAATTACTGTCAATGGCAGAAAAATAATCAAGATAACTGTCTACTAATAATATCATAAACAAAAAATAATAACAATAGCATTGAGATCCCCTTGAAATATCGACAAAAATGTATGATTTCATCGAGTGTTATCATTTCACCGAATTGAATTTCATCGAAAAGTATTCAGGTTATCTTAATTCGTTACGTAGGTTAGGTTAGACTTGTGACCACAAAAAAATAAAGCTCCTGCACGTTGAAATGCCTGTCGATGAAACGAAAATTCGGCGAAGTGAAACGTTCTATGAAATGAGTTTCGACGTTTCAAGAGTAAACCAATACCTAATATCGATATCTATGAAAATAAATGTTAAGTTATGTCATATATACCCTATTCACTGTCTATTCTTTTCTATAATAAAAAAAAACGATTTTAAGATACTACTTACATTAAAATTACCCTTTCCAGCACTTAAAAAATACTTAAAAAAATCGTTAATATCTAAAGCGTACTATAGGGTCGAGGACTATCTAACAGATAAAAATGCTTGGCCTAAACCCGAAACAGTCATTAATAATTTGTAAAATTGCAAAGTTGTTTGTCTAGGGGACACCGTTGATGTGGGAAAGCATAATATATCAAACTTTTATTTGGTTGTCCTGTGTTTTTTTTCTCCTTTCTTTTCTCCTCTTTTTTTTTCCTTTTCTCTCTTTGTCTCTCTCGTAATATTTTTGACATGTTTTCCTGCTGAACTACGCATGCTATTTGATATTATATTTAATTTAATATTTATAGCTATATATAATGCTAGACTAAGTAGTATCATTGTAGTATTGTACTGACTGCTGAGTTTCTTGCGGCGTTTCTTCTCGGCAGTGGTCTCCTCTTGGGAAACGCTGGTAGATTCTTGACGTGTAAAAGTGCCCGTGCGGCCTACTTACTGAATAAATATCTTTTATCTTTTTTTTTATCTTTTACTTTTGATAATTAGAAAGCATAAGCAGCCCTAAGAAACGGGTGTACCATTCTGAAACGCAAAAAACATCTGAGTATCGAGTATTGAGGTTCCAAACTAATGAGCTCTCGATATTTCGACTATTTTTGACAGCAAAAAAACCGAATACGAACGTGCCTATTAAAACCTGCACGTTGCAACATTTTTCAAATTTCGAAAAACGAACACCAGCGAAAAAAACGCGCGAAAAATATCAGGGAATATCAGACGGGCGTGTGAAAAGTCGTTCACACTCTCAAAGCCCCATTGAAAAATGCCTCTTTGCTGGTGCGAGCTAAATGAACCCGTGGCGCTCTGGGATTTAGCTTGGTATTTGCTTGTGCTGCTATACTAATTATCACTGGCTGACACGAAAGAAAGAAGTGGCAAGAAGCCTGTGAAATCATGCGAGACGATAGCCTATAATTATAAGGGGACGATTAACGGGCGTCTAGTGATGTCGTGCTTTGTCGATACTCGATAATTATTACGGGATATTATGATTACCCTATATTAAAATAATTACCGGTGTGTAACAATTATCCACCTATTCGGGTATTTTTATTTTAATAAAGGAAATGAAGTGGTTTGTTAGTTCATAATGTTGGGGCAAAGTTTTACATCACGGTTGCTACAACGTTTGAGTACAACTTAAAATTAATACGGAACCCTCGGTGCGCGTGTCAAAATTGTTCTTCACAGGTTTTTATTAACATAACAATTATACTTTAAAATAATCTAGTTAAGTCAACAGCATATTTTACACTTTTATTAAAGAAAGATAAGATTGAAAAAATACAAAAAATATATTTATTTAAAGAAATCCAAATAACTTAATTCATTTTTTATTTATGCTTTTAGCGTATTACGTTGTTACTTACTTTATTATGATAATTTAAATTTCAAATAACAAAAATCCACTTAGTGCGACTGTTTTTAGAAATAAACAAGTTCAACTGATTCAATTATAATTATGAAAGAATATCACCGTGAAATTTTATTTTCATTTAAAAAAACATAAGCATTGGAAATTATTAGTCCCAGCTTTTAAAATTTCAATCATTCTTACCGTCTGTTTCACGATCGACAAGTAAAGGATATTTGACGGATAAGTTTAGCCCTTTCTTTGTCGTACACTTGAAAATAGACAAGGAGAGAGACAACTTTATGTGACAGATAAATTTACTTGTCGATTGTGAAACAGGCCCTTAGTCTTATATTATACTAACGACCCGCACCAGCTTCGAACGGATGCAATTTATATTGGTTGCTAAACATAGATTTTTTCTACTTACATAAAAAACTTAATAAAACCTTAGTTATCTAAAGTTGTATTTCATAAGGAAAGCTTTTTTGAAAAAATATCTAAATGATTCTGAAAACCGCATAAAAATCCGTTATGTGGTTTAGGGTTACTTTATTTTATACTATGAAGAAAAGTACATCGTCATGCGTTTCAGCACAGTAAATACCGTATAGCACAAACAAATAAATTAAATATAAACTGAAAAGTTATCGATAAAACTCTCAACTCACTCACATCGCAGTAAATCTAGAGTACACTCGACGACTACGGCTTGAAGTGCAGTGCATGCATTCTTGTTTATGTGTATATCGATGTGGCTTAGAAAGGTTTTAATAGGTTTTTTATGAGGCAGTGACGTCTATTGCTGTCAAAAAACTATCGTAATAACTCTTAACAATTTATTACGATACATTGTACGATAGATGGAGGTTTTACTTGCTATAGTAATGTTTCTTGAATGTATGTTCTTCTACATCGTTATCTTTACATAGTATAAAATAAAGTAGCGTCAGCTGTCTGTCCGCTTAGATATACAGTTTGCAACGGATTTTAAAACGGTTTTCATTAATAGGTAGAGTGATAGGAATTTTATGTAAGTACTTGTGTTACAGAAAACTTACATAAAACGAAGCGAAGCGAGGGCGAATAATCGGCGAATGTTCTTTACTTATTAGTTTAGAAACATAATAAAGGGAAAAGACATTCCGTAGTTTTGTCCTCACTTGCTTGCCCTTACTCTAAGGTTGACTGGAAGTGATCCCGTATGAGATAAGTATGCCTTGTATATTTACTGTTTTAATGCAATAGAGTTTAAATACATACATAACTCCGTAGATACAAAAGACATGGGGTGTTATGCTCTTAAAACAACGGACGGTCGGACGGGCGGGCGAACAAAACTCATTTTAGCGCGTGCATTTTCAATTAAACAGCCCTATACGTTCGATCCATCGGCAGAAACCATGTTGCTAAATGAAAATGCACGCGTTAAAATATGTGTTGTTCGCACTGACGGGACTACTTAAACTGGCCGCTTGGACATTCACTCGTCCGTCTGTCCGACCGTCGTTGTTGAGAGAATCACTACCCTGAATCACCTTCCATTAAATAAACACATTTACAGATTAACTTTATCTTTCCGAAATAATTCGTTCACATGAATAATTAAGAAGTACTGCACTCTTAACATTAAAAATGTATCTCAATATACATTTTTAATGTTGAAGTTAATGTTCTGTTAAGAGAATACGAGTTAATTTTCATTTGTGTTTTATACTTACTGTTTATTAAACTTAGCTTATATTAAACCGTTAAGCAGTCAAAGTATAATCGGTTTAGAAATTGAACTAAATGTAAAGTAGTTATCTAGGAGTATACGTTCAAATATTTGCTAAATTAATGAAACTCTATGAAGCATACCAATAATGTTAGATACATTTCCTCGTTCAGTTGATGAAGCGGGTAATAGCGGGTACTAGTACTTACTCGATTAACGTATAGCATTGCTATTTATTTATTTAGCTATGCCACGATGGTTTCTTTTAGATAAATTTAAGCTTGTCTTCAACTATAAAAATAATTAAAAATTGCAACGGCTTTTCTCAATCAATTTCAAAATGCATGCCGTATCTTAATTTTAATATGAAATCTACACATTATCGACTTTTTGGCACCCAACGATAATGCTATAACCGATACCGGGGCATCACTAATAATGATTGATGGCGGGTATCCCGGTAGCATGATAATGGAAGCAATAATGGCGGACATTCCCTGGACGATCGCCGGGAACATACAATGTGTAACATGTAACATACATCAGGATAATATCATAATAAACTATGATGATAATTTACGTTGATATAATAAATGTATTTAAGCTATAGTAAAGGTAAACGAGCATGGAGATAATGAGGTGATAAATGAACTGAGGTTCAATGTAGAGGAAGTTAAAATTGCGAATGGTGTGCCAACCCTGAGGACCAAAATAAAAGGCCTGTCTTTTTACCTTCCACACTATGATTGCCCAAAATATTACTGCTGTGCAAAATTCCAGATTAAAGTTCGGTTCTTACTACCAATAATGCCGTTAATTTATACTAATATTATAAAAGTGAAGAGTTTGTTTGTTTGTTTGCTTGAACGCGCTAATCTCAGGAACTACTGGTCCGATTTGAAAAATTATTTCACTGTTAGATAGCCCATTTATCGAGAAAGGCTATACATATCATACCACACTCACACTCACATATACCGAAGCCAATGATGTAATAAAGAATTTTCGTTTAATTATCATTATCAATATATTACTTAAGGCTCTTGTTAGTTTTGTCATTGCAGTTTTTCTCTTCTTTTCCAGCGTTTTCACCTCATGATACGACATGACTTGTTACTCTTTTTCCTTCGACCTTTCGTCGTCCTTTTATATCCAACATACATACATTACATACATTCAATCACGCCCGTTTCCCAGAGGGGTAGGCAGAGACCACTTATTTCCATTTGCTACGCTCTTCAAATTTCTTTCGCTTCTTCCACATTCATACATCAATTCGGCCCTTTTCCAGTATTTCTCCGATTTGACTCGAAAAAGTACGCCTTTCGACCTGTCCACTCACTTTCGATCTGTATATCTCTTTCGTCAATCTTCTTTCATCCATCCTTCCAACAAAAACAGTCCAACAATGTTGAGTTGCAAAGTAAAATGGAGTGTTTTTAGACCAGTTTACTTTCTACTCTGCTATTGGTCGGTTATTTATGACATTAGTAACTCGTTCGGAAATAAATAAAAAAATGTTTGACAAATATGACATTAGAACGTTTAATTAAAAAATTAAAACGTCAAATCCGCTCAGTGAAAGTGTATTTTTGCGATTGTAAACGTGTTTTTATGTAAGTTTTTAAGGCGTACGTGAAAAACGCCTTTGCATCTTTAAATAAGGTAAAAATTAAAAAGTTAAAAAGGCGGGAATGAAAATTACTTCTGTTCTTTTAATTGGAAACAAACGCTAAACTTTTGAACTTTTGATTGGAAATTTGTACGATATTCAACAAAAATGAGTGATACAATTCCTTGTCATTCAGCAACTGTCCTAATGCTAATATCAATATTACTTTTAATTAAACTGTGTATTATGTCCTAACCTGTTTTATTTCCTTACATTAGGCGTGAAAAGCACATAGTATTGCCTCGGTAGAAAGTGCAATAGATGGACTCGTATCTTCGCGGTCCTCACCTGCGGCTCGGCCCGCGAACTAACTCGTCCATCTATTGCTTACTTTCTGTACCTGGGCTACAATGTACTATTTTCGAATAGTTATCTCTTCTAAATGTATATTAGTGTTTATTATACGGATTTCACTTTGCAATAAAGATTATTAGTAAGTATAGTTTAAGGTAGATAGGTTGTCATGGTATGCTTATGTCATGAGGACAGATTAAACGGGTCAATCAACTTTTGGTAAAAGTATAACCTTTTATTTAATATAAAAAATTTTCTAAGAAACTCTTTCGCTGGCTGTTGTCTAGTAAATACGGGACAGAAAAACATCTACTAAAAGTTGATCGAGCTAAAGTCATGTCATAAGAAGAGTTTTTAGTATGAATATGGAGGCTTTTAAAGCAAGAGGAGAATTGTAGGAAAAGTGACATATAAAGAAAAGAGTGAACGCTAAAATGAAGGCTAATAGGCATGTGTGGAAGAATAAGACATGCTGCACCGACCCAAGGTGATCGGTATAAAGACAAGATGATGATGATGATATTTTAATATAGTGTTTTTTTTTTAGTAAGTAGCACAAAAGCATAATTTCTACACGCAACAACAAGAGCAGATAAAAATGCTCTAGAAGACTCAAAAATAATTTTCCAGTTTGAATATAATTTCTAAGTTAAAAGCAGCGTAATTATTATCTAAATTGAAATATACGTTAATGTTAATTATTCTCACGATGAGGTTTTTCGCTCTCGGACGTTAATATTAGGTGCATAATGTTGGACTAAGACGTTAGTACAGGCGAAATTGAATTTGCACCAAAGGTCAACAAAACCTCGCTCTGAAGCATCCGTGTATAATTTTGTTTCTTTACTTTGTCTGATATTTTGTATTCAAGGAGAACTGTTGTAGCTTTTTGTTTGTTGTAATAATATAATAAGTTTCGGAATACACCACAAACAATATTTTTGAAAAGTATAGTGATACAGCCATTTGTAGGAATATATGCTTACTGACTCCCATTCAAATGTCCCACATTTAATTTTGAAGGGTGTGTTTTCCGTCGATTTTTTTCAAATTTAGTGTTTACATACATACACATACATTAAATCACGCCTGTTTCCCAGAGGGGTAGGCAGAGACCACTTCTTTCTACTTGCTACGATCTTGACAAATTTCTTTCGCTTCTTCCACATTCATACATCGAGTCATGCACGCACGTCGGTTTCGGGTACTTAAGTTTCGGCCCTTTTCCAGTATTTCACCGATTTCGATTTTTTGATTTTAGTGTTTGATTTTTAAATACTCGTTTAGGAACCTTATAATACTATCTATATCTATAATATGTACAACATATGTATATAAACTCCGTGCGTTCGTTTCGCGAAAACTTAAGAATGGCTTGACGGATTTGAATACAAAAATAATTTTGTATTCGTAATTGTCAGGATAAGGATTGTAGGGAAATCTCCCTCGCGATGCCGGGAATAGAAAGTTTTTAATTTAAAGCTATTGTTCTACTGTTGGCAGTTCCAACTGCTAATAATGTGAATGTTAGCATTTTTGTGTTCCGGTGTAACCGATGAAAATACTAGCATGAAGATATTCATCTTACTTTTGAGGGTAAATAGAGCGTTTGCAGTCTTATCATTAATTCATCATTCTTTTTTTTTATTTTCACTATATTCATTCACATTTAAAATATCTTTGGATGTCAGAACTTATCATCAGGTGGCCTGTGTGCACGTCATTACGTTGGTACCATAAGAAAAGGTTTTAATTCTACTTAAATGTTTCTCACGAGAAAAACTGTTCACCTTGTTTAGTGTGCTTTGCATTTTGTTTGACCATAAAACAGACTATTATTATTGTGTTTATCCTTGATTAAAATTCATTAAGTCACACCCAAGGGAAATTCCAGTGACATGTCAAATAGTTGATAACAAGAGGACTAATTAAGAGAACGTCGTTTGTCTTCGTAATAAATACAAACGTATAGGCATCTGAATTAATCCGACTTCGAGTCAAACTTCAAACTCAGACCATATTCCAAGTCACAAGATTACGGCTAAAATTAAATCTAGTTATGTTTTATTTTTATATTTTTCTTTCAAAACATTTCATCAAAATGTATTCATTTGGCAGTATTCTAAAAACGCGAACATCATTAAAGAAAATAAAATATCCTGGTCTCGGCACCGAATACCATTTTTATTCCTTTAGGTGGCCAAAGTCTCGGTCCATGGGATCCAAAAAGCTACAGGCTAATAATATTCGGAACCATCCGAAAGTTTAATCAGTGAGATGGATAACCAAAGAGCTGGCAGCTTCTTCCTTCAATGTATTTACACTGCCACGCTATCTTTGGCACTATATTATTTAGTTATTGTAGTATTTTAGTTTTTTTTGTTACAATTGGTTACAATGTTGTGTTCTTTAATGACAATTTCAGATTATTTTACACTGGCCATAAAATATAACCCCACTTTTTTTCTGTTTTTTTTAATGTTAAGAACCGTTTAGAGTGCGTTCGGTTGTGAGGCTGGTGAGTTCATACTCATGTTAGGTCAATCCATATTTCATACAAATGTGAGACTCATAAGCATTTGCATTCTTAAGACTACAGTCCTAAGATTGCAAATACGTTGCCAACCATGAGGTCTAAGATGGAATACCTGTATGCTAGTCATTTCAAGTCATTTCTAGTCATTTAAAGTAGTAGTTTCACCGGTAGTCTTATCCCCACACTGGAACACAACAATATAAGAGTTAAGGTCAAGTTACAGAAAACTGACATTACTGATGTATCTCAAGTAGGGCGTATCACTCAAGACCAGTTCATTAAAACAGTCGCTTATTTCCAAAACCGCTTCAATCTCATAACTAGGACCGACCCCCTATCCCTTGCGAGCGATAGCTTCCATTATCCTTGCTTAGTTAGCTGGAATTTCGCAATGTATCAATAGCAGATTTCAGCTCCATTGCATTTATTTGCTTTACATTTGGATTTTTCTCCTTCAATAGACGTAATGGATAGTAAACATTGATTTAAATTTCATCTTTGACTTGAATTAGTATGGGGTGAATTGAAATATTGTTTTCTTTAAGTTATGTTTCTAGTTTGTTTTTAAGATCATATACAGTGTGTAAATGGTATACGGGCGTTTATTAAAACTGGACATAGATTAAGACTCTACTAATCATTAACAGAAATAATTATTTTGATTACGCTAACGTATACACCGTAATTAATTTTTGAACATACTATCGACCCGCAATGTACATCGAAGTCCATCTGTCAGGTAAGTACGTAATGTTTAATTAATTGCATTTTTCGTTATACATTGCGTGTTAAATTATTTTGTATGGTTTTTTTTTTAAATTTAATTTTAACAAAAGCTGCCTAAATGTGCTCAGTAGGGGTTATACTAACCACAGTTAAAAGGAACGCCCGTATACCATTTACACACTGTATTTTAATAAAACTGATGGTCATGCATGAATTAAAACATGTTTCAATTCGAGAACATAATATTCATCCCAAAAAAATATTAAGGTACTATAAGCCCAATGGAGCCCTGACCCACCATAGAACTGTGTCACAGTGACGTTATGATTCAAGTCGTAAGAAGTATCAAACAAATTGTAAATTCCGACGAATTTTATTGGGACCGTTTCGCAACACTACATGTCGTCTCTTTTCCAATGTCTGTGTTATTGTTGTGAATAAATTCATACATAAACTCACGCCTTTATTCCCAGAGTGGGGTAGGCAGAGCTACAGAATTTCCAACAACTATAAAAACTTTTTGATAATTCTGTAACCACATTTTGCACACTTAGGCGAAGATGTTTACCAGTGTGTTAGTGTATTAGTGACAGGTTCCAGTGTATTAGTGACAGGTTGCAAACCCATCGCCTAACAATACTACACGCCTTTATTACCTTTTCTCATCTTTATTATAAAGATACGGAGTGGCACTATTCTAATCTGGCTACCACGCGGGGAATAAATTCATTACTTACTTAACTACTTACTTTTTATAATTGTAATTTCACTGTGACACTATAATATTACATGTTGGATCAGGGTTCCATTTGGCTGATAGCACGCGTGTAACAGTGCAACAACTATGTATAATCACCCAGACTGTGTCATACTAACATTCTACGGACATGTGATTATTCTGACAAATCCCTTAATTATCCTTGGACACTTCCTGACCAAATGACAATAAATCAAAAACTAGTCTCCAGCAATAGCGAACTTTCCGTCCAGAATCACCCACGTTCAGGCTTCACCGGCAACTTGGTAACAACGCTGTTGTTAATTTGTCCTGCGCTTCTCATAACTGAAGAGAACTTTGCCAAGACAGATAGTAACTAGATTTCAAGATATTGTTAAGCTCAATGCAAACTGTATTGAGATTTCGAGACAGGGAGAACTATCAAGAATAAGAATGTGTGTGTTGTCGTGTGTATGTGTGTATGTGTGTGTGTGTGTGTGTGTGTGTGTGTGTGTGTGTGTGTGTGTGTGTGTGTGTGTGTGTGTGCGTGCGTGTGTGTGTGTGTTTTTTAGTTTACGAAACAGGGGTGCTATCAAGAATAAGAATAAGGATAACAATAATTTATTGTGTCTGTTTATGACGTGTTCGGCATGTGTTTGTTTGTATGCGTGCCTGGTTGTGAGACATTCGGTTTAAGCGCGCACGTGTGTGGTTTAGTCTGTCTGTAAGTGTGTAATATGTGTTTGTGTGAGTGATGATAAAACAACAACGGAACTTTTGGTTCAATGTCACCCACGTTCAAGCTTCACCGGCAATTTGGTATAGATGACTTGAATACCTACGTATCAGTATTTTTCTCTCTCTTTCTCTTGCCTATAAACACACAATACCACTACATGTGCAATTCCATGCTCTCGCTAATTCATCTAAATCTATAATGAGGCTGTTGTTAATTGGTAGCCTGTATCTTGGGCACCCTAGGTGCAATGTTATATTCATAATTTAGAAATAGAGGTTAGACACAAATGGATTAAAATTAATAGAAACAGACATGAAGAAAAAAGGGGTATTATGTATGTGTGTGTGGCTGTGTGTATTGTGCATATACGAGTTTGGAAGTGAGTGTAAGTGCCACTATGAGGAAAATGGGAAGAATTCTAATTTCAACGTAGTTCAATGAACTAAACCACTAGCCTACTCTTTTGATCTTCACTATAATTAATTCATTTATTACAGTACGTAAGTTTCCGCCTAATAGTGTCTCAGTAAGATTTGCGTTCAAAATTCAGATGTTCCCCTTTAGCTTCTAAACTAAAGGAAAGATTTTAGTAAATCAGTTGTCAAATGATCCGTCAAAAATATGTAAAAGATATTTATTCAGAAATTATAAAGATGCATCTAACTAGTCGCCAGTTTTAGTTAACTTTAAAATTATACATTGTTTTTAAAGCATGTAAAATGACCATTACATTATTCCCGAGACCCCATTATAAACTTCACAGCAAGATGGCTACAATACCCTATTTAAACCGACTAAAGTTTATAAACCTTAACATCCGCTTTACACCGTGGAAACTATGAAGTTTAGTTCGCAGTTGGCACATTGCATTACTACGCATGAAGCTACATACGACCAGAATGATCAGATAGCAAGTTAGTTACGTTGAAATAGGCGTACTTTTTCGAGTCAAATCGGCGAAATACTGAAAAAGGGCCGAATCTTAAGTACCCGAAACCGACGTGCGTGCATGACTCGATGTATGAATGTGGAAGAAGCGAAAGAAATTTGTCAAGATCGTAGCAAGTGGAAAGAAGTGGTCTCTGCCTACCCCTCTGGGAAACAGGCGTGATTTATTTTATGTATGTATGAAATAGTAAAAAGCCTGTTGTTTCATCAATAGTTAACTCAACCAGGGTAACGGCACCATTGATGGATATTTTTAGCTGACAGGTAATGAATGAATGAATTAATTAATGAATGAATGATATTTATTTTCCAAAGTAAGTCACAGTATACATTGCATAAATTTTAATATAATAAAAATAGAAATAAGAAGTCAGGATAACAATAACGTTGACGTTGATGGACAATTCACTCTTAATGCAAATTACATACGGTCCTAAATTAATTGTTGCAAAACATATGAATAACCCTTATCTTCTGTAAAATAAGAATCAAATGTCCATCATTGGTCTTTGTCTATTACTGGTTCCGTCATCCTAATTGTTAAAATTTGAAAATGGAATCGAAAATTTGACACATTTCCTTGTGATTAAACCATTAGTTACGGTTTTTAACGAGTAGTTAAATTAATTACTGATCAAACAACAGGCCCTATCAGGTAAAGAAAAATGTACTTAGACCAAATAGAAGAACAAGTCTTATAAAAAGCAAGGTCCAAAAACCAGGCATTTTTTTTGATTTTGTCGTCTAAATAATGCTTAAAAAAAACTAACCCCTCATTACTTTGTCCAAATTATGAAAGCCTATGTCTCTCTCACAACCAAGACGAATTTAATGATCCCTCATAAGTTGAAATCGATCAAGCCGTTTAAACTGTAGAGCGTGACACAGGAATAGACATACATAAATAAAGTATTCCAACGAAAATGTTAAGGACTTTAGTGCAATGTCATAATAAACTTCAAACTGAACATCAAACGACAATACGTATGACAATAGCAATGGCAGTCACAATGACAACGTTCTAAGCCATACGAGTACATACGTACATAGACTCAAAAAACTTAACACTCCTGACGCAATCGCATTGAGAATGCAAATGTCTATGGGTCGAAGATCCCACGTACCATCAGGTGGCCTGTGTTCGTTTGCTTATTCCATACCATAAAAAAAGTTCATTATTGCTGTAAAAGAGGTTTACACAAAAACATTCGTATTTATTATGGCCAAGTCAGTCGAATCTGTCCTAGTGGGCTTATTATAGTCATGTTTAAAGATGCGGATAAACGTGGACAAAACATCTGTCACTCTCTGACCAATATGTAAGTGCAAGATGCGTTATTTACCGCGATAAAGGCGACCGTAATTCCGTAATGTGGATAAAGCATCCGTCACTCTCGTACTTATTTACGTGTCAGAAAGTGACGGAGTTTTCATCCACGTTTTATCACGCTATGCTGAAAGATAAAAGCAGATCTCGAAATAATCTTTCCTCTTGCCTGATACTCGACGGAAGACACCTCAAGTGCTTCTAAAATCGGAACGCTCTTAGATTGATGACCCTTAATTCGACGTGTTTAAAGCAGCTTTTCGAGGTAGACGATCTCTAAATTCAAAGAGAATAATCTGTTGAAGGGTGTCATTAAAGAATTCCGCCTAAAGTATGGTTTAAACAATATTCAGGGACCGTTCAAAGATGCAGCAAATACTCAAAAGTTTAGACGAATTGTAACGGACTTGTTTTATGTGTTGAAAAAAATAAACGTCTTATCATTTTGATATGTTGACAACGCGCTGGCCTAGTTGGTAGTGACCCTGCCTACGAAGCTAGTGGTCCTGGATTCAAATCCCGGTAAGAGCAGATGTTTGTGTGACGAGCGTGCTATTTAAATATATACATACGTATTTTATCGTTGTCGTTGTCTGTGTTGTGTGTTGTTGTACCCATAGTACAAGTCTATACCTTAGTTGGGATTAGGTCAATTGCTGTAATTTTTCCTTTGATATTTATTATTTATTTATTTATTTACTATCTTTTGCACGTGACTCCGTCTGTGTGGATGTCGTTTATTAGTCCCTCGGGAAGTAAGCAATTTTCCAGGATACAGAAGCCTGTGTGCTATTCTAGACTATGATCTGTCTCTGTGCCAAATTTCATCCAGATCCGTTTAGCCGTTCCGTCGTAATTGCGTAACAATCATTCAAACTTCGCATTTGTAGTTTATTAAATGGGTTTTCAGGTTATGGCGTAGTCTGATAGAAGGTAGGCTGGAACGGACTGAAAACTAGTTTCAGGCGTCTGAAAGCAGCTGCATGTTGGTAAAAAAATTGATAGTCTGTTTTGTAATATAACTACTTCTGAAACGGACTGAAACGATATTTCAGCCCGCTGAAAGCAAATTCAAATCACCAAAAATCAAAAAATCACAAGTGTAAATATGGCTTCGATGGTTCGGTCATTTGTAAAGGATGGATGAAAGAAGATCGACGAAAGAGATATACAGATCGAAAGTAGGTGGACGGGTCGGAAGGGGCCGCCCTAGGCGTACTTTTTCGAGTCAAATCGGAGAAATACTGGAAAAGGGCCGAATCTTAAGTACCTGAAACCGACGTGTCTGCATGACTCGATGTATGAATGTGGAAGAAGCGAAAGAAATTTGTCAAGATCGTAGTAAATGGAAAGAAGTAGTCTCTGCGTGATTTAATGTATGTATGTATGTATTTAATAAATATTAGGGATTTTTATCCGTTGAATATTCATTTCTAATAAAGAACACAATATTACGCATGTAAACGAATATTCCTCCCCCACGTAACCTACGCAGGTTAGTTTCCAGTCTGCTAGACTGTGTGTTATCACAGAAGGTTCCCCATTGGTTAATTATGCATGCGGCGGGCGCGTAGCTCCGGTGCAAACTTGGTAATAACCTGCTAACGTTTCGTGTTTTCCTGGTACCAATCTTATTGCTGAAGCTTAGACTTTGATATGAATAAGCGAACTGTTTGTGTCGTTGAAGTAGTTCTAGAATTTTGCAATTATGTTTGATCAAATCATGCTGTATGGAACCCAGCACTTAAAAATTACTTAAAAAAGTCGTTAAAATCTAAAGCGTACTATAGGGTCGAGGACTATCTAACAGATAAAAATGCTCGGCCTAAACCCGAAACTTAGTCATTAATAATTTGTAAAATTGCAAAGTTGTTTGCCTAGGGGACACCCTTGATGTGGGAAAGCATATCAAACTTTTATTTGGTTGTCCTGTGTTTTTTTTTCTCCTTTTTTTTTCTCCTCTTTTTTTTCCTTTTCTCTCTTTGTCTCTCTCGTAACATTTTTGACATGTTTTCCTGCTGATCTACGCATGCTATTTGATATTATATTTAATTTAATATTTATAAATAAAAAAAAAAATATATATACGGGGACAATCTCACACCAATTGACCTAGTCCTAAACTAAGCTCTAGGCTTGTACTATGGGTAGACAACGATATAAATACTTATATAGAGAAATATATACTTAAATACATTAGAAATAGCTATAGCTATAGCTTTATATAATGCTAGACTAAGTAGTATCATTGTAGTATTAAATATGGTTAAAAAACGACTTAATGCTGAGTTTCTTGCGGCGTTTCTTCTCGGCAGTGTCTCCTCTTGGGAAGCGCTGGTAGATTCTTGACGTGTAAAAGTGCCCGTGCGGCCTACTTACTGAATAAATATCTTTAATCTTTTATCTTGTTTTTTACAGTCGACGCCGTAAATATGTTAAGACTTTAGTACCTTGTCTATTTAGCGTCATGTTTAAACTGCCATTTGAAATTGTCATAGCGGGTAAAGTGACGAGGTACTAAAGTGTAAACATATTTTATGGCGTCGACTGTACATGATTTTCTCAAAATTGCTATGTAATCTTACCCTAGCACCAGTACTTAGGACTACAAGTGTCCATCATTTTAATTTTAATTTCACTCTTGGTGATTTTCTTTTACGGTAATTTCATATATTGTCAAGAAATGCGATTAAAAAAATTCACGCATATTCCCCATTGTCATAATTTGATTTCATCTATATAAGAAGAAATCGTCATTTGCCCTAATGCATCCTTCACCCGAATTCTTATTCAACTTAAAGCCATTTCCGCTTAAATTTTAATACTTTTTAGTGTTGTTATAATGCAACCTTAACCTAACCGAACCGAAGATATAATAGGTAAACTTGAAAAGTTTCCTGACTCATCTGAAAACCAGTTTAGGGCAAATGAAAATTCGGACAAACGATGTGTTAGGACAAACGTTGTTAGGGATTCTGAGGAACACCCAAGAAGACTACTGCAAATACCAGGACGTCTTTTGTTTCATAAAATTTTCATACTTATAAAAACAACATGCAATAACGCAAATTCTCTCGTAAAAACGTTAAAAACACCACACTAAAACAAACTGCCGAGATTTACACAAATTAGCAACCAAATACAAAAAGTTAAATGTAACCCTGTAAAAAAACCCCTAGTGTCAGTAAAAATAGGTTAACTTTAACCCAATTCCGTTATTTTTGTCCTACAAAACACCTCTGGGCTGGCCAGAATGTCCGGACCCATTTCAACTTTGCACGCAACATTTTTAATCAAAGTTGCTGTGTCGTGTTTTACATTTTAAAACACCGTGTCCGTTTTTTTGTGTAAAAAGGATCCATTAAAAGCACTCTTCTAGCCAAAAACCAACTCGGTAACTGTTGAAAAAAAGCAACAGGGAAGGTATGAAATGTTAAAAGTATGAACGAGACGTCGATATAGAGACTTTAAAAGTGGACAACTACGCTTCCTATTATTTGTTAAATTGGAATGATTTCAAGGTACAGGTTTGATTTTGTATATAAGTACATGATGATGATGATAATAAGAACATAAATTTTATATGAATGCATAATTTATCTAAACTGTTTTTATGGGGGGTCAAACGACTGTTTATTTTTTCTATTTTGTCAACTGAAACAGGTTGTCTTGAACTTCTTAAAAACAATAGAAACAAGTTTTTTATTGTGAACTTGGAGAACCGAAGAACCTTCGGAATTAAAATGTAATATATTTAATTATGTATTATAATTAATTACCAACTTATCTATTCGTAATGAATTATAATGCCTTTTTGTCAATTATTAATTATAAGTTATTATAAATTAGTTATTACCGACATGCATGCATGACCCGATGTATGAATGTGGAAGAAGTGAAAGAGATTTGTCAAAATCGTTACAGGTGAATGTGGTCTGTGAAACAGGCGTGATTTAATGTATGTATCTAAAAGTTAAAAAAAAAATATAGTGCCGGCTTCAGCACTTAACCGCTTTGTCAGAGCTATGAAATGACTAGCATAGAGGCATTCCATCTTAGTCCTCAGGGTTGGCAACGCATTTGCAGTCTTAGGATTGCATCGCAGTCCTGTGAATGCGAATGTCTATGGGTCACAGTTTCCACTTAGCATCAGGTGGCCTGTGTGCTCGTTTGTCTTCTTTATGACATAAAAAAAAAACTATTGCACTTTTATATAGATGCTTACTTATTCGCAGTACAGTTGACAAGAATATGAGTACCTATTTACCGTACACACTGTCTTGACCTTAACTTAGGGAGCGCTTTGTTTCACATAATTATTGTTAGTCCGAATGTATTGTTAGTCATAATCATCGCAAGTCATACGGTGTTTTTTACTGAAACGGTTTTTATTTCAGGATTTTTTGAAATGTTTAGCTGGTAAATGGGGTTAGGTTGGGTTATGTTTATTTTATGCAGATATAAATCCCGTTTCAGTAACTGTAAAACACTTTAGGACATACGATAATTATGAATAACAATAAATTCGGTAATAAAATAATATGTAAACCAACATGGACCACTTAACTTAAAATTAAAAAATATTAAGTAGGTTACTAGTTTTAACCAGATATTGGTTCGTTTCGTATTACATCCCTTTGTCGTTTCCAGCATCCTTATACAAGCCGGTGCATATTTTCGGTACAAATCCTCGCATACATGCGGCTGCAACAGACCATTATTCACATTTATCTGTACAGTCGGCTGCGTCGTTGGTACAGCCAGCCGCGGATTAACTTCTGTGAGGGATTGCCTTAATCTCGTGTTAATTTGAGAAACTGTTTGGTTCAGAGACGGCAGTAATGGTTTTAAATTTCGAATGTGGTTGTTATTTGGTTTATAAAAGACTAGCGACCCGCCCTCGCTTCGATTCGGTTTAAGTGAGTTTTCTGCAACACCCGTACATAAAACAGAATTAATTATACATGAAAGCCTTCCTCTTGAATAACCCTATCTATCTATTAAAAACAACGCATTAAAATCCGTTGCGTAGTTTTAAAGATTTAGGCATACATAGGGATAGACAGACAGCGGGAAGCGACTTTGTTTTATACTATCTAGTGAAGGAACGGAATGACTGATCGATGAACGCACAGCCAAAACCGCTGGGCTTAGGTATTTCAAATTTGGAGAGAATATTCCTCGGATATCCTTGTGGTAAGGGAATTTTGGAAATTCATACCCCAAGGTAGGGTTGCCAACTTTTTTTGCGAAATATATACCTACCTGTCTGAAGAGTATAAAATAAAAGTATTTCCAAATAAAAAAGTATTCTTCAAATTTATTAATGATTTGTTTGAAAACATACCTTTATGTTCTCTTAGCACACTGTACTGTATAATGAAACTTCACGAACGTTGAGGAATTTCGTTCGTTCTTGATTCTCCGTTCCGGTCATCAACTTCGATCCATTCCACGCATAAGTAAAAAATAAAGTCCTTACGATAAATACAATTTGTTCAAAAGTATAATGTACTAGCGACCCGCCCTCGCTTCGCTTCGGTTTGCGAGTTTTCTGTAACACCCGTACATAAAACAGAGTTTATTATACATAAAAACCTTCCTCTTGAATCACGCTATCTATTTAAAAAAACCGCATCAAAATCCGCTGCGTAGTTTTAAAGATCTAAGCATACATAGGGACAGACAGCGAGAAGCGACTTTGTTTTATACTATGTAGTGATGATAGTATAAAACATTCTGGTTTATGTACGGGTGTTACAGAAAACTCACATAAACCGAAGCGAAGCGAGGGCGGGTCGCTAGTGTAGTGATAATTTGACGACGCGCTGGCCTAGTGGGTAGTGACCCTGCCTACTAAGCTAGTGGTCCTGGGTTCGAATCCCGGTTAGGGCAGATATTTGTGTCATGAGCGCGAATATTTATTCCTGAATCTTGATGGTTTTCTATGTATTTAAGTATATATTTCTCTGTATAAGTATTTATATCGTTGTCTAGTACCCATAGTACAAGCCTAGAGCTTAGTTTGGGACTAGGTCAATTGGTGTGACATAGTCCCCTGATATTTTTATTATGATATCCTAGGGGAGCACTAAGAACAGAATTTTGGAAATTAATACCCCATGGTATTCAAAGAGGAAGTGTAGCTGAAAACTAATTCTATAGGCACAGGTCGATTCACAAGAGCCGGCACGAATTAATTGAATGAGTGAACGAAAGTATACAAGTGTGTAAAATAATAACAGGATTCAATTTGAAATTCGAACATATCGGTTCAAAGGACGGCACTCACAGAGTGATAGATGACATTACTTTTGTTCATTCCATTCGTGCCAGCTCTAGTGAATCTACCTGTACTTGTAGGAAGTTGCGGGTGGCCCTAGAAGAATTACTACCTTACTTTTACCTTCTACATTGCAGTTTTCTGCTTTCATTGGTATTGGCGTTGTCATTAGAGTGGCTTTTTTTTTTGTTCGTCTTAGCAGGTTTCGTAACAAGTTTCTCCTTTACCCTCTTTTATGTACCTTCCACTTTTTTCCTGTTGCTACTTTGTTATTAATTTTTAATTTCTTATTATAGCTTCTTTTTTAAATTGTTTGTAGTTTTTTTACGCTATCTTTGTCTATAGGAGTATTAAAGAGTTTCTTGACGGACTGCGTCAAAGCGTACAAACAACAAGGACGTTGATTTTTAATTAAACAGCTTTACCCGACGTGTGACCCGCTCGTAGGACTTTCCTCGCTCGTTTGACTGTCCAACAGAGTCATTTTTAGGGTTCCGTACAAAAACTTAAAAACGGAACCCTTATAGGATCACTCGTGCCTGTGTCTGTCCGTCTCTCTGTCACAGCTAATTTGCTTCGAAGCTGCTGGACCGATTGAGTTGAAATTTGGTACACATTATGTGCATTGATGACCCAAAAACAGATGTACAAAGTTTTTTTTAAATACTTATTTTGTAAATTTTGTATAATATGAATTTATGTGAAAGTTATAAATGAAGTCAACAGGCGGTCTTATCGCTAAACAGCGATACCTCTCAGACAACCTCCCAAAAAAAAAAAGTAAAAACATAATGGGAATTAAAGATAAGAAATGTACATAAAAACATAAATAGAATATATACATAGATAAATACATACACACATAAACACACATATACATACTAAACGCATTACAACTAACTAAAATGGCTTTTCGCCGTCGTGTAAAAACAACTGTAGGTACTTTATAATCACAAATTGACTATGGACCTAAAAAAATACAGACGTAACCTCGTCTAATCATTAGTGAGGCATGCAAAATGGATGTCTGAGTGCGTGCACACGCACACACGTTAACTGCCACTCGTGGTGTGGCTCGGCGCGTTGTCTTACCTATTGTACCTGTGTGCGTGCGATAAGTCGTGTATGACGAACGAAAGTGCCGACCTTGCATGTTTCACACCTTTTTAGTGCAGCGTTACGTCCGTATTTTTTTTAGGTTCGTAGAATCGAAAAAAAAGCAATTTAACTAGGCTACTGACGACATTTATATCGAATTCTAGTTCTGAATAAAAACAAATTAAACATAACTTGATTTTCATTAACTCCTTATCCTCCATAAGTCCCACAACCAATCATAATTCCCAAACAACATTCCGAATGACCTACTAACCAACCGGAACTCCCTTAACAACGGTCTTTACGTTTCCGGTGTATTTATCCGGATAGGATAATAGCAGCCATTTTGTTTTTCTTGCAACAAGTCTCGTATCGATTTCCAAACCTCCATTGCATTTCCATCTTTATTTATGTATCAATATGGTTGTGTTAATGTGGCTAGTAACTTGTAGTTAAGTCTTATTGGGTCAGTTTAGCTGTATTAACCGTGTCCGGATAAACCTGATTTACACGGCTATCCGTGATGTTATTAATTTTGCACTAACCCGGCTATGAAAGAGATTGAGTGTGTTTGGTATAGTTTATGACTTCGCTATTAACTTTCGCCTTAATCCGTTTGCTTTTTTTATGGCATAGAGAAAACAAGCGAGCACACAGGCTACCTGACGGTAAGTAGAAACTGTGACCCATAGACATTCGCATTCACAAGACTGCAATGCAATCCTAAGACTGCAAATGCGTTGCCAACTCTGAGGTCTAAGATGGAATGCCTCTATGCTAGTCATTTCACCGGCTGTCTTATCCCCAAAACGGAACACAAAAATGCGAACACTGCTGTTTGGCAGTAGGTTAATGGATAAGATGGTGGTAGCGATCCGCGCGGACCCTGCACAAGGTCCTACCACCCGCAAAAGTCTGTCTGGGGTACAAGTAGTTGGAATCTTAAAGACTGATGTGGTTTCAGATAAATCTTAATATTATTTGACGGTTGCGTGGTTTTCATGTGATTATGAGAGCGAGCTAGACATACTGTATGGTTTGGTCTTGCTTACTCTGACGTAAGACAGGCCACTACTTCAAAATCAGAGTTCGTTAGCCTTACTCCGTCACTATCCCTCGACTTCGGTACGATTGGCGAGTGAAAGGAACGGAGTATCTATTAGCACTACTGTAGTGTTTGGGAATAAGATCCTGGAGGTGCGTCACCATGTATGACACCCTTGTTCGAGAATTTGGTTGAGAGGCTGAGTCGTGAAGCATGGTACGCCGGGAGCGCTATAATTTTTCATCTGGCTTTGGCTACACGTTTCCTTTGGAAAGTCTTAACGTAGGATTTTTTAATGTATTTTGATTTTGTAATTTGAAGTGCCTGTATTTTGATTATTAAATAAGAATTTGTGAACCATCTAGAAAAGGCTTTTAGCTCTCCTTGCCCGACTATCCTCGCCTACACCCACGCTCACATATTCAATTGACGAGTAATATTTAGGTAAATTACATAACGTTAAAGATGACGACAAAGAATTAAAGTGTGTAAATATTTATAAGGTCAACCGTACAAGACAGATTCTAGAATCAATTTTTGTTGTTTTTTCTCACGAAAGCGGGTTTGTCATACTTGTGCGTGTAGATGCACGTGCACTACGTCCTACGTGGGTGATTTAAAGCGAACCGAATTGCGAAGCGATCCGATACGGTGACACGCGATTTCAATGCGAAGCGGTGCGATGCGGCAGCCTTGTCCTACGTGCGCACGAATTTACACCCTGACAACCGACGCCGCGTAGCTTCGCGCGAAAAATGTCAAACCCACTGATCGCGTTCGCTTCGCTTCGCATCGCGCCGCCCGCACCCCGTGCCTTTATTGGTCACGTAAGCCACTTCAATAGCTGTCATTTGTTTGTATCTTTCGCGCCGCGTGTCGCTCCGCATTCGAGTGGAATTCGCTCACCTAAGCCGCCGCCGCATCGTGGGTGTCTACACGTGTAACAACTAACAAGTATAGCATAGCAAAAAACAACTCGCTCATTGAATACAAAACGGACACATTCCAAAATAATTTGCTCTTGCATTAAAAATCTTATACGAATAGCTTCTAATTTTAAAATACAACACTGACTCATTTTGAATTGTGTCCGTTTTGTATTCAATGAACGAACTGACTGCTGAGTGTCTTGCGGCGTTTCTTCTCAGCATTGGTCTCCTCTTGGGAAGCGCTGGTTGATTCTTGACGTGTAAAAGTGCCCGTGCGGCCTACTTACAAATATATTTTATCTATATCACTTTCGTAAGGTAAAACAACAGGTACTCTTGCTTTCATACTATCTCATCCTAAAGTATACCATATCGTTACAATACAACCCTGGCAGAGTACGTGTCTAGCATAACTAGAAAACTTATTTAACCTCGATGGTCGTCATTCCTAGCGGGTCTAAACTCGGAGTTGGCACGCAAATATGTCCCAGGCACGTTTTGTACTGTATTTAATATTATATCCGCTTGGAAATTACGTCGGGGAATTTTTATTTGATGAGGTAATTTATCATTGTGATTGTGTGTTTTAAGTGCTAGGCCTATTGGATTTAGGGCTTCCAGGGCGTGTTCTCCTGCCTATTTTACCATGACACGTGACAGGGGATAATTCGGTATACATTGCTTAGTTAACACGCTGATAATTATACATCACTGTGTTTCATATAATCTGCGCAATGTACACTGAAATGTCACCTGTCACCTGACATTGTCAGGATAGTGAAAAAGGGGACTGGAATCATAGATAAACCTATTTTCGGTGCCGTGAAGTGTAGTTCTAAAGTCAGTAAAGTCAGATTATTGCATTCGACCAAATTACAGTTATCTATATTGAACTTGAAAAAAAAACTTTTATGGCTTACAATAAACATAAAATAATTATTATTCAGATATCAGAGACACCGACCCTGCATAGAATTAACAAAACTTTGTTTTTCTCTTCAAGTATGTAGATTCACTTTGCACGACAGTGAAAATATTTACAAGTTCTTGTATTATTCATTGGAAACCAGAAACAACTCTTAAGTAAACACTGGAATGTAATTCGAACTTGCGACTTACTGGCAATCCTGGATAATAAATAACAAAGTGACTTTTTGCTTTTATTTCAAGTTTTTATTTGACTTTGCATCTGAAACAAGAGAAAAATGGACATGAAAATTGTGCAAAATAACAGGGTCCACCATTTAACAAATTCCGAATATGCATTTGTCCTAATTTTCATTTTTCCGAAAGCTATGTTACGCTGGAGCTATATTAGATTAAATGCATAATTTAATTGTCATACGTTAAGCGTTATCGATAGCAAAAATTGCGTTCTGAATTATGAAAATTGGGAATTTCTATCAATTCGGAATTAAAACTCTTAGGAATTATGCAATGTAATGTGGTAATAAAAGAAACAGCACAGTGGTCTGCATTCTGCACATTTTCCAACAAAGCTGTTTAATACTTGTAACAAACACGGGCCAATTCGGTTAGCCGACGAAATTATACCATTAATGATGCAAGCGCTAGTGCCCCTGCCAACCGTGTCGGGACACTCGCAACGACGCAAATAGACGGGCTAAAATGATTGCAATGCACTATTACTCAAACATGCTCTGTAATTAAGGCTTTTCTTTTGAAATACGAAGACGTGAAGAGCTTCATTTTCTTCCTAAATGCATAATATGAGATTGTAAACCAAGGGATGAAAATGATCAATTGCAGCACGAGATGTTTAAGTGGCAGTTGCAGGCAGGTGCTTAAGGAAGGCACGCGCGAGTTCGCCTTTAGTTCGAAGGTGCAATTGATACTTTTACCCGAGTAAAACACTCTACTTTTCATTTCAATTATAAGGAAAGGAAAAAAAAACAAATATTAGGAGTGCATAAACATGAAAAGTACATTGCTGTGACGTATGGGAGACATCCGCGCTGTGTCGTGTGTGCGCCGCACCGCCTGCGATCTAAGTTGCGCTACGCACCTCTTAATTAATGCTGCACTCCTGGTACTTTATTTAAACATGCAATTACTTTTTTTCCCTAGGGTGAACATGTTACTTTCAACTCACCTCTAAGATAAACAATGGCCTACTTTCAGAGTATGAGACATTAAAAATCACTTTTACCTCGTCAAGCAATCCCCAATTTTTCGGGCTAGTTCACTTCCATAAGTTTGACAGCACATGAACACACAATATACTAATGGTAAAAGTGGTACTAATGGTGGTGGTGGTGTGGCATCTAAGACCTATAGACATTTGCAATATTTAAACTGCAATCCTGAGATCTTTTTGTAAAATAACAACTTAAGATGCTTATGATAGTTTTTGAAAAAAACCGATAGGCCGATGGACATTGCGAACATACCTTGACGCCTGAAATCCCGGAGTGGCGTAAGCAGAGCTACAGAATTACCTACAACTCCAAAAACTTGTTGATCATTCTGTAACCACATTTTGCACAATTAGGCTAAGATGTTTACCAGCGTATTAGTGCCAGGTTGCAAGCCCATCGCCTAGCAGGACTACAAGCCTTTATTCCCTTAGTCGCCATTTACGACTTCTACGGGAAGACATTGAGTGGGACTATTGTAACCCATCAACCACACGTCTATAATATTGTATAAACAAAAAAGTACTATGGAGACCTAAAAATAGCAGACGCTCAGTGACCTGTAACAAGTAAAGTGAGTAAGCAACAAATGAAATAAAACTGTACGGAGTATAGCGACACGAATATAACTTGCCAGAGTTCACCTGCAATGCGCCGTGGCCTACAATTAGATTGTGCTACTCTTTGTACAGTTCCGAAGATAGAATTTTCACCTTCCACCATTTATTTTATTTTATGTCACATGAAACTTGACGCGTTTTTCAAATCACTGACATAAATCGCTGATAGAATTATCTTTTAAAATAATTAATAGATTAAATCAGGATAAGAATAAAAATATTTAACCAAATTACACAATCGGTACCTACCTATGTATCTGATTGATATAAACATTGATTTAATGTATACAAATTTTATAAAGCTGAAGAGTTTGTTTGTTTGTTTGAACGCGCTAATCTCAGGAACTACTGGTCCAATTTGAAAAATTATTTCAGTGTTAGATAGCCCATTTATTGTGGGAGGCTTTAAGCTATTATATCATGCTCACATAAATCGAAGCGAAGCGAGGGCGGGTCGCTAGTCTAACATAATTTGAAAACCAACTAGCTGTTTGTCCCTGGCGTTGTCCAGCTAAATACAAAAAAAACTTGTACTTACTGACAAAAAATTACAAAGACAACAAAGAGAGCCAAATGAGGATATCATTAAATTTCTTCGAGACCGGCATCACATTGGTGACGGCTCTGGCATTGTAGATGTCTATAGACGGCGGTGACCACTTCCTATCAGGTGGGATGTCTGCCTGTTCGCCCGTCGAGGACAATTTAAAAAAAAAAGTCCATTTGTGTGAGATTTACCTATGAAATTGGCGTTTTTTTACGTGTTTTATTTCGTACGGAATTTATTCATTTTAATTTTAACTTCCAAGTTATTACACTATGTTACAAAGGTTTTTGATACAAATAATATGGTTTATCTTACTTAATGTTTAAAATTGAAGGGTGAACTCCACTCTTTTCATGTGCTGCGAGTTCAAGTGTTTCAATTACGCAGAGTTTTATGAAGCTAACTATTTTCAAGTAATAAATATATGTATAATATAGCTTAGAAGTGTTTAATATTCCTGACAGAATTTTGTTTGGTTTGCATTTGACGTTACTAAATAATCCGCAAAATTTAATGTATGATAACCACCGTTTTCATAAAACCTATTATTTATTTTATATTATAATATTCACAAAATAATATTAATTATTGATACTCAGTAATTAAAAAACAATGTAAGAAAGCGGACGATTTATTACTTAAATGATAATGATATCCAACAGGTGATAATTAATAGGTGATTAAGGAAGGGTTCTATTGTTTGCCATGTAATTAATAGCAGGCGCTTCCGTAAATTACAAAGAAGAAAAAATACTCCGTCGGACAGTTAACACCGTTATTTTATTTTCCGAGTTTTAATCTGCTTTGGGTAACTCACTATGAGCGATTAAACGTGATGATTTTTTTGAAAATAGAACAAATATAACTTCTGCTCGTGACCAATTTTGACAGCGCAAAGCGACAGTTGATCACCAAAGTGATCACCTAACGCGTTCGTGAACGATGGCAATTTGTCTAGCCCCACAGGATTCTTGTAACGGGTGTCTCTCAGAATCCCTAACAACGTTTGTTCTAACACATCGTTTGCCCGAATTCTCATTTGCATTTTCATTTTTAGGTTATATCTGCGGTTTGGTCAGGTTAGGGTTGTAATAAAACAAAACGAAAAAGTTTTTAATATTAAAGCAGAAATGGCTTTAGGATAAACAAAAATTAGGACATTTGATGCATTAGGACAAATTTAATGCCGATTAGAGATTCCATAGGGGAACCCGTTAATCATTAACCTACCGCCGAAAAGGATAAGACAGCCACCCTTGCACATGGGAACTGATTCCTTGGCCTACGACGCAAAGGAGAAAGCTGATCTCCTGGGCAAACTCTTTGCGTCCAACTCGACCTTGGACGATGGGGGACGCGAACCGCCGACCGTACCGCGGTGCGAGAGCAGCATGCCGGATGTCCGGTTCCATCAAAGCTCGGTGCGTAAAGCACTTTTTTCCCTCAACATTCATAAGTCGAGTGGGCCCGATGGAGTCCCTCCTATTGTGTTGAAGACATGTGCTCCAGAGTTGGCACCGGTTTTAACGCGTCTTTTTCGACTCTCCTACTCCTCTGGCGTAGTCCCGGCTTCATGGAAGTCAGCTTTGGTGCACCCGATCCCAAAAAAAGGTGACCGCTCAAACCCGTCCAACTACAGGCCAATAGCCATAACTTCCCTGTTTTCGAAGATAATGGAGTCCATTATCAACTGCCAGCTTTTAAGGTACCTGGAAGACCACCAGCTGCTTAGTGACCGACAATACGGTTTCCGTAGGGGCCGCTCGGCTGGTGATCTTCTAGTTTACCTCACACATCGTTGGGCACAGGCGATCGAGACTAAGGGCGAAGCATTGGCAGTTAGTTTGGACATTGCGAAGGCTTTTGATCGGGTTTGGCACAAAGCACTTCTTTCTAAGCTTCCACTTTATGGGCTTCCCGAGAGATTATGCGAGTGGGTTACCAGCTTCCTAGCAGACAGAAGCATAAAAGTCATAGTTGACGGTGCATGCTCTGACTCCATCTCTGTTAATGCTGGTGTCCCTCAAGGCTGTGTGCTATCACCCACGCTGTTCCTTCTGCATATCAATGACATGCTGCAAGTCTGCGGCATTCACTGTTATGCGGATGATAGCACAGGCGATACCTTCTACACCGGCCGCGCCAATATTTCTCGGGACAACGTCGTCGAGAGCCGAAACAAACTTGTGTCTGAAATTGAGACTTCTCTAAAAAAAGTTTCAGAATGGGGTCGACTTAATTTAGTCCGTTTTAACCCCACAAAGACTCAAGTTTGCGCGTTCACCGCTAAGAAGTTGGCGTTCGATGCATCACCTCGTTTTGAGAGCACTCCCCTCACTGCCTCAGCCAGTATCGAAATCCTTGGTGTCAACATTTCGAGTGATGTCCAGTTCCGCGGTCTTTTAGAGGGTAAGGCCAAATTGGCCTCGAAGAAGCTCGGTGTGCTCAACAGATCGAGACAGTATTTCACTCCGGCCCACCGCCTGCAGCTGTACAAGGCGCAGGTACGGCCACATATGGAATACTGCTCTCATCTGTGGGCTGGGGCTCCCCAATACCAGCTTCTCCCTCTGGACCGCATCCAGCGGAGAGCCACTCGAATTGTCGGCTGCCAGCGTACTTCTGACCGGCTTGACTCCTTGGCGCTGCGTAGAGATGTAGCCTCACTCTGCATTCTCTATCGCTTGTACAACGGGGAGTGCTCCGAGGAGCTGTTCGGATTAATTCCTGCCGCATCCTTCCGCCTTCGTCCTACGCGACAGAAATTCCACCACCATCATTTAGATGGCTGGCAGTCCACAACTGTGCGTTTCACACGGAATTTCCTGCCTCGCACAACTAAACTGTGGAATGGTCTGTCGCCTGCGGTATTTCCGGACCGTTACGACCTTCAAACCTTCAAGAAAAGAGCGTACTCTCATTTGAAAGGCCGGCAACGCACCTGTGACTCCTCTGGTGCTGCAGGTGTCTATGGGTGACGGTAATCGCTTTCCATCAGGCGATCCGTCTGCTCGTTTGCCTTCCTATACCATAAAAAAAAAAAAAAAAAAAAAGACAGCCGGTGAAATGACTAGCATACAGGAATTCCATCTTAGTCCTCAGGGTTGGCAACGCATTTGCAGTCTTAGGATTGCATCGCAGTCTTGTGAATGCGAATGTCTATGGGTCACAGTTTCCACTTACCATCAGGTGGCATGTGTGCTCGTTTGTCTTCTCTATGCCATAAAAAAACACGATCTAAACGTCGAGGAATAGTTATGAAATCTTTTTACGTTATAAAATTTCAGTTTTAAAACAGTTGAGTATCGCGAAAGTTTAACAGATTTTATTCCGTCAATTCTGATATAAAAATCCACATGAACAGAACAATTTGAGCTCTTTTAAAAATTGAATTTTTTGTTAAGGGCATTGTACTGAATGAATAAAAACTCATGTACTATGAAAACTGGTCAGGGTATACGTAATTGTGTACCTACAGTGACCCGAATCCATTCCTTTTATGCGTGATACCGATTTTACCAGCTTTATCCAGAAAGTAATAAAATTGAATCCATAAAATATGGTTTCCAGAGGATTTCTCACGTTATTTGATTTATTTATTCTTCATAAAGTATATTGAAAAGGCTATAGGACTCAAGTCAATCATAAAATTGAATTGAATCTATACGTATCTACAGTAATTGAATTTGTATTGAATTTGATATTTTGGATGTTTTTTTAATCGCTGGAAGAAAGAATACGTAGCAGGCCACCTGATATTAAATTGGCAATTAATTGGTTATGGTAGCTCATGTTCACTGGACAGTAACAATTATCTAAATCCTTAAACTTAGGAAGCTGGCTAGCATTTATATAATTGTAACTAGCGATCAGCCCTCGCTTCGCTTCGGTTTAATTGAGTATGATTTAGCCTATAGCCTTCCTGAAATGATTTTTCAAATCGGTACAGAAGTTCCTGAGATTAGCGAGTTTAAGCAAATAAACTCTGCAGCAGGGATTGTAACCGGTTACAAATAAACCGGTATTTATTTAGGTTAAACCGGTTAATTATTTGGGTTACGTTCCAACGAATTGGTTACGCTCACAGGGAGCGAAATGCATTTACCGGTTATAACCGGTTAGAGAGCGCTTCCGTCATTCACCCTTGTCTCGGCTCACACGGAAGGAGCGCTCTCTAACCGGTAAATGCATTTCGCTCCCTGTGAGCGTAACCTTTATTATGGGTTAGGCTCTAATAGTGTGGCTTTAACCGCTACGGAAAATAAACCGGTTTTCAATCCCTGCTCTGCAGCTTTATAATATTAGTATAGATTATGCTTTATATCGATATGGACGAAAACTTGCTTGCCACAACAAATCTAATTTAGTTAAAGTATTCTTTATCTAATTTTTATTTTTATAAATGGCTTTCATTCCTGTTCAGGTGTAGTTCGCCAATATCAATTTATTTAGACTCTCCGATGGACTTTTTAAAGAAAAAATCCATAGATATCACACGCGAGAACAAACCGCGTAACTAACAAATTTATGATAGAGCATAATAAACCTTACATTCTTATTAAAAGGTGCATTTTGCTCCTTATTAAAAATGTGACTTACGAGGTTTTGCAGTTTCACCGACGAGTTGGTAAAAGAATAAAGGTTTTTTTTTAAGGATTGGTATTTAAAAGCTGAAGCTGCTATTCAGAATCCTACTGAAAAAAAATAGAGGCTGATTGATCCACAGGGCTCTGCATTGTCACGGGACGTTAGTTGTTTAAAAATAAAAAAAACACTGCCGGTTTTCTGAATACCAAGGCCTCAACACGATTAAAATCATCTCGTTTTTGACCTAATAAAAAAATAAAAATAACAGATCAAATACGATTTGAATTGTACCGCCTAAAAAAGAGGCGCAGATCCAATACTATATCGTCAACAATATGATAACGATAAAAAACTAAAATGAGCTAAAACCAATTGGAATAAATGTCCTTAAACATAGGTGTAGGGTGATGGAACCAATAATGGACACTTTGATTCTTATTTCACAGAAAATAAGTATTATTCATTTGTTTTGCAACAGTCAATTTAAAACTTTATGACGTTTGAATAATAATAATAATAATAATAAAAATCTGTTTATTTCAATATTTGTGTTGAGTTTACAATTTTCACTTAGCTAAAATCTTTATCTATTTAAGATTATTTGGCTAAGTTAGTGAGGACACTATTTATAAGAATTAATTACAAGACATAAGAAATCTTTTAACGATGTTTTTGGTAGACCCAGGTTTAGCTTCCATGCGTTCTAATACATGTTTGGGGAAACTATTCAAAATATGAGGTAGGAGATTTGACCAAATTCTAGACCCGTATAGGTTATTACTTCTTGGAGTGATAAATGACTTTCCTTCTTTTAGATTTCGTAGATTATCAGATCTTCTATATTTAACTAATTCCCCCATAGCATCTCTGTATTCTAGTACCATAGCTAGCTTCACCTTATCGAATACACTCAGCACTCTACAGTATTCAAATAGACTGTCAATAAAAAGTTAAGTGTCCATTACTGGTGCCTGTCAGCTAAAACTGTCCATCATTGGAGCTGTCGTCATGCTCGACGTGTATGCCAGTTTTTGAACTTGGCTTACGCACTTCCGAGCGTTTCGATGAATTCAGCATAAATGTACCAACTTACTTAAATTCCCCTTGACATTTTACAAAGTTATTCAGAGTGCTTTGAATTAAATATTTGAAACAAAATTGAATGTACTCTCAAATACGCTTACGAGTACAGAATTACAGCGGAAATAGTTCCCCGTTCCCTAAATCATAGTTTCATTTGCGTTCTGCCTCTCTGAATGATTAAGTGAATGACTTTTCAAATGAGCGCGACCGAGTGAATGAATAATTAAATGCTCTAAAGTGAATGGGACACTCTTTACATTAGGCACAACACTCAGTGAAAAGCTGTCTCATTGAATGTATTTATTAACTTTATTGTAATAAAGGAAACGGCAACAAAGTGGAATTGAAACACTGGAAACTTTCATTGGCATTGAAGAATAACGATAAATAATTATGTAGGAAATACTTTTTTTTATGGCTCTAAAAAATTGCCATTCGCCATTACTGTCAAGTACTGTCAAGTAAATAAGAGTTATCTTAACAATGACAATACTATATTAAACATATCGACAGCAATTTATGGAAATTTTCAGCATCACGATCCTTTTAAGAGAATAAGAGAATCTAGATGAGAATAATACATAAAGAAAAATTGCTCGTTTTTGGTAGCGTGATCCCACGTAGTTTAGAAATACGTTCACCCGTATTTAAGCAGTTTCTTAAGATTATTATGATGCTGTTGGTGAGACTATATTCTCACCGATACTTAAGACTACGCCGAGCGTCCAGTGGCGCTTTCATAACTATTATTGTGTTTTGTAACTAACTAAAACATTGTCTTGAAATCGACCAATATGACAAAGTTTGATAACCTTTACCCTTCACTTTAAGGAAGAAGGTAGCCACTTTTTCCGTTAACTTACTCATTGTTACTCTTTTTTAGTTATGTCATATTATACCCTATAAATTGTGTATTCATTTGTACTACAAAAAACTATTCTTCGATTTTTACACAATACTTTAGTGTATTAGAAAACCTAATAATAGTACCTGATCAGGGCGCCACTGGACTAGCTTTTAGTTTTATATCAGTGAATTGTCTGTAATACGCTGTAGCCACCGCAAATAGTTACGCAAGTGCAGACCAAACATTAGCACTCAATTTGTAAATTTATTCTTTTTGCTTCGTTGTCCGCTTTGCATTTTAAACGTCCCATTTATAGAATGCTCTGATAGGTCAATTTAAAACGCGTATTTTTAAAATTCCTTTTTTAAACTGAGTGGCATTTTTGGTAACGGATATAGAGAGTATTTTCGCCGCGAAATGGCTTTCCTTTTGTTTTATTTTGGTAATACATTGGAATTGTATGGTTGGGTGTTGTAATTTTTTTGTCAGGTTTTTGCGGAAAATACTTTGTTGAAAAACATATTGTTTATCTTTTTTTACAAATTTTCGTGATGTGAGTTTAGAAAATATTAGCTGTACAAACTGATAAACCCACGTATTTATTAGGTTACAACATACTAAAAAAACGAAATATTAATAGAGTTTTTAATTTTACATTAGTTAATTGTAGAAAACGCAATTTTGCAAAGCATCTATTTTGGCGTGCTTTCGGGTTTACCCTTTTTATGGTGTCTTGGTAAAATTCGCTCTTAGTGAATACTAATAGCAATATATTTAATTTGTAAAGAAATAAACAACATGTACTACCATTTTATAATAAGTATTAAATACACATTTTTTTTTAAATGTTGGTCACTCTGGTTTTTGTACATTTTTTATTCACCGCAAGCAATTAAACACCTTGTTAATTTTAAAGAAAAATGAGTTGTTACTAATTAACTTAATTAAAGACCCAATTAACAAAAAACAGTCTAGCCACCATAACGCTCTAACACACATCCGTTAGCGTAACTATTAGAGAATATTTATCAACAAATAAAACACGACAATCTCTTCATATGTGACTTAGGCGGTCATTAAAGTGAAGGAAGGTGCCAGTTATTAAAAAAATAGAAAAATTCGATTATCTCGAAAAGCTCACAACTTTTACTCAACCTATAAGTGCTTTTTAGGGACCAGCCTAAGGTGCCCTGTCGATAAATGGAACCTTGTCCATTACTTACTGGCTATGTATAGATAAGTTTAAAAAAGGCATTGGGTAAATTTGTTTGAAGAATATTGACATTTTTTTTTTCAGCGACCACGGATGATTTTAACATACTTATTTAGGACCTCGAAATGAACATAGACATATATAATTTATGGCTTTTAATAATATCAGAGCCGAGATATTATTAAGATTTAAGCGTTCAGGTTTTGGTACTAAAAGTACGCCTAGGTAATAATATTAAATATCTTGGCTCCGATGTACTTAAGTGTATATAATTACATAACAAAACATGTTTATTTTAAATTATTCTATCATAATTTACCACTTTTACTGATGACCGCTCACCTTGAAAATGTATGACTTTTACAAATGACAACACTTTTACCCAAACCGCTTTTACGAAACTGTTTCAATTATGTGTAATATTCAATTCCAAACCAACAATCATACATGTAAATGTCATAACAAGCAAGTAACTAAAGTTATTACCGTTATATTCCTTGAACCGTACCAAAACAAAGCAAAATTATCAATATGCATACATTTCCGGGATTGCAAGAGAAATATGACTTATAGCAGCCATTTTGTTTCATAAATCATCAATTTTACGCGGCTATTTCCACGAAGCAGACCGTTACTTTATAAATCCTAGAAATTAATACAAGGTTGTAAGGATGTTTTGGAAGAAAGTGTTTTATTAGAATGTTGTTGTGTTCCGGTGTTGTTGTTGTAAAGTTGGCAACGCTTTTGCAATCTTTAGATTGTTGTAGTCCTCAAATTTAATATGATAATTACATTTATATTTGTTTAACTATGACCAAAAGGTTGAGTATGTATGTATGTATGTATGTAAACACTTTATTGTACAAAAGAAAAACCATAACAATACAATTAATGTAAAAATAATGTACAAAGGCGAACTTATCCCTTTAAGGGATCTCTTCCAGCTAACCCTTGAGAGATTGATAAGAGTGAAAGGTTGTGCAACGAGTAAACAAGTGTACAAGAAGAAGAATATATTTAGTAACCAATAAAAATTATATAAATAAATTTTAAATAAAACTACATTCAAATACCTACATAAATAGATACAGAAATATACATATTAATAGTTAAATATACATACATAAACTACATTTTACGTACCTAGATGAGATTGAGTATGCTTAGGTTATTTTGGGAATGATTATCTTTCGTAATATTCAAATACTAAACATTCAATTGATGGAATATGTACAAACAAAGAAAACGAGAAGATTAAATACATTATTTTATCCTAACTATAACTAACATTACAAAGAACAAGCACATTTACTTTGTGCACTTAGACGAAAAGTTTGTGCTTTTTCACCCGTATACCGGCGCATAAATAAAAGGTTTTTAGCTTGCCTTTCATAACTGAAACTTATGAACCTGGAAATTAAATCTAACGGCTCTAGGAAAACTATTTATTCTGTTTCTTTAAAGCTTTTAAAATGTGGCAAGTATTTTTCTTAAAAACTTTAAGTTTGTTAATAGGAAAATACATTTCAGTGAAGACGAGAACAACGAGAAGAGAACTTACTTTATTAACTAGGGTTTATCTTTGATTTCATTAACGTATATATTTCGTTTCAGGTATTTACTCGAAAACTAATAAAACAGGAAATGGACTATGTTGTACGAATGGATTGAATTAGTGAACGAAAGTATACTAGTGTGTAAAATAATAACAGGATTTCGGTTTGAAATTCGAACATCGGTTCAAAGGAACGCACTCATAGTAATAGGTGACATTACTTTTGTTCATTCCATTCCAGCCAGCTTTAGTGAATTTTCCTGTTCAGTCAAGATATTCAATTTGGTACCCACCTTAGGTTCAAAAGTCAATCTGACATTCTACAACAATAAGGTTGAGTTTCTAAAAAGCTACAAATGTCTTGATGTCTCTAATGACAGTGGCGACTTCAAGCATATTTTTCTTGAAATGGGTCCCGAATTAACGCTCGTGACCGTATGTCGTTGTCTAGTAGATACTCATGCATACACTGATAAAACAAATGGGTTGATTTTACTAAGTTTTATGGTTAAAATAGGACTTACACGTGAGTTTGGTTGAGTTAACCAGGAAAAAGGTTAAAGCAACCTTTTCAATGTGTTTTTTTTACTAAGGTTAGGTGTTACTTCAACGAAACTCATGGGTAGGTCCTAAAATGTAGTAAAATCAACCCATTCGGTTTTTCAGTGTATCATAATTCTAACTCAGAGTAGATAGGGAGATTGTCCCTTGATATTAACCTTATTGTATCCAAACAAATGTCTACAGTTATTATAACAAAGAAGCATTAATCTATACTAATATTTAGCTTGAACGCGCTAACCTCAGGATCGACTGGTCCGATTTGAAAAATTCTTGCAGTGTTAGCCCATTTATCGATAAAAGCTAAAGGCTATATATCATACTCACATAAACCGAAGCAAACCGAGGGCGAGTCGCTAGTAGTTTATAAAAATACAAGGTTTTCTATTATAGCAATACAATACAATACTCTTAATTAGACGCCACAGAGAGTTACATTTAAAACAATGAATTTGAAGCAAAAGGCATACTCTACTAGTCAAAAAATGGGTCAAACATTTATTATTTTAACATGTATAATTTTGTGAAAACTTACATACTTAATAAGCGACCCGCCCTCGCTACGCTTTGGTTCGCCTTCTTTGGTAAATGGGCTATCTAACAATGCAATATTTTTTCAAAGCGGACCAGTAGTTTCTGAGATAAGCGCGTTCAAGTAAAGGAACAAACAAACTGTTCAGCTTTATAATATTAGTATAGATGAGAAGTCAAAACACAATCGGCCCAACATGACTTATGGGAGTTAGGTTTCATCCAATATATCACCAACCTTTAGTTGTTGCTGTGTGGCCCAATAGTAGAGAATGCCTCCAGGCAATAAGTCCGCCATTTGTAATAACTTTGTGGTGTTCAATAAATTTTAAATTAATACATACATACCTTCATGCCTTTAATCCCAGAGTGGGGTAGGCAGAGCTACAGAATTACCTACAACTCTAAAAACTTGTTGATTATTCTATAACCATATTTTGCACAAATAGGCTAAGATGTTTACCAGCGTATTAGTGACAGGTTGCAAGCCCATCGCCTAACAGTACTACCAGATTTTATTCCCTTAGTCACTTCTTACGACATCCACGGGAAGACACGGAGTGGCACTATTCTAAACCGGCAACCACACGGGACTAATAAATAATTAATATTAGCTCATCTCTACCCAAAGACTAAATCCCTTTAAATTTACCTTTAATTGTAAGTACCTACACTAAAATACGGTGTGTTCTACGAATATTATATTTTCATGCGTACTTGGCATGACAGGAACAGGTATAAATACTTGATAAGCCTTAAGTACATAGAGTATTAACGTCTGTTTTAGACGTTCGTAGTGCTGTTACCATCTCTACTTCATATGGAACATCTACCTGCTTCGTATATAGGTTTCCTTAAAAACAACAAGCTAACACCGCTAAAGGTAGGTGGCCAATGTTAGCGGTTTTTTGCTATTGTGTTCCTTCTGTTGGCTCACAGACACAAAAATTGTTTTGACCTCCGAGATTTTCTGTAAGCATCTTTTCTTTAGCTTTACTAATTTTTACAAGTGGGGCTGTCAGTCCAACTATAAAGTAAAACAGCAGTGTGAATAGTACATACTCGACTGTCTCATTCTCTCTGGCATCTGTCAGCTGTCAGTTGATTATTCTCGATAAAATCATTATTGCTTCTGACATGTAACCATAATGTTTTTAATCCGCCATTATCGTTATAGTACATTACTTAACAAGGGCTGTAAAAGAAAGAAAGCCCGAAATCGCAGGTATATGAGACCCGAGCCGTAGGCGAGGGTTGTAAATATGCGATAGAGGGCTTTCTTTTTTACTGCCCGTGATGAGTACACAATTTTACGTCTTCACCTGGCCACAATGCTAGTTTTACCGTGCGCGCAGCGTGCGATAAAACTCACATTATGGCCAGGTGTTACGTAAAGTAAATAAGAGTTTTCGTAACGTTTACAATACGGTAACATGTCAAAAGCAAAATGGTTCTACAGAGTACAATTAGAGCTACAGAGACAGTGTGAAAGCGATAGATAGTTGAATCGTATTAGTACAGTTTTACTGTACGTTCAATTCATAAAGTATGCTTCTCGTAAATCTTTTCATTTTTAGTTTATTTAACGTACACAGGGGATTACTATTAATAATAATAATAATAATAGCAAGGGACTATGTCACACCAATTGACCTAGTCCCAAACTAAGCTCAAGGCTTGTACTATGGGTACTAGACAACGATATAAATACTTATATAGAGAAATATATACTCAAATACATAGAAAACATCCATGACTCAGGAACAAATATTTGCGCTCATCACACAAATATCTGCCCTTACCGGGATTTGAACCCAGGACCTCTAGCTTCATAGGCAGGGTCACTACCAACTAGGCGTCGTATTGTTAGGGAAAGCGTTAGGTTCGTCGTATTCTATGTTTAATCTTAATACCAGCTGTCCCCCCCCCCCGCCGCACCCCCGGGTGTTAGTTTTTTTCATAAAAACCTGTTCCTGGTAATTACGAACATAACAAATGAAATTATTGAAATCGGCCTAGCCATTCTCGAGTTATGTCTTAACCAAGAGGAACAGGGATTAATTTTCATAGTAAGTAGACAAGTTATGTGTTAAAAAGTAAGAAAACATGGTAAGTACTGAATTGTCGTTACAATACCTAATCAAGAAAAAACTTCTTATTTAATTCTAACCTTCCTTCGACTATTCTTTTGCACGCAAAAAAAACTATAAAAAAACGTTTAAGAGCAGATTCTTGATTATTCCGAAATTTTACAAAACTCCATTCAGAACCGCCTCTGGAATACAAACTTGAAAAACAAAACACTGGTCGAACCATTTGGATCCAAGTTAATTACAGACAGAAGAACAGAAAAACACTAATAATTAGAAGGAAAATGTTTGGCCCGCTATAAAACACGTCCCACCCACCTGACATGCCTCATGTAACGTAATGCTACGTAAGCCCCTTGCCTCTTTTTACTCGCTCACAATTTGAAATTCCTCTTAGAATAACTCGCAAACATGAGCTCATCTCGCTCTAAAGTGCTTTGATGTGATTTTGTTTTGCCTTTTGTTTATCAGATTAAGAAAGAATACATGATTCTACCGCTGTGAGGAGAATGGGTGTTTTCTTTTCACCCGCTTTCTGACAAATAAACTGGATGTCCTGTAAACCTGGATTCATTAAAATTGACTGCGGTCCGTTTGTAAAGATCTTTTCTTCCTCGCATTGAATATGCAATGAATGAAATTCCATGGTGTTTCCTCAGCACAACGACATGTCCTTCTTCAAAAGCGGCGTAAAAAGCTATATTATTGTTAAAAAGATAACCGACAATTTCAAACATTTTCATTTTTTACATTACACCAATAAACCAATTAGCTACACTTAAAACAAAGAGATATACAGATCGAAAGTGAGTGGACGGGTCAGAAGGGGCCGCCCTAGGCGTACTTTTTCGAGTCAAATCGGTTAAAAATACTGGAAAAGGGCCGATTCTTAAGTACCCGAAACCGACGTGCGTGCATGACTCGATGTATGAATGTGGAAGAAGCGAAAGAAATTTGTCAAGATCGTAGCAAGTGGAAAGAAGTGGTCTCTGCCTACCCCCCTTGGAAACAGGCGTGATTTAATGTATGTATGTATGTAAAATAGAGAAGATTTATTTACTAACGTAATTGGGTGAGGGCCAAAAAGTTGGACCACAGTTAAGCGCAGTTAACCATACAAACGACGAAGGCAAAAAAGTTCCGTTGTGCAACAAAAAGTATCCCTACAATGTGGCTAATTTTCGTGTCACAACGGAAAAGTTTCATAGATAATTTTATTGATTCAGTTAGCGTGGACAACTTTTCGTTCCGTACCCAATTAGATTGACTTTTATTATTATTATGCTAAATAAACATACTTTAATCAACCTTTATAGTAATAATTATATCCTATAGCATAGCACTGCCTTGCCTCTTGAAAAGGAACTTCACTTGGTTGTTATTTGTCAAATATTTCAATTTCATTCCATTTATTCGAAATGTTTGGCCAATACTTTAGCTACCTACCAAACGAAGACTAAATTCCGCCATAATAAATCGTGTGATTCGTGCAAGTGCATCATTCACAGAAACCAATCCCATACTTATCTTGCGTTCTCTCCACATTACGCCAATCGTAACCATTCCTTCCCCCCTTTTTACTACCCCCAGTAATTCCTGGACCTATCACAATATCCGATTCAGCAGCTAAACATACAATCGAGTTGTTTATTTGTGTTTACGCCGATTTCCCTCCGGTAGCGTAATGGAATGAGAACTCAAAACGTGACTTGGATCGAGAATCGTGAAAGAATACTTGAGTTCGTATGGGTTAATATGGTTAGGCACTGTTAGGTAATTCTGGAGATTTCATGAATATGTCTAGGCTAGTTTCCTTATTTAGGACATATGATTGAATATGGTCCAACAGGTTTTTTTCAAAGTAAAAATGATGTGACTTTAATTAATGGTAATTTTGAATTGGGTTTTTTTAACATAATAAATAAATTTATTTTTTAATATGGGTAATCTTCTCCCCACACTACAACACAACAATGCAAACACTGCTGCTTCGCGGTAGATTAAAGGATAAGATGGTGGTGGTGATCCGAACGGACCTTTCTCAAAGCTCTACCACCCAACTGTTTCGCATCCATCCCTTTTTTCAAACACAACTTTCCCAACAAATTAAACCAATTCCTATTATAAATTACCTAGCAACCCTCCCTTTGCGTCAAATAAAAAAAACCAACATCAGTCAGAAGTCGTATAGTTTTTGACGTGATAACGTTTTATAAATCGATGAACGCTGGTTCCGTGTCACGTTCCGCCTCATTGTCACGTTCCGCCTGAGCTGAGCGTGCAAGCGAGAGCGCGGAACAAGCGATAGAGAGGCACGATCGGCCTAAGCGTTTGGCTTGTGTGTTTTGTTATGACGTTATCACGTAAAATTATCGTCCGTAAACCGACTTTACAGGCAACTATTTTTTGGTATGATTTTTATTAAGAAAATAATGTTTAAAATATGTTTATTCATTCCAGAGGCTACCCCCAAAATACAAACAAACACGCCATATAAGGTTCATTCTTGAGAATGGGATTATTCATCTCATTCCCCTGTCGTTTTTTATTTTAATAAATTTTGAACTAGTTACAATATAATATGAAATTTTACTTAATTATAAGCGTATTTATTCAATGGGCATCACATTCTGTCAACTAGGTACAGAAATATACCACTTTAAAATTTAGCTGCCAAAGGAATGATAAAAACGACAAGGGAATGATAAAATTTACAAGGGAATGTTAAAAATGACAAGGAAATGATATCTTCAGCAGTATTGAGATCAGATGCTTTATTTAGTAAAATAACATTTTAACAAATTAACAGTCTTCTGGTAGCATTAATCGGTATAGGTAAAATTTCATGTAGGTACACTGTGTATCTGCCATACGAACATAATGATTTAAGGACTGAAATGATAAGCCCTAACTCAAACGAATATAATTTGATACATTTTGTTTTATTTATTTTTTCCATAAAAAATCATTGTGACATCAGGAACATTTGATTAATAACTATCCATTAAAACTTTGCATTACATTGCTGTTCGATGAGAACTTTAATAAATAATTATGGTTTTATCAAGGGTAATTAATTTATTTTTATTATAAAATCATTAACAGTACTTTTGTTAAAATTTATGTTCTTATAGAAGAAAATACACTGTATACACTTTCGTTTATAAGCTTTTTTTCACGTATGTACACATAAAAAATACATACACCTTAGTGTGTAAGATTTTTATCTTATATACACATTAAATTTTAATATTTACAACTTAGTTTGTAAGCGTAAGCTAATATGCACTCAAGTGCTTTGTGCAACCAGAATTGCACAAGATAGCCCTTATTTGTTAATGAATAAGGTCGATCAAATTTGCACCAGCACTCAAATCGGTAAAAAAGTATATATTAGCAAAGTGGTTTCAAATCAATTTGTCCCAAAATGGCGCTTTGGTCTTTTTACATCGGAAGGAACGATATGCAATGCGAATTAAAGGAAAACTATTGTGTTTTTCTAGGTAACTTAAGAAAACTATCATCACCTTGTTCAAAAAGTCAAGGGAATGGGAACCAGGGGAGTGAGAAAAAGTATGTTTCTTGTCGATTGTACTGAAACTGTTATTATTACAGGAATAACTATTAAATCAACACATGCAGTCATTCATGAAGTTCTTTTTTCACTAAACACTGTATGCCAATTGCAAGAAATAAAATTTATATTAAAATTCAAGGTAATGATAATCACAGTGAACCAAAGACAGAGAAATGATATATTTACCTTCATAGCTCAGAGCTACAACCACGAGTCACGTCCTGTTCCCACGGCGTTGGAAGCGCTACTGAAGCTTGTCAGGCACGGTGGGCGCAATGCGTCGGAACACGTTTAAGTAGGGATGTGCACATTGTTTAGTGAGGCAACAAGGGAATGATAGGTAAGCTCCGGACAAACCTTTCATGTAGATTAAAAAAAAAACTATGATAACCACAGCAACCATATTTTTTCTTTCAAATCAATAACTTATATGCTAACAATTGAACTCAATACAATAATTAATTTCAATCCATATCTTAGTCTTTTCAGGGTCGTTTGTTCCCAAAATGGTGAATGGACGCAACAAGGGAATGATATATTAGGGGTTTGATATTTTTTTACGACTTATTCTAATTACCTTAAACACAAAAAAAAACCTGCCCTAGGTAGGTTGAGTGGTAATGTAACGAAATATTTTTAGTAAAGTGAATTGTTTTAATTGTACGGGTACTTTTTTCCTCTGGACGTTGAAAATTGACCCTTTCAAGAATCACCCATAACAGGTTACCAATTTGAGGCTATAACGGTACTAGGTAATGCATACACTAAATAGGACTCACCAGGTCAAACTGCAGCAATTTGTAGTCAAATAGGCCATTTAGTATTCTATTTGTACCGCACCACAAAGAGACTAATCGGAGTGTCCATATGTATCCGGCGTAAGGTGAGAACACAAACGGGAAGCCAGCAATTATCTCAAGGTTATGAGGAATTGGTTGGGGATATAATGAAATTCCACCTGTCTTAGGACAAGGATATCTCTGTAATTGAAATTATATTGCAGATTGCGTCAACCTACAGCAGTCCACTGCTGGACATCTATCTGAAATCAAAATTCTGAGTTTTTGTAGCAGAATGTAATGTTTTGTAGTCCGGGAGCGCACTGCAAGACACCCTACCTGATAAAAAAAATAGAAAATGCCTTAGCTGACCTTTAGTAGCTTCAACTGCTCTTGGTCGGCCGTGACTTAACTAGGAAAAAAAATCGAAAACGGTAAAAAACTGGTGCGGAAAATTATCAGAAAAAACGTCATCGAGAAATTTAACGAAACTTTATGATAGGATAGAGGCCTTCGTGGACAGTTACATAACAAATGGTCGGCCAAATCCTATGTTGGCAGGTTCCGGGGTCCGACCAAATTTCTGCTACCTGACCGCTTCTACCTCATCGAAAAATTTAATCAAAAAAGTGGTTTTTAATGGCTTAATTAAAGCTTTTCACGTATGTCTTGGTCGGACTTACCTTAGCGTTGCAGTTTTTGCAGTTAAAGCTATTAAAGCTCAGCTATGCGTACAGGATAGGCATTTTTTTTTTTAGGTAAAGTTTAAAAAAATCAAATAGAATATGAATGGAACAAAAATCGGAATTTGAGGTTTTCTTTCAATTGTTAAACGTGGAAACACGATCAGGAACAAACTTCTCGATAGTTTTTTTTCAAACATGTCATCTTTTTCGCGTGATTTTTGCTAAATCTTTGGAACCTTTAACGACGAATTTTGATTCAGTAGTTGAATATTTCTGACTTCTTAATGCTGTTTTTTTTTTTTTTTATATATATTTTACAGGACGCAGCAATCAAGGCGCGCCATAACTATCTCCAACTGGCGCTTTTCGCGCAGAACATAAAGCCACATGTTGCCAACTTAAAATACCTAAGTTTAAACTTTCCGGGAATACAGATAAAGGAGAAATACCATTCTTTAGCACTTGGTGTTAGGAATGATAAAGCAAAATGCTCCGTGCGAACAATTGGAATGAAAGTATAACTTTGGTACAAAAGACGAAAATCCTCTTTTCTAAGAACATCTTCATTTTCTTTCTGTATTATTTCAAATTTTCTCAAACGATTCCAAAGCAAAACAATCTCAAAGTCTAACGCAAAGGTACATTTAAAAATAACAACACGAAATAACAATAAACGAAAACAAAATGCTGACAAAATTTACGAGGAAAGTTGGAATACTCTTGAAAAAGGAGGGCAGAAAGACCTACCTGCCCTTGTTCTTGCATTACGCAATTTTGTTGACTGCTCCGGCGTTGTTCTTTAACAAAATGGGAAAACGATTGAGAACCGGCCAAGTGCGAGCTGGACAATATAAAGATCCAGCAAAAAAGCCTCACCATTTTTTATATGGAATTTTTATATCCAATCGTTTGCTTTTTTATGTGAATAAAGCTACTGTTACACATGCTCTATAATAGCATGCAAAAAAGCGTGCTGTTGAGTATACTTAATATGAGCATGCATTTGCTAGCAATAGGCAAGCTAGTTTTAAGTATGCTCCTGAATAAGCATGCTCAAAGCAAACACTCCAATACACATGCTATTTTATAGCGTGCTCTCTCGCTCTCTGTCAGTTCAAACAAAACCATGGACAATCAAACAGCTCTCCGTATGGAGCTGAATAAGACAATTCCACAAGCACTCTTAGCTACTCCACGATTATTCCCGGTTTATTAATAAGGATACAAGTTTACCTATAACCGTTTAAGAACACCCTCTTTATTTTATATTTGTTTTTATAGCAGCAATATAAATACACACTGAAAAATTCGACTGTCAACCTAAACGGTTCTTGGGATACAGCAGACTTGTAATAGGATAGGGAAACAGTGCTTGCGTACGGAACCCTAAAAAAAAGGGTTGAACGTTTAAGAACACCCTCTTTATTTTATATTTGTTTTTATAGCAGCAATATAAATACACACTGAAAAATTCGACTGTCAACCTAAACGGTTCTTGGGATACAGCAGACTTGTAATAGGATAGGGAAACAGTGCTTGCGTACGGAACCCTAAAAAAAAGGGTTAAAGTCGCATTCGGGGTCTGATAATATGGGCTTATACAAGTTTGTTATTAGAGTTTCATATTTAGGTTCGTGTTTTTTATTTTGCTTATGATAGGAACCATTTGTTTGTGTCGGATATTTTGCATGTCCTATATTTTTCAGCTTAAATATTGCTTTGTATTCAATATTTTTCGATTAATTATTCAATAATATTAATATTTTCTTTGTTATACATACACTCATTAAGCTGGGAAAATAATTCTTACGCAGTTTTATTTTCATCACAAACATTTTATTTCTCTTGGAATTGAACCTGTGATTGCTAGACAAGGACACTTCCAACTAAACTGACTTTTGTCCACTGTCTACTGTCCTTGACCTTTGTAAATCGGACTTCAAGGACAGTGGCAAGGACAGTGAAGTGAAAAAATTTAAAACGATTCCAGTGGGATCGTTTTCGGCAACTTGCCGCGCTACTATCCGATCGGTTTACACTACTGTACCCTTACCAAGTATTCTTATAGAGTGCAAAAAACAGGGCTTTCGACTCGCTAGCGAGTACGGTAATTGTAACTCATGGTAAGGGTACAGTACTGTCCACTGTCCTTGACCAGTGTAAACCGGACTTGACGGTTTTGGTCGGATAAATGATTATGAGTTTGACTTTAAAAGCCCACTGAAATATTCGTCACTAGCTGTTGCACCCGACTCTGTCTACATATGTCATTATTCGCCATCTCTCGAAATCTATCTAATTTCTGTGGTGTTATTCTCTCAAAAACAACGGACGGGCGGACGAACGAGTAAAAACGCATAAGCAGACTTATACGTTCGATCCATCGGCAAAAACCATGCTGCTAAATTGAAAATTCATTCGCTAAAATATGTTTTGTTCGCACTGACGGGACTACATAACATCGCCGCTTGGACATTCACTCGTCTGTCCGTTCGACCGTCGTCGTTCAGAGAATCACGACCCTGGAGTACAATTTACAAAATGTATGCACAAAAAAACTTTAGGTCGTACGCCTACCCTAAGCCAAGATATCATACAGCGAAAGTCCTGGGTCGGAACCGTTCAAACCTATAAGAAGGACATTGGGCCGTTATCCCAACCTTGGCCAAAAAACCCTGGGCGGCTAGAGGTTATGTCCTACCCCAGTGTTCAAGCAAAATTACTTCGCAATAAATGTTTAGTATGAATACATGCAACAAATTACAACTAGCCTAAAACTTTGTTTTCTAGATAACACACGGATCCCAGTAATGAGTTAGCTCTGGGTAATCCCATAAACAAAATCCACAGTAATTCGGAAAACGAGAAACTTTTGCTGTTAACACTATCTTCATTCGAGAAGTTTGGGGAATCCTCGGTAATGAAAGATTATCTCGGTGGAGTAATTAAACTGGGCAAACAAGAGTTATTGAAATTGTGGTTAGTACACGGGAACGTGTTCTTTTTTTTATGTGTCATTTATTTTATTTATTTATTAATGTTAAGGAAATCCAACGGCTTTTTTTATGGCATAGAGAAGACAAACGAGCACACAGGCCACCTGATGGTAAGTGGAAACTGTAACCCATACCTAGACATTCGCATTCATAAGACTGCAATGCAATCCTAAGACTGCAAATGCGTTGCCAACCCTGAGGACTAAGATGGAATGCCTCTATGCTAGTCATTTCACCGGCTGTCTTATCCCCAAACCGGAACACAACAATGCGAACACTGCTGTTTGGCGGTAGGTTAATGGATAAGATGGTGGTAGCGATCCGGACGGACCCTGCACAAGGTCCTACCACCCGCAAAACCGCAGCTATACAATAAGAACAAAAGACAGAATAGGAAACCGTTAGCCAATTACAGGATCTCACTAACAGATATAGGAAAAAATGCTAAATGCGTACAATACACAGAACGACACTAACTTAAATATAAATTAATAAAATTTGACAGCTATGATTCACAAACACATGGCTAGTTTCACTCACTCCAAGCACCTCGCCGACAATTTGTCGTGCGATTTATAAGCCCTACATCTTATAATTCATTCATTCATTCATAAACTCACGCCTTTATTCCCAGAGTGGGGTAGGCAGAGCTACAGAATTACCAACAACTCTAAAAATTTGTTAATAATTCTGTAACCACATCTTATAATTAAGTCGGCATAACGACTTAGAAAGGTGTCCTTATTGAGTACCGTAAAACTACACAACTATGGTCTTAACCTGCAACAATAGTCCAATGTTCCTAATTACATTATGCTAAAATATTATACCTTACTGCTATTATTGCTGGGTATATGTACTGTTTGGCCTAAAATCGATTGCTCTAAGCTCTAGCTATAGCTAAAGCTATCATATTTGTAGAATAATGTGATAAGAAAAATTAGACTAAGTATTGTTGTAGGCCAGGACCATAGTTGTGTAGTTTTACAGTAGTATTGTTTTTGAGACTAACTTTGATGAACAGTCAGTGTCATCATTAATGAGCGAATGAATGCGATTTCAAAATAATGTCGAACGATATCCGTAATATGGATATGACTATAATTGATCCGGCTCATCGAGTAAAGTATAATTATTTTAAATCAATTTAGAATCCATTAATATTGAAGGAAACGCACATAAAACAACATAAAAACTCTTTATAGTCTGAAAAGGTGATAATTTACATAAGTTACAAGGATTTTTAGCACTAATTAAACAATAATAATGGAATAATTGACTTGGTAATTTAATTTGACCCCAATCAATCGGTTGACCTAGTTTCAACAATGGGCTTTTAATATGTAACCAATCACAAATTTAAATATGTAGAATCCACTGATTCAGTAATAATAACCCCTACGTAAATTTTAATCAAAAATGGAGTAGCTATTCTGCCGTTCTAAGCAAAAACACAGTAACTAAGATAAACTTTCTATAGTAACATCGACCTTAATATTAAAGTCATAGGATTGAATCTGCTTCAGTGATTGAATTAAGATACTGCTTATTGGCTTAGGTGGGCAGTATTTCATGCCTATTATTATCTTTACGGTATACTTATGTATTTAGATTAAAACTTCCTTAATGACATAACCTTGAAATCCAACTGTTAGATGATTTAGAATATACTCTTCGTCCTCAAGTACGCCACTTTTTTTTTGTATTCGACTTTAATTGTTTTTTCATCACACTTGCTCGTAAATAGTGTCGTAACATGCTAAAAAAATCGACCGTATTTCCAATTATTTTTTAAAATATTATACGTGGACTCAAACTATCACAATACGTCAGGACCCCAATTCTTGTGCCATTCGATATAAAGTTTCATTCGAGATGAAATGTCAGTTGCATACAATTTCCTAAAAATCTCGTATTTATACTATTGATCTCGACTGTCACTAGAATCGGACTCCGAACACGTTTGACATTATCTGTGGTAAGTCACAGACAATGATGTAGTCTGCCGCTTATTTATAAATACTGATTATAAACTGTGTGATTCCAACATATGATCTTTTGTCTGATTTTATTTCATTTCCTCGCAATTGTGATGAAACAACAACTTAAACATGATGTGTTTGAAATGTTGCTGTTAGAGCAGAGCTATCAAATTGCAGTTTACGCCACAATGTCACTGTCATTAGGCTGTTTCGAATGCCTTGCGGTCAATAATCAATGTGACATCTGTTGAACAGCTGCCAAAGACCAAGCGCTAGCACAAACCAATCCCAATTGACGTTTGACAGATAACAGCTGTCACTGCTTGACGTTCTGTGTAACGTTGCCAGCGTAGATAAAATGTAGATAGTATAATTACGTACTTAATTAATATTTTAAACCTAGTTTTACCTTTTACAAACTTTATTTAGCAAAAAAAAATACATTATACTATTTGGACTTTTACCAAAATGTACTTTCGGGTTACCTGTAAATAAAATGGCGTGACCCTAATTATCGGTCACGCCACCAACTTCTACTAAAGAAACAAATGAAAACTTTTAAAACTGATCGTGTGATAGCGTAATTATTGTGAAGTTTACATTTACATACTAAAAGACTAAGGGCCTGTTTCACAATCGACAAGTAAATTTATGTCACATAAAGTTGTCTCTCTCCTTGTCTATTTTCAAGTGTACGACAAAGAAAGGGCTAAACTTATCCGTCAAATATCCTTTACTTGTCGATTGTGAAACAGGCGGTAAGTATTTAAAGAAAAACATTATTAAAGCAACCGCCACTTTCTATGTAAGTGCGAGAATGATAGATACCTATATCCACATGCATCCGTAGCTATATAAGCCAAAGAGATGAAACATGGGGCAGGAAGCTGCTGGAGTAACCCGTATTGCAATAAACGCAAATTAAAATACAGCAATGCATTTTCCCTCGCAATAATATTATAACAGTGACAAGACAAGTGTCATCTTAGTGATAGTTAGATCTCCCATAAACTTTTGTCAAGACTGGTAGACCACTTTCTTGGTCGACCGTACTTTACTAATTTACTAATAAATTTCAAGGTCATGCTAAATTTAAAGTTCAAGTTCAAGGTCAAGGTCAAGGTTACATTGTCCTTTAGACATACATTATTCAAAATACAGTAACTGTCATATAATGTTCTGTATCAATTACTTAATTGTAACTAACGAGACAATAACTTTATTACTTCGGAATAATGGGATTAACCTGTTAATATAATTGCCTACTGAAACTCATACGGCGTTACATAACAATGTAATTATAATGTGGCTTTTTGTTTTAAAGTGCTGTATCACATTAATAATAAAATGAACTAGCTTTTTTCCACGACTGCGTCCTTATAGAAATCGTTTATCAGTGTTCCTATCCCTCGGGAACTGTCCATTTTCCGGGATAAAAAGAAGCCTATCTCCATTTCTAGGCTATAAACGATTACTATTTTATTCTGATAAAATACTAGGTTTTAAATGTGTTAGTTTATTTTAATCGTATTTTAGAAATCACTTTTCTTTAGATATAAATCTATCAGCAGTACTATTAGGCGATGGGCTTGCAACCTGTCACTAATACACTGGTAAACATATTAGCCTATTTGTATAAATATTGATACAGAATTATCAACAAGTTTTTAAAGTTGTACGACGAGTTGTTGTGTTGTTGTTTTCTTTAAAGAATTTAAATAATTAGATAGTATGTTAAAAATTATTTCTTTATCAGTTGACATAATATTTAGTCATAATAGTGACTTGTCTGAAATGTATGGAAATTAGTGTGTTAGTTTTGATTATTATTTTTTTATATCAAATTTCATAAAAAAATAAATACAACAAGTTAAAAACACAGCTATTATTATTTATAATCGTCACTGATATCCGATTTTCAGATAATAGTCGACCCATTTAAAACGAATTAATATTTTCGAAACTTCAGAATCGGCATAAAGCAAGTAAGATCATCATTTCAACGCTAGTGCGGTTTTGACGCGATTTCAGCGCGTTTCTTCCGCGTACGTGACTTTATGCAATATGGCTGATTACTGTGGTGAAAACCTACGAACGTGATGCCATGTTCAGAAGACATGCTTTTACTATATTATCACTAGTATGTTTCAGCTGACGCAGAAAGAGGCAAGGTTACACATGAATATTCATGTGTTTTTTTCCATTTAACTCTTTGTTTGTATGTCTACCTGTAGGTCTGAAACTTGAAACTATCAAAGTGAGAATGATTAGTTAGTTTAGTTTATTTATTCATAAATGTAATATTACTTACCGTAAAATGGGGTGAATAGAAACGATTTTCAACTTCAAAGCTAATTTTCGGCTATGATCCTTAGGGTAATGTGCATAAAGTTGGTGTCATTTTGTGAGTCTTAATGCGTTCTATAATTTTGTCTTTGGTATAAATGAGCTATATATAGCTATTTCGATAAAAAACGCAAAAAACATGCCGTCTCTATTCATACAGTGTGTAGGGGAGAATAGAGATGACATATGGGGTGAATAGAAAATGTGGCAAGGGTTGTCAAAAATATTATTGTACATTCTAATAGTAGGTACCTTGATAGGTAGGAGATAGGAACCTACCAATGTTTTAGATGATAAACCAGACTTTGGATACGAATTAGGTAAGTAGGTACCTACCTACCTACATAGACATAAATTATAAGTCAACTTGAAGGTTTGAATAATTTTTATTTTACTTGTAATTGCAGTTCAAAACAGGTGTTGGGGCCATTTTTACTGGTCTAAATGTAATCAGTATTCGGAAATTCTCTAGTTAAATTCCGCATATGGATTGCGTTTAAACCAGTAAAAATCTAATTATAAATTTGTACTTTTAGAAGGTTTGTACGTTTCAGTTTCTTTTTATTAATTGTTACTTTAAAAAAAACTCGTGTGTCTATGAAGTACTGATTTATGTATATTATATTTTTCGGCAAGCTGACTCAGTGAACATGAATCCTCGTTCCTTAAATATTCACTCACTGCTTGTTCTAGTACAGCAGGATCATATTTTCGGTATCGTTTTTTTCCTTTAGGGACGTATACACGTGGCATGTTGTTTACCTATTAAAAAAAGCAGATAAGTATAAAAAGAAAACAAAATACCTACTTACCTATTAATAAAAAATATTACTTTGCCACTTTTGACAACCCTATAATGTAAATTTTGATTGACCCCACAATCGTCCCGTTTTACCAGCATGGCGTTTCTAATAGTACCATACCTAAAACTAATGACCCCATATTGCGTCTCTAATCACCCTTCATATCGTCTCGATTCACCTCAAAGTCAAGGTAAAAGTACTAAAGATCTATTTTAGTGAAATTTGTACATTAATAATAAACTTAGCACCGTGTTTTTATATGCAAAATGTAAAGGAAAGATTAAATATTTGAAATTACTTACGAAACAGGCAAAACCATCCGTATTTTACCGGCAGTTGAAAAGTTCACAGCACTTAGTTCGTTCGCGGTTACAATGGTCGTCTTCAACTGGCAAAAACTTTGTTTGTGACTAACTTCACGGCTGTCGGGTGTTACTAGAGTAATGAGAAAATGTTGCTCTTGAAAATAAAATCGTTAAAGTGAAGTATTTACTAGTGTTGCAATATTTTATTTCAACCGCAAAACTTTCTTGAAAAAATCTCTATTCACCCAACGTTTTCTATTCACCCCATTTTACGGTACATTTTTTTTTTTTTTTTTTTTTTTAATTTTTTTTTTTTTTTTTTTGCTTTTGATTTATTTAATAAACAATACAATCGTATCTACAATTCAAATTTAAAAACTAAACTTATTTTAATTAAAATAAAACTAAGCTACTGAAAAATTAAAGATTAAAATATAAATCACCACTACAAAAAGAATACCCCCTCTAGCAGGTCCGCGCGCGGCATGGTCCCTATAACACTGGCTGCATTACCTCTCTGGATAGCTAGGCAATATAATATTAATTGCATTGCATGTCAAAAAATACGAAATTACATTGAGATCGTCAAACATAAATACTAATAATCAAAGAATACAAAAATAAATAATAATTATAACAACAACAATTACAAATCTAATAAAATGGTCACTCGGCCGCTATCAATGTAATGTACAAAAATTAATAAAGTCAACACAATAATAAAATAAATTTACATTTCCAGTTCCATATATTCATCCACGTAGTATAGTGGATTATCCAAAAAAAGGTAATAATGAATTACTAGTATAAAGGTATTCCATGTTAGTCTTCAAGGTTGACATTAGATATTAAGGCTCGGTTTCATTGCGCATGCTATTCGTGATACACTGCGTCTCTGCAATAGCTCTCGGCCTAAAATGTTAAACAACCCGTCAATGGATCCTACAAGATGGCTATCGAGCTATCGACCAATGAGTGAGCCTTTAAGATTATAATATTTTCGTCTACATACGTTATTATCTAATTACATACTCGCCAAACTGTTATCCAGTTTGTTGGTGAGTAAAACGCAGTCTTTAGATAGCAATCTTAAGATTGTAGTGACGGTTCAACGTCAAAACCGATCATTGAAAAAAAAGAGATAGTTTAACGGAGAAGGACATTATGATACTTTTTATCTCTAAGTTGGATAGATCTCGAGGTAAAGACTTCTGTGTGGACGAAGTTACATGCAAAAGCTAGCTACATTGTAGATTTTACTATGTTTATGGACATTATATACCACCACCACCACAATCATACCACAAGATAAAAAAACACCTAAATATATACATAGAAAACATCCAAGACAGAAATTTATCACACTCAATTTCCTGAACCCAGAACCGGTCACTTCGATCGAATGCAAGCACTACCAACTAGGCTCACCGCGTCTTCAAAGTAGCTCGATTTTAATGAGAAGACTCCGTTACAACACTCGTTCTCTCAAATAGATCAACACGGAACAGTGCGAGAATTCTCATCTAATTAAATGTCAAAAATTGCTTGAGTTCTTGACCCAGTTGTGGCAACAATCGAAACGGCGTACCATAGTTGTGCCACGGAACAAGTTACAAGATGGCAGCGAAGTTTCTGATGAATGCATGGTCAAGTAAGTGAACGAACGTATAAGGCTGTCTAATTGAAAATTACACGCGATAACATGTGTTTTGTTCGCTCTAACGGGACTAATTTAACTCGCCGCTGCGACTTTTGATCGCTCGTCCGACCGACCGCCGTTTTTGACAGAAGCTCACCCCTGTTTTAAGCCATATATCTGATTTATCTATTTTTCAGATATTTAGAAAAATATCTGTCGCTCTCATTTTCCCGCTTATATGAAAGAAAGCGATAGAGACAAAATTTTGCCTTTCAAAATCGAACCTGGGACAGCTAGATTCTAAGGCAAGGTAACTACTTATTGGGATGATTACGTCGTAAAATACAAAAATGAAATCTTATCTAAAAATAGCTTTGTCTGTGATAATGTCACTTGGCTTTGTAACATGCAATTCAAGTAAACATAATGTCTGGGTTTTGTGGGCAGACCGCTGCCTTTTTGTTTCTTTCTATCAAAGGTTTAAAAGTGCTTTTCCCCAACGAGGCGAGGTGAGACGAAACGAGACCAAACGAGACGAGACATGGTGAGACCAGACAAACCATTTTTTTTAATATGAATAGAAATTACGAGATAGTTTGCGTCCGATCTCGCAAGCCACTGTAACGATTGTATTTCCGTTGCATAGTTTCATAATAATTCAATATTACGACACAAAATGTTTAAAATCTCGTCTCGGCCATTCTCGCCAATCCAAACATTTTCCATCGAATATGCGCCAGCAGAGAATTGAAATTATGCTTTACAAATTTCAATTAACACAAAACCAATCTACTTACTCCTCTCAGGTGAAAGAGCACTTTAAAAACGTATTAAAACTAAGCGAAAACTAACGTTATAACATTGTTTGCTGTATTTCGTAAACAGACATTGGTGATTGATCATTCCAGAGAGGAAGAAAGCAAAAGGAATTCGGCATGTTGTTGTGGGCTGACGTGAACTTATAGAATTACATTTTTCCACAACGGTAAGGGTGAAATTGTGTTTCATTGCCCCCGGGGTGTACGATTTTCGAAAGAAAATTACCAAAGATGTAAACTATCTTCGTAATAAATTTTAAAGTAAATGTTAGCCCCTGGTTTTTTTAAATTTCTAATTTAACATCCGGTTTTCCTGCTAACTTATTCCGTTTACGAACTAGGGACTTAAGGCATAGGCAAAGATTTACATTTGTGACCAACCATAGGTCCAATCCAAAGTCAATCTGATATTATACAGCAGTAAAGTTGAGTTTCCTATCACTTACAAATGACTTGGCATGTCTGATATTAATGACATTGACGACTTCAAGCATTTTTTTTTTTTATCCCTCTCTTTTATCTCTCACGTAAGATTTTTGCCATGTTTTCCTGCCTATGCATGTTATTTGATATTATATTGAATTTAATATTTATTACTTTATTATAATGCTAGATTAAGTAGTACCATTGTAATATATTTAAAAAATTACTGACTGCTGAGATTCTTGCGGCGTTTCTTCTCAGCAGTGTCTCCTCTTGGGAAGCGCTGGTAGATTCTTGACGTGTAAAAGTGCCCGTACGGCCTACTTACTGAATAAATGTATTTTATCTTTTATCTTTATCTTTTTGATAGGTCACAAATTAACGTTCGTTTGGCTCTTAGGGTAAATAGTTTGTGGGACCTAAGCCGACATCGTAATCATCATAATTATCCGCCTATACTAGTCCACTGCTGAATGTAAGACTCTTCTATTGTACTCGTACGCCACTGAGAACGATCTGCGCCCACTCATATCCAGTTCTTGCTAGTCACCTTGCGAAGATTCTTCACTATCACCTTCTGCGTTTGCCGATCCACGGCCAAAACAAAAGAACAAAATAACTCAAGCGGTTATCCGTTCTGCGGCACATGTGACCGGCCCACTGCCACTTCAAGCTGCTAATTCGATGAGCTACGTAGATGACCTTAGTTCTCCGTCAGATCGTGTCATTACGGATCCGATCCCATCTAGAGAAAATCCCAACTTCTCCCAGGCTCTCGCCATGTGAACTAGACCCACCGTGAGTGTCCACGTTTCTGCTCCGTAGGTTATGTTATGCATAACCTAATCTGTATTCTAAAAATAAAGAATTTTCAGCTTGTAATTTAAATACATCAAGAATTAAGTCCCAAGTAACTAAGGAGCTTGCCATTAATGCGTCATGCACTGCTGAGCAATTTGCAATTCCTGTAATTAGCCAGATTTAAACGAATTTTATAATTTCTACCGCCGCATTCAAGTTTCCGCCATGGTTGCCGATTCTTGCGACGACTGGCGTAATTGCGAAGTCAAAAGTACTTTGTTATTAAGTACTAGAAAATTCTGGGAAAACCTTTGTTGTATGGGTTTTAAGCGATGTCGATTACTGTGTTAATGGGGTTCCGCCTGTTTGGCATAATTTCGATTATTCGAAACGTGTTTTTCATAAAAAAATACAAACATTAAATGACGCCTGTTTCACACAGGGGTAGGCAAAGATTACTTCTTTCCAGCTGCTGCGATCCTGACAAATCTCTTTCGCTTCTTCCACATTCATACATCGAGTCATGCACGCACGTCGGTTTCGAGTACTCAAGATTCGACCCTTTTCCAGTAATTTTCCAATTTGATTCGAAAAAGTACGCCTAGGGCGGCCCCTTTCGACCCTTCGACTCACTTTCGCTCTGTATATCTCTTTCGTCAATCTTCATCTATTTAGCACAACACTTAGCATAAAAGTTTATTGACAATTAAGAGAAAGTATTGGTATAATTATTGACAATTATCCGATTATTTTTTTGTTCCAATTTTAAATGGCATAATTAATTTATAAGGCCGAATTTAATTTTAAATAATTTAATTTCCCTAGTCATGATTTATAACGATCATGTTTTATTATTAATATTATGCGTCACCACATTAAGTACTCGTACCTAGGTAATTATAAATGCTAAATGGCAATAAGCGAGCGAGCTAAGCGAGCGAGCTAGTGTGGATGGATCAAGATCGACTTGGATAGGTTAGGTTAGAGGGCATCAGATTTCAGGTATTCTGAGGTCAAAACTCGCAAATATTTCCTTCATTGCATGCTTTTTCTTTTGTTTATATAATAGATTCAGGTTCTTCTGATTCATTATTTTGAATATCTATATTTTATGCATTAATATATTTTTGCTAATGCCCAGTGTATGTAAGCGAAGCTTGACTAATGTCAAAAGAGTTTATGCTTTAAATATTATTATCATATAGAAATTACTATGTGAAAAAACGTTATGCAAGAGAAAGGGGAACGGTCTTTAATTATAAAATATAAGATTCGTCTACATTTAACTAAACTTGGGCACTTTTTTATAAATTATCTTGTCAATGATGTTAGAGATATATTACCCTTTTTTTTTATTTGTAGTTAAAGCAGTATACATTTTGTAAAAAATCAAGTACCGCTTAGTAATAAAGTCCCGTTGGTACCTTTGAGGTACGGAAACCTATAAAAAAAAGTACTCTCAGACAGATGGCTAACAATTTTCTAACAAATCCTCAGAATTTCAGAAGCACACCACAAACATTTTACTCGTATCAAAATTTTCATTGTTGTAATATGCAGAATTTCGTGGAAACAACTAAGCTGGAGGTTTCCTAACTAGTGCATGCACTATGCACCAGATGCAGGTATTTTAGCTAGGGACCAATTTAATAAAAGTCTACGTTACGTCCAGGTATAGAGTGGAAACAATTTGAAGTTTCTTGAACGGTTATATGAAATGTTTTGGTCAGTGCTATCATTTTACAGCACAACTAGCTGTTGCCCACGACTCGATTCGCGCAGAACAATAAAACATAGTATATGTTCATCAGGGATAATGTAGGATTGTAATGGTGTTTTTTTTTTTCAAATAGGGCCAGTAGTTTCGGAGCCTATTCAATTCAAACAAAAAACGAAACAATCAAAAATTTCCTCCTTATAATATAAGTGTACTCGTAGAACACATTTTCCGTGCTTGTATAAAGGTTGTCGCAGAACCCTAGCCCCCCCACCTCTTAATTATCGAGTAGGTACAGAGTCACTATTAATAAAATAAAAAACGGACAACTCTGTAAAAAGTTATGCGTGATCATATTTTTTTTATAGGGGTTGACTTGAAATCCTCTTCTTGTTTTGAAGTCGGTTGAAAAACAATTTAATTTCTTAAAAGTTGATCTACCGCTAGGACAGCTGACAACGGAATAGAAAATATTGTGTTAATTAGGCACTTTTACACGTCAAAAATCTACCACCACTTTCCAATAAGGGACTACCTACTGCTGAGAGAAAACGCCGAACGCCGCAAGAAACTCAATAATCCGTCATGTTTTAAATGCTACTAATTACAAAGCATTGTAATAAAATATTAAATATAAAAATGTGTCAAAACTAAGAACTAACTGAAGATCAAAATGAATAAATGACTTTAACGTGGACAACTTTTACTAACAAAAACTAGTAAAATAATAAGTTAACTCGAAAAGTGTCATTTAACTAATCTGAGAAATAAAAGTTAGGTTATCAAATTTGTGCATTTAGTTTTATTTAGGTGCAAAAATTTCATTTCGACTTTTCACGGAATATAATTTTAAGCTAAAAATTTAACTGGTTTAAATCCAGTTAACGCTTGTGCATTGGCTTGTTATTTTATTTTTGTGCACAGTTTTATTTAGTCTCATCGTTAAGTTGATTATCCAACTTAATAATAATTGTTAAATGTGAATAATGTGAATGAGTTGAATAGTTAACAAGTTTAGCGGCACATTTCAAAATATAAATAGAAAATAATGATTGTTTCTGCTTACATAATATCACATCCATGGCTGAAGTCACCCTTTAAGTAAAGATATTCATCAAAAGATTGAGTGATCCAAGAGGAACGTTTGTATGTATAATAAATTATGGATTATATACAGGGGTGTTATTCTCTCAATAACAATGGACTGTCGGACGAATGAGCGAAATCGTAGCGGCGAGCTTAAGTAGTCCCGTCAGAGCAAACAAAACACATTTTAGCGCGTGATTTTCAATTAAGCAACCTTATGCGTTCGATCCATCGGCAGAAACCATGCTGCTAAATAGAAAATGCACGCGCTAAAATATGTTTTGTCTACTTAAACTCGCCGCTTGCTATGGACATTCACTCGTTCGTCCGCCTCACCGTCGTTGTTGAGAGAATCACTACCAAGGTGTTACAGAAAACTCACATAAACCGAACCAAAGCGAGGGCATGCTAGCCTTTAAATAAATAAATAATAATTATTATTAACCTACTTCCAAAAAGCAGTGTTCGTATTGTTTTGTAGTGTTTTCCTGAGAATACCGGTGAAATTTCTAGCGTAGAGGCATTTCATATTTGTCTTCAGTTCTTTTTTCAAGTTTATTTGCATCAATTCGAAAAAATACGCAAAATTTTCTATTTCCTCGAAAACATTGCTTCATAGTTCATCATTCTTATTTGTCAAAAGAAGTCAGATTTCAAAACTTGCGGTTTGTTTCGTTACAATTTGTTATTCTCCACTAGTTTACAAATTTAGTCAACGTTAAAAATAACTTGACTTGATGGAATTTAACGGACACTTCATTTTATTATTCGGTGCCAAAAGCAAAGTTTTCGGTTATTTAAAAACAAAACGAACAAATTTTGCTTCATCACTTTTCTCTTTTGTAATTTTCGCTTGAGTTTGGCAACACTGGAAGTTGACAATTGTTTCAACGTGTTTTGTTTCGATGTTGCCACAGGTTATTTTGGTTGTTTACTTTGTTTAGTTTTTAATACATTTGTAGTAGTTTCTATAATGTAGGTAGATTAGGAATTGTGGAATTGTGGATAGGGAGGTCTTGACCGCAGTTTGCAAAGGTTATATACGCCAGCTTCTCGGGGCTATCTATATTCATTTACTACTAGTAGTTCATACGCCTCATCCCCGATTGAAGCAATCATAACAGGTAGCTTCATTTCATCTGTAATTTTATTCACTTTGAAATACATAGTTAAGCTGTCTACGTAAGATGACTATACAGACAATGTCACACCAATTGACCTAGTCCCAAACTAAGCTCAAGGCTTGTATTATGGGTACTAGCCAACGATATAAATACTTATATAGATAAATATATACTTAAATATATAGAAAACATCCATGACTCAGGAACAAATATTCGCGCTCATCACACAAATATCTGCCCTTACCGGGATTCGAACCCAGAACCGCTAGCTTCGTAGGCAGGGTCACTACCCACTAGGTCAGCGCGTCGTCTTGCGCGTCTTAACGTCGAACTCACTCAATAATTTACCGATCGACATGGTAATAGTTTACTATTAATGTTTATGTCCACTGCACGCACTCTTAGAATACTAATCCTCGTCGCCAATGTTAAGTCCTAGCTTGGTTATAGCCGCTAGGTATTTAGGAGATAGGAAAACACAGGTTACTGAGCTAACGTATAATGCAAACTGCGGTCAAGACCGCCCTACCCACAATTGGGATTGTTCATATTTTTACAATTACTCCAATTCGAAAACCATTTCGAGGAATAGGGTTTTAAAGCCGTTCTGCAATATTAAGTTTTTGAAATATTTATCTATTTTGGATATTTCGGCAAAAGTATATTTAACCTTTGTTTGACTTTCGTTTTCGGCTTGAAGCCCTCCTTGGTGTATCTTACGGGTTAGGCGAAAACAGCTTGAAATAGTATGTTGTAATACTTGTAATACACTATTACAATCTCTTTTTTTCATTAGATATTATTTAATTGTTGTAATTTATTAGAACATACCATCCCAAATTTCAAATAATCATGTCATCCATAAAATGTCTGCTAAATAAATAATGATATTAAAACAAAACTATTGGGTCAAATACAACATTAATGAAATAGGTGTCTTAAAAGGTCCTATTCTTTCGAATTAGAAAGTTAAAACCGTGAGTTATTTTTTTTGGTCAATCCCAATTCCACAATTCCTAATCTACCTACATTACAGTTTCAAACGTTCGTTCGCTTTTTATCGTGACTAAAGATGAAAGATGGATTAAATTTTGACTGATTTATAGTAGTAGTAACTTTTACAGAATGCCTTCCTGCGGGCTTAGGTTGCGTTGATCACGTAAGCATCCGTCACTTTCATACGTTTTCTTATAACAAGTGTCCGAAAGTGACAGATTTTGTTGCGCGGTAGACGGAACCATATTAGCCCCCCTAGTTCTCAGGTAGGTACATTATCTCTAAATAGTATAAAACGACGCTCTCCGCGTTTGTCTGTATATCCACTAACTCGTCCTTAACTACGCAACGGATTTTGATGCGGTTTTCACCATAAATTAGATAATTTTTCACGCAAAGTTTTTATCACTACAAGTTATAAAACAAAGTCGCTTCCCGCTGTAGGTCTTTGTATGCTTAGATCTATAAAACTACGCAACGGATTTTTATGCGGATTTTTTTAATAGATAGAGTGATTCAAGAGGAAGGTTTTTATATATTAAACTCTGTTTATGTACGGGTGTTACAAAAAACTCACATAAACCGAAGCGAAGCGAGGGCGGGTCGCTATTGTATAATAAATTCTAGATTATATATAGGTGTTACAAAAAACTCACATTTAAACGAAACTGGTCGCTCGTCAAACATCTTTAACTAAAATTTCTAATTATCACACAAGCATCAAAATGGTTTAAAACAGATAGCATTAAAGGCTACTTTAAATTACGATCCCTCAGTCGGGGGACGTCAAATAGCCGGTACTTTAAGCCCTACTTGACCGCTACTCCGGTGCTAGCACTGTCGGGTCCCGACCGGAAATCTGAGTGTCATGGCGGACATTTTGAATGTCACTTGCGACATTAACTGGCATTGTAGCGGCTTAGGAAGGTTTTAGTCAGTTAAATGGATAGTAGTGGTTGTACAAGATAGGTTTGTGAAGTTTTGCGCTGAACGAGATTATGTATAAATGTGGGACTAGTTAACATTTCTTGAAAATAATAGGATTTATAGTAGATTGTTAACCAAGGGATGAAAGTGATCAATTGTAGCCCGAGATATTTAGACTGCACGAGCGACAGCGAGTGCACCTATAGATCCAGGGTGCAATTGATACTTTCACCCAAATTAAATGCTCCACTTTTAATTTAGCTTAAAAAAATTGAAAGAAAAAATTACAACGTCAAATACTAGGAGTGCATAAAGAGTGGTGAACATCCGCGCTGTATCGTGTGCGCCCGCCCGCCGGTGCGCCGCACCGCCTGCGATCGAAGTTGCGCTACGCACCTCCTAATTACCGCTGCGCTCCTGGTACTTTATTTAAACACGCAATTACTTTTCTTCCCTAGGGGAGGACCATGTGGTTATGTATCACTTTCAACCCGCTTCTAAGATAAACAATGGCATACTTTCAGAGTATGACATGCTCTCTATCGCTCGCACAGCCTAAATATCTCGGGCTACAATTAATAATTTTCATCCCTTTGTTAAAAATCTACTATTGTACTTAGCTTTCATAACGGGTGTCCCTCAGAATCCCTAACAACGTTTGTCCTAACACATTATTTGTCCGAATTTTCATTTGCCCTAAACTGATTTTCATATGAGTCAGGCAACTTTTTTAAATGAAGATTCGGACAAACGATGCATTAGGACAAATGACGATTAGGGATTTTTTAGGAGAATCTTTAATCATATAATAATAATTTATTTTTATTTCGAATGTCATGGATTCATATTTGTTAGTAAGTATACAAATTCTTATAAACTACTTGTTAAAACATAAGAGCAAATTAAATTAAAATAAAATAAAATAAAATAAACTACCTACTTAATAAGCTATATTGCTGCTTACATGTAACTGTCTACAGTGGCCCATGTAAGGGCAATCCAGCCTATCCGCCACAACAGCCAAGATGCTATTGCCGCTGCCACGCACTCTGCTTAGCATGGACGCGCACCGCTTGCGCAGAGTGGTGTAGAAGCAGTCGGTGCGCGCCTCCGCGAACATGCCGGATGCACTGCACGAGCGCGGCAGCCGCAGCAGCACCCTAAACGCATTGTTATACTGGACTCGAAGGGCATGAAACGACTTGCGAGTATAATGCGCCCACAGGCTGCACGTATAAAACGACGTACAAAATGCCTTAAACAGGGTGATTTTAACTGACTTTGAGCAGCGTGCAAACCTGTGAGCAATCATATTTGCTCGCGCCGCCAACGCCCTACGCTCCCTTTCCATATCAGCGTCATCTTTTAAGTCTTCGGTCAAAACATGACCGAGATACTTAAACTGTTTCACCCTATGCAACATGTAGCCATTAAGGGTAAGGGGTGGAAAATAATCAGGACACTTAGTCCCTGCCTTAAAGACCATTACTTCACTTTTGGTGACATTGTAGATGAGACCATGCTCAGCGGCGTAATCCATACAAGTGTTCAAAAGCGCTTTAAGACCACAAGGTGAGGCGCTCAGCAGCACCATGTCGTCCGCGTAGCTGATGTTATTGACGCAAACGTCGTCCACATGGCAGCCGACATGCCGATTGCTGAGCGCAACAACCAGCTCGTTCACATACAGGTTGAAGAGCGAGGGCGACGTCAGCCCCCCCTGCCGCACCCCGCATTCCAACCTGTACGGATCTGATAACGCGTTTGACCACTTAACCTGATTTTCCTGATTTAAGTACCAATATTGAAAAATACAAATTAAATCCTCTGGTAGATGAATGCTTCTTAGCTTTACCCACAGCATATCATAGTAAACCAGGTCGAATGCTTTGGTATAATGGCATAGGTAGGTATAATGTCATCTTCGAACTCAATTTTGTGAACTTTTCAACTTTGTTTGTGTGTCTGATTATCTGTGTACGTATGTTTAACTGTAGGTACGTGTAGCTTTATCTAAAATGTCATCGATAACGAAAAACAAAGTTGCATCGATTCAATAAAATACCCATTAAACCTCTCTAAACAAAAACCCAGACGCAGGAACCAATATAAAACCCAGCAGAACAGAATCCGTGTTTTGTTTAGTAAAAAGAGTTTTTGAGTCAACACCGCCGCGGGCGCGTGGCTGATGAAACAACCGATTTGCTTGGTTTGTTGGTGTAGGTAAGACTGTTTAGACATCCTTTTTAACCCTCGAAGCACAAAGTGGTGTTATATTTAAAGGGGTGCGTCTCATTAGATATAACTACATTATACATAATTTCATTTTTATAACGTTGACAAGACATAATGAGCGTTAGCTATAACAAGAAAAATAATAATTTTATAATGAACTAGCGACCCGCCCTCGCTTCGCTTCGGTTTATGTGAGTTTTCTGTAACACCCGTACATAAACCAGAATCTATTATACATATAAACCTTCCTCTTGAATCACTCTATCTATCAAAAAAACCCGCATCAAAATCCGTTGCGTTGTTTTAAAGATCTAAGCATACATAGGGACAGACAGCGAGAAGCGACTTTGTTTTATACTATGTAGTGATGATGTAGTGATAACAGTCAATTGACATAACGTTTATTTTATATATGTGTGTGGATGAGCCGATTTGGATGCGGTATTTTTAATTTGTAAACAGTTTTTTTGGCGGTGGTTCTTAAATATGTTTTTATCAAAATCGATTCTGCCGTTTTTGAGATATAGAGGTTATTACGAACAAGTTTAAACCACATACAACCATAAAAATGGCAATCGAATATTTCTGCTCCAGTAACAATTTAATTTCATAGCTATGGTATTTATTGGTATTAACCGTAACTTACATTCTTTGCGTGCAAAACTTTAATTAAATAAATTATTTGAACAATTTCCAAATGGAAATTAATGAGTAATTTATATTTAACTGATGACATGCAATAAGGGTAACCTTTGGATAACAGATTATAATTTTTATCTCGAAACCAAGTTACCCCTGGGGGCCTAATATGGCTGAATTTATCGCGTGACAAATTTTGTATAAGGCATCGGTCACCTTCTGACACGTAAATAAGTACACGTATAAAAAAGTGACGGATGCTTTATCCACATTTGAGACGCGATATAGAGACAGCCATACTAGACCCGCAGGTATTCTTAATTGCACGTAATAACATAAATCATCTTATTTCATTATTTATTATGATGTAATTTTATTGTTTGTTTTACAGCTAAAACTAAATGTCTTTTAAATTTCTTATATCATCCTATTTATCCAAAAACCTCGTTAATCCTAGCCCTTTGCTTTCCTATCAGATAAAAACACAATTTAAATCATAAAATAATAACACTGAGCAACGATGCAGTAAAATAAAATACCTCTTTATTTCTGTGATACAAACCTTTTCAAGCAAAATGTTTTCTAGCTTGCCAACAACTTTATTACCTGTAGGATACCGAGCAGTACCGGTATACGCTAACTGGTACATACCGCCTATTGTATTGAGGAGCATACCCAGTATTTTTCCGGTGCATTTACCCTTGTATGTGGAGCCCGTTACCCTATTAAAATGGCAAATACGTATAGCGATAGCAATTGCAATTGCTATGATGGCGGTATGAGTTGCTATTGACTTTTGTGCTACCAAGGGCTGAATTATTACAAAAAACTTCTGAATTCTTTAAAAGAAGTTCAATATTTTTAAACTTTAACTTCCATAGGCAACCTTGTATGAAGTCTAATCTTTACATTTGTATTTGTAAAAAGTCGCTTTCCGCCTTCAGTCCCTCTGTATATCCGCTTAAATCTTTCAAAGTAAGCAACGGAATTTGATGCAGTTTTCATCAATAAATAAATAAATATAAGGGGACAATCTCACACCAATTGAACTAGTCCCAAACTAAACTTTAGGCTTGTACTATGGGTACTAGACGACGATATAAATACTTATATACAGAAATATATACTTAAATACATAGAAAACATCCATGACAGGAACAAATATTCGCGCTCATCACACAAATATCTGCCCTTACCGGGATTCGAACCCAGGACCACTAGCTTCGTAGGCAGGGTCACTACCCACTAGGCCAGCGCGTCGTCAAAAACATCGAGTGATTCTGGTATATGTACGGAAAACTCACATAAACCGAAGCGAAGGGAGGGCGGGTCGCTAGTTAATAATTAATGCTCAATATGCTCATGTGTTGCTTTTACGGTTTAAAACATACAGGCGGACACAAATGGACAGGGGAGCAATAGTTATAAGATCCCGTTGGCACACTTTGAGAAACCCTATGACCCTTTTTTTAAAGTTGTTGCATTTAAGTAAATTTATTTGAACGCCTCTTTTTGTTATGTTGAAGTTGGAACTTACATACTTGTACAAATAATAATACTCGTAAATTAATTAACTGCCATATTGCTATCGGGATGTCGTTCACGTAATTCAAGCTTTGTATTGTTGCCATCAATATTGGAAACGGATTCGAATGCGAATCAACTGACTTTCAAACAGTACACAGAATATTTCAGTAGTAAAACTAATATTAATATAATATTCAAATTATTTTAGCTTTCCATTAATAAATAGGGTTAAAAAAAAAATAGGTAAATGGTTTTTGTACAAAAGCATGTCTTTTGTTACAATTTGATTACTTTTAAATATATAAATAAACATCAGGGAACAGTCCTACACAAATTGATACTTGAATACATAATAAACATCTATGACAGGATGGATGTTGTCGAGAATTGAAACCGCGACAGCAAGCTGTTTTTTTTATGGCATAGAGATGACAAACGAGCACACACGCCACCTGATGATAAGTGGCAACTGTGACCCATAGAAATTCGCATTTACAAGACTGCAATGTAATCCTAAGACTGCAAATGCGTCAACCGTGATGACTAAGATGGAATATCTCTATGCTAGTCATTTCACATGCTGTCTTATCCCCAAACCGGAACACAGCAATAAGAACACTGCTGTTTCGCGGCGGCTTTAGTAGGCAGGGTCACTACCATGGTCAACTAGGCGAACGTGATGTTAAAGAACTTGATAAAAAAAATAGAATTTCTTTATTAAGTTCGTTTACTACTAGATGAAAAGAAAAAAGTTAAAAATAAATAAAAATAACAAAATATAAACGTAACCCAACACATAAATATTTTTAGTGTATACTTAAGTAATTTCACTAATCTTTAGCTCAAAGCCCACATTATCACAATTAGGAAACGAAAATAACCGGTTATAACCGGTTTTAACCGGTTATTGTCATACAAAAACCATAAATAACCGGTTAAATTCCATTCCCTAATCACAAAACCCTAATACAATCTCTATCAATTTACAAAATCATAATAAAAACACGAAATATTCACTTACTGTTTAAAAGCCGTTTACTGTGCATAATCACGCCGCTTTGTCTCGTAGTTCAATATGGCTGCCGGTGATTGGTAATGATTGAAGGTGCGCTACTGTTCCATTCTGTACACTATGTACCGTTTTAATCGAGGTCGGTCAGTTATGTTGTGCAGTTAGACGGTTGATTACTTTTTCTTGTTTTTCTTTCGTAATACTTAGTTATGGTATAAGTAAAGATGGGTATAATACAGGGTTTCTATTCTACTTTGTAAAGCAATATTGTCTTTGACGACGCGTTAGTCTTGTTGGTAGTGACCCCGCATACGAACCTAGCGGTGCCGGGTTTGATTCCAGGGGTGTAATTCTCTTAAAAACGCGGTCAGTCGAACGACCGAGTGAATGTCGCAGCGGCGAGTTTTAGTCGTTCGTTGTTTGTCCGAACGCGTTTTTGAGAGAATCACACCCCTCTGGTATGGGCAATATTTGTATGATGCGCACAAGTTTTATGTTTCTGAGTATTTAATGTTTTCTATGTATTTAAGTATTTTTTTCGTAGTCAATTAGCCATAGTACAGTCAGCTGCAGAGATAAGTATACCCCCCTGCATAGGAAACTTGTATGCAGGAGGGTATACTTATCTCTGCAGCTGACTGTACAAGTCTCGAGCTTGGATTGGGACTAATTAAATTGTGTGAAATGGTTTTCTGGAGCCCTAATATGGCTACATTTATCACGTGACAAAGTTTGGATAAGGCATCCGCCACTTTCTGACATGTAAATAAGTACGAGAGTGACGGATGCATATCCACATTTGACACATGTAGACGCAGCCATACTAGGCAGGCTGATATTTATTGATCGAGAAACTTAAGTTGTCCCGTCGGCGTATTATAATATCAATAGCATATTAATTGTTTTTTACTTTGGTTGCAGGTTTCGTCAAGAAAGCAGCTCAACCAAAAAGGTAGGTTACTAACTCTGCATAACGTATCTATTAGCGTGCAGGAAAACTTAATATCCTCGATCACTAATTAGTGAATACTTGTGGGAGAGTTATTAAAATTAATATAATTATTTATGTTTGGTTTATGCTATAGACGAGTGCTGTATACATTTACGTTTTTATAGGGTTGCCTCTTTTACGCCGAGTGTATAGTTACACCGGTTTTTGTGTTTGCATATTTTTTCTCGAGATTAAACAGTTTTTTTTATGTAATCCTGGTAGAGTAGAGTAGGTTACAATTAGGTTTATTATGTAACTTTTCGAAAAAAGTCAAAGGTATTCAGTATAATACTGCCGTCCTAAGCAAAAACGCAGTAACTAAGATACACCTCCTGTAGTAATATCAACCTGATTCTTAACAACATAGAGTTGAATATGCATTGGTGATTTAATTTAAGAAACTGCTTATTGGCTTGGGAGGGCAGAATAACAAAAATGCGAAATTAGTATTCTACGAAATGAAACATTCGGACAATCGTGATAATGCGTATTAAGGGGAACCGTTTTTATAAGAATCAGAAGTTTAAGGTTCATTTAATTTTTTTTTGGGCCGTTGTATCATTATTTTAGTAGAACATACTTGTTTTTTTTTGAGTTTATTTATTATAGAGGTATTAAATAACTTACTACTGCCCCAATTAAATATAATCTACCCAACGGCCTGCATCGTTTAACAGTGTTTTGCACGCAAATTAAAATGCATACAATGTAGTTAAACAGTGTTTTTAAAGCTTTAAGCTAAAAGATAGAAAATTAATGCAAGAGTAATCGTGACGTTACTAGAATTCTTATTATAAAAAAAGTTCTTTTTGCTATTTTTTTTTGATGCTCGTAATGTAATAAGAAAAGCGTTTTCGTTTAAGTGCCATTCAAAAACGAATACAGTATTCATTTCATTGTACTGGTAACTATTTACAACATAGATGTAAAAAATATTTATTTATAACTTACTGTTAAAAATTGCTCAAATTACGTGTTATTTTCTGTATAAATAATGCAAGAAATAATTTTCTAGTAAATTCAGCCAATAAATAAACAATTCAAGCTCACAACACAAAGTTAAGAATAGTAAAATACTATAATACCTATTATCTTGCAGACGCTTCACAGTAAACTAATTTTCTTCTCACTCCGAATGATAACAGATTTAGAGCGCAGTAGACAAATAAAAAACAGTATGCTATTTGCTGATACCTCATAATAAAGGTAATTTCCTTTTCATCAGACTTGCACGTAAACAGTATCTAAACATACAGGTTAACATGGCTGTAATTCCCCATATAAAACCCTCGAGCTTTCTTTTTGTCATAAAACCCAAGGTTGTGTTTTTTTAATTCATAGCACAGCACACAGGTCATGGAAGTTCAAGCAAGGAGTTTACACGTATTTGAAATCTGTTTTATAATGTTATCTAACCGTGGTTTAACCATCTTTACATTGAATCGTAATCATTGGATGGTTCTTGTATGCAATATGAATAAAAGCGGCACCAATTTAATACGTATAGTTGAGGATGTTTAATTTGCAGTAATGAATGGAACGGTTTATACGTTCATAAAAACATTAACACCTTTGCAGGCGGTGCGCCACCGCTTCGTTGGTTACTTGTTTTAAATTGTTTGTTTATGTTTATACACGCAGACAGTACATTGGTCTTGCTGGGTCAAAGTGTTACTGAGACCATTATACACATACATACATACATAAAGTCACGCCTTTATTCCCAGAGTGGGTAGGCAGAGCTACAGAATTACCAACAACTCTAAAAACTTGTTGATAATTCTGTAACCACATTTTACACACTTAGGCTAAGATGTTTACCAGTGTACCTATTAGTGACAGGTTGCAAGCCCATCGCCTAACAATACTATACGCCTTTATTCCCTTAGCCGTCTCCATTATCTATGTACCTATATATAAAAGGCAAACCTGACTCACTGACTTATATAATATCAACGCACAGCCGAAATTGCTGTACCTGGAAACTTGAAATTTGGTACAGGGGTTCCTTTTATGATGTAAGTGAGCACTAAGAAAGGCTTTTTGGAAGTTCATCCTCTATGGGGTTTGAAATAAGGGGAAGAGAGGGAGATTGATTCTACGCGCACGAAGTCGCGGGCGGCTCCTAGTAGGTATACAATATAAATAAATACCAACTGTCATATATGTATATGGTAACACAGTCGCAAGAGTATGAGCTAACTATTGAATTATAAGTACAAAAAATTCAAGTCAGTGAAATATTTAAAAAAAACAGACGACGCGGTACCCGAGTAGGTACCTCATGACCCTGTCTACGAAGACAGCGGTCACGGGTTCAATTCCCGGTATGGGTAAAGAATTATTGTGTCATGACTGATGAGCATAATAATATGAGTAATTGCTTCCAAGTCTGTTTTTTTTTTATCTATATGTGAATTTATGTCATTGTCTAGTACTCATAGTAGGTACATACTACGGCTTCTGGTCGTGTCCGTGTTTCGTGTACCCGTAGCCGAATCTCCGTTACCGAGTAACACGGCAACGGAGATCCGGCCCGTTCGACACGTGAAATTCGGCTACGTGTAATTGAGATACGTAGCTCCGTGTTACACGGAGATACGTTTCTTATTTACACGTAGATCCGATCCGCCCGTGACCGTGACGTTTAATGAAGATTTTATGTGTCTTTAAAACCTCCGAATGTAATGCGATAGTCGTGTTTTTGATTTCAGTTTCTTTGCTTTTGCATTTAAAATTGTTTTAATGAGTCATTATATAAATATAAAATAAACCAGAACACATATCTAATAAGGCTCCGTTCGACAAGCCTTCATTCAATAACCGTGCGGAGCGGAGCCGGAGCCGAGATCCGCAGATACGTAGCCGAACGCAGACACGGATACGTATCTTGGCGTGACCGTGTAGTTCGGGAACTTAGCACCGCCGGTGCTAAGATCACGGAGCTACGGTTCCGCGTGTAACACGGATATCAGGAGCCCTAGTACATACTAGCTTAGAGATTGGTTTGGGACCACGATTAGGTCAGTTTGAGTAAGATTGTCCACTGATATTTTTATGTATATTCACGGTAAGAAAAGGTTCATCGCTTTTAGACCTTAAGAGCGTTGAAATAGAGTAAAAGTGTTGAACCTTTTTTTACCGTGACCATACTACTGTTTTCACTACGTTGACTGTGCTTAGATCTTGAATAATACTTATTGTGAGCTGGCTACGCTCTCTTTGAATTTCAAATTTATTTTCAAACTAGATTAAACTAGTTTTCATTCGTTGCGTTGGAAAGATAGGTTTTCTTTTAGGAAATAATTCTAAGACAGTCCGCGGAATGTAAAATAGGCTGTTTATAAAAATTTAATTGACTAACAAAAATACTATATGTTAAAGATTCTATAATATAGATTAATTAAGAATACACATTGAATTCTGGAAATAATTACATGTTTTACTTAGAGATAAATATCCGTAAAGCTAATTATGAAATAAAAATATAATATTCTTATATACCCGAAACCGACGTGCGTGCATGACTCGATGTATGAATGTGGAAGAAGCGAAAGAAATTTGTCAAGATCGTAGCAAGTGGAAAGAAGTGGTCTCTGTCTGTCTGTATGTATGTATGTATTCTATAAGAAATCTTTAACTTTTAATGACAAAAACCAGTTTAATGTTGAGACAATTTATACCTAAATTCTATTTTAAAACTAAAAAACCAAATCTAAGAATGGCCCCTGCGGCATTGTACCAAAGATACTTGCAGCATTTCCTCGCTGGATGGTTAAACTTTTACGTTGAGCGAGGAAACTGCCAGCTCTTCGGTCTCCCGTGACGTCAATGAGCCTATTACGAATCAACTCAGCGCGAGCCTTTCGACAATCAACAAAAATTGATACGTTAAAAAGAAACTTGTGTAATATGGGACACTGTTTTCATATCAAAACATATGTTTATAATAACTAATATACAGTAAAAAATAAAAATTATAATAATTAATAACTAATGTAAAACCTATTATCTACTTAAAACTAGTGTTAACACAACTACAAAAGAATACCCCCTTTAATAGATCCGTTCGCGGCATTGTACCCATGATGCTGGCTGCGTTACCTCTCTGGATAGTTAAACCTATCCTTTGGGAGAGGTAAGCGCCCGCTCTGGGATCCCCGGAGGCGTCAATAAGCTTAGTAGACAGGGTCTTTATAAAAAGTTTCATTTCATATGGGACCCTTTATTAATTCACTTTCCCACTTTTTATTTATTTGTCCGTAATGCCGCCAGTTAGTAGTATATTAATAGTTTCCCCTTTGGACTCCTCTCCGGTACTGAACCCTATTTTTATTAAATTAAAAAGTGCATATTTAAATACATAAATATAGAAAACATCTAAGACTCAGGAACACAACTCTTCACACAAAATATTCGCCTATACTGAGAATCGTGACGACGCTCGGGCCTAGTTGGCAGTGACCCTGCCTACGAAGCTAGCGGTCCTGGGTTCAAATCCCAGTAAGGGCAGATATTAGTGTGATGAGCACAAATGTTTGTTCGTGAGTTATGGATTATTTCTTTTTCTACATATTTAAGTATATTTCTCTATATAAGAATTTATATTGTTGTCTAGTACCCATAATACAAGCCTTGAGCTAAGTTTGGGACTAGGTCAATTGGTGTGACATTGTCCCCTGATATTTATATTTATTTATTTAATCAACCGCGGGTGGTAGGACCTTGTGCAGGGTCCGTCCGGATCGCTACCACCGTCTTATCCATTAACCTACCGCCAAACAGCAGTGTTCGCATTGTTGTGTTCCGGTTTGGGGATAAGACAGCCGGTGAAATGACTAGCATAGAGGCATTCCATCTTAGTCCTCAGGGTTGGCAACGCATTTGCAGTCTTAGGATTGCTCTGCAGTCTTGTGAATGCGAATGTCTATGGGTCACAGTTTCCACTTACCATCAGGTGGCCTGTGTGCTCGTTTGTCATCTCTATGCCATAAAAAAAAAAAAAAAAAAAAAAAAAAAAAAAAAAAAAAAAAAAAAAAACCGCAGCAAGAGGCAAACTAGTTAGAAGGAGTGTCTGTTTGTTTATCGTGAAACAACGCAGTACGAACAAAGACGAGTCACTAACTACGTCTTAGGTTTATGAAGCCTTAGTAGAATTATAATTTATGTAAGTGCATTTTTTTTAAACCGGGCAAAAACCTGTCGGTCAGTTTCTTGTATTTCTTTATCTACTAGAATGGGCCTGACTCGATGTATGAATGTGGAAGAAGCGAAAGAAAGGACATCATCCGGGTTTCATACATTTTTGGTCCAAACATAAAAGTGCCGGCCAAAAAAAAAAGAAGCTATATTAATTCTGTTAGATCTTGTTCGTCTGAGCATTTGTTATTCTGGCACCAAAGCCAATACCCATAGTTTTATTCTAGTTAGAAAATTAAATATTTCGGTGAATTGAACTTACTAAAACTAATGAATTATTCTACTATACTTTACATTTGAACATATTTTGTGTTAGATACGGTGGTTTAGTGCCATAGTAAGAAATGCTTAGGCGGGTAAATTGTATCAGAATAAACCAATTTTTTTTTGGCCGGCACTTTCACTTTTGGACCAAAATGGATGATGTCCTTTGTCATCGTAGCAAATGGAAAGAAGTGGTCTCTGCCCACTCCTCTGGAATACATGCGTGATTTGATATATGTATGTATGTTTAAATATTACAACATTGTTATTAAAGTACATAAACCTCTAGTTAAATAAACAAGACATAAGAAATAAACAGGTATGCAAATTAAGCTATTTTGTCTAGTTGCTAGAAAATTAAATGTGGCGGAATGCTGTTGAACTGGGCTATTTCAATACAATTATTTTTAAACTAGCTTTTGCCTGCAACTCCGTCCGCTTAGAAGTCGTTTATCATTGCTCCCTCGGGAACTGTCCCATTCTCCCGGGATAAAAACTATCATAATGTTCTATTCCAGGACATAACCTATATGTGTGCCAAATACACATACACAGACATAACCTATATGTGTGTGTAAATATCCAAACATCTCGAATCTCACATTAATAATATCAGTAAGAAACTAGCGACCCACCCTCGCTTCGCTTCGGTTTATGTAATTTTTTATGTAAAACTCGTTCGTAAACCAGTATTTATTATACATAAAAATCTATGTAAGGAAAAAAAGATGTAACTGATGGTCAAAACCGCATCCGTTGGTTTTTGAGATTATCGTGAACATACAGACAGACGTGGCGGGGGCCTTTGTTTTATAATATGTCGAAAGCTGCAATTACAATTGGCGTAAAGGACTACTATATTGTATTGTAAAATTTTCCTAATGACAATTGGCGTAAAGGACAGCTAAATTGTACTGTCAAATGGTCCTTTACGCCAATTGCCATTTTAACCGTCGATGTAGTGTATTGAAACTTATAGGAAGTAAACAAGGAAAACTGTTTTAAATGCTTTTAATAACGATTTATTTACATAAGAATTTGATCTCTGTTTATACTTAGTTGCACTCGTGCCATAGAAACAAAACAAGCCAAGTGCAAGTGGAACTCGCACACAAAGTGTTCCGTAGTACTATCAGTTCAAAGGAACCCTAACCCGCTGTAGAACTGTCTCACAGTTACTTTTTGATGTGAGTCGTAAGAAATGTCAAATAAATTGTTTTATGATATCACTGTGACACCGTTCTATGATGGGTTAGGGTTCATTGGGCTGATAAATTTATGATCGAGTTTTTTTTTTTTAATTGTTCTAGTGGCCATAGTAATAGAAAATTAAGGATTAAGAAATTGAAAAGTAAAAAACAACTAGTCCCAAAAATCCAACTTTCCACCCGATACAAACACAAACATAAAAATAAAAAACACTGGTTCGAAAAATCTTGCAGTACGATATACACCCACAAAAAGTGCCGCTTTTTGAGCAAATGTATTAAAATATATTTCGGAGCATACATAATAATTACAACCTGCCTGCCTGCTTGCCTGTCACTACCTATCCTGTCACCTGTCACTAATGCGCTGGTAAACCTCTAAGCCTATTTGTGCAAAATGTGGTTTTAAAATGATTGACAAGTTTTTAGGTAATTCTGTGGCTCTGCCTACCGTACTTTGGGAATGAAGGTGTGAGTTTATGTATGTATGAACATTACAAATAGGCTGAAATGTTATTAAAATTACCCTTTTAACCTTAATCCTACTTCCATTCCCGAAGCTACATTTTTCCGTGTACAAAATAAGCCTATCATTGGTAAGCTATGCGCTTATTAAGTGAAAAAATGGCTCCCGAGTAAACAAGCTCCGACCCAATTCCGCCTTTGTTTTTCGGCGTTGGAAAAATAACTGAAAACCGCACCCTGTATAAAGTTGTTATTGCGGAACACGTTGTATGTTTTAGGACGTCCTGTATAAAATATAATTCCCCCTAATATTATGAATTAAAGTAAAATAAGTAGGTTTTATTATGTCCGAATTTTGTAATGCCTTGATCTTCAATTGGACTAAATCCCAAATTGACTTACTCCCATAATGCGAAAAATCTCGAATTGTATCATTATTAAAATACCAAAAATTGTAATTTTGATCAAAAACATCTAATGAAAATTCCTGAATTCTGATTCGACTTAATCTTACAATGACTTAAATCCAAAATCTCTGTCTCAAAATAATATTATTAATATTATTAAGGCGAAAGTTTGTGAGTGTGTAAAATGTGTATATTTGTTACCTCTTCACGTCTAAATGGCTGGACGGATTTGGATGAAATTTAGAATGGAGATATCAAATTAAATCAAATCAAATCATTTATTCTGTAAGTAGGCCCTGTAGGCACTTTTACAAGTCTGAGTCTACCAGCGCTTCCAAAGAGACCACTGTTGAGAAGAAGCGCCGCAAGAAACTCAACAGTAAGCCGTTTTTTAAAAATAAATCACTTTTTATAATACTAAACTTAAGCTACATAATTTAAATGTCATAGGGATGTACAGGTCCCAGTAGTAATAATAATTAAATACATCAAAATGTCAGATTAAAATAAATAATACAATTTCGGAGATGTAAACAGGCTCCAGGTAATGTAGGGTGAATCTACCAGCGCTTCGGACGAGACCATCATTGCGGAGAAGAAGCGCCGCAAGAAACGAAGATAGCTTATACATTGGATTAACACATAGGCTACTTTTTATCCTGAAAAATTCTCGAGGGAATAATGATAATCGAAATCTACGCGGACAAAGTCGCGGGCAGAAGCTTGTATCAAATAAATCATTAATGACGTGGCCTCTTTTCTACAAAGTAAAACAATAATGCTTTTGACATGTAATGGCATTGTTTTGAGCTCGGCCGCCATTACCGTCAAGGAAATTATAGCTATCGTATCGTTAACAATACGATAACGATTGCTTTACCGAGTTAAATAGAGTTCCAGGATAGTCAAGCAGTATCTGATGTTAAGTGACCACGAGGTAAAAGGTGGTTTACGCTTACCCATAAAATGTCTATTCACTCTTGCCTTGAAAACACCAAGAGCTGAAAAGAAGTAATGAAATAATGTTAAGCGAATTGCTCAAATTTGAAATGTTTTTTGATTTTAGTTTGATGAATTTTTTGACGTAAGAATCTTGTATTTGTGACAAAAAACAGGCGTATCGGTCCTGGGTTCGATTCCCAGCGCGTAGACTAGCGCGAGTATTCGTATCTGTGTTTTGGGTATTTTCTATGTATTTAAGTATTTATTTCAGGGATACAATGCCACTGACAGATACACAGACATACGTCACACTTAGAACTGTGCCACTCCTTTGTTAACGTTACTTGAGTAAAAAAAATCGTAAAGTTTGAATGCCTAAATGCAAAAGTGTGTCTTACGTCTAAATTGTTATAAAAAAATGGCGTAAACGACATTTCGTTATTAAACTAGGCCATTATTCAACAAATCTCTGAGGCTTGCATTAACTAGCCAACTTGAGGTAAGAGATAAGATTCATTATGCCTTGACAGGTTAAGAACAGAATGTAGGGTTGCCACTGGTTTAAAAATGTTTTATACTTATTTATTTGTATTTTAACTTGTATTTGAATCGCTTAATTTTTTTTGATATTAATACTTTTTTTAAGCTTTAGTGACTAAATGATATTTATTACCTAGAAGAATACAATCGTATCTACAATTCAAAGTTAAAAACTAAACTTATTTTAATTAAAATAAAACTAAGCTACTGAAAAATTAAAGATTAAAATAAAAATCACCACTACAAAAAGAATACCCCCTCTAGCAGGTCCGAGCGCGGCATAGTCCCTATAACACTGGCTGCATTACCTCTCTGGATATTGAATATCTAGTTTCATAAAAATGTAACTAACTAGGTTTGTTATAAAGTGACGACCGGAATATTTTCATAATAATATTTTAAGTCACTGAGTATTGTTATTTATCATTGCCATCAAATTTTCAAACAATATTTTTCCATGGTATACAAATATGAAATTTTCAGACAGCAAACCAATACTACAGTTCATAAAACTTTATAGAATACGTTCCTTTACTAGTAATTTCATTGTAATAGCCGTTTAAATAGAAAAATAATTCCTTTTGAACAATGTAAGCTCTTTTAATATCGTTTCACATTTTCAATTCCATATTGAAAACTGAAAATTATCCTTTGTTTACATACCGTTGGAAATATCCATCACGACATAATGTTCACGTTTTATGTTTTTGTTGTGGCATTTTTTATAAGGTGATTCAAAATCAAAAAGGGTTTAATTTACTTACGTCTTTTTATTATTACTTATTGATTGAAGCTTATCGTCTTAAACTATTAATTTACCTCATTTTATAAACTTAAAGTTCAACCACCTTTATAAAACTTACCTACTTAGTAAGTAGGGCAGCTAAAAAAAGGATTTTTGTCGTTGGCAACCCTATTGTGGAGGCGTTATTGTTTTGCCGCCGTTTCTCACTTGTTAAGGTTTTGTTATGCAAAATAATGAATTCGCTAGGGCTGTCTGCATTATATTTGCAAAATAAAGTTTCCAGGTTAGGTCAAGCTTCCATTGAAAGAATTTTATTTTGCTTTTACAATTTATGTGAGCACAACTCACCTAGGCTAAAGATAGATGTAAGATACGATACTATTAATATTAAATCGTTAATATTTCATGACGTTAAGTTTTTGGAATATAAAGTTAGTTAAAGATAATTTATAATGAATAACAATACCTTAAATTTACCTTATAATACCTTAAATTTCAGCATAAATTTTAGTAAATACATATTTTTTTATTTTTTTATTTTTCTTACTTTTTGTAAAAACGTTATCACGGTTTTTACTTCGTTTTGTAAAATATTAAAATTGAAACACATACCATAGAAAGTTTTAGAACAGGAGACATGTCGCGACAACATTTAACTCAGAACGTAGTCCCCGAGGGCTCGTTTAAAATTTCCTCTGCAACTTTGCAGTCTCGACATTCTGCTTTCAGAATAATATTAATTACAATTACGAAGACATTAAAGTAAACGACATAAATTAATTTGAAGGCCGTTGTACTTTTCGGTTATATTTCTAGAACTTTTTGTACATTGTCCCTTATTTCTTTGATATTGTAAACGTGAGGTTAGCTTATGTTAACTTGACGGACACGAAGCCGAGTTATAAAAATACAAGTAGAAAAAACTGTTTTTTTTTTTTTGCTTTTCGCCCTGTCCTGTAGAATCTAGTGCACATATAGACAGGTTGAATGTTATTTATATAAAGATAGGTGTCCAAGCCCGCCGACATTGCTTGGGTGTATTTTTTTCATACGAAGTTTTGAAATTTACTTTACGTCCTCTTCTCAGATCCACAGAAAGCATTTTTTTTTTTAGAATTTAGTTAGTAGAGTTTGGTTATAAACACTCATTTGAATATAATTCTTTATAGCTAAGAAACATAATGTTAGGTTAACGACAGGTATCAATAAGGATAAACAATTAGACTAAGATAGAAAATAGACCTTGGGTACATGCACATGTTATGCATTTCTCCTTCTTCACAACTCCTTACTTACCGCCGTATTTTCATTTTCATTTGGAATCTACTTTTTTAAATATTTTACATTTATTTGAGACATCGCAAGTTGCCGCAACGTACGGGAAAATCTCTCATAAAGACAATAAAAAACATGCTATCATTAATTTAGTAAGTAAAAAAATGAGATTTACGACAAAGGCATAGCGTAAATCCTAATGGATCGCAGCCTTCCTTGAAAGCCTCTGGGCTGCTCATTAACAATTCATAACCTCCCTGCGGTGCGAAAGCAAAATGATGTAAAGACCCTAAAAATGACGTAACTCCATCATGAATACTTACAAGTGACGACCTTTTGACCCAGCCTTTGTACAGTTTTACCCTTTATTTCAGGGGTTTATTACGTTTAAGAATAATTTAATAACAATTTAGACGTAACTATGTTTTTTTAGTGCCTGTAAAATGAGGGTTTATGGAAAGTATGCGGTTATTCTTTGTTAATTTGAATTTTCTGTTAGCGTTGTATTTGTAGATTAACGGGAATGGTTATGTTAGAACCTTTTGCAGCGTTCTTCCGGGTTAGTACCAACATCGTAACCTACTACCAAACAGCAGTGTTTGAATTGTAATGTTTCTGTGAAATGACTTGCAAAAAGTGGTCGAGTCGGGTCAGACTCGCGCACCGAGGGTTCCGGTACGGTCGCCCAAGATGCACACGTCACCGTCATAATTTGAATGCAAGAGAAAATCGAACCACATTGTTGGCCGACTGTACCGCCGCACAGTAGGTACATTATTATATTCAACTTTGAATTCGATTTTGGATCTAATCAGCGCAAGCCCAACTCACACTTGACCATTTTTTTATATTGGTTGGATGTTTTTGCTTCAGCGTTTGCGATATAATCATACCAAATTTGACAGTTTTTACGATACAACAAAAATACATATATGTTGAAAAAAAAAACCTTTGAACCCCCTTTATTATTTCACTTATTTTAATTTTTTGTTTTTGCTAGTAAATCCACAGTGAACATACGTCAATTTCTGAAAAAAAAACCGCTACATAATACGGTTCAAAGCTCTTTAAACTTAGGACAAACAGACGGACGGACTGACAGCGTATGCATACGGAACTCTAAAAACGCTTAACATCATGGTCCTCAGATTTAATAACGTGTTTTCAGTCTTAGGATAGCAATCTTGAGCATATCTTAAGATTGCAAATGCCAATCGGTCTCAGGTCCCGAATACCATCAGGTGAACTCGTTTGCTTTTTGTCATAACTTTGATAAGCTTACCAACTTATTTAACCAGTATTATACATTTCCCTACTTATTCTACCTACTCAATTACAGTTCCTAAGTAATGCCCATTAGTCACCAACTTCATCTCGAAATTGAAATGAAAACTTGCACAAAACTGCAACTCAAATATACTTGGTGTTCACACCCCATCCGTTATTCTTGCTTTTAAGTTCGTGACACAACGTTTCAAAGTTCAAGTAGCATAGGACTTACTTTTGGAAAGTATTTTCATCATCATCTTCTACCCATTTCTTTGCTATTAGCCGTCATCTCAGAGTTAATTACTTTTTTTCTTGACTCTTCAACAAATCCATAATATCTATATATTAGAGGTCTTCTTCTTGCTTTATAATCAATTCACTAGTAAAATTTTTTTTTCTCGTAATTGGACATTAATTCTTCCTTAAGCCTTTTAATACCTTCATTTTTTTAATCTCTAGAAATTTCCAAAATGCCTCTTACATCTAATCTTACATTCAAATAGGGACCACTAATAAGACTAGCGTCGTGGGTCGTGGTTCGCTACGCCACGGCATCAGGCGACTTTTGGTTTTTTATTAGTATTATGTTCAATTAATTTAATAAAATTATTTCTATTCTTCTTTCTTACTATTCTTACGATAGTTTTCTATGACTTGGATTTTACTTTGATGTAATTAATACGGGCGTCTCAGACAAGATCTCTCAGACTCACTACACAGTATAAAACAAAGTCGCTTCCCGCTGTCTGTCTGTCCCTGTATGCTGAGATCTTTAATACTTCGGAACGGGTTGTGATGCGGCTTTTTTAATAGATAGAGTAATTCATGGGGAAGGTTTAATGTATAAAAAATCTGTTTTATGTACAAGTGTTACAGAAAACTCACATAAACCGAAGCAAAGCGAAGGCGGTTCGCTAGTTTATTAATAAAGCTCAAGAGCTCGTGTTTCTCCAAACCTGTGTGTATCATCTCTGATGGCAAAATATTACTCGACATATTTTACCGTCATACAGTCACGGCAGGAATTTTAGCTGCGCTGTGTAAAATTTAGCGTGCACTACAGTTCATGATTATATTACGAGGGACATGAAATTTCGTAAATTTCTCGATTTTTTAGTTCGCGCTTGTAATAATTTTATGACAAATTGAAATGTGCATTTAAGCGCTATATTTATGCTGCCACGCTTTTATATATCACAAAGTTATGTCACAAAGAGTTGAAGGGATGGTATTATGTACTTTCGCGCGAGGAACGTGAGAGGGAAGTTTTTCGCGAGAGAGTCGATAACAATGTCGTAAGTGCCAATTTAAGTAATTGGTGTTTACTATAAAACAACAAATATTATTTCAAAATGTTTTATCAAAAACAGGTATCAAATAAAATGATAATCATCGTTAAAGACCGCAGGGTTTTTAAATATTAAACCAAAACCATACAAAAAAGTTAAAAATTATATTGAGCATGTTATAACTGTGTTTTACGTTAAATAATTTTAAGCAAACAAAATCTTGTTTACTTTTTTGAAAACAAAGATCCATTAGTTCTATCAACATTTTAGTATAATACAATAGAAAACGTTTATTTCGTTAAATTTTTCATATTTTTACATTATGTGAATAACAGTGCTGTGAAAATAATATCCACTCAGCTATACTGCAAATCTAAATAAAAAAGTCACATGAAATTTTATAGTCAATGCATAAACCCCCGATCTTAAGAAATAAAGTCAATAATACATACGCGGTTTTGTGAGACATACGCCCTTTTTTCTAAGGAAGGGAGCATATATGGCAGAGCGGGCCAATTTTCTGCACCTCGACGACTTAATTCATGCGCCATTTTTACGTGCTGGGTTGCTGGTACTACTCCTTTCAACCCAGTACCACCAGGAAGCCTGGCAGACCCTTAATGCTGCCGACGGCTTCTGGTAGCAACCTCGGTATTCCGAGGAGTCGTACCACCTATTGGAAGATTGACGCTGGTTTTCAATGAAGTTTCGATCCGGTTTTGTTAGACAGTATACATTGCATTCGCTTCTCCAACTCGGCGTTACATTTTCGAATAGAATTTACTTTGCGAAAATGTGGACTATACTTTTAAGGAATCTGTCCGTTGCACGAAACACTAAAACAACTTGATGACCTTACGAAAGTATTTTTTTTTTGTTTCAATTTATAATAATTAAATTAAATCTTCATACTATAATATACGGGGACAATCTTACACCAATTGACCCAGTCCCAAACTAAGCTCTAGGCTTGTACTATGGGTACTAGACAACGATATAAATACTTATATAGAGAAATGTATACTTAAATACATAGAAAACACCCATGACTCTGCAACAAAATATTTGCACTCTTCACACAAATATCTACCCTTACCGGGATTCGAACCCAGGACCACTAGCTTGGTAGGCAGGGTCACTTCCCACTAGGCCAGCGCGTCGTCAAATACTACAAATACAACTATTGTCGACGATACGGCCGACTTTACTGTCAAGTTAATAAAACCTATTATATTTTTTAACAATACACTAGTAATATATTATAGTACATTGTGTATTAAGGGTGGTAAAGAAAGAATTACAAACGAGAGTCTGTTAGAAGCCCGAAGCCGAAGGCTGAGGGCTTTAATGACTCGAGCTTTGTATTTCCTTTACCACCCGTGTAACATACAATGTTTTTCATCACAATTGCGAGGAAATTAAATAAAATCAGACAAAAGATCATATTTTTAACTTATAAGCGGCAGACTACGTCATTGTCTGTGACTTACCACAGATAATGTCAAACGTGTTCGGAGTCCGATTCTAGTGACAAATGAGATCAATAGTTTATTATGCGAGATTGTTAGGAAATAGTATTCCACTGACATTTCATCTCGAATGAAACTTCATATCGAATGGCACAAGAATTGGGGTCCTGACGTATTGTGATAGTTCGAGTCCACGTATCATATTTAAAAAAAAAGCTATTACGCACTTAAGTAACGTAATGGTAAAAAAAGGCCCGCGGGTATTATTTAGGATTTACGGTCGATTTTTCTAGCATGTTAGGACACTATTTACGAGCAAGTGTGATGAAAAAAAACTAACAAAGTATAAAAGGCCTCTTCGCATGTTCATGCTTTGAGAACAATTTCCTAAGTCCCGTGTTTCGTGAATTACAGAGTATACTCTCTCGGATTGTGAGTTTTCTCTCGTAAAAGCACTTAAGTTGTAATACTAAACGCGTAAAAAGAAAAAATGTAATAGTACTCGAAACATAACGTTCGGGGTAAAGTACTTATTTTGGGTGCGCCAAAGTTCATATAAAATTGCAATTTAGATTATTGGAACTCCGAAAATGTATCTCATATAATTTTACAACCTAATGATCACTCCTCATTCTCCTCATAATTTTTTTGAATACTAACGACGGAACTTATACCGTCAATACTCATGGAACCTTACACTTTGCAGAATTTCTTAAATATCTTACGTGTAGATAAAATTAGGTTAGGTTAGGTTAGATTTTTAAAAATCTAAAAAAGTAGTAGTTTTTTGAAATAATGTATTATGAGTTGCGATGATTATGACTTAAAAAAGTATGAACAAAAAAGTATGCGCAAAATTTTTCGGAGTAATGATGAGTATTGTCACAAACCGGTATTTGAATAAAAATTCAAAAGACCAATTTTATACTAGCCAATAATGGACCCACTTATTTTACGTTGAGAGTACTAAAAAAAATCAAATTTCTAGTTTTTTCAGTTCCAAGCCGGACGGACGGACAGCGCATCCTTAACGATAGGGTCCCGTTAAAACCCTTTGAGTGCCAGCCCTAAAAAGAACAATCATGGTGTCTCTACAAGCACGGTAATTGCCCTGCTGACAGCCCTCCATCAAATTACATACACGCATATTTATATGTGTGTTTTTCGATCCAATTTATTTTTATTAATACGAAGTGTCGGAGGCGTGTGCCATAAATGACGTTGCTGTTTTATCGGTAAAGTATTTTTTAGAATATAAATTATCATTTTAACATTCTGGAGGGCCAAGTTGCGGGTAAAAGAGGTAGAGGAAGAATTTAGGTCTATGTACTTTAGCCAAATAAGACAGGCCAATGTCGTCTTGTATCAGGAGGTACAAAAAAAACTGTCAGAGAACAGAGAAAATTAGAAAAACACAATAAATCAACAGAAATTAGCTTTTGACGAGATGGTGCATTGAGCATCGGTAAACACGGGGGATTCCATCACATAAAAGATATTTGATTTTTTCAAGTGGATTAAAATATTCTGTTTATAAATGAGACTTAATACAACAAGCACAATTTTTGGGCGTTTTCACTAAAAAGTGTACCCAATTAAGGACTGAAATTAAGGAACTTTAACTTTGTCAGTTTTGTGACGAAAATTAGCCGTACAATAAGGCCGTCGATATATTATTATAATTAATTATTACTAATGTTCGTCACAAAACTGACAAAGTTAAAGTTCCTTAATTTCAGTCCTTAATTGGGTACACTTTTTAGTGAAAACGCCCTTTTCCCAAATAAATATTTTTAAATAGTTCGCCCCAACGTCAAAGATTTCTATGTTATCTCGTTCTTATTTTATCTCACGAAAGATGGTTGGTCAAACTTGCGTGAGTAAGTACACGTGCACGTTGTCTATGAGTGCGTAGCTATGGTCGCTAAGCAACGCCATAGTGTGCGTGTCTACTATACATGTTTCCACTTTTTCTATCTTATCTTACAGATGGCCCTATATACACTTTAGGATCTTTGTGCAATTGGGATTGTTCATATTTTTACAATTACTCCAATTCGATAACCATTTCGAGGAATAGGGTTTTAAAGCCGTTCTGCATTAATTTTTTGAAATATTTATCTATTTTGGATATTTCGACAAAAGTATATTTAACCTTTGTTTGACTTTCGTTTTCGGCTTGAAGCCCTCCTAGGTGTATCTTACGGGTTAGGCGAAAACAGCTTGAAATAGTATGTTTTAATACACTATTATAATCACTTTTCTTCATTGGATATCATTTAATTGCTGTAACTTATTAGAAAATGCCATCCCAAATTTAAAATATTCATGTCATCCATAAAATGTCTGCTAAATAAATAAAGATATTAAAACAAAACTATTGGGTCAAATACAAAATTAATGAAATTGGTGTCTTAAAATTTCCTATTCTTTCGAAAGAGAGAGTAAAAACCGTGAGTTATTTTTTTTGGTCAATCCCAATTACCCCATTACACACTCAGCTGTTCGAATGTGCAGGTTTCCTAACGATGTTTTTTCTTCACCGTAAAAGCATCGGATAATGCACTTAAGTTAGAGAAACCCATTGGTACATGGTGACCGTGGGGGTTCGAACTCGGTAACTTACGATCACGAGTCGACCCCCTAAGCCACTAGACCATCGACCCTCTATACATGTTATAACTACAAGTATGGGCCAGCCACTATCATGCAAAACATTTGTACCAGCTTTTATGCATGTTCTAGTCGTACTTACAGAATGTTGGACATACGATCATGCATTCGTATGAATTTCGGTTAAGATTTGAGCGCATGGAAATGTGAAATACACTCGTCATTTGAAAATGATATATTTTGCTTCTTATTAAAACGGAGGGTAGTCTGCACTGATGGAACGAGAGGGTATGATTTCATCGAAATGTTTTGAAGATTTAATTTAAAAAAAAACGTTGTAACGAAGGAAAATTTTGCTTTCGTTTTGAATGTGAGTATGTTGACGATGCATCAATTTTTAAATACATATTTTAGATAAATGAATACAACATACTTGTATGACAGTAAACGCATATATGCGTCGGTAGCAGTAAATGCGATAAGTGTGGAGTTCACCAAAAATTACACAGATTATACGCGATATTAAATTAAATGAAAATTTTATTTCATCGAAATTCAACAATAGCAAAGTTTAATTTATCTTCTCGTTTTCCCATTAACTTGACTTCACGAAGGTTAAAGGATATTAAACTTTGCGATATATGCTGTAGAGTGTGTATTCATTTGAACAATTAAAAACTACTTTACTAGTACGGGTAACAGAGGAAACTTACTCTAAGTGCTATAATAAATTGTACTTACACACGTATTGTAACACCTACAACATCTGGCTTCAAAAAGGCATTTAAATTTTGAAGATGCATTTATTGGATGCATTTTAATATTTAAACAATTAAATTGTAATACTTGTTAATACCTGATAAGAGGTGTGAAAAAGTATGAGTAGTCGTAAGTCTTGATTTTATGAATAAAGTACTATTAAGTAAGTATTATTAAATATTATTATTATATTATTACTTTTGGATTTCCAGATAATATTTTAGTTTATTAGAAAACCGATAAAATAGTAATGAAGGGGCAACTGGACGATTGCAATACATTAAACACAAATAGTAGCACAAAATAAAAACACACCGTATAATTTTAAAGCTTGCGTTTTCCTACACTCGTAGTTAATGATAATATCCCACTCTACATTAAGATCACGTAGCAGGATCTCATTAACCACTTCTCATTGTTCTCGCAGTAAACTGAGAGCACGTTCATCTTTCTAACTACCCTTTCGAAACAGGACACCAACATGGACACCGCAATTCTTAGCATATTGATTGAATTACTTGGTTTATTTAGTTGCTAGTGGTGGGCCCAAATTTGCTTGAGTTCAGTGTTATCTATCTATCTATCTATACCTTACCTATACAATCAAAGTGTGTAGGTACGTGCTATATGGCTATTTTTATTTTATGTCCATCTTAGCAAAATCTACGGAGCTTCGCACAGCGGGGCTTCTATTCTTGGGCAATGTGCACTTGGGGTACTTGAAGATACCTAACTTACTTATGTAGTAATGCAAACGAAGTCGTAATTTTGTGACTTTTACATTTTGTGAATGATGTAAGCTACCTCTAGCGCAAAATTGCTGACTCGCAAAATGATCTAGCCTACTAGATCCCTAGTCCTAGCTCCCGCTGATTCCATTCCGATTCGAATTCAAATCGGAATATAATAATACTCTCTCTCTCTCTCTCTCTCTCTGTCTCTTATATCTTGACCGGTTTTTTTACCCACCAGACATAGGTAATAGGAGTAAAAATATTTCCATGTTTTTCGCAAAATGTATTTTCAACGATCAAAAATAACAATTTTCTACCAAGTGAGGTACAAATGACAAAATCTTACTATTACTTAGTTCTAACACTGCAGTAGTGCCCCAGCCAGGAGTGCGCGCACCACATGCTGCAGCAGTCTTCATGGTTCTTGCACTGGAAAAAAATATTCATTGGAAATAATGTCTTTTTAAATTACCTATCGATAAATGCGACAAGTATAAGGAAAATCTAAAAATATTCTCTTTGGTCTTTGTGCAAGGAACTGCGGTCCAATTTTGGATTGGGTTAACCGTGTCATTTGCGAAACCCTCAGTGGGTGTGTCTGACTCGAACTTGTCCGGTTTTATCACGCATACTTACACCCCCCAATAACGCCTCGCAAGCGTCGACTTCGACGCTGGCCATCGCGATGATCAAGACCGCTACCAACGCAATAAGTTTCCACATTGTGCTGGATGTGTTTTGGATCTGCAACAATTTATACAAATTTATACATAAACTCACGCCTTAATTCCCAGAGTGGGGTAGGCAGAGCTACAGAATTTTTAACAACTATAAAAACTTCTGTAACCACATTTTGCACACTTAGGCGAAGATGTTTACCAGTGTATTAGTGACAGGTTGCAAGCCCATCGCCTAACAGTACTAGGTACACGCCTTTATTACCTTAGTCGGCTTTTACGACATCCACGGGAAGACTTGGAGTGGCACTATTCTAATCCGGCAACCACACGGGGAATACAAATTATTCATAGAAATAAATTAAAATATATAAGGTGGAGCAAGTGCTTCTACGGGGCAAGTCCGTCAAACCAACAATATGTCCTACCAAATATATATAACTAGCTGCCCGCCAGCGGCTTCCCCCACTGCAAATTTCCCGTTCCCGTTGGATTTTCTACTTTTTTCTTATCTACATTTAAACCTTATCCTGACAATAAGGAACACAACAAAAAAGAAATCAGACAAATCGGTTAAGCCGTTCTTCAGTTATAAAATTACAACGAAAAGTGGCATTAATTTTAATATATATAGATATATGGTTTGTCCACTTTGCTATGTCAAAACCTAGCGCAGTCAAACTCGACATTGATGAAATCGTGGCACATGAAACCCAGAAAAACATTTTGTTTATGAATTTATGGTAATTCTTCTTTACGATATTTGTTACTTAATATGATTTTAAATTAACATGTAGTCCTTAAAACATTTTTATTAGATATAATACCTTTTTGTTATGAGAGTGTTTATGACTTAACAACAAAGTAGGCCATATTGTTAACAATTTCATACTAATATGGTTTAGGTCTAAAAATAAAAACCAGATCGAAAAAAACTTGGACAATAGCATTTTACATAAAAAAATTACCGTAAAAAAAGTTTACCTGATGTGCTGCAAACAAGAACTGCTATGTTAATGATAAATTGTTTTCTTGCGCTCGTTTTATATAGTGCAAAGCAACAAGGAAAAGGACGCCATCTTTTATAATTGTAACGCATCAAAGGGAATACCGATAATAATGACTCCGACAGTTCCGTCATATACTCGTAATATGACAGGAAGAGTAGTATGCAAATTTTGTTTCCAAAACGGTATTCCTTCATCATTGGGAACACAGCCTATCAAAATGACGTGACTCATTTAACAACTACATACATACACTCATGCCTTAATTCCCAGAGTGGGGAAGGCAGAGCTACAGAATTACCAACAACTGTAAAACCTTGTTGTTAATGCTGTAACCACATTTTGCACAAACAGGCTGAGATGTTTATTTTATACTTTTGGTGATCATCAGTGATCGTACTTTTTCTAGCATTTTTGGTGCGATGACTTCAAATGACACACGACAGCGACCTAGGGTTGCCGACGTGTAAATTATGATAGACGTTTAACTAGCGACCCGCCCTCGCTTCGTTTCGGTTTAGATTTTTCATACAAAAGGATTTTCCCGCTAATTCTCGTTCCGGTGGGAATTTCGGGAATTCCTTTCTTAGTGCACCTCTACGGTACCTAAGCTACGTCTCTTCCAAAATTCAAGTGCCTACGTTTAGCCGTTTAGGCAGTGCGTTGATATGTCAGTCAGTCAGTCAGTCAGTATCTCCTTTTATATATTTAGATTCTGTTGTCGTTGAAAATCTAACACAATTTTTTTACTTAATCAGTTATTATAATTATGTATAACATTTATTACCTACTGTAACCCAAAGCTCCTCAAATTTTTCGGAGGTTATTTGGATTTATTTTCGTAATTTTGATTGCCCTGTCGAACAACAGCAACATTTATTGCAACTGTGTTACATTTTCTCATATAGGTAGTAAATTGACCCTTCATTTCATTATGCATATTGGGATGGGCTTTACCTGTTCTGAGAGTATTTTCGGTGTTTCCGATTTATTTAAAACGCTATAATATTTTTATTTTTCATTTTATTCGATTTTTGGTTCAAAAAATTTAATATTGAGCACTACTGACAACCCTAGCACTGCACTGAAAATGCTTTAAAAAGAACGATCACAGGTGGTCATAATAAGCTATTATGTAGTTCCAATATCTTAATCGAGATATCTTATCGCCACCCTTGGAATAGGTACCGTTGAGGAGTTCCGTTAGCCATCTGTGGTTTTCATAATCAGTTCACACAGACAGACAGTAACAGTTCAGTTCAGTTCAGTTGTGTTCAGTTTGACATGTAATGTTATTAATACTGTGTTATATTGAGTAGTAAAATCTGAATCTGCTCCACTTCACCAAATCATACTTTGCTATTGCTACTAAAAATCCTGAAATTGCTATATGTATACCTATATTATTATTTGAGAAGTTCCCTCAATTTCTCGTGGATTCCAATTAGACCATTTCGAAAATATTTTCTATCAAACAAAACAAGATTTTTTGGAATCGGACCATAATTGACTGAGAAATCGGTGAACATATAAAAAAAAAACTATTTTTTAGGACAAGCTTTTGCTGCCGACTGCGCCTTTTTTTTGCACAGTTGTCATCTACTTGTCAAGACGATTCTATCAAGCCCTAACACGACGGGTTTATCACGCGTAATTTAGGAGGTCCTACGGCCACGGTCTTCATCATCAGACCAGCTCGATGGTACTATAATTATTGTTTTGTCATCAGAACTAAAGGCGTATGCAAATTTTCAGCTTTATCGGAAACCGAGAAATGGGTCAAATTTAACTTGCAAGATTTGACCCTCAAATACATACATACATACATTGCAAGTTTGTTTTGAAGTCGTTTAAGAACTTATAAAAGCATCTTAGAGCAAAGGTTATTGAACTTTATTTCCTTGATAGTAGATTTAAATTCCCTCGCACAAAGATCTCCCTGTTTGTAGTAAAGTAGGCCTCAGGAGGTTAATCGTAATCTAGATAAGATTAAATTAATCGTTGCTCTAGATTAACGATTAAAAATATCGCGATAAATTCTTAATCGTAACTGGGACTAATTTTTTGCCAATAATGCATACATAATATTGTTAATGGTTCGGATTGATTTATGTTCAATGCCAAAGATCTTTATTTCCGTGCAATATGAGCGCTCTAAGTAGTTCTTGGCATTGCATAGTAAATAATGTATTTGCTCGGCTTGCCTTATATAGTTGGAATCACATTCCTCAAAGTGACTGTACCTGGTGTCTCACGCCTCAGCATAATAATAATAATTTAATTCAGAATAATTTCCATATAATAATGTTAACAATGAGCCAATGATAATGACGACGGTCGAACGGAAGGACGAGTGATGTCCAAGCGGCGAGTTTAAGTAGTCCCGTCAGAGCGAACAAAACACATTGTACCGCGTGAATTTTCAATTAAGCAGCCTTATAAGTTCGACCCATCACCAGGAACCATGTTGCTAAATTGAAAATGCACGCGGTACAATGTGTTTTGTTCGCACTGACGGTACTACTTATTCTTGGACATCACTCGTTCATCAAAGGTTCAGCAAAGGTGAACGATCACCTTTGCTTCTTGAAAGAATCACACCCCTGAGGCAGTGTCCGATTCGCTACCGCGAGGACACACTCCGTGCTGTTTCTGTCACATTGTTTGTTATCTTTCATTTGTCTATTTGTGTGTCTTCTGTGTAGTGAACAAACAGCAGTGTGCGAACACTGCTGTTGTTGTGTTCCGGTTTGGGGATAAGACAGCCGGTGAAATCACTAGCATAGAGGCATTCCATCTTAGTCCTCAGGGTTGGCAACGCATTTGCAGTCTTAGGATTGCATTGCAGTCTTGTGAATGCGAATGTCTATGGGTCACAGTTTCTACTTACCGTCAGGTGGCCTGTGTGCTCGTTTATCTTCTCTATGCCATAAAAAAAGTGAATAAATCGTTGTTTAAATTTTTTTTTTTTTTTTCTCTCTCTTTATTTATTTAGAAGCTTTGTTCAACCTTGAACATGTCAGCTCCAGCTGGCCTAAATACTACAACACTAACCAAAATAACACATAAAAAAAGGTTAATAAAAAAAAAGGCTACCAAATTTGGAAAGGCTCATTTAGAAAAAAAACCATAAACAAATTTAGCCACCTCTGACAAAGGCTCTGCCAAAATGGATTGGAAGATGCCAACATTTGAACAGTTAATACCAAACTGTATAAACAACTGTTCCCTCTTTGCACGAGTCCGAACACATTCCATTAAAAAAATGTTGCACATCCTCTACTGACCCACACTCTAAATTAAAGGGCCTCAAATCAAAATGTGTATGTGTTGCATTTAAATTCGGAATGCTATATACTTTAAGTTTTAAATCAAACTATATCTGTTTTTGTTTTGTGGCGCTTTTGTATTTAAGCAGTGAAATGTATTTCTTATTATTTTTCTGGTTCTACCTAATTGAGTTGTCACAATATAAAGACTAGTCAACAAGTCCTTTTTATTGTTTTTTTTTTTAAAGGTTGTCTGTGTGTGTGTGATTCACATATAAATCTGTGTGTTGGTTTGTAGCTCACAAACTTTGGGACCAATTTGGATACGGCATTCTAAAAAGAAAGCTACGTTCATAAAAATGGTCCTAAGGTAAATTTCATATCATTGTTATTATTTAACTTCCTTTTCACCGTAAGTATATGTAAACTGTTAACGCCTGTTTTACAATAGAAAGTAAAGCATAGTTGACTGATTAATTTAGCCCTTTCTCTTTCCTATACTTGAAAAAAGACAAGGAGAGAAACAGCTTTAAATGACAGATAAATTTAATCGTCGGTTGTAAAACAGCGGGCCTATAAGTATGGCTGCGTCTATATCGCGTATCAACTGTAGATAAAGCATCCATCACATTTTGACACGTGTACTTATTTACCTGTCAGAAGGTGATGGATGCCTTATTCAAAATTTTGCCCTTAATATTGTAAGTTTTTGAACAAGGATGCCTTGATTGGAAACCGCTGAAATGGTATAAAAAGATAATGTAGATGTAAAGACAATGTAATGTTTTTTAATAGTTATTGGTCTGATGATGGAGTCGGATGATGATAGTAAGGTCTCCACTACACTGTGTGCAGACCTTCCTCCGTGTAAGGCCGCATTTCACTAAACTGGAATAAGACTAACTCTGAGATTAGTCTTTACAAATTCGGCGTTTAATCCAGGTATAAAACCTTATTCCAGTTTGGTCGAATGCAACCTTGGTACTCATTAGTATACACTCATGATAATCAGATGATTACAGTACAAAAACAAGTACACTTGGAATAAAACATTTTGTTAGTGTAAAATAAATAAGAAAAAAAGATATAATTTTCATAAAATTTATTTTTATCCATTAACAAAGTTAAAATTTTCAATGGTTTTAAGTACAAATTAAATAAAATTACTTAGTTCTAACACTGCAGTAGTGCCCCAGCCAGGAGTGCGCGCACCACATGCTGCAGCAGTCTTCGTGGTTCTTGCACTGGAAAAAAAAGAATATTTTATACTTTGGCTAGTTTCTCTTCTCTTCCAAAAATTGAACTTTTTGAACTAAATATTTTCTAAACGTTCCTCTAATCTTAAATTTCGCAACATGTACAAAATGTTTTTTTAATAGCGATCCATGATATCGGACTCAAATGTAAAAAAAATACCTTGGCCTTATTTGTACGGAAAGTATAGAAGAAATCAAACTTTTCATATTGGGGGCATAGTGATTTTATAAAATGCAAAATAGACACAATTTGTTAATTAAAATGATCTGAATGCAGTTTTATTCGCCTAGAGCTTAAGTCTAGGTCAATCTTATGAGCTTGTTCAAAGACTTTAATTTTTATTTCAAATGTATACTTAGCCTAAAAGTGCAAAATGTGGTTACAGAATTATTAACATGTTTTTAGAGTTGTTGGTAATTCTGTAGCTCTGCCTACCCCACTCTGGGAATAAAGGCGTGAGTTTATGTATGTGTGTATGTATGTATACTTACACCGCCCAGTAGCGCCTGGCAAGCGTCTACTTCGACGCTGGCCATCGCGATGATCAAGACCGCTACCAAAGCAATAAGTTTCCACATTGTGTAGGATTGGTTTTGGATCTGAAACATAAAGAGAAGATTGGTAAGATATAGTTGTTCAATTTGGACCTTTGCGAGCCTAGTTTAGCTGCGTGTATACCGCGTGTTAAATATGGATAAAGCTTCCGTCACTCTCGTACTTTACGTGTCAGAAGGTGACGGATGCCTTATCGAAACTTTGTCACGCGATAAACATAGCCATATTAGGGCTCCTGGATTACCCCATAGGCTTCTTTCATCTCGAAAATTGTTAAAGTTCCCGGGGCAACCACAATTGTCAAAATCGCGGACGAAATCGGTGAAAGACGAGGGTTTTAAAATAAAAATCTACCAGGATAACAGAAGTACAGTACAGGTACAAAATAAAATAATATACTTCAAATAAATCACTTACCTGGTGTGCTTCCAACAAGAACTGCTGAGTTAATGCTAATGGTGTAAATGTGCTCCTTATTTATATAAAAGCAACAAGGGAAAAGACGCCATCTTAATTAAGTCACGCATTACGGGAATACCAATACAAAGACGAAGACCGTCATCAGACAGCAGGAAGACTAAGGCCCTATTAATAAACTCATCTTGCCTGAGATGCGCGTCACAAGATACGTCAAAGTAAACCTCAAACCATAGAACACTGTCATTTTTGACACATCTCGAGACGAGCATTAGAGTTGAGATTAGTTTTTAATACGAGCCTAAGAGTATGGTAATTTTGTTTCTAAAACGGGATTCCGTCATCATCATTGGAAATATAAAGTTATACTCACACACACATACACATAAACTCACGACTTTATTCCCAGAGTGGGGTAAGCAGAGCTACAGAATTTCCAACAAGTATAAAAACTTTTTGATAATTCTGTAACCACATTTTGCACACTTAGGCGAAGATGTTTACCAGTGTATTAGTGACAGGTTGCAAGCCCATTGCCTAACAGTACTACACGCCTTTATTACCTTAGTCGGCTTTTACAACATCCACGGGAAGACTTGGAGTGGCATTCTAATCCGGTAACCACACGGGATAAAGTTATATGATTCATATTTCAAAAGTTATTAACTTCTAGCTTCTGCCCGCGACTTCGTCTGCGTTTTCGACTATCGTTGTTCCCTCGGGAACTTTTAAATTTGTCGGGATGAAATGTATAGCCTTTGTGTGAATCCTGGGGTATGATCTATCGCCATTTCAAATTTCATTTAAATCCTTCCAGCCATTGTAGCGTGAAAGAGTAACAAACTAACACATACACAAACTTTTGCATCCCACTTATATTACAAATGCAAAAGTTTGTGTGTTCGTGTGATGTATTGTTACTCCTCCTCCTCCACGCTGCAATGGCTGAACGGAATTTGATGAAATTTAAAGTGAACATAGCTTATATCCTTGGCTACTTTTTATCCCAAAAAAATAATAGGGAGGGAATAACGATAATCGAATTTTATGTGGAATGTCGGGAGCTGAAGCTAGTTCATAATATTAGTAGGATTAATAAGTAAGCAAGTAGACAAAATACCTCGATCTAGTGGTGATCCCCACTTTCACAGCTGATATCTCGTAAATTGGCTCAACCAATAAATTGGGTTTGTTCATATTTTTACAATTACTCCAATTTGAAAACCATTTCGAGGAATAGGGTTTTAAAGCCGTTCTGCGTTATTAAGTTTTTAAAATATTGATCTATTTTGGATATTTCGACGAAAGTATATTTAACCTTTGTTTGACTTTCGTTTTCGGCTTTAAGCCGTCCTAGGTGTATCTTACGGGTTAGGCGAAAACAGTTTGAAATAGTATGTTTTAATACACTATTACAATCACTTTTTTTCATTGGATATCAGTTAATTGTTGTAATTTATTAGAAAATACCATCCCAAATTTAAAATACTCATGTCATCCATAAAATGTCTGCTAAATAAATAAAGATATTTAAACAAAACTATTGGGTCAAATACAAAATTAATGAAATTGGTGTCTTAAAATTTCCTATTCTTTCGAATGAGAAAGTAAAAACCGTGAGTTATTTTTTTTGGTCAATCCCAATTCCTTGCTTATTCTACTCCAAGATTAACTGGAAGAGATCCCATATGGGATAAGTTCGCCTATGTACATTATTTATACTGCCGCAAACATGTCTTGTAATTTGTTTATGTGCAAAAGAGTTTACATTGATTTTATTCAACTATTAAATAAAATGGTAAAATGTTTTATTTCATGTGATATAAGCACTATAAGTAGTTCTTGGCAAATATGTGAATATGTGAATAATTTACTCAGGGCTTGCCTTATATAACCACTCAGGAGCAATGAAAACAAGTCACTTTCTATGGTAATCCAGTACAAAGTGACCCGTTTTCATTGCTCTTGACTATATATGGATTGAATCACATTCCTTATGTGGTTGTATATGAGATGTCATTGTACAACTATACCTAATATATAAAAAGGTACACGGGACCCTATTTCTAAGCCACCGCTGTCCTTCTGTTTGTTTCTATGTCTGTCTATCACCGGGTTGTCTTATGAACCATAGTAGAAAGACAGTTGAAATTTTCATAGTGCGTATTTTATTTATAAAACGCAATAGGAATATGGTCAAGCGGGGCAATTACGTCAGTGGGGCAATTACGTCTAGTGGCTTTATCTCCCGTTTTAAAGTTCGTATCAAAACGTTACATCTATTGACAATACATACATACGTACATACATACCTTCACGCCTTCATTTTCAGAGTAGGCAGAGCTACAGCATTACCAACAACTCCAAAAACTTGTTAATTCTGTAACCATATTTCTCTATTCTATCTATTGACGAGTAGATATTTTTTTCTCTACTTCATTCACTCATTTCACTCTTCGATACGAACTTTAGAACGGGAGTTAAATAAAGCCACTTGATGTTAGCCCCAGTTGACACAAGAAACGTTATTTTTTGGAGGATTTTGCTCCACCCTAACAATTGATAATTATATCGTTAACCGGAAAAGGTAGACACATGAAGTTTTCAAAAAAAGTATATTTTTGCTATAACACATAATAAATAATTTGACGACGTAGTGGGTAGGGACCCTGCCTACGAAGCTAGTGGTCCTGGGTTCGAATCCCGGTAAGGGCAGATATTTGTGTGATGTGCGCGAATATTTGTTCCTGAGTCATGGATGTTTTCTATGTATTTAAGTATATATTTCTCTATATAAGTATTAATATCGTTGTCTAGTACCCATAGTACAAGCCTAGAGCTGAGTTTGGGACTAGGTGAATTGGTGTGAGATTGTCCCCTTATATTTATTTATTTATTATTTATAAATATTGGACAAAGTCACCAGTGGTCAACCACATCGGACGTTGAGCGGGAACGGGGGGCTCTTTCAGTTAGGGCTAATATGATAGCTCGTAAGTTTGCGCGCTGTACAAGGGAGGTAAAAGTTACGTTGTTTAGAGCATTCTGTACATCCCTTTACACGTGCAGCCTATGGATGCAATACACGCAACGGGCCTATGGAGCCCTCCGTGTCCTGTACAACAATGCGTTCCGGGTGATAGTAGGGCTGCCTCGCTTCTGTAGCGCGTCAGGGATGTTCGCAGCCGCCGGGGTCGACTGCTCTCACACCACCACCACATCACCACCACCACTTTTGCGGGTGGTAGGACCTTGTGCAGGGTCCGTCCGGATCGCTACCACCATCTTATCCATTAACCTACCGCCAAACAGCAGTGTTCGCATTGTTGTGTTCCGGTTTGGGGATAAGACAGCCGGTGAAATGACTAGCATAGAGGCATTCCATCTTAGTCCTCAGGGTTGGCAACGCATTTGCAGTCTTGTGAATGCGAATGTCTATGGGTCACAGTTTCCACTTACCATCAGGTGGCCTGTGTGTTCGTTTGTCTTCTCTATGCCATAAAAAAAAAACATGCGCAAGCGGGTCGCGTCCCTGGTGCGCCGCGTGCGGACGAGCCCCAATATCATCCTCAGCATGATAGGGAGCAGAGTAGACTGCCCTTACATGCGTCATTGTTGTGGGCTACATGCCCTTTATAATTAGTGTTATTTGTAATTTGTTATTAACAATTAGGATAAAGGAACTACTAACAATATATGAGTGTAAATTTACTCGAAATAAATGATTTATTATTATTATTATTATTACAAACCTGTAGTCGGCGTCTGCCTATATACTTTGTATGAGTGGGAAGAGTACAAAAGATATAGTTCCCATTCTTCGCACTCATATAAATAAGGTCGAATATTATTACTCGTCTCTGGTTGACCACTGGTGACTTTACCCTTAATGGGCCCCAGTCGCTAGGATTCTATACTAGTGTTTTTTCCAGTTGTCTGGCCCTCATAAAGGATTTCAACAATTATGGAATACAATTTAACCTGTTAATAGACTTTTTGTATGAAAATAATTGGTTAAAACCGGTTATAACCGGTTATTTGCATTCCCTATCAACAATGTGAACAGTGATGCTAGGCGGTAGGTTAGATAAGATAAGATAAGATAATTTATTGGTAAATATAATAATATTTACATGTCACATTTATAATAACTAATATACAGTCATTTTAATATAAGTAATTACATTTTTTTATTTAGGTATGATATTGATTCATTACAATAATTACATTCTTGGAGCCATTTAAAATATAGTTTTGATAATTATTATGTACAATGATTAAAAACAATACACAATAAATTATTTGATTTGGTTTGAGAATAAGCTGTCCATAGGTATGTGTAATGGGTTGTTACTGTTTGTCCATAGGTCAATGATCTCCTTGAAGGAACTCGTCAATATTGTAACAAGCTAAGTTGATAAGCAACGATTTCAGTTTGTTTGAAAATATTGCATCACTTGCGGACAACTTTATATGATTTGGTACCATGTTATAAATCTTAGGCCCAATGTCACTGAGCGACGTTCGGACTTTTGCGAGTCGTCTTTTAGGAGCCAGCAGCAACGGTTGCCTGCGGCTACTACTTCTGTTGGATAGATTTGTCTTGTAGTTTAGAAGATTTGACCTAACATATTGGCAAGCAGTCAATACAAAAACTGCCGGTAGAGTAAGGATTTTATACCTCCTAAACAGTTCCTTTGCTGGATGATCAAGAGGTTTTATGGCGATTATTCGCAGTGCTCGTTTTTGTAATTTAAACGCTCGGTCGCGGTGAGCCGCCATGCCCCACAATTCGACGCCCTGGATTAGGAGAGAGTGGAAGTATCCGTAATAAGCCTTTTTTAAGTTATCTATTGCCAGGCTCGGTGCGAGTCTAAACAATGCAAAACACGCCGACGAGAGCGAGTCACATAGAGAATCAATATGTGGGGACCACGTTAGGCCTGAGTCAATTATGAAGCCCAAATATTTAGTGTGCTCTACTTGTGGGACAGAGATGTTATTAATTGCTATATCGAGTGGGTTTTTATTTACATGTTTTAACTGAAAATGTATAATGTAAGTTTTCTCCACATTCAAGAGCATTCCATTTGCCGAGAACCACTTGTTTATTTGGATCATCACCAGACTCAGGTTGGATTTAAGAGAGATGAAGTCTTCAGCATGTACTATTATACAGGTGTCATCAGCAAATATTACGTACTCTGGTTCAGGACAAGCAACAGTGATGTCGTTAACGAGCATAAGAAAGAGGTTATTTCCCATAACAGAACCCTGTGGCACCGCCCAGACCCATCTATTTGTTCCAGATCTGATCTCGTGCTTTGGACGCATGTGCTCTGTTTACGGTTTTTTAAGAAGGAAGCAATAGTATTGTGAAAGTTTCCCACTAGACCATAGCGCGCTAGCTTTTCAAGTAGAAGGGAGTGGTCAATCATCACGAAGGCACGAGAGAGGTCGCAGAAGACGGCGGCAACCTGCCGCCCGCCCTCGAGGTGCACCAGCACCCGCGCCACCGCGGCGCGCGTCGCGTCTGATGTCGACCGGCCCTGTTGGTACGCATACTGATGCTGATTTAATAGGTTGCTAGAGGTAATATGTTTCATCATTTTGTTACTGAGCAACCGTTCAAAAATCTTTGATACTACTGGAATCAATGATATTGGTCGGAAATGTTTAAGTAAGTGCATTTCACCCTTGCCTTTGTAAATGGGCTGGACTTTTACAAGTTTTAAAATATCGGGGTAAATTCCCGCAGTGACACAACTATTAAATAACATTACCAGCAATGAGATGATAACTGGGGGAAAATAGTCAAGGACGCGGGTTGACATATCGTTTATATCCTTCGAATCTTTCCGTTTGATACCTTCGCACGCTTTAATCATTTCACCCAGTGTAAACGGTTTAAATTGGAAGATAGGCGGCAAAGGTGGTAAGAATTTATCGAGATATTCAAGCGCTGTACGAACACACGGTTTGGCATTGTTTGCATTAGTGTCATGTCAATGTAGTAGTGGTTTAGCGACGCCGCAGCTGACGCGGCTCGAGCGCCCGCGCAGTCGCCCGGCGACCTGCTCACGAGCACATCGAGCGCTCTGCTCCTGTTTTTATTGTTTTTACAAGTCTCAGACGATATCACGCGCCAGACGGTGCGGCTCATGATATCACCGCCGTTTGCAATTATGTCATTTACATAGCAGCTGCGTACCTCTGTCAACATCGCCCAGTATGAACACTCAAGCTTCAATAAATTTGATCTCAACCCAAGGTCACTTGGGTTTTGTAACAATTTACTTTTACTATTTCTAATCCTGTTACGTAATTCCTTCAAGGGATCATTGACCCAAGCAGAAACATGACCTTTAAGAGCTTGTTTTCTTACAGGAAAGTGTACGTCAAAGTAATACTTAATTACGTTTAATACTGATTCAGTTATTTTACTAGGACAGCTGTTTTTATTTAGTATGTTATCCCAATCGTAGAATTCAAGACTTACAGCAAAATCATGTTTATTTCGGTCAGTGAACACTCGTTTTAATACATGCTTATTATCACAATTTCGTTTTCGTATTTGTACCGTGACATTTATACATAAATGGTCAGATACATGCAGATCTAGACATGATACATTTTTTATATTCTGTTTGGACATGTTAGTGTAAACGTGGTCAATTATGGTTTTTGAAAAATTAGTTATTCTAGTAGGAGTGTTCACTAGTGATTTAAAACCAGATTGTTTCAATGTACTTATTAAATACTTTGTATTGTTGGATTTTATCATTAAGTCTATGTTAATGTCACCAAGCAGTATGACACTGTAATTTCTAATAGCTTGTAAATTTAACAGTTCGTCTAATTTAGACAAATATAATGAAATGTCTCCCCCAGGGGGTCGGTATATACATACTATTATTAACTTTATAATGCCTACAATTCTGCAAACATGGTGTTTTTTGTGACTTTGAATCTACTACCAAGGCAATAAAGTTCAATTATATTTGTTCTATAATACCATTTTCAGTTTTTGGAAATAGGATAATGAACTTTATTCCCATTGCAACATCGTTCAATTTAAATTGCGTTGATTATGTACATCCTTAATTTTTTTTTTTAAATCCTATAAAAAAATATCCTATCCTATTGCACACAGGCCCTTAATATGAGATAACAATAACACGGATCCTGCACCAACTCCTTAATTACAAAGCAATAAAAGGAAATATAAATAAAAATATTCGGATACTATTCATTCCATGTATTTTCAATTCAAATCAAAATGAACATTTTCAATTGTTTTAAAATGCTAGAATTTATTTAGTTCTAACACTGCAGTAGTGGCCCAGCCAGGAGTGCGCGCACCACATGCTGCAGCAGTCTTCATGGTTCTTGCACTGAAAAAAAAAATGTTTTACTCTTTGACCATATTCTCTTACAAATAAAGATATCATTACCATTGACCTAGTTCCAAACTAAGCTATAGGCTTGTACTATGGGGTACTAGATAACGACATTATGTACAGTCGAGTTATACACTTTAGTACCTTCTCTATTCAATCTCATTTACAAACTGCCATTTACAACTGCTAATTATCACAGCGATTAAAGTGACAACTTGACTGTACTTATGTAGGGAAATAAACGACGACGCGCTGGCCTAGTGGGTAGTGACCCTGCCTACGAAGCTAGTGGTCCTGGGTTCGAATCCCGGTAAGGGCAGATTTTTGTGTGATGAGCGCGAATATTTGTTCCTGAGTCATGGATGTTTTCTATGTATGTAAGTATATATTTCTCTATATGAGTATTTATATCGTTGTCTAGTACCCATAGTACAAGCCTAGAGCTTAGTTTGGGACTAGGTCAATTGGTGTGAGATCGTCCCCTTATATTATTATTATTATTATTATTATTATTTTAAGTATTTATTTAATTTTCTGTAAATTAGGTTTTTTACAATAAATATTAAATTATAAAAGTAAAATAACAATACTAATATAAAAAATAAACATTATAAAAAACCTAACCTACGAATGCCGCCGGCAGCGGGGCAGGGCTCAAGCTACCGGTGGTTAGGGCTGCAGAGAGAGGAACCTCCTCACAATACGTGCCGTGTCGAGAAGTACTGCCTTCTGTATCTGGCCCTTGATCCAGCCATCTAGCGAGAGTCTCTTGAGGTGTTGGTCAAGACTCTTCGCTATAAGACCGTTTGCCGAAACAACTATTGGGACAATGATCGTCGAGTCAACATCCCACATGGCGGTCACCTCGTGAGCCAAGTCAAGGTACTTGCTGAGCTTGTCCTTCTCAGCCTTCACGAGGTTCTCATCATGCGGGATGGTGACGTCAACGAGCACTGCCCGGCGTTGAGATCGATCTATCAAAACGATATCAGGCTTATTGGCGACAATAGTCCTGTCCGTGATGACAGATCGATCCCAATAGAGCGTAGCACGACCATTTTCGAGAACTGGCGTCGGTGTGTACTTATAGTACGGCACTTCAGACTCAACAAGACCATATTGAAGAGCAAGTTGCTGATGGATGATCCTGGCCACAAGGTTATGTCTGTGCAAGTACTCGCTGTTGGCCAAATGCGAACAACCGGAAATTATATGTCTGAGGGACTCGCCGGGGCAACGGCATGCTCGACAAATGTCAACCGTGCCATCCCTCAGAATATATTTCCGGTAATTATTTGTCATTATGACCTCGTCAGCAATTGCACAGACAAAACCTTCGGTTTCCCCAAAGAGGTCACCAAACCGTAGCCAGTTCACGGACGCTAAAAAGTCTACTTCGGGCCTTGTCAATATATTATATATGTTCTTGCGGTCTTCAGTGCTCAACACCGCTGGTCTGCGCCAGTTCTCGTTTGCCAAGGAGAGAGGCGTGAGGCTTCTGTCTACTGCAACCACATCACGATGCATCCCACACACATTGTGAAGGAAATAATCCCTGAGATTGCACACCTCGCGGTTGTGAAGATTCTTGGCATTTAAAATGCCTCGACCTCCACATTTCCTCGGGATGTACAATCTCATAACAGATGAGCGTGGGTGCAACATGCGATGTGATTTAAGCAGTAGACGGACCCTCCTATCCAGGGCGTCCAGCTCAGTCTGAGTCCACCTTAGTATGCCAAAGGAGTATGTGAGCAGCGGTATCACCCAGCCATTGAAGGCGCGCACCTTATTGCCACCCGATAAAAGACTGTTAAGAACTTTTGTCAAGCGACAGAAGAAACGTTCCTTCATTGACTGCTTGATATCGCTGTCCACAATACCCAAAGACTGTGACATACCAAGATATTTGTAGGTTTCAACTTCAGAGAGAGATTTGAGAGTCATTGTCTCAGAAAGCTGCAAATTAGATGAATTTACAACTTTCCCTCGTTGAACATGCATGACCGCACACTTATCTACACCGAATTCCATCTTGATCGCACTACTAAAGTCTTGTGTGATTTTTAATAGTGCGATAAGATCTTGGCGCTTAGATGCAAACAGTTTGAGGTCATCCATGAACAATAAGTGGGAAATGACTTCAGCCTCTCTACGAAGTCGATAGCCAAGCCCGGAATCCTTCAGCAAAGAGCTAAGAGGATTCAAGGCTAGGCAAAACCACAAAGGACTCAGACTGTCACCCTGGAAAATGCCTCTTTCAATCCTTATCAAGTTAGGTGAATCAGAAGGGACATCTCGACCACCTGGTTGACGAAGGACTGTGACCCACTGCCTCATACACACACCTATAAAGGATCTCAAAGTTGCATCAACTTTATACAACTCTAAGATCCTTTCGAGCCATGAGTGAGGCACCGAGTCATAAGCCTTCTTGTAGTCAATCCAGGCAGCCGAAAGGGCCGCCTTGTTTCGCCTGACTTGCTGACAAATGGTCATGTCTATGAGGAGGAGCTCCTTAGTACCGCGAGACCCAACCTTACATCCATTTTGAGCGAGAGCCATAACGTTGTTTGCAACAAAATGTGCGTTTAATTTTGTGCTCAACATTGATGTAAGGAGCTTGTAGATGGTAGGTAAGCATGTAATGGGTCGGTAGTTCTTTGGTTCCGCGGTACTACCGGACTTGTAGAGCAGGAAGGTAACACCAGTTGTTAATAAAGGTGGCAAGGAACCGATCTCAAGAGCATTTTGGAGTTGCGCTGCTAAACACTCATGTGAGGCTTTGAACCATTTAATCCAGAAGTTGTGTAACCCGTCCGGTCCAGGACTTTTCCAGTTCTGAGTCATTCGGATTGCACAACTTACATCTTCGAGGCAGATGGTAATAGGCCCCATTGGTTCAATAGCCTCACACGCATGTTCAACAGCACGTATCCAGTCTCCTTCTGTGTGCACAACAGGCACCGACCAGATGCTGCGCCAGAAATTAATCATAGCAGCAGGATCCGGTAGGTGTCCGTCGCTCACACCTTGATCGGTTCCTTCCCACTTTCGGTACATTTTCCTCTGATCACTTTGGAAGAGGCGATTTTGCTGGTATCTATCCACACGTTCTCTATAACGACGAATACGGCTTGCCCACGCGCAAACTTTCTGCTTCAGGAAGTCGATACGTTCCGTGACACAGGCTATATAATGTTGGGGCCTTATTCCGGTCCCAGCAAAAGCCTGGTTCACGAAACGCATGACTCGGGGGCGTTCATTGCCCTCCCTGAAGCAGATTAGCTTTCCTATGAGAGTCCTAAACTTATCAATACGCCGCTCAATTCGCACTTGCCAAGTGGGGACAGACCCGCGTGCGCGCGGAGTTCGGTCAGTGTCCGAAAACTTGACTCGAGCTACGCGGCACGCAGCTATGGCCCCGCAGTACAAAATTGAGTGGGTATCAATAATATCCTCGCTGGCTTGTAGATAAGGCGCCAGCAAGGCGTTTAGGGCTCCCATCAGTGCCAAATTTCGTTTACTAGTAGGCAAGCGTGGTAGACGAGGCCTAGAGTTGGGTGTGGAGAGATATTGCGCGATCGCGTCGTCCAAAGCCCTCCTCAATTGCTCATTTACCTGGCTAGTTACGCTTATATTCGCACAATCCTCAACGTCGCTAACGGGATCATCCTGCACTGACGACAGTGCGTGTTGGGCGACTGGCATTGAAGCCGATAACGCAGCAGGAAGATCCCGTGACGAAGCGGAGGTTGTACGAATAGGTAGCGATTCCAGGCGTAGCCGATCAAGCACAGACTGATCCAGTCGCCGTAGCCGCTGAATGGCCCGTACTTGATCCGACAGTCGTATTATTATTATTATTTTATTATTATTATTATTATTATAAATACATAGAAAACATCCAAAACTCAGAAGCAATACTCGTGCTCATCACACAATCATTTTTTTGACCAGGAATTGAATCCAGGACCGTTAGCTTCGCAGACAGAGTCACTAACAACTAGGCTGACATGTCAGTCAAAAACATTTCGAGAAAGGCTTTCTCTTACTTGAAGACACAAATACACCAATTGGCATCATGTCGCAAAACACGGGCAACAAAGAAAACAAGTTACTGTAATGCGAATGCAAACTTTTCAATTTATTTATCTATATTTTAGTTTGAGGTAAGCCAAGAATTTAGTATGGGTGCAAATAGCAATGTACAAGTTGCAGAATATTCTCAGAAGTTAAGAAATCTTCTCAAAAAATTACCGAGGGTATTATCGGAAACATTTGAGAGCATTGAGAATGTTCTTTTTCCATACAAGTTTATGAATATTCTTGGAAATTTCCTTTTACTTTTCGGTACAATGCTAGGTGCAGGTCAATTCGTGTTAGATTGCCTACTGATTTCTATGCATATTGTATGCTTGCTAGGTATATTAGGTTAGGTTACACTTGTGACTTCAATTAACTGCGATCGAAAACAACTTTTTGCCTTTGGGATCAAAAATATTTTAGCGGATTAGACCCGATTTCTATATTTTTTCAAATGTATACTTACACCCCCTAGTAACGCTTCGCAAGCGTCTACTTCGACGCTGGCCATCGCTACGATCAAGACCGCTACCAAGGCAATAAGTTTCCACATCGTGCTGGATTTGTTTTGGATCTGAAACATCACAATTAAAATATAAACATCCATCCATCCATTAACCTACCGCCCAATAGCAGTGTTCGCATTGTTGTGTTCCGGTTTGGGGATAAGAGTGCCGGTGAAATGACTAGCATAGAGGCATTCTATCTTAGTCCTGAGGGTTGGCAACGCATTTGCAGTCTTAAGATTGCATTGCATTCTTGTGAATGCGGATGTCACAGTTTCCACTTACCATCAGATGGCCTGTGTGCTCCTTTGTCTACTGTATGTCATAAAAAAAAAAAAACCTTTCCGAGAACACTATAAGATCCACCAAGAAACGAGAATATGCCAGCTTATTTTGGGTAAGACTTTGGATGTCAAAACTGGATTGGTCGATCGTGTTGAGCGTCAAGCGTGAAACCCAAAACTTGTTAGTTTATGATTTTTGCGTGGGTTATTTGTTAACCGATTATGATCTAAAAACAATATGTATGAACTAATTCTTTATTTAAAATTATTTGGAGGACTTTGATGATGAGATCTTAGGAACCTATCAAAGTATCAAGTCGACTTAGTCGTGAAGTCTTCCTTAAATATCGTTATAGCGGTAATTGTGCTGTCATATGAAAGTAACTTTTCTAATTTTTAACATTTGTAGTTTTGGCTGTATGGTTGCATGTGACTCTAACAAGAATTAGCATTTAAAAAAAACGCCTACAATAAGATTAAGTAAAATTTTGAGAAAATCTTGCCTAACTTAAAACAGAGAAAGCTTGTTGAGAGAGAGTAATTTGGTAAGACATAATAATTTAACAACAAAATTGTAACTAGAAAGACACGGGACAAGGACATTCAAAGATACAAAATAAAATAATAAAATAAAATAATAAAAATAAAATAATACCTGATCTGCTTCAATCAATAACTGCTGAGTTAATGCTAATAATAGTATTAATGCGCTCCTTATATATACTCGTATCGCTCTGCAACAAGGGAAAGACGCCATCTTAGTTTTGTTACGCACAACGGGAATGCCAATATAAATACTTACACAGTCATCACAGAAAAAGAAGACTTGCTTTGTTCTTTCCGTCATCATCATGGGAAAACAGCCTTTATGAAAATGAGATGAATAATTTCAAAGTTAAAATGTAAAACTTGACTGATGATTTGTATGACGCACCATTGTCTGTCATTAATGACGGACAAGCTATTCTTAAAATTGTATAACTCGTAAATGTTTAGTTTATAAAAAGAAGAATAATCAATCTTACAGCTTATTGAGCGTCAAAAACCTGCTAAGAGCATGTCGGAACATGCTCTTTGTAGGGTTACGACGTCTCGTTACTACAAACACAGAAAAACTATCTCGAAAAACAACAAATATTAACTAATTCTCCATTTAACCATTATCCATTAACCTACCGCCAAACAGCAGTGTTCGCATTGTTGTGTTCCGGTTTGGGGATAAGACAGCTGGTGAAATGACTAGCATAGAGGCATTCTGTCTTAGTCCTTAGGGTTGGCAACGCGTTTGCAGTCTTAGGATTGTATTGTAGTCTTGCGAATGCGAATGTCTATGGGTCACAGATTCCACTTACCATCAGGTGGCCTGTGTGCTCGATTGTCTTCTCTATGCCATAAAAAAAAAAGATTCCTGCTGTTACTGTCTTAGACGACTTTTAGTAGGTACTTCTAATTTTGGCTGATACCTCACTCGATGTTATAATGTAAAGACAAATAATTAAGCATGTGCTTTACATGTATGGGAGATAGTTACAAGAATCATTTTTTTTTCTAGATCTTTTTCGACTTTGTTGGTGCAAATTAAATGTATGCCAAAAATACCGCTTCTTAGTATCAAGAGTATCTTAGATAATCCGCGGCCAGATGGACAGACAAACAGACAGACGGATATGGCGAAACTATGAGGGTTCCTTGTTGATTACAGAACCCTAAAAAAGTTAAGGTTTGGAAATAATTTACTCGTACCTATTTGTTTCCCAATTCTACCGTCCGAAAGGCAAAGGCTGTATAAGAGTGACGTTCATAACGCTGTTATTATTTCTTTCTGCCTTTCTTTTATCTTTCTAATGCACATGGTTAGAAGGAAGGGGAAAAGTGGCAGGACCACACTAACACTAACTAACTAACTAACTGAATGGTAAGCCTATGAAAGCTTTTTGCAAGTTTTCGAATATGTTCCAATAAAGCTGCCACTCTGCCAGTAATATCTAAAGGAAATCAATAATTAATTAATAAATAATTCATTACGGGAAGACCGCAGTTAAAATATTTGCTCCATTTTCCTCCTCCCCGTTAGGAATAACATTTTGCAAAAGGTAGTTGTTTTTCTAAAATTGACAGTTTGATAACTCTTTTGCCGCCTAAATAATAAGCAAAAACATTGCGTCATTTTGAATGCTCAATAATAAAATAGTTTAACTTTTAAAGTTGGTTATATTTTATTGTTCGATTAAAAAGGCAATAACTTAATGTTACGCGATGTTAAAGAATTACTCATTCTAAAAGGGAGTATATCCCTTTGTGCGTTATTCCTGTGAATAAATGATCTTCTACCTTTCTTTGAAAAATAACTGAACGTGTAATGACTCGTAATTACCTACTGTCTTTCTAATTAATTCCCTTTTCAGTGGCAACGGCAATCTCCGAGGAGGGTGGCGGGTACAATCGGGATGGACACGTCATACCCTAATTCCATGAAACCCTGGATTCCACCACTATTAATTAATCTTCCGTACATTTGTACCGACAGCATCAACATTTATCGGTTAACTAGCAACCCGCCCTCGCTACGCTTGGATTTATGACAGTATTTTTGTAATACCCGTACATTTCATCCAGAATCATACATAAAACCTAGTTGTTAAATCCATCTTTTTATTAATGAAAACTGCGTTAAAATACGTTGCAAAGTTTGAGAGATCTGCGTTTATACAGAGGGACAGATGGCGGGAAGCGATTTTGTTTTATACTACAGTGTATTTAAAGGCTTCGTCCGCGTAGAATTAGCAATATGCCATACCACACGGTAACATACATACATACATACATTAAATCACGCCTGTTTCCCAGAGGGGTAGGCAGAGACCACTTCTTTCCACTTGCTACGATCTTGACAAATTACTTTCGCTTCTTCCACATTCATACATCGAATCATGCACGCACGTCGGTATCGGGTACGTCAGTAACAATGTTTTTTTTTACTAAAGGCAGCCTAGGTTTTTTTATATTTCCTATGTATGTATGTAAACACTTTATTGTACACAAAAAAAAACAGAAAATTTAATACAATACAGAGTTTGGGCGTTTTCAGCGTGACGAAGTTACTAAGATTTTAACTGACCCACACATAAACACATTTATTATTTCAACTTTATTTTAGCACTTGTAATAGCACGCAATAGTGCCAACATAATTACACGTCTCTTTTGTTTCAGCAATTAGAAATAACTTAATGTAAGCAAGCTTTAAAAACCTGATTGCATTTTTTACGAGTATAATGTCGTCTATATATACCTATGTTAATAATTGTCATTTTGCCATTGTTGTTAGTTGAATTGTAACAGTTTAGGTATCCAGTGTCACTCGGGATGGTGGAAGGATTCTAACGATATCACACACATCTAAATCGGCTCAGGCGTTTAGAAGCTATGGTGGAATAAAGAATCGTACATACATACATGAACCCTGTAAACATTACACTCCTTTTTTTAGGCATTGTGTAAAAAAAGTGAGTATTTTTTTAAAAGTGCGCCATCAGTTAAAACCTATTTAAATCGTTCCTTTGTACATAACAGGGATTAAATAATATTTCTACCAAATCGCTACCATATCATCTTTCAAAGTAATCTACATCAGAATCTAGCTTATTTCAACGCTTTGATATTTCTTCAATTACTCCGTTAAATAACATTTCCTGTTAAACCAAAGTTTAAATGATTATGCATACCGTACTAAAAGGTAACGCAGATTTGTTTTCAACATGCAAAATCACACTTTGTTATAGAGCGATACGGTTTAAATTATATGTTTTGTTTGACGTGAAACAGGAGACTTAGTGGCCCTAATTGCTGTATAAATTTTCATCTTGTATGTGTTTTAATTGATTGTAGGGCGGTTACGACTATTTGTGGAAAGGTCGTTGTTAGGTCGTTTACATTAATTCATGTTCCTTTTTGGCTTTTATATGTTTTATGAAACATTCACATATCATTAAAAAGACGTAAGTGCGAATCGGACTCAACGACTGAAGGTCCCATACAGTCTAATGACACTTGGTTTGTTTTTTTAATCGTCTGCATTATAGGTATAATCACAGTAAGTTCGACACTTGAATATATTACCGATTTTATGATAAAAAATGATTAAAAACTTTTCTTGTATGGGGCCCCCGTTATTATAAAACTTATAGATTTTAAACAACTTTTTAAGGTTTTTTACTATGAATCAAACGATACAGCTGCATACTACAAGACAACAAAGTCTTAGTAATAGGGTCCCGTTTTGGCACCGTTTACGTTTAAAACCCTCAAAATATGAACGTTATCCCAGCGTTTCTACCATATAATGTTTGATATGGTGGAGACGCTGGGATAACGTTTCAAAGCTTTTAACTAATACAATTTTAGATTGGCTTGTTAGTGAAAGATCGTTCCGTTATTTAACGCAGAAAAACGGATAACTCTACATTATTTAAGGTGAAGGTTTATGTTGCCACTTTTTGGCCCAAATTCCCGCAACTATCATAATATTTTATTCAATCACGCAAATAAAACATTCCAACCCACAATTACAAATTTCCCTGGATAAACCAGAACTGTCCTGGGTCCAAACCCCGACCCGTATGCCTTATCATCCGTTATAAATAATTGGACGGTTCACGCCCGCATTGAGGATGAAATAAAATATTAGATTCGTTTGTTACCGATGATGCTCACTAGTTTTTGTAACATAAATGTCGTTGCTCGGTTTACTTTTTCGTTTTACCCATTTTCATAAAATGCCAGATAGAATTCGTGTCAATTTTATTAGCATTTAAGAACAATCATACTTATTTGAAAAAGATTCTACTTATAACTGCCATACTCAGACACATTTTAGCGACGACGATAGAAAAACTCGTTCCTTCCTCAACGACTATAAAAAAATATTTTTCAAATTACGTATCTACAATTTACTAGATCAGCGTAAAAGTCTTAGAAAATATAGGCCAGCTTGTGCCCAAGGGTTATGGCATTTTAATAAATTTATTTTTCGCGTGATATTTTCGGTGCTCTGTATTAATGTGTCAGCCCGGGGGTTTGAGGTTTGGGGGTCAAGGGTTCGATTCTCGGGCAGTATTTCTTTTTATTTTACGACTTTTCTTGTTAATAAATACAGTGAGAGATTTTTACTGAGTTGTTTGACCCAGATGGGAGGGGGTGGGTTTAGTTGATCGTTTAGAATCTATTAACATCTATTAACACTGTTAACTGAGTACTTTGACTAAAGTTTTTTTTATCATGTACACTATTTGTTCCCGAATACCAAGCAGTAGTGCTTGTATTGTTATGTCCCGGTGTGCGGATAAGACAACCGGTGAAATTACTAAAAATAAAACCTAAAAAAATTTGAATTCTGATGGTGAAAGAAATTTTTAAATCGGTCAAGTTGTTTCGTAACCTTTTCAATTCAAACAAACAAACATACAATCAAATCTGTCCTCTTTATAATATTAGTGTAGAAGTGTAGATAAAGTAATCTCTTGTGCTGGAAAAATATGATTAGCTTTATATTGACACGGCCATCTTGAACATATTAAGGAACATGAATGTTTAGCATTTTAATATAATACGTAAATTACTCTATTATTACTGACGTAACTCGACTATTAACACAAATAATATGTATAACGCGCCCAATTTATTTATTTATTTATTTAATCTTTATTGCACAGAAAAAAGTACAAATGGCGGACTAGATGCCTAATGGCATTCTCTACCAGTCGACCAAATAATCAAACAGAAATTAACATAGTGGGTGCACGGAAAAAGAAGACAGACAGAGATAAAACTAAGTAATTAAAACATAATTATCCTAATTATTGCTAATACTTACTACAATAAAAAAAATACTGCTAATACTAACTTAACTTACGTAGGTAAATATAAAATTCTCGAAACCACGTTCTTTACACAAAAAGGTACTTGTGTTTTTAATAGACGCTTGACAATATTGCTACAGACATCGCTTTATTTTAATCACAGCAAAACTAGAACAAAGCCAACAAAGGCCCGAATCAAAACTAAAGTTCTGCTCAAATAATAGTCACGCGGAGTGACGCTTTAAAAAATTACACAATACAATATTATATTGCGGCGCCGCTTTATGGCTGACGGGTAGTTTGACAAAGGGAAAATTGTCACCGGCACAATGAAAATGGAGGGCCAAAAGTGTCACTTCCGTGTACAGTTTTTATTTACTTAAACCGTAAATTGATGTTTGCGGGGCCATTTAGGCGAGTGGTTTTGTTGATATGTGCGAATTTTGACAGTGATGGAAAAGTTACACGTTTCGAAATGGATGTATTTTAGTACTGAGAACTTTCCTTTCCATGGAGTAAGTTAATTTTAGGGTCATCTGAAAATAATTACAATGCGCGTCTCAGAGCTCATGGAAATCGTACAGTAAAATATGCGTGAAGTCGTCAATGTCATTAGAAATGTCAAGTCATTTGTAATTTCTAGGAAACTACCTTATTGTTGTAGAATGTCAGATTGACTTTGGACCTAAGGTGGGTACCTACCAAATTTACTCTCGTGACTGTACCATAATGGTGAAGCAATATGGTTCTTAATTTTGTTAGAAGTTTTGCAAATTTTTGAACTGCATCTTAAAAAAAGTGTTTCGAGACTAAATTGATGTCATTTTGTTGAAAATTTTGCTTATTTAATGACCGCTCTACACGATGGCCCATCATGGGCCAGCGTAGGGTCGAAGTGATGCGTAAGAGGGTGATTCTTTGAGCGTTTCAACCGCCTCATTTATCTGGTCACTTTTTTGTAGAAGTGGCTGCAGATTCAGATTTTGTTTCTGTTTAGGTATCTAAGGTTACCGGACATCTCACAAATATCCAAAAACGGCATCAAAATATACGCCCAATTCTTCAAAAATATGTCCAGATAAATGAGGCGGTTGAAACGCTCGAAGAATCACCCAAGAGTGTAATGCAAGAATATGTTGCTCGCTCTATGGTGTAAATGCGTCCCCTACGTTGGCCTATGATGGGCCATCGTGTGGAAGGGTCATTAAGGTGTCGTTAATTGGTGGTAAAAATTGACAAAACCGTAAAAAAATCGAACATCTCAAGGTTAATTAACTATTTAACAATGATCCGGAGGGTTTTGGAAAAACTTGAGTTTGCCATAACCACTTCATCAAATACAACGCTGATAAAGAACAAATCAACCTCATTCAGGGCAAGGCAAAATAAGTATATAGGTATACCATGGCCTATTAAGGGTTCGTTCTGTGGTAGATTTCGTCAAAAAGTTTACGTTTTCGAGAAGTAAAAACAATGGACAACGTATGTATGAAATATTAGTCCTACAGCTTCAGAATTTAAATATTCTTTCGATTATTAAAATTAATTTGTGATTTTGTAATGCAACATTCCATCATCATGTGCCAACCGTAAAACGGGGTAAGTAGGGATTAAGGGGGGAGCAGGGACACAAACTAAAATAAATCATAACTTGTTACAAATAGGAACAAGTATATTAAATAGACAATAACGTTACGTCTTTTGGAAATAATTTCAGTTTTATAATTAGTAACATATGCTTCATTTTAGGTTATGTCCCTGCTCACCCATTAACCCCTACTCATCCCGTACCCCTTTTTGTTTGGAAATTTTCACCCCTAAAATCCTCTTAACATCTGCAATCTAGTATTTCACGGCTTAAATCCAGTGATCTATCCATGCAAAGTACGCTGAGCGAGGCTTGCCTCATTTCGGAGCCTCCCAACTTTTCCTTTGACACTCCACTGCGATAGTTAATACTCTATTTTATGAGAGCAGTTTAAATAAGGCGGGCGAAACCACTTTTATTTATATTACTTTTATTTACACTTGCATGTGAGGTTGCTACTTGTTTTTACAAAGAGTTTAGAGGTATATGTTAGGGTTCCGTACGCTGTTGCCAAAGGGAGACCAACTGTCCCTATTAATATGAATATGCTCTCCGTCCGTCCTAACTTTAAAGAGCTGTACCTATCTTTAAAATCGTATTAGACAGCGTGTTGTTTTTTCTTTTTGTTCAGTTATTGCGGCAGATTTATATTAAAAAAAATTTTTTTTTTTTTTCAACGTATTTTTATTATTTGTTTTATTGTAAAAACGATAACATTATGCAAGCGTCGAATTTGGTATGATTACAACCCCTAAAATAAGTCTAACCAAAAGCTATCCAACCTACAATGCTCACTGTTGCTAACCAACTTTAAGCGGTTATAAATCATAAATGATTATTCAAAATATAAAATTATGTAAGAAACCTAACAATTATTTTCAAATACCTATTCAATAATATCACTGGTCATTTTTTACAATATGGCGTCTGGTTGCCTCCATATTGAATTTTATGAAACTTATTTTTGAATAAGACAACACATCACTAAACAAGCATTAAATTTAATTGACGTCTCTGAGTGTGGCAGTAAGACAAATCGATTGACATAAGGATCATGAAAAGAGGCCCACGTGTTTTGAATCTAGAGCTCCAGAACAAACATACATACATAGACTGATATACACATTACCCTCCTACTTCAGGAATTGTGTGCAAAAACAACAATTACTATGAAATTACCAAAAGATTGCAGTCTTAAGATAGAAGTCTTAAGAATTCACATGCCTAAGGGTCACAGATCCCCCACTTACCATCAGGTGGCATGTGCCTCCTCAGTTCATAAAAACATCATCCCAAAACTAGCTGCCAACCTAAAAGCACTAAAGCTGACGAAAGGCCTGGTACTGTCAAGTGAAACTATCTGTCATTTGGAATTTTCATCGTATAAATGTTTAACTATTTCGAAGCGTCGAGAAATTTACGAGTTATTTTGAATATTTCAACACGTGACTAATCCTGCATAGAGCAGATGGCAACAAACAACGTGTTACGTACTCACACTATCACGTTAATATTCTATGTATATAGTTAATAATATAAGTATTACTAGTAAATCATATATTCAACCTTGTCTAAACTTGGTGTTTCTTTTCAGCAGTGGTATCCTCCTGGAAAGCACTGGTAGGTTTTTGACGAGTAAAAGAACCCTGCGTCCTTATTGAAGAAATATATTTTATCGTTTAATCTTTGTATAATAAATAGAAAAAGATACAAAAATGCATGGCTACTCAAAAACTTTAGTAAATTACAAACTACCAAGTATTTTTTTTTATCTTACCTTATCTTATCTAGCTGTTTCTGTCTCCAGTGACTCCTAAGTCCAGTTTTTACATAACTTCCTGATTTACAGTTGACAAAATGACCTTCAGCTGGAGAAGAAGGCGTCGCGGACGCCCTCCGAGACTAAACCGACAACCTGTCGTCAATAACATCAAGGACCTTAGCCCAACGTCAAGATGGGACGACCAGGACGCCCTAAATAATCCCGCTCAACCTCTTCCGCTTCTTCTCCGCAATGGTTTGTCCGAAGGACTACTAGATTGCCGACGTGTAAAAGAGCCCTCATGTGGCCAACTGGCCAAATATTTAGGAAATTTTTGGTAATGTTCCAGTTCATCATGGTATCTTCTTCTTGGTCTTTCTCTTTGTGGGTTGGTTTCCAGTCATTTCTAGATTCATTTTCTCTTTTAATTGTTAACGATAAAGAACATGGTGCCATATCGGACCGATGATAAACGATTTCTATTCTATTCTATGAACGTCTTTAGCATATGATCGTTATATTTAATCGTTCCCTAATCCGGAGCTTCTTACTAAGCTATGGAGCGAAATATCACAAACAAGTAAAACAAGTCTCGTTCTTATATGGATAAGTAACACTGTGTGATGAATAAATAATGTATACAAAGCAGACTGTAGCTACCTAAGTCAGTACGCAATAAGTTGTTTATAATTGATAGGTACAGTCAGCAGCAGAAGTAACTACGCCACAACGTCAAAATCTGCACTCGACTCTATTGTCAAAAGAATACATCGTGTCTAGATCATTTTGAGCATGTTATTCGGTTTAGCTACTTTTGTTGCTGACTGTACATGTAAAGAACATTTATATGCGATTTGAAACTTAGGAATCTGTTCGTACGAGAGTTTTGTGTAAAGATTATTAAAAGGTTAGATTTACACCTTTGCTGCAAAGGAATAAGGCTGTATGCATATTTCTAAAACTTTGTATGTATAAATTTATAAATGGTACAGTACAGTCACCAGCAGTAATATATTATCCAACATCAGGCTCAAAAGTATCTGACAAGCGTAGTATACCTCTAGTAATAAAGACGTCAGATATTTTTACGGGGTGCGCTAAAGTTCGTATAATTGTGTTAAGTCGAAATGTATTGTGAGTCATAATCATCGCAACTCATAGTGTTTTTTGTGGAACTGTTTTTTGTTTCAGGATTTTTGAAATATCTAGCTGATAAATGAAGTTAGATTTATTTTACAAAATCGCTGAAATAAAAACCGTTATGTTAAAAACACATTATGAGTTGCGATGATTTATGAGGAACAATACATTCGGACTGCAAAGTTTATAATGAGCCGATAATGGACCCATTGTTGCGCCCAATGTTGGATAATATATTAAACTAGCGACCCACCCTCGCTTCGCTTCGGTTAAGATTTTTCATACAAAAGGATTTTCCCGCTAATTCCCGTTCCCGTGTTTCGTTTCGGGAATTTCGGGAATTCCTTTCTTAGTGCACCTCTACGGTACCTAAACTACGTCCCTTCCAAATTTCAAGTGCATAGGTTTAGCCGTTTAGGCTGTGCGTCGATATGTTAGTCAGTCAGTCAGTCAGTTTCTCCTTTTATATATTTAGATTTTGCTGGTGACTGTACTTACTAATCATAAATGGATACGGTATTTAAGTTCATAAATGCATAAAGAAACATAATAGCCCAGTATTCCTGAACCAGTTTTTCACATTATACATTAACTGGTACAGTGAAAGCCCCGTAACATAATATATAGGGCAGAAATAAAGCCATAATAGCTGTTCTATAGATTTATGGTAAGAGCTACTGCCGGAGATTTACGCCGAAGTAACAAGGGGCGGTGTGTTCACACGTTTTTAACTCACTAGAGAATTTATATGAGACTAGCGACTTGCCCTCGCTTTGCTACTGTTTATGTGAGTTTAAGTAACACCCGTACGTAAACCAGAATTAATTATATAAAAATCGGTCAAGTGTGAGTCAAAGTCGCGCACCGAAAGTTCCATATTTAAGATAATTTGCTAGGTAACCGCAATAGAAAATTCAAATGCTGTTCTGAACTATATTTTCTATGCAAAAAGATCCATTTTGACTCGTCGATTTTTTTCTCAAAAACTGAATTATAATTAACACTTTATTTTATTTTTTTCAAAAAATATTAAACAATTATTTATACATCATGATTTTTTTACATTATTTGCTTGTTAAACTTCAGAGTTAAAAGGGGGGGGGGGGGGGACATATTTTGTACATTTTTGCCTATTTGGCAAGCAAGTTGTACAACTATGCCAAATGTCAAGTTGATAGCGTTTGTAGTCGCTGAGAGGTTTATCTTCAATGCTGTGAGATACAGACAGAGAGACAGACAACGAAGTCTCACCATTAGGGTTCCTTTTACCATTTTGCTACGGAACCCTAATAAAAAACATCCGCACATTACTCGTAGAACTGATGGCCGATGGGGTGAAAAAGTTCTGGAGTGGCGGCCGCAGATGGGAAGCAAACTGTGGACCAGCAGTGGACGTCTTTTGGCTGATATGACGAAGCCCCTCCTCTTAAATCACTATATATTGATGTAAACCGCATTAAAATCCATTGCTTAGTGTGAAATCTAAGTGTATACAAAGGGACAGACGGTTGTAAGCTACAGATGTAGTGAATAATCCTTTCCCATTTTTTTTGGTCGGATAAGCTCGTATTTATCTATCTTTCTCAATTAGCTTCAGGTCCCATCAATAAGCCAACTGAGTAAGAAATATAAATACGAAATTATCCTACCAAAAACGATGGGAAAGGATTGTTCACTACATCTGTACTTTGTTTTTTACTATGCAGTGTGACATTTTAAGAGAAACTTGGAAATATAATACCGTCGCGCTAGGTGTGTAAGTGGGTTATACGAGTAACAAGCGAAAGAGAGAACTATATAGCCTTGTGTGGGGACGTATAAAGCCGGTTAAAGGTGGGAAGTTTGATGACGCGTATATAAAACTTACCTGACCTATAAGACTCTACGAGATCATCTTAAAATAAATCTTGAAACATTTACAGTTTTGGAAAAAAGCGTTTTGCAAAATTATATATTTTGAAAAAGTTTTGTCAAAATGTTTTTTACCAAGTGAATGGATACCGTTAATTTACACTTTATAATACCGTAAATTTGAAAACGCTTTCGTTAGCGTTATACATACTTTCCACTCCAACGACTATCGATGTAACGAGCTTTGTTTCCGTTTAAATTGTTAATTCAACGCCTGTAAACATCTTCTCACCGTCTATTAACCGATCACTTCGCAGTGTAAAAGCTTAGAGCAAAACGGTTACAAAGCTCAGTTAAGCCGAGCTTTCTATTATTGCGGAAAATGTAGTTATCTCTTTGTACCTGAGCTCTCTTGCTTAAAAGCTCCAGTTGACTTAAGACAAGCTTTTTCTTAACTTTATTCCGCTTTGTAGAGCTTAATGGCTTTGCGATTAACAGCTTGCTGCAGTAATGACGTTTTTAGGTGCATTTCATATTTTAATTGCTTTTTACCCTTTTTGGGTAGTTTTTTTTCATCCCACCAAAAAGAGGGAATATCAGGGGTTAGGGGTTATTTAACGTGTAAATCTGTGTATCTTTAAAACTGTTTGCGGCATTTTAAGTCCTAAACGGATATATCGATAAAGATGTGTTTTTTTAATAAGAAAGCTGATTTAATCGGAATGTTTCTTAACTAGATTCCATAAAAATCGATTGAGCCGTTGAAGAGATATAGATAGATAGATAGATAGATAGATAATCATCTTTATTCTTCATCTTCGTATCAAAAAAAGAGGTCACCATTATATCACGCGATTTTATCCATTTTAAAGTTATGTTATCAATACTTTAATTTAATTACTTTCTTATCCTTAACTTACTTATTAGGATTTTTAATTTATGACATTTTACAATTTTTAATGAATTCGATCGAATTCTTGGTCCTACTTACATCAAAGACTAGTATTCAAAATTTTAATACAATTAGTTGGTATTTAGAGTTTGCACACTGTAAATTTTTTGAAAAAAAAATCCAAGATTATGCCATTCTCCAAAGCCATAATAGTTGGAAAAAAGGTGATCATGGTCAATATCATTAGTGTTTGATATTAAGATGTCAGGTAAGTTATTGTTTGTTGTTTTTGGAAGGAACAGTAAAAATTACAAAACACCATTTTATTGTACTTATTTAATCATTCAATTATCTACTTTAAATTTCTACAAATCTATAAACAGTCTTTATAACAATTCAAATTTAAAAACTAAACTTATTTTAATTAAAATAAAACTAAGCTACTGAAAAATTAAAGATTAAAATAAAAATAAATAAATAAATAAATTTTATTTGTATTTTAAATGTATTTTGTTATTAATTACACTTTATTTACACTGGCCATATTGATTATTTTAAATTGACTTCTTGATCTTGTCTACTGTTTTCTACAAATAAATAATATTCATTGATTGATTGATTAAAAATCTGCTCCTCCTAAGTGGTATTTCGATGGGTCCTACGAATAAGGGCCTAAGTGTAAAATCTTAATTTTACAGGACGGGCCTTTAAAGTCCGTAAAGGTCGTAACTCAGAGATGTTTCATCCATTTGTGCTGAAACTTGGCATATCTGTTTTAAGTCCCATGAGGTTCAATCGTATCACACATTTTTTTATTTAAATATATTTTATAAAAAAACTAGGTCACTTAAGCCTTTGTACGTGTATTTATCACAATTTATTTATATAAAAAAAAACCAGTACAAAGGCCAATGTGTCACTTTGAGACATATACGTGTATGACTTCAAAACCTTAAATAATACATTTGTGCTGAAACTTGGCATATCTGTTTTAAGTCCCATGAGGTTCAATCGAATCACACATTTTTTTATTTAAATATATTTTATAAAAAAAACTAGGTCACTTAAGCCTTTGTACGTGTATTTATCACAATTTATTTATATAAAAAAAACCAGTACAAAGGCCAATGTGTCACTTTGAGACATATACGTGTATGACTTCAAAACCTTAAATAATACAATGTCCGTTATAAAACTAACCTGAAACAACTTAACTTAACACAAAAAGACGAAAAATTACTTACACATAATAAAACGATGATAATTTACGTTAAATAAACCAGTTTGGTCTATATACGTTAATTAATTTCAAAACTTGCAACGTTGTAGTACGTTTAACCCCGAACTACCTACGTTAGGTTGTATTATAATAACACTAAAAAGTTGTAAAATTCAGGTGAAAATGACTTAAGGATGAACGATAATTCGGACAAATGTTGCGTTAGGACAAATAACGATTAGGTATAATAAAACAGTAATTAATCAAAAGAGAAAATATTACTTAAAGTGGTTGAACATGCAGATTTTTTGGTTAGATGCATGGCTTGGAACAACACTAAATAAATAAATAAAATAAAAAACAACTTTCCGCCTGATACGAAAGTACCACTTTTTGAGCAACTGTATTAAAAATTAACTTCTTCATTTACATTATCAAACGTAGTCAAAATTTGTTCTGGTTTGAACCCCACACCTAGACGGAAACTTTAAGTTAAGAGTAGGTACTTCACGTGTATGAGTACCCGAAGATCATCATGAGGCACTGCGGGACATGGGCATTCCTCAAGGATCTCCACGATGGTCGGTTTTGTGCTACTCGCATACATCGGCTACCGGAAATCTTCTCCAGATCGTCGGTCCATCTCGTGGAATGCTGCCAACACTTCGCTCAATTGACCCAATGATACACCACCGGTGTTATTACATTTTGGTAGTAGGTAAAGACCACTGACCGGAAAAAAATGGACGTAACCACGTCATGAGTAGGGTCAGGACTTTTGGTGGCATATCGTGATTCTAGAATCTATGGGGTCGCTATTTCCTAATTATTATAAACATACCACCTTGAGTTTGACCTTCAGTATTGTCATAACAATATTTTTAAATTTCATTTAATTTCATTCATTAATTAATTTGTTAAGGACTTGAATTGAATTTTGGTAAGGAGTATTATCTCCGTTGTTAAAGCGTTACAAACAAATATAAGTAGGTATTAATAAATCAAACCAATTTAGTTTATTTTAGAATATCACAATACTGAAGGCCAAAATCAAAGTGGCATGTTTATAATAATTAGGAAATAGCGACTCCATGGATTCTAGAACCACGATATGCCACCAAAAGTCCTAACCCTAGTCATGAGTGAAGCTTGCAAAATGACTGTAACGACGTAAAGTGTCACTCGTGCCGACCTTGCATACTTCACACCTTTTTTGTGCAACGTGACGTCCGTATTTTGTTTAGGTTCGTGGTCATCATCATTGCATAATGTTAAAGACTTATTATTTGCAGGCGATAAAACATCAAAGGAGTTTTCTGGGGAGTTGTCAATACATATGGCTTTGACTTTTCTATGTAAAACAGTAGGTAACCTTCTTCAAGGTCTAACAATGGTCATCACATCATCGAAACAAACGTTAATAAGAGTTTTCCAATGTCTTAGTGGCAGTGAAAAACAAGGCAGAAGATTAAAAAAAAATGCATTACCTATATCTACGCATAGCTAACAGGAACGTAAAAGTGAAAAGAAACGTAGAAAGTACCTAAAACCCCACTGCTAACTACTGTGACGCACCCTTACATACCTATTCATCCATGACACTCGCACCGTCTTGCAGAATCATACGACATCACTTTTATCAAAATCGGTCAAATTTTTTAGGAACTAAAGTGGAACGTCTGATTTTGATCGCGTATAATACATACCTACATGCATACAAACTTACATTATTATAAACATACATACATCCATAAATAGAATAATAAAGTTTGTTGCCCCTCGTTGATGTGAAAAAAAAGGCCAAATTGTGCAATCTCACGATACGCCACGAAGCACGAACTCGAGTAGCGTACAAGTGTCTATGTGGCAGATAGACCCATAGACTAAAAAGAACGGCGAGTTTTTCTCGGCGTAAAAGTATCAAACTTTCTTTAGGCCCTTTTACGTTTAAATTGACTAAACATTGACCTTTCTACTGCAGAAATATCTCGGTTAATTTGTAAGATATCGGTGTTTTTTTTTAATGATGTTATTAAGGGTGGTCTTGTGGTGCTTTTAACACAAAAAACTCAAACTTGTCAAAATGCGACTTTGGCCCTTATTCGTAGGACCCATCGATTTGTGCAACCTCTAAATTTTGCCCATTCACCTTGAAACTAGACATTAATTTTTTTTACAATTAAAATATTTAGGGCGGAAGCGAATTTTGAAAAAAATTGACATTTATTTCCAAACGAATGTGAAACACCCTATTACTTATCCTTAATTCCGCTAATAGAGTTTACTTTCCAGTAAATACTAAGCTTTTTCAGTTAGCAAAGCATCGTCCAGCTCAAGTAATTGTCAGCTGATGTATTTACGACTTAGGTCGGCCCGGTCCGTGATTTATTCCAGTCACCCAGAGGGACTTTTTTCACTAAAATGTACTTCGGTTAATGGTATTGTATTTGGCACCCTTAGTCGGTTACGAGGCTTATAAATTTATATTCTGGTGGTAAAAATAAAGGGGGAGTTAGGTCGGTGATGTATCGTTTGGAGATGGTTATTTGGGTATTTTAAAATGTATATTGATGGTGACGTTTTGTTTTTGAGGAAGTACTATTTTTTTGTAGTATTTTTATGTAAAAAGGTCAAGTGCGAGTTGGACTCACGCACCGAGGGTTCCGTATTTTATATACTATGGTTGGAAAACGCAAAAATTTTCTATGCAATAATAACGGCAGTGTTCGCATTGTTGTGTTCCGGTTTGGGGATAAGACAGCCGGTGAAATGACTTGCATAGAGGCATTCCATCTTAGTCCTCAGGGTTGGCAACGCATTTGCAGTCTTAGGATTGCATTGCAGTCTTATGAATGCGAATGTCTATGGGTCACAGTTTCTACTTTCCATCAGGTGGCCTGTGTGCTCGTTTGTCTTCTCCATGCCATAAAAAAAAAAATACAGATTGACAGATGGATCAATTTTATCCCATAATTTTTTTCTTAGCTAGGTTAAATTAAAACCGATTCACTCGTTCAAGAGATAGCTTAGAAAGAAAGGGCGCCATTATATCAGAGGTACATACATACATACATAAGCTCACACCTTTATTCCCAGAGTGGGGTAGGCAGAGCTACAGAATCACTAACAACTCTTAAAACTTGTTAATAATTCTGTAACCACATTTTGCACAATTAGGCTAAGATGTTTACCAGTGTATTAGTGACAGGTTGCAAGCCCATCGCCTAACAGAACTACACAGCCCTTATTCCCTTAGTCGTCTCTGACGACATCCACGGGAGGACATGGAGTGGCACTATTCTTACCCGGCAACGACGCGGGGAATATATCAGAGGTCATTGTCTATTTTAATTGTTTTGACAAAACCTTTTAATCTGATGGAGAAAAAATAATACCATATTTTTCTACTATTAATGAAAAACAAAATACACAGATTTTAATTTGATGTTGTGTTTGTTTCAGATAAACGTTCAAACGGATCAAAACTAAAGGAACAGCTCATTTAATTAAGGTAAGAATTTTGTTTTATTTTTTAGTAAAAACGTAACAACGAAACGCATTTCACCTCCTGGGGTTCCTTGTACTAATAGTAGTACATAATACGGCCATTAAAATAACTAGTGACAAGGAAGTAAAGTGGGTTTTTTTTTAATGATTAATGATCAAATTAGAGACCAATTTATTTCATTCACAATAGATTCATATTGGGGCTTAGGAGGTACATTATAATTCGAATTGATTGAAGTAAAACAAAAAGCTCTATATTATTTTGTGGGAGCTTGTAAAGTTTGTTAATTAAATATATTTAGGCTTCTATTTTTTTTCCTTTTTCTTCCTTTGTCTTCCTTTATCTCTCTCGTAATATTTTTGACATGTTTTCCCGCTGAACTACGCATTATCATTTGATAATTATATATATTTTAATATTTATAGCTTTATATAATGCTAGACTAAGTAGTATCATTGTAGTATTAAATGTGGTTAAAAAATGACTGACTGCTGAGTTTTTTTCTGCGTTTCTTCTCGGCAGTGGTCTCCTCTTGAGAAGCGCTGGCAGATTCTTGATCATTTATCTTTTTGTCTTTTTATATTATTATTTTTACTTTTATTATTACTTTGCGGTTAACTTTTTTTCTATAAATTTGGCTAAAGTAACAATGCCTAATTTATATATTTATTTTCAGTTTCCACACAAAACACTTAAGCGACATTAGTTTCAGTAAAAGTTATGAGTTAAATGACTCGGATCATATTTAATTAAATCAGGTTGTTTATATATTAAAGCGAAGTGCGTCTTTTTATCCGACTTTAAAAAGAGGACGTTTTCAGTTCGCCAGAGTCTTTTTTTTAATTAAAAATTAGTTCACAGATTATTCGTATACCGTAAAACGGAGTGAGTAGGGGTTAAGGGGTGAGTAGGGACTCAAACTAAAATGAAGCATAATGTTACTAATTATAAACTGAATACTACTAAACTATTTCCAATACAGTGTGTTACCTGCACCCTGGCTTTTTTTAAAGGAGGTTAAAATAACGTATATCTGTAATGTAACCATGATATTAATTTAATTAATAAACAACTTTTCAGTCTTTGTTAACTTTCTAACAAAATGTTAATTGCCAGCAATGTAAAGCACAGCAATTTGACAAGTGTAAATGACAGTCGACGGATACTTTGATTATTGTGATCTGCCCCCGTACCACGACATGCCTTGTACCAAGCAACAGCGATACTCATAACGATGAACACGCAGCACACGCACTACATTAAAACTGGACAGTATCTAAGAAAATTAATTGTGAAGGTATTTAAATTATTTTTTAATTGATAATACTTGCAAACAATTGCTAAAGCAACATATTATCGCCAGTTTTAATAAATGCCCGCATGCCGGTAACACACTGTAGACGTAACGTTATCGTCCATTTAATACTCTTACTTATTTGTAACAACTTACGACTTATTTTGGGTTGTGTCCCTACTAACCCCTTAATCCCTACTTACCCCTTAACCCCTACTCACCCCGTTTTACGCTATACGCAACCCTATAATACACATTTAATGTTAGTAGGAGTTGTACAGGGTCCATCCAGATCGCTGCCACCATCTTATCCTTTATCATACCGCCAAGCAACAGTGTTCGTATTGTTGTTCCTACATGGGGATAATACAACCGGTTAAATTACTAGCATAGATCTTAGGATAGGGTCTTAGGCTTGCAATCTTATGATTAATGTCTAAAGAATCGGTCTATATTGGCTCACATAAAATTCTTATTCCTATTTTTTGTTTTACAACCGATTTGTATTCATAATTTTTTTCCTCATAATTTTTTTGTTCATACTTTTTAAGTCATAATTATCGGAACTCATAATGCATTTTTCTAAGAAACTGTTACTTTTTGAGGATTTTTATAACTGTAACCTTACCTTTTCTACACGTAAGATATTTAATTTTAAGAAATCTCGAAAAGTGAACTAAACTTGTTCCATGAATTATGTCGTTATGAATTCAGATGATTATGAGTTCCGATCATTAGTATTAAAAAAATATATGAAGATTATGAAGAGGGATCATTATGATGTAAAATGGTATGAGAAACATTATCAGACTTCCGATAATAGGACTTAAAAAGTTATGTGAGTAGATACGCACCCCTTTAAGAATGCAAAGTCTATGGGGTCTCAGATCTTACCATCGTGTGGCATGAGTGCTCGTTTGCCTTCGACTTTACATAAAAAAACACCCTCTTTTTAATTGGAGTGGTTAGAAAGCAAACAGAAGATCAAAATATAAATATAAGCTAGAAAAACTTCGTTATAGCAATATTATATTAAGAGTAAGTACTTATTTTAATGCATAATAGGTACAACTGTTTGTTTGACTTGAATTTGCACTCGGCTCAACTCATTAAACAAATTAAAAGCGTGTACTGCACCAGTGCATAGAAATTGCACATGCTTCTCGCCTTTCATCTCATGCCTTTCAAAGGGAAATTACATTTTTACTTTTTTTTTTACTTTTTTGCTGCAGTTTTGATAAGGCTTTCAAAATACTTGAACATGTAGATAATTGTACAGGCGTTGTAAGTTTATGGAACTTCAAAGTATTTTGAAATATTTTGTCGCTTAGATTAATTTGTTTTAATGGTCGCTTAGATAGATATACGTAGTGTTAATCAGGGGCTCTTTTACTCTTTTTCTACACCATACATACATAACTACATAAACTCACGCCTTTATTCCAAGAGTGGGGTAGGCAGAGCTACAGAATTTTCAACAACTATAAAAACTTTTTGATAATTCTGTAACCACATTTTGCACACTTAGGCTAACATGTTTACCAGTGTATTAGTGACAGGTTGCAAGCCCATCGCCTAGCAGTACTACACGCCTTTATTACCTTAGTCGGCTTACACCACCATTATCTTTATCATATTGTAAAGTTATCATTAATTACATCCTTTTAGTAGTTTTAACTTAGTTCATTTTTGCTATAATAATATAGTTTTAGTTTTTTTTTGGATGTGATAGAAAGATAATATATGGAATAGAGAAATCAGTTTTTTTTAACAAAGGAAATAAAGCATTCTATCATACCATGCATAGTTAAAAACGAACAGCCTCATACTGTATTGAAGTGGGTCAAGGTCATAAATATTCCGTTTGATATCTCCTGACAAATGTGACATTGATGGAGGGCAGGGAAACGGTTATTGCCTTAATTGTGTTTGATGTTTGAAATTTCTTTCTCACAAATCTTACGTCGCTTATGTTTTTTGACTAAGCGACAAACTAAGTTTTATTTCCTCTAGTGTTTTACATACAAAATTAAATTAATATTATCTTTTCCGAAAACATGAGCTACTTAAATCAACCCTCGACGCAAAAAGAGGGGTGTTACAAGTTTGACGTGTAAGTGTGTGTGTGGGTGTGCGTCTGTCTGTGGCACCGGAGCTCTTAAACGGATGACCCGATTTGGATGCGATTTTTTTTATTTGTAAGCAGGTTTTTTGGCGGTGGTTCTAAGACATGTTTTATTAAAATCGGTTCAGCCGTTATTCAGATATAGGGGTTTTAGGGGGTAAAAAGCGGCCCGATTTAACAGTACATTATTTAAGAGCTGATATTTATTATACGGCTTAACCAATTTTAATGAAATCTTGCTAAAAAGAACCGCAACCAAATTGGTTTATCCGCTTTTATTCAAAAAATATGACCAGCAAAATTAAGTCTAGGAAACTAGGTATGCAGGGGGTTTACTTTTCTCTGCAGCTGACGGTACATGTCAAAATTGGCTACTTACCTATCGTAAGTCCGAAGTTTTGTTTCCTGTTTCTTTCATACTGGTTTATTTTCGGGCTTACGGAAAACTTCTTAAACCGAAGCGAAGCGAGGGTGGGCCGCTAGTTAGTTAGAACCTAATGTTTATTTAGAGGCTAGGTCATTTGTATGAGACGGTCCCCTAATATTTATTTATTTTACACGCTTTCATATTTTTACCAATACTGATATTTCACATATTTTTGAGCCTAAGGCCGGCCTTACACTTGGTAAGTTTACTTACGTAAGTAGGGACGCAGCTATTTGTTAGAATAAGATAGAAATATTCTTTTCTCATTCTAACAGATAGCCGTGTCCCTACTTACGTAAGTAAAACTTACGAGTGTAAGGCCGGCCTAACGTAAGATATTATAGTTGCCAGTGACTGTACCTTTATTGTTACAGCATAACTCTGTAATAGGGGCGGAAGTTAGGACGTAACATGCGAAGTAGTTTCCGGTATGAAGCGATGCTTTGAAACTTGCAAGAGCTAGCTTTCAGGTATTTGTTAAGGAAATTCTGCTTGAAGAGATCCAACTGTCAGGCACATATTAAATTGTTAAAATGTAATGTAATGTTATGTTATCACGTTAGTCGATTTAGAATCGTCAAATGGTGATTCCACCGTAACATGCGAAACGGAACGGAACACAATGGTTTTGTATTCTTAAGTGGATAAGCTCACTTGAAAAAGTTTAAACTATAGACCATACATCCATCTCAACTTTGCATTTCGGCATGTACTCTTTTTTTGGGACAGTACAGTCAAGGACTTTAATTGTTGAGCCACTATGGAACCCTGTCGTATAACGTTAATCATCAATGTTGGCGTTATTTCTTTCATGGGGCTTGACGCTGTCATTGTGACAGGGTTCCATAGTGGCTCAACAATTAAAGTCCTTGACTGTACATAATTCTGAAGCGTCATTATTCCGAATTGATCACAATATCGATTTATTATAATTCCGATTGCCATGTTTTGATAGGAGACCTTATTTTTTGATATCGCTTGTAAATCAAACCGTTTATCTACGTATAGCGATAAAATTATGCATTAATTCAAAAATAGCTCAAACAAAACAAAAAACCTAATTTTAAGGTGCTCCCCTTTTATCACAACCACAATAATCCATATACATGCATTTCTCATTATTAATTTCCACGAACGGGGCGTACCGTCTGTAACGCCTCTAAAATAATGGTGCCCTCACACACGACACGGCTATTTATTCCGAAGGCTGCCGTTTCCGCCACACACGCCATTCATACACGCAATACGACTAGTTTGTTTATGGAATTATTTCAATCCCCCATTATCGAAGTATTTGAGGCCACGAAAATAAGGTCACGAATGTTGATATGTGAGATCGTCGGTAATATTTCAATATCGCGTAAGTAACATATTAAATAAGGTGCAAAATACGCCTTAGGATGTAAGTCAGTAAGGTGCATTTTTGCAAATTAATGAATTTGTTACTTACGTGGTATTGCAGGATCACCGACGAAATGATTTTTACCAGAACTGGCTGTTGCCTGCGACTCCGGCTACGTCTGTCGTTGATCGCTATTCCCTCGGGATAAAAAGTTCCCTATGACCTTGCTTGGGACTCGAGGTATTTTCGTACCAAATTTTATCGAAATTGGTTCAGAGCTTTCGCTGTGAAAGCGTCACAAACAGACGGATAGAGTTAATTTTACATTTTTATTATTAATTAGTATAGATTGAAAAACACAATTTTTAGAAATATTTTCCATTTATTTTATACTAGTTGCTGCCCGCGACTCGATTATATCGTAGCTCCATAAAAAATTTCACCCTCTATTTCACCCCCTTAGGGGAATTATTTCGGGAAAAAAGTATCCTTTGTCCTCAATCCTTTCCTAGGATTCAAACTATCTTTGCACCAAATTTCACCTAAATCTGTTCAGCGGTTTAAGCGTGAAGAGGTAACAGACAGACAGACACACTTTCGCATTCATAATATTATAGTATATAGTATAGTATATAGTAGATAGTATAGTATGGATTGTCAATAACTTTTTATTTTTATAAATCAATTTATTTAAATCAGTTTAATGATTGTTTATTTAAACAGAAACGTCTGTTCCAAAATTCTAGACTAGAATAAAGCGAAAAAAATCCTTACTAAGACCTACGATTATTTTTTTCGCTTGAAATCAGTTTAATGGTTTTAAAAGCATAAGAAACAAACAAACATTTACTTTCTCAATAATAATTAGTATGGATAAAATGCTTTGGTGGCCAGCACGTGGCTTATTACGAGTATTGTATAATTAAACCAGTTCAAACTGGATTAATATATCACAATACTCGAAGCATTTTCCGCTTTGTGGTTTGTACGTAATAATATTTGTACCAAAAAATATTTTGATACCGATTTTACAATTAGACTTAAGTACTTACCTGCTAAATAATTTGTTATGTCGAATATCCAATTTCAATCATTAGTGGGATATGATAATAACATTGTATAGGGTAATACCAGTAGTCAGCCAGAGACCTGTAGTCAGCCCCTGCCTTTACTTTGTATAAGTGGGAAGAGCACGAAAGAAATATTGTGGTCCACTGATGACTTTACCCTATATATACATAGACCCTATTTAAATCACGCATAATCGCGCCTGTTTCCCAGAGGGGTAGGCAGAAACCACTTCTTTCCACTTGCTACGATATTTATTACCGTTTTTGTATGAAAATAACCGGTTAAAACCGGTTACAACAGGTTATTTGCCTTTCCTAATTACAATCAGGTACAACAGAGGTCTATCGCTGGATAACCTAGCATAAAAAAAAACGCAGTATATTATCGTCATTCCTTTTAATAAATCTCGCATCTCATATTTCGGGACGTACGATTTTAAACTCAAAAGTGAAAATAATAAAGTTCAAACTCATACAACTCGCAATATCAGATACAGGTTCTTTTCCAAAGTAGTAACGTTTTGTGGCCGACCGTACCGAGTAAAAGTCCTAAAATGAACACGTGTTATTGCTAAGTTAGAAAAGGTTCCACATGTCAATAGTTTGTTATGTTAATGTCCGTGGAAATCCCTGAGGTCAAGTGAATCGATAGCAATGACCTTAAAAGGTTAGAGGTGCAAGTAATAAGCGTACGGCGTGTAAATAAATAATATTAATTTGACTTTTAATTTTAATTTTATACATTACGGTTATTTTAACTATCGTTAAGGCATCGTCATCGTGAAAAACTGGTCAAGTGCAAGTCGGATTCAGGCACCAAAGGTTCTGTAGGTTAGTGGAACCAGTAATGGACAAGGTACCAATAATGGACACTTGATTCTTATTTTACAGAAGATAATAGTTATTCATTTGTTTTGCAACAATTAATTTAGGACCGAATGAAATTTGAATTAAGTGTGAAGTGTCCATTACTGGTGCATGTCAGCGAAAAATGTCCATCATTGGTGCCGTCACCCTACTGCTGCACAGTAGATATCATTATATTCCGATTTGAATTCGATTACGAATTTAATCATTGCAACCTTTGACCATCTGATTGATAGAGTAAGGAATGAAAAAGTCAGAGAGAAATGTGGAATAAAAGATGATGTATTGACTAAGATTGAAAAGGGCATGCTTCGATGGTTCGGTCATTTGGAAAGGATGGATGAAAGAAGATTGACGAAAGAGATATACACATCGATAGTGAGTGGACGGGTCGGAAGGGGCCGCCCTAGGCGTACTTTTTCGAGTCAAATCGGTGAAATACTGGAAAAGGGCCGAATCTTAAGTACCCGAAACCGACGTGCGTGCATGACTCGATGTATGAATGTGGAAGAAGCGAAAGAAATTTGTCAAGATCGTAGCAAGTGGAAAGAAGTGGTCTCTGCCTACCCCTCTGGGAAACAGGCGTGATTTAATGTATGTATGTATGTAACCTTTGACCATTTTTTACAACAAAAAAAAAAAATACTGTTTGTACTTTAATCATGTCTAATTTGATGGTTATATGTTTTACCGGCATTAGGATACTATAAAAGTAAAAAATAGTTGATATAAAACGTTAGGTAGTTTTCTGTGAGATTATATTTATTTATGTTTAATTTATTAAATACGTCACCGGCAGGTTCAAAATTATAATAAACTAGCGACCCGCCCTCGCTTTGCTTCGGTTTATGTGAGTTTCACACCCGTACATAAACCAAAATCTGTTACAAATATATATTTTCCTCCTCCTCCTCTTGCTGTCTGCTATCTTTTGCTGAAAGGACTGAATTAAAATCCATTCCGTCTTCGACTTCATTTTATGTATGTAAACTCTTTATTGCACAAAAATAAACAATTACCAGTAAGTACGTACATAAACTTAAGATAAAGTGTACAATGGCGAACTTATCCCTTTAAGGGATCTCTTCCAGTTAACCTGACTATGAGTGTGAAAACTTTACAAGGATAGGCAAAATTACAAGAAGTGCACATAAAGTAAATAAACCAATAATTGTACACCAATAACCATTAACTACACTTACATACATACATACATTAAATCACGCCTGTTTCCCAGCGGGGTAGGCAGAGACCACTTCTTTCCATTTGCTACGATCTTGACAAATTTATTTCGCTTCTTCCACATTCATACATCGAGTCATGCACGCACGTCGGTTTCGGGTACTTAACTCGAAAAAGTACGCCTAGGGCGGCCCCTTCCGACCCGTCCACTCACTTTCGATCTGTATAATCTCTTTCGTCAATCTTCTTTCATCCATCCTTTCCAAATGACCGAACCACCGAAGTGTGCCACACACTTATAATAAGTAAACATCATCCATATATCTACACATAAAGAAATCTTAGGACCATTTCAAACAAATTAACCTTAGGCCCAAAATAAGCTCTGAACATCTACTATATTAGATACCAACAAACATACTTGTATATAAATAAGTACATACGTTACATTGAAAATTTAACTTAATATTTGCAAAAATATTCAAGCATACACATCACACGTTTCCACAGTTCCTACATTTCAGCTTTCTGTGGAAGCTTTCAGCTAAAGCTTTTCCTTTAAAGCCCTCATAATCACCCGGAAGGGACGAAAGTTATGGCGATAAATAGCTTAAAGCACCGTAAACACGGTTAAACCGCTTACGTTAAAACCTTTTAGTTTTTACCGCAGTTTAACGGTCTTTTAGAGGCTTTACAATCTATTTACAAAATTTAATTATGTTTTAGTTAATTAAAATAAAATATAAATAGAATGTACTTACTAACAACAATTTTTAGCGTTCCTTGTCAGCAAGGAACCCTTAAAGTTTTTGTCTGTCGGTCCGCGTTTTAACTCAGAAACTCTTGGTATGACAATGCTGTAATTTGGCATGTAATGTTATGCATAATCATTAAAATAACGACGATAAGGGAAAAAACCTTAAATTTAAAAAAAACATGTAAGTTTTATTATTTAATTTTGTACCTTCATTGGATGGCTCATATTTTTTTTAAATGTACTTAAATGTTATTATACATTTTTAGTGTCGTTATCGGTATACTTTTGCCTTCCCCCAATAATATCTTAAACAACATTTATTATATCGATCTTAAACGAAATACTATTACAACTAATAGACTTGATTAGTTCCTTTAATACAGACTAAGTGTTTATTTTCCATGACTAAGACCCGTTTTTGATTTTATAACTAACGAATCTATTTTGTTTCATTTTAAAACTAACTGCAATTAAACAATTATTTTTAATATCCCCTTGTCAATAATTTTAAAAAGAGAACACTAAAGCAAAAAAAAAAGGTAATAAAACTACAGTCCCGCAGAATACAAAAGAATACAAATAACGTTCGATTGAATAGCACTTCCCGATTTTTTACATAATAAAGAAAGAAAACCGCAGCACCGGAAACTAAAAGGAAAGAAAACAGATCCTATCAGTTTTCTATTTCGCAACCTGCATTGCGGCAGGAAATTGGTTAGTATGGATTTTATAAGCCTTTTGTTTACTTTCGATGTAACAAAGAATAGAATAAGAAAAAAATATTTTTTATTTACACAAGACACATAGTTACAAATAAACTGTACGGTCACGAGCGTTAATTTGGGACCCATTTGCAGAAAAATATGCTTGAAGTCGTCAATGTCATTAGAGATGTCAAGTCATGTGTCACTTTTAGGAAACTCAACCTTATTGTTGTAGAATGTCAGATTGACTTTGGACCTAAGGTGGGTACCAAATTAAATCTCGTGACTGTACCTTGAAACCCATGAAGTCGGTTGACTTTACAGAGAAATCACAATCACACGGACATGTAAAGTAACATGAAAGAAAGTAGTTAATACAATTCTAACAAATTATTTCAAAGAGTTTTTTATAATGTAAGGTTTAACAATATGTTTTGTTTGAGTTAAAAACGGTAGTTTTATGGTTGAGGACAATTTATGCTCGATAAGTATTTACCACACCAAGTATTTGCCGTGTGGTTGCCGGATTAGAATAGTGCCACTCCAAGTCTTCCCGTGGATGTCGTAAAAGCCGACTAAGGTATTTAATAAAGGCGTGTAGTACTGTTAGGCGATGGGCTTGCAACCTGTCACTAATACACTGGTAAACATCTTCGCCTAAGTGTGCAAAAAGTGGTTACAGAATTATCAAAAAGTATTTATAGTTGTTGGAAATTCTGTAGCTCTGCCTACCCCACTCTGGGAATAAAGGCGTGAGTTTATGTATGTATGTATGTAAGTATTTATCAGGGCTAGTTTTTTTTTTAATAGTAGTTCGTCAACAACACCATAGATTACAAATAGGGAATGCAATTTAACCGATTATTAGACATCTTTGTATGAAAATAACCGGTTATAACCGATTATTTTCATACCCTAATTTACAATTAGAACATTTTCGATTCTGCTCGAACAGAATCTATATTATTTCGATTCAGATCAAGGCGTAAAATAAAATTGTTCCTGCTCGAAATACCGTTTACTTTCCCTCTTAACCTAACCCACGCAATGGATTTTGATGCAGTTTTCACCATAAATTAGATATTTTTTTACAGAAATTTGGTTATGTATAATAAAATCTAGTTTATGTACGTGTGATACAGAAAACTCTCATAAACCAAAGCGAAGCGAGGGCGGGTCATTAGTTACATTATAAATGCGATAGTGTGTTCGTTTGGCTATTCCTACTTTATTGTTAAACGTCAAACCCATCCATTTAAAATATTATAAACAAATATTTTAAACACAAAAAAAAATCTTACTTCAAAAATCAAATTGATCCTGAAGAAATAGCAATAAATTAATTTTGAACAGACGGAATCATGGGCTAAAGCTTGTGATCTAACACGTTTGTATTTTTCCAACAATTTAAACGATAGTTAAATTAATAAACAGTAGGTACCTATAGGTTTAGAGAAACTAAGACAACTTCGTTCTAGCAAACCTTTTAGTAAAATCTAGCTGGATATTTTTTATTTACATTATACTTGAAGAGAAAAAACCAATGCATGAAACATAACCATAACGTAGTATAACCATAACTTGGGTAAAAAATGGGACTGGCCGCAAGACTAAGTCGTTCTTAGACATGAAATCTTTTCTATGATTGTCCTAATATATTTCTAACCTAGAGGAATAAAACTCATTGTTACGTTGTATAAATTCCCTTTAGTAGTGGGACAAATCATGTCGTAAGTTGTGATAAAAGAGACTTTAGCCGCGGCGCCTGCTCGCTCACACTTTATGCGAAACTGGCCTGTAGGGTAACCACAAAGTTGTGGAACCGGGATCCCTATGAAACGCATAATTGTTTCGCATAATATACTTTTAGGCTGACATTGCAAAATTTAATAAACGTCTATTATGCGTAAAGATACATGATGCGTAAAAAAATATGGTAGACGATATAGACTTTGTGTAAACAAACGATATTCTTCAGAAAATTAAGATGAAAATTAAATGAATAAGCAATTTAATCTATCTGGCTATTGCTAGTCTTGGTAGTTGTGCTGTTGTTGTTGAAACCAGAATCAGTGCTTTATTGTTATTATAATAAATGTCAGTGGTTTTAATGCCTTAACGATTGCAGAAATTAAGTAAGGCCGGCAACGCACCTGTGACTCCTCTGGTGCTGCAGGTGTCTATGGGTGACGGTAATCGCTTTCCATCAGGCGATCCGTCTGCTCGTTTGCCTTCCTATACCATAAAAAAAAAAAAAAAAAAATCGGTAAGTATAGGATAGACGCACGATGATGAGCTTTTGCATGTCAATTCATACAATTTGGCTACTAGCTAACTACCAGTCACTAGCTTACGCAGAATATAACTTGGCTAGAACTCCTGGGGGGTTATTATGACATAGTTATGCAATTCTGTTTACGCTGAGAGAAAAGGACAGGGGGGTTATTATGACATGACTATGCAGTTCATTTTATGGTGAGCGAAAGGGACGGAGCTATAGCAGTTACATAACTCTGTCCTTTTCTCACAGCGTAAAATGAATTGCACAGATACGTCATAATAACCCCACAGAGCTATATTTAACTGCCATAGCTCTGTCCCTTACACTCACCGTAAAATGAACTGCATAGTTATGTCATAATAACCCCTCTGTTCGTTTAAAACATGTTGTTTATGTCCTACCTAACTCTTTTTTAAATGTAAAAATCCTATAATTCATTTAAAATCAATAATTCTATTTTTTTATTATTTATACAATATAAACTAGGTACCCTGAGTTAATGAAACAAAAACACATTTTACGACTTGTAAAGTCATCCCATTTTCTGTGCGAAGTTTTTTTCACATCATGGTCACCTTATTCATTCTCTCGTGATGAACGCTCGTGTCTGGGAAAAAAAATCATTTCACGCGCGCCCCCCGACTTTGAGCGAGGGGGGGCTTAATGTGTCCTTTCCTGGAGGGGGCAATCACGGCACTATGTTATGTGGCCCCTTAGTTTTGCCGAAAGGTTGAGTAAGTGACGTCACACGTGGGAAAATTACCACTTCATATAAATGTCACAAAAAAAACCCGGGCAAGAGCATGTCGGACCATGTTCAGTGTAGGGTTCTGATGGCTTACTATAAACTAAAAACTATTTCGTAAAAAGCTAGTGTACGAATGAAAGATATCTCTATTTAAAGTTGGTGCTGTCTATGACGATTTTTTGTGGGCATTAAGACTGCGCCGAGCGTACGCCGGATGTACAGTGGCGCCCTCATTACTTTTATTGTGTTTTCTAATAACTAAAGTATTTTCTTGAAATTGGACTAAAAGTTTTTGTACTACAAACGAAAACACAACTTATAGGGTCCCTATAAGTTGTACACAGTTTAATAACAATTCACCTTCGAGTTATCAACTTAACGGAAAAGAGTGGCCACCTTTTTCCGTTAAGCTGACTACTAAAAGGGTAATTGTTATTAAAGTTTGATACGTTTTCCATAAATTAAGTTTTTACTTGCACTGAAAAAATGTATCGTCTGATTTCAAGGAAATTCTTAAGTTAATTAGAAAACATAATAATAGTTGTGAGGGCGCCACTGGACGCTCGGCGTTTGCTCGGCGCAGTCTTAATACTTTAGTCGCGTATCTCAAGAACCAATCAATCCTACATACTCGTGATAGTCTTGCTTTTAAGTTCTATATACTTATGTGCCAGCGTGTGGTTTCCGGGCTAGAATAGTACCGCTTGATGTCTTCCCGTGGATGTCATAAGAGGCGACTTAGGGAATAAAGGATCGTAGCTTGTTGTCCAGTTAAGCGATGAGCTTGCAACCTGTCACTAATACGCTGGTAAACATCTTAGCCTATTTGTGCAAAATGTGGTTACAGAATTATCAACAAGTTTTTAGTATTGTAGGTAATTCTGTAGCTCTGCCTACCCCACTCTGGGATGTATAATTATGTGCCTTCATTTAAGATATATATTAGATTTTTATAACAACTAGCTTTGGCTGGAAGGCCACTCGCAACTCTAGCGAAAATTAAGCTTTTCGAGTTCATAGTTTCTTAAGGCGAAGGGTAGGGCAAAATGACAAAATCGAGGTGTTTTTGGATACATTTCTTGGTAAATATATAGGAAGTGGTAGTTTTAAATGATAATAATCTGAAGACACATATCCTCAAGTTTTGCTCTGACTTATTAATATAGTTATGTAACTCATAGTAAGCTCTATATACAACTTTAATTGAACCGTTTTTTAAAATTTCATATTAGTTTTATTCCGGCTGGGCGTATTAGTTTGTAGCCAAACTTTCCACACTCGTTTTTACAGATTTAATGTGTTGCGTCAAGTTGAATATTTAGTTTTAGTAAGAATTTACAGATTATAGACTCAAAACATATGTGCTCCTAATGAAAAAATGAACTAAATGTTTGCTCTTAAAATATGACTAGGCGTTTTGAAGCTTTTTGTTGAATGTGGCCTAAAAAATAAATATACAAACTAAAATGAGAATTTAAAATGATAAAAAAAATAAACAAAACTATTAGAAAAAAAGCCAAATTATTTTGAATAAAAGTTGATTTTAGTGTTAGGTAGTGGATTTGAACTTGCATTCACGTTGGATCAGTGAGTATCCTAAAAGTTATATATAACGATGAATGCGACGTTGCGTGCTCGGCTTGGGTCGGCCTGCGTATAACGGTCGGACGCGGCGTTGCCAGACCGTTGGGTTGATGTGGTTGACAGTTCGAATGTTTCGAATTTTGTTGACTCCCAATACTTAGTACTTCCATCCCATATCAGTCAGTTGCGTCGATGATAGTAATCAAATCACGTAGGGGTCAAATCAAATAAACTGTCTAAAAGATCTATATCACTCGTATAATCCTAGTAGACCAAATTTCTTATTGATATATTTGTGCCAGCTATTCATGAAATAATCTATACGTGTTAAATAATTAACTATTTATGTATTTACTTATTTGTTTATAAGCTATTGTTGCCATCCGTAACTGACTTTGAGATAGTATTTAGGAAAAACAAAAGTGTATCATCATATTGGTCGACCTAATCAAGCGCCATCTTACAGTAAATGCGTGCCTGACTGTTTGACAAATAGTAATATACGGTAGATCGCAGAGCTTACTCGTTAGATGGCGCGCGAATTAAAACTTTACTCGTCTGGCCGAATGAGCAAGGTCAAATGCCCGCCCCGTCGCCTTAAAGGGTCCCCTATATCTTAAAATGATAATAACTGATAAATAGTGGTTTTCTAAGATGGCTCTTAAAAAACATTATGTAACTGTTATTAATTTTAACGATATAGAAACAAAAACTGTCAGTATAAAAACATTTGCCCTTTTCAGCAATCGAACCTTGGACCGCCTGTTTTGTAGGTGCTAATCACGTCGTTGTCTAAAAGAAAATAATTTTAAGCAAGATATAATTATTACAAAAGTACCTAATTCAATATTCAAAGTTCCTAATATTACACTGAAATCGCTTATGAAATATACTTGGGCGACCTTTTCCTGAATTGACTCTGTTTCCAAACTCAATTTCTTCTAACTCAATTAATATTCAAAATGATAAAATAACTTTCTGACATTAATTCGGAAGCGAATGACAGTTACTTTTAACAGGTGCCATTCGACTGTCACTTTTGATGATAATTAAACTGGAGGAGTTCGAAAAGCAGAATAAAAAAATGCTTTACTACTCCGTTAGCAGATCGACCATCGTTCACAAATAAATTGAATAACGTTAGGTAATAATTGTTTTGAGTTTGATGTTATCGAGAACTAACTTCTGCGTAAATTTTCACTATAGACATTCCCTAGGCAAGTTTTAAATTTTTCGAGATGAAATTGCTTATGTGTAAATCCAGGATATAAGCTACTCGTATCTCCATACCAAATTTCATCCAAATCCGTCCAGCCGTTTCATCGTGAAAGAGTAACAAACTAACACACACACATACAAACTTTCGCATTTATAATATTAGTAGGATGTACACAGCCTTTAGCGCTCGTTATGTAAGTTTCCTAAAACATCTGCTTCTTAAAGTGGCCTTTTTCCAACAAACGTCTTTTTCCTATAATGTCTGCTATTTATTTGCTATTTGCTATTGTATTCACTTATTATGTTGTTACCTTAGGTCACTACGAAAGTTTTGAGATACAAAAAAAGTATAAAAGTTATTCAATATTTTTTTATTACCGTTTCTCAAAGTACTCTCCATTAGCTTCTATGCATCGATTCATCCGCCTAAACCATGATTTATAGCATTCCCGGTACTCTTCTTTAGGGAGGTCTTCTACGGCCTGCAAGTAGGCATTCCGTGCGTCCTCAGGACTGTTAAATCGCGTGTCACGAAGTCCGAGTTTGATTTTCGGAAAGAGGAAGAAATCGCAAGGAGCTAAATCGGGGCTATACGGAGGATGACACAATTCTTCAATCTCTGTACTCTTCAAAAAATCCTTGGTGACAATGGCCTTGTGCGGCGAGGCATTGTCATGATGCAAAAAGAGCCCCCTCAAACCAGTTTTAGGTCGTTTTTGTTTTAAATTATTAAATACAGTAGGTAAACACACTTCAATAGTACCACTTAGCATTCACAGTTTTTTGGTCGTCTAAGGAAATTGTGGCCACATGACCACTTGCAGAAAAAAATGTGGCCACCATTTTTTTCCCAACACTTCGCCCGCGTTTCACCTTCGTTGGAGGTTCATCATCGGGAAACACCCAAATTGTCGATTGCCGTTTAGTCGGTGGATCATATTGGTAAATCCAACTCTCGTCTCCAGTAATAATGTTAAAAATTGACCGTCCTTCTCCCTGATTAAATTTTCTGAGCATATCTTTGCACGATGTCACGCGAGCTTCTTTTTGTTCTGCAGTCAGCGAGTGAGGCTCCCATCGTGAACATAATTTCCTGACTCCAAGCCGGTTGTGTAAAATTTCATTAATAGCTGGCGATAAAATCTTCACGACCTCTTCTATTTGTTTGTAAGTCACTTTTGGGTCTTCCTTAATAAATTTTTTCACAGCTAGGACGTTTTCTTCTGTAACTGAAGTCGCGGGTCGGCCATTTCTTTCATCATCATTTAAGGAAAAAATCCCTCGTTTAAATTGAGCAAACCATCTGAAAACTGTTGCACGCGATGGTGCATAGTCCTCAAACGCCGAAACTAATCGCTCTCTGCACTCACATTCATTTAATCCAAATTTATAATCGTACAAAATCATCGCACGAAAATGTTCTCGCTTAAAATCCATAGTTGACGATAAAAGCCCGCGGAATTGAAACAAAAAACAACCGTCATTTTTTTATTTTTAAATATTTGATCAAATGGTTTTCTATGTTCGAATTACAAATAATTTATCTTTTAAAAAAGGTTCAATCTCGTTGCGTTCTTTATATAAATTTTGAGTATCTCAAAACTTTCCTAGTGACCCACGTATGACAATGTATTCACAAAAATAGCCTGCTTATTATGATGTCTTAATCCCACAATATATATTATATTTCCTATGGTGTCCACTTTTTATGTTCTAGATAGGTACTAGATAACAATAAACTCACGAATACATAAAGAGAAATACAAGTTTAAAAATAAAAGAGAACATTCAAAACTTATAGAAACAAATACTCCCGCTCATCACACAAAAAAATGCACATATCGCGAATCGTACCAAGGACCTCTAGCTTCGTCAGCAGGGTAATATCAACTAGGCTTTACGCGTCTTCTATATTATATTTACATACATACACATACCTTCACGCTTGTCTCCCAGGGGTAGGCATAGACTATAGAACACCAGATGCACCGGTCTAATCGTACAACTTTCGCTTCCTCTACATTCATCCACCTCTTCATACACTTATGTCAGTTTCGAGTGGTTATTATTTGGCCATTATTCAGTACACCGCGGATCTGATCACTGTATATGCGCCTAAAGCGTCCCCTACCGGCATTTCCACTAATTTTCGCTCGCCATACCTCATTTTTTCTTTCATCCATCCTTCCTAAAATGCCCGGTTTGAACATCTTAGCATACCCATACCAATAGTATTATATTTAGTATCCTCAAAATAGATCGTCTTAAAGTTCATCGACTTCCAAGTTTTCTTTATCTAAAGCCGTATCTAAATTTAGAGTTAATGGTTATTATTAATTTACCTTCACCTACAGCTTATTATCCCGTTTAATAATAACGTTTTGTAAACAGAGGCTTTGTTATGATTTTACAAAGAACTGCGAAACTTTTGTACACAAAGTAGGCACACGGAGAACGACCGAGGAAGTTTGTCTGCAGCAATGTACGTAACAATCGAAGTTGACAAAGGGTTAGAAGATTGTTTCCTTACTTTGAAATAAGTCTTAATTAGCATTATGAACATGTTTATTATAAGCTTTTATTTAACTTGCTTTAAAATGCTACACTAAGAAGAAGACTGCGCCGAGCAAACGCCGAGCGTCCAGTGGCGCCCTCATTACTATTATTGTGTTTTCTAATTAACTAAAGAATTTCCTTGCGAAGACAAGTATAGTGTTTTTTTTTAAAAATTGCAAGAATAAAATTGTGTTGGACTATCTTTAGTAACTTTCCTCTTTCAATATTTTTGGCGTACAATTAAAATCTTCATCGCTTGACCTCATATTTTAAATTGCATACTAACTGAAACTTCATACGGAAACATTGTGGGCTTAATTTGAGAACTACCGGTATGTTCTTCGCGTCTGAATATGTAGATAGTAATGTCAACTTTTCCGGACTTTTTTGAGAAAATAATATAAAATAATAAATAGATAGCAGGGGACAATCTTCCACCAATTGACCTGTGCCAAACTTAGCTCTAGCCTTTTTATAATGGGTACTAGGCATCGTTAAACATAGGTACTTATGTAGAGAAACTAGCAACCCACCTTCGCTACGCTTCGGTTTATGTGAGTTTTCAGTAACACCCGTACATAAAACATACATTACATACATTAAATCACGCCTGTTTCCCAGAGGGGTAGGCAGAGAACACTTCTTTCCAATTGCTACGATCTTGACAAATTTCTTTCGCTTCTTCTACATTCATACATCGAGTCATGCACGCACGTCGGTTTCGGGTACTTAAGATTCGGCCCTTTTCGAGTATTTCTCCGATTTGACTCGAAAAAGTACGACTAGGGTGGCTCCTTCCGACCCGACCACTCACTTTCGATCTGTATATCTCTTTCGTCAATCTTTTTTCATCCATCCTTTCCAAATGACCGAACCATCGAAGCATGCCCTTTTCAATCATAGTCACTACATCTTCTTTAGTTCCACATTTCTCTCTGACTTTTTCATTCCTTACTCTATCAATCAGTTTCACACCACAAATACTACGCAAAGAGCGCATTTCAACTGCATTTACATGACTTTTATGCTTGTCCTGCCACACCCAACATTCACTACCATACATCAGGGTAGGGGCCAGCACTCCATTGCAAACATAATTTATTATACATAAAAACCTTCCTCTTTAGTCGCTCTTTCTACTAAAAAAATCCGCATCAAAGTCCGTTGCGTTGTTGTACAGATCTAAGCATACATAGGGACAGACAGACAGCGGGAAGCGACATTTCTACTATTATGTATTGATAAATAGAGAAAGAAATACTCATATACATAGGAAAATAGCCAAGACTCTGAAAAAATTCAAATTCAAAATTCAAAATTTTTATTCAGTAAATAGGCCACATGAGGGCTCTTTTACACGTCAGTAATATAGGGTGAGCCTATCAGCGCTTCGGACAAGACCATCATTGCGGAGAAGAATCGCCGCAAGAAGCTCCAGCACCAGGTCATTTTTTCAATCATAAAAACATAATCGTACTTAAAACTATGTTACATTAAGTAAAGTAAATAAGTTAATTAACTTACATTAGGTAATAAAGTAATAAATAATATAATTCTTAAAACTACCAAAAATAAAATCATTACAAATACATACATACATACATTAAATCACGCCTGTTTCCCAGAGGGGTAGGCAGAGACCACTTCTTTCCACTTGCTACGATCTTGACAAATTTCTTTCGCTTCTTTCACATTCATACATCGAGTCATGTACGCACTAATATACAAATTGATTCAATAAACCTTAAACTTAAAAAAAGAAAACTATGTGAACAACACGACGAGGTCTCCACGTCAAAAGCTATATGAGTAACTAGAATAATTTATTTAACAACAAGTCCTTGCAAACGTGAACAGAACAGAAACAAAATACTCGAGCTCATCACACAAATATTAATATAATATTTGCCCTGAATAGGAATGGAACCCGGGACCGCTAGTATAGCAAGCAGGGTCGTTACCAACTAGATAAACTGCGTTGTCAAACTGTTAGACTTCTTAAAGTTGTATCTCTTTCACTGAATGGAACTTGGCAGGATTTAACAGCTCATAAACTTTGTAGGAAGTTGAGAAACGTTTAATTCAGTCCGGTTTAAGTTTAATTTATACTGGAACTGGATCCGACTGTGTATTCCTTATGATCTAGTTCAAACCTAAATCGGAATTCAAGTAAATCGTAATAGCCCATTGTAAAAGATCCTTGGAATCCAAAAGGCGTAATGGGTGAAATACGTGTTCACTCGTAAGCCCTTTTCAGTTCAAAGTGTGAATAGGTTTTGGGTTTCTAGGAACACGGTAAATTACTTGTAATTTACGGTACGGTACTGAAAAGGAGCTGAATTTAATGTTAAAAATAGTCATTGCCTATTTTATTAAATACTTGAAGACGTCCTAGAAAAAGGATTATTAATGACATTTTCTCACAACTTCAATAAAAACTGATTCATGAAAGAACCACTTGAGAAACGTTTTGTGAATAAGATATTTATAAATTAACAGTGATTTGTTCGAAACTCTTGCTTGCAAAACCGAGTTCAACATGGAGTTTATATGGCCGACTTTTTTTCGTTGATTGTTTAAGTTTTTTTTTTGGACAAACTGTAGTAATAAGTAGATAACTCAAAAACTGAGCGTCGCTCGAGTTGAAAACGAATTTACCCGAAGATGACCACTTGACAGATCTTTTTTCCGCCCGTGTAAACTTTCATATTGCAAAGTTCATCAACATTGTTAGAGCTGTTTTCGAGAACGTGATTATAAATATATGTATAAATATTTTAGGTAACATATAGGATGAGGCGGTTATAACTAGATATATTTAGTACTCAACCAAAATTACATATCTATATAAAAAAGTTTAACAGTAAAAAACAATACTAAAAGTATGGTTATTTGCAGCATTTGTATTTCACTATCAGTCGTTATTTGTTACCTTATTGTAATATTGTTTAAGTTTTAAACTTTATAACAGTGACCAAAAGAAAGCTTAGATATATCAACGTTTACCTAGTATCAGAGTGAATAAACATAAGTTCAATTACTATTTGTCTATTTAATTAGGTCAAAATAAAATCAGTCCTAGAATTGGTGACCTATTCATTCTGTCCTAACTAAATAAACTTAGATTGAATTCACGCATGGACCAAATCGAAGTAAAATTTACTTTGAAACCGATTTCAATGAGTCAATAAACATCTTTCCAATCTTTCCACAAAGAAAGTAATTGAAAAAATATAATGAACAAATCTCTAAAGAAATTTGAAGTCAATTTGTTCATTTTTTGATCTACAAAACCTAACAAAGAATTTTCTTGTTTCAGAAACAAATGAAGCCGGGTCATACCACCGTTCAGGAATGCCGTACGGGGCGATGAGTGTCATAGCAAAATGGCTCATGAACATTGGAAGGCATGGATGAAAATCGCTTGCATCGTCGTGCTGCTTGCAACCAGTTTGGCAGATTTCACCACAGAATGCCAGAGACCATGCGATTGCCGCTGGCAGTCTGGCAACAAGGCTGCCATCTGCTCAAACTCCAGCATCAAGACAATTCCTGCCAATCTCAGCAGCGACATACAAATTCTAGACCTTTCCAATAATAATTTGCTCACGTTACACCAAGAAGGTTTCAAGAAAGTAGGCCTGAGTAATCTTAAGAAGCTATTCCTCAAAGAATGCAACATAGAAACCGTTCATAAAACAGCATTCGCAACTCTAGCAATCATGATCGAGCTAGATTTGTCTCGGAACAGGATACGCAATCTCCACCCCGACACTTTCAAAGGCACAGAGAAACTAAGATTAATAAACTTAAGCAACAACCTCATCGATAAGTTGGAGGACGGTGTGTTTCGAAACTTGAAGTTTCTCCAGAAAGTCGAGGTGAGCAATAACAAAATTTTCAAGATTGGCACTAAAGCCTTTACCAACTTGCCTCAACTTAAGATATTACGTTTTGACGGGAATAGCTTGAGGCATATGAAACCTGAGACTCTGATGGCGTTAAACAATCTGTCAGGTCTAGATCTCCATAATAATCCCTGGCGCTGCGATTGCAATCTTCAAACCTTCAGGAACTGGGTGATCTCTGAGAATTTGTACACAGCACCAACCGCTTGCGCCGAACCAGATATAGTCAAAGATAAACTCTGGAACGAATTAGACTCATCTAATTTCGCTTGTCGGCCTACCATATTAGAGCCTCTACCTGATGCAAAAATTAGGAGCAACGAAGAAAATGTCACACTGGTATGCAAAGTCGTTGGCAATCCAACTCCTGAAGTCGTGTGGCGGTATAATAGTCGTGTTATTGAAATGAGAGCGTTTGGAGAAATCAGATACGTGATCACTGAGAATACCATTGATCTGATTAGATGGGTCAATCTGACAATTGTTAATGTACGGTACAGTGATAGAGGGAACTATACTTGTGTCGCAGAGAATCCTGGAGGACGAGATGAAAAGACACTCCTGCTGGTTCTGTCCAAATATGGAAGCGTTGGAACGATTCTTGGTTTGGATACTGACACATTTGCCATACTAGTTGGTTGTCTTTCTGCTGTCATTTTGATATGCGGAGCAGTGCTTGGTGTATGTTACTTCACCACGCAAAACAATGATGCGAAAAGACTGATTAAAACCGACACGTCTTCGAATGGAGAGGGTTTGATAGAAAATTCCGTAGCGTCTGAGCTGGAGAAAGGATTCAAGCCTGAAGTTAACCCCGTGACTAAACCTCCGAGGAAGTATGAAGCTCCTCCGTCTCTTACAAGTGAAGGCACGGAGATGTCAGAGCTGAATAGAACTCTGCTGGATAGCGAATCTTTGTTAGGTGAGTAGCATTTTTTTTTATTAGTTTATTCCAATCGTAGCTCATAAAGAGATGATTTGGATGCAGGATTAAAGGAAAGAAAGCTAGTTTCATCGAGTTCTAAAAAAAGAGATCGCCATTAAATTGAAGGTTTTAATTTTTTTTTATAAACACTTAATACCTTTTTAATTGCACCTTATTTCCACTATGGGCATATTCATCTGTATAGAAAAATACCAATTTACTAAATTACATGAGAAACTTAAATACTAATCTATTTTACCTACAATTGTTTCAAAGGGGTTTGGGTAAAAGTGTTGTCATTAGTAAAAGTGGTAAATTATGCTAGAATAATTCAAAATAAACATGTTTTGGCATGTAAAGTGCATCGGAGCCGAGATATTTAATATACCTACCTAGGCGTACTTTTAGTAGTTAGCAAAAACTGAACACTTAAATCTTAAATATCTCGGCTCTGATACTAAAAACGCCATAAATTATAGGTTATATAATATATATCAATGTTAAAATCATACGTGGCCGCTGAAAAAAAATATGACAATATTCTTCAAACTACTTTACCCAATGCCCTTTGAGGTTGCAATAAAATTGATTGAGGAAATTTTCAAAAACACTAGTTTTAAATTGATTTAAAGATTTCTTTGGCGCAGGTCGCATAGAATTTAGGCCATTGTTTAAGAAAACATGTCTTCTTACCATGTTTGACAAATAAAACTTAATTTCACCACAGAATTTGCTGCAAAATAAACTGAAGTTGTAGTCTCTTTTAAACAAGTTAACCGACAAACAATACGACGAATACAATGGATGAACAAAGAAAACAAGGCAATTATAACGTAACGAGCAACTTCAGCCAACTATACACTTTCTGTTATTTTCTTCTAGTTTATCTGCCTAAGTTTAATGTCACAATGAACTTAATTGTTTGCATTTAAATTAATCTAGAGTTTATGCTGATTTTTTTACTTAAGCGTATTATAGGTTCAAATTCGAAAATGATTTTATTTATAAAAACATGAACTGAATATATGGGACATTCTCACACAAATTAAACTAGTCCCAAACTAAGGTCTACATTTGAACTATGGATATTAGACAACGTTATAAATACTTCTATAGAGGAACTAGCGACCCGCCCTCGCTTCGCTTCGGTGTATGTGAGTTATCTGTAACACCCGTACATAATCCAGCATTTACACCAAACCTTCCTCTTGAATCACTCTATCTATTGCTGAAAACTGCATTAAAATCCGTTGCATAATTTAAAAGACGTAAGCGTACAGACAGCGGGAGCGACTTTGTTTTATACTATGTATAATATATCTTTACATTTATTTACATATTAAACTTAAAATATCTGAACACAGGACCGCTAGCTTCGTAGGCAGGGTCACTACACTCACTACCAACTAGGCCAAAGTGTCACCAACGTGTAGCAATGCAGTCTCTGTTTAAATTGATTTATCATAAATTTATCGTTGCCTTTATCGGTAATAAAGGCGTGTAGTATTGTTAGGCGATGGGCTTGCAACCTGTCACTAATACACTGGTAAACATCTTCGCCTAAGTGTGCAAAATGTGGTTACAGAATTATCAAAAAGTTTTATAGTTGTTGGAAATTCTGTAGCTCTGCCTACCCCACTCTGGGAATAAAGGCGTGAGTTTATGTATGTATCGTTGCCTTGTTTTAACCTTACTTTGGGTTTAAGTCAATTAAGTGAGTTGTTTCAAAATGAAAACCAATACATACATACCTTCACGCCTGTCTTCCAATGGGGTAGGTAGAGACTATGGATATAACGCCAGGTGCATCGATCTTAACATACAACTTTCGCTTCCTCTACATTCATCAACTTCTACAAACACAATACAATGTACTACATAATAATATTTACACACGTACACTTACACTGTCCGCGTGGTTGCCGGGTTAGAATATTACCACTCCATGTCCTCCCGTGGATGTCGTAAGAGACGACTAAGGGAATAAAGGCTGTGAAGTACTGTTAGGCGATGGGCTTGCAACCTGTCACTAATACACTGGTAAACATCTTAGCCAAAATGTGGTTACAGAATTATTAACAAGTTTTTAGAATTGTTAGTAATTCTGTAGCTCTGCCTACTCCACTCTGGGAATAAAGGCGTGAGCTTATGTATGTATGTACACTTACACTCACACCTTCATTCATAGTGGGGTATGCAGAGCTACAGGATTACCAATAGCTCTAAAAACTTGTAGTTAATTCTGTAACCACATTATGCACAAACAGGCTACATAAGTGACAGATAGGATGACGGAACCAGTAATGGACAAGGACCAATGATGGACACTTGATTCTTATTTTACAGAAGACATGGGTTATTCATTTGTTTTTCGACAATAAACTTATAACCGTATGGTCTTTGAATTAAGAGTTATGTGTGCATTAGTGGTACCTATCAGCTAAAAGTGTCCAACACTGGTGCCATTAAATATTACAGTTTAAATTTAAAATTTGTCAGTTTTAGAACAATAATGATACCGAGTAGTATCATTACTCGAAAGTTTACAAATTAATAATTAAACATCCTTACAACTTTACAAAAGCGGCTTAAATCAAGTAATTATAAATTTAATACCCCTAACAAAGCAGGAAATCTCAACTTGATTGGAATAATCGAAAACAATACAGTTATTAATAACTTGTCTTGAAAATAGAGGCGATGTCAAAGTTTGGATTAAATTGAGCGTTTCTGTTCAATTTGGTAATGGCGATTATTTGAAGTAGAAAAGTTTTTAACGACGAATATTATGAACCTATTTTTAGGTCGTGAAGCAGAAATTATAATATGGTTTTCTTCTTTACATTTTATAAACCCTTATTACTTTTGTATCGTTTTCATATTATTCGCCATGACAGCTGCTCTGCTCTTAGGTATACACTTCACAGTGAGAACTGTTTTAACGTCAACTATGTAAAGTGAAGAATTTATTATGCATAAAAACTTTCCCCGTAAATCACTTTACCTATTGATGAAAACCGCATTAAAATCTGCGGAAGCAACTTCATTTTATGTTATCTAAGAATAATTGCTATCACCAAATTTCAAGTTCATACGTCAATGGGGAGTTAGTTACTCAGTGCATTTTATAGGTTATTCTTAATGTGAAGAAAGAGGCAGACACAATGCGTAAGTGATAATCGCGACCCATGAACACCCGCAACACCAGAGGAATCGCAGATGCGCTGCTGGCTTTTGAGAGAAGAGTAGGCTCGTGTTTTAAAGGCATCTAGGTAAAAACAAATGAAAGACTAGCTTTTCGAATAATACATTAGAATCAAGAGTACGAGTAGGTACCCTTCGACGTCTTCAAATAGGTAAAACGTACAATATTGTTGTGTTACGCTTGCAATTTTTTTGCGATCAGCATCGCCTCTGGTTTAACTAATAAATATACATACATAAACTCACCCCTTTATTTCTAGAGTGGGGTAGGCAGAGCTACAAAAATTTCAAAAACACTTTAAAATTTTGTTGATAATTCAGTAACCACATTTTGCACAATTAGGCTAAGATGTTGACCAGTGTATTAGTGACAGGTTGCCCATCGCCTAACAGTACTTACTACACGCCTTTTAGTCCCTTAGTCGGCTTTTACGACATCCACGGTAAGGACATGGAGTGGCTCTATTCTAACCCGGTAACCACACGGGGGATTGAATATTACAAAATGTGATAAAATCACAATTAGTTGGAAAAAAACAAAATATAAGCGGACAATTTCACACAAAGTACCCCGCAGCAAACATAGGGAAAAAGTGGTTTCAGTCAAATCTCACCAAATTTTAGTACGATGTTAATTCAAATATCCTGATAATTTTTTTATAAGGGCACAACTCTCTCAGATGTATACTTTCAGATATAATCAAGTATATTTTTTCTATTTAAGCGACGTGTTTTCTAAAGTCGATATATTGGAATGATTCAGAGATGGGCAAAATTTATTCGAATGACGAATAACGATTGAGAATAAAAAAATCATTCGCGAATAACGAATAAATTTTCCGAATGATTATTCTTATTCGTACATATGGCGAATAAATTATTCGCGAATAAATCATTCGATGAATAAATTATTCGCGAATAAATTGTATCACGAATAAATCATTCCGGAATAAAATACTACGAATAAATTATCCTTGTTTAAAAGTCAATCGCTATAAGATCGACAGGGGTATTAAATTAAATAAAGAAATGAAAAATATATAGTGGTTTTGTGTGGTCTTGTGATACCACATCACGGTTTTCACTCAAATCCGTGGAGTTTAACGAGCTATCCTTGCTGGACTGGATATTATCGTCATCGTCATTAACCTCACTCATTTTTTTGTTAAAGTAATACACAGACTTCAGAGATGCGACTGGTTTAGACCAAAGTATGCGAATGACTAATTTTTGTGAAATAATAATGAACACGGGTAAACAAACCGATAAGAAAATTGAGTTACGTGGTTATCTCGTTCATTCATATATCCATCTCTTTCTGGTTGGCTACCTGCGAGACAATCCCTAGACCCTAAAATATGCTCCAGTTGCATTTTAATGGTAAATTTGAAAGTGTACTATAATATTATTCGTGGTATTTATTCGAATAAAATAAAGAATAATTCATTTATTATTCGAAGAAGTGGTAGAATAATTTATTCGCGAATAAATTATTCGCGAATAAATTTATCGCGAATGATTGTTTATTCGAATGATTATTCAAATAAAAATTTATTCGAATAATGCCCATCTCTGGGAATGATACACACTGACATTTACTGACGTTTTGACTTCATGCAGTCACCAACTGTCAGTTATGTCCGCCTGTTTAAACCCGTGTATTATTATTATTTATTATTCAATCATTTATTATCGCAAAAAGATACAAAACATTTGCTTTACACAATCGCTCCACAAAACTATGTTTATAGTTTGACTGTGGAGTCAAGTCTCAGTCTCAGTAAAATATTAAACCACAGGTACAATTATATTGATCGATATTGAGTGTACTATTGATTCGTCCCAACTGCAGGATTACCGGAATAATGTTATAATGTTTATGTCACGTCGACATGTCATTTCATCAGTTATCTATGTTGCGAACGACATGCCGCATAACTGTGCAAAGAGGAGGAATTACGTAAAATAGCTAACGTATTTAAAATAAATAAATTGATTATTTCTGAAAGTATACTTCTGAGAGAGTTGTGCCCTTATAAAAAAAATATCAGGAGATTTGAATCAACATCATACTAAAATTTCGTGAGATTTGACTGAAACCACTTTTTCCCTGTTTGCTGCGGGGTACTTTGTGTGAAATTGTCCGCTAATATTTTTTTAACTCTAGCTCTAGGCTTGTACTATGGGAACTAGATAACGATAAACATACATATTAAGAGAAATACATAGAAAATATCCAATACTCAGGAACAAATACTTGCGCTCAGCGTACAAATATTTGCCTGGTACCGGGTATTAAACCCAGTACCGCTAGTTTTACAAACAGGGTCACGACCAACCAGGCTAGCACATCGTCGACCCTACTGGAGACAAGCGAACATGTTTTGTTACAAAACATAATAATTATTTGGAATTATTTCATCATACCATAGAATTATTTTTACAAACGGTTTTAAATCGTTATAGCATTTGACTGCCAAATTTGTTTTATTTCAGTAGATTTTAGTGATATCTAAGTTAACGTGTTCAACTAAATCACGTTACTATGTGAGGTTTTAATGAAAACAGTCTGTTGTTATAAATTTATCAAAATTATTAGCCACGGACGCGGTCAGGCGCAACCAGAGACCGAGGGATCTTATACATTTTGCAACGGCATGCTAATAAATCAATTCCAAAGTCAGATAGGTACCTAGCTTGGTTTATGTTGTTTTCTTAGTAAATAATTTATGAGATATATCTAGGGCTTGCACGAAAAAGGTTACATCTAGTTTTAGTATTCAATCTAGATTTAACCACCGACGGAATAAGAGAGGTGTTTAAAGTTTAAAGTGTGTATCTGTGTCTATCTGTGGCATTTGAGCTCCTAAACAAATGAACCGATTTGGACACTTTTTTGTAAAGAGACCTAGTTGGATTAGAATGGTTTTTACTTTTAAATCAGTTGGGACGTTTAGAAAATAATAATATTAGCTTTAAATATAGGGGTCGTCAATTATGTCAGAACCCATTTAGTAGGCTGAGTGGCCCATTTGGTACGTAGAGTGACCCGTTGGCACGCAGAGTGACCCATTTGGTACATAGAGTGATCCATTTCGTACGTAGAAGTGACCCATTTGGTACGTAGAGTGAACCATTTGGTACGTAGAGTGAACCATTTGGTACACAGAGTGACCCATTTGGTACATAAATTGATCCATTTGGTACGTAGAGTGATACATGCTTTGGTACTTAGAGTGATCCATTTGGTACGTAGAGTGATGCATTTGGTACGTAGAGTGAACCATTTGGTACGTAGAGTGACCCATTTAATACGTAAATTGACCCATTTTTATTTACTGCAAACGCAATGACTGCTGTGTCGTTTGTTTCTCTCTCTCTTCAGAAGCACAACTTACCTGCTAAATCTAAGGGCTTGAAATTTAGAAGGAGTATTTCCTGGGTAGGTACCCTAGAGATGTACTAAGATATGGTTTTTATGGACGACCCCCACGGAAATAAATAGGGAAGTAGCGGCAAAACTAATTCTAAGCGTACAAAGTCGCGGGCGACGTCTTATCTTAATAAATGCCATAATAATTTCAGGCCGAAGTTTATAAGCTAACATTGTAGTTTCTGAGATTTTATCACAATTATAATTGCCCTCGCCTAGTTCTCTTTACAGTCGCATAAATTTATATGGCACTAGTTAGGTTTTAACGCTTAACAGTTCAGTGCCACCGACTAGAAAATGTATACAATTTGTACCGGTGATAAGTGTCGTGGGCCCTGAAATTGCGCGGCGGTTTTTGGAGTGCCAAGGTTTGCATTATAAATAGAGTTATTAGTATGCATTTAGGTTTGTAAAAGTAGAAATTCTTTTTTGGCGTGGCACTTGGTTTTAATTGGTCAGTTTGTATTTTGATTTTCTTTTCGGCGTTTATTGCGGTATAAGGTTTTCATTTGTTATGCGAATATTTTTAAAAGCTTGAGTATTAATTAATCATTGCACATTACAGTTTTTTGACAGAACAAGACATTAAGTATAGAATTTTTTAACGTATTCAAATCTTAAGACGCCTAAAGCCAAAATAAAATGAACGCAAAAAAAAATATAACAACAAACAAAATGAGTAGGTTGGTTGTGTGTATATTGTACTGTTTTTTTTTCATAAAGTTTTTAAAAATAATGTCGGATTTAGTGCGGAGTCCATCTGAATTGCTACCACTATCCTTTAATCTACTAGTAAGCAGAGTTCGCATTGTTGTGCTCCGAGGTGAGTATTAGACAGAATACAATTGAATAGATTAGAATATTTTTTATTTACACAAGACACATAAGCAGTTACAAATAAAGCAGTATCCGGTGGATTTCAAACTAGGCTGAGCCTGTACCTTGAGACCCATCGAGTCGGTTGACTTTACACAGAGAAATAACCAGAGAGTGATGAAAGAGCGACAGAATTACAAGCATAGAATAATGATTCATGAAATGAATGCATTTCGGGCAGCAAAAAATCTCTGAAATCCAATTTGAACTCGATCCGATCTGCTGAAAGTGAATGAAAATCCACTTGCAGAGTGAAAATAAAATCTGCTCAGTAACTTCGTTTAAAGCTTGCAAAAATAGTGGTTTGGGTGAAAATGTGTAAATTTTCCAGCTCTACTCAGTTTGGAACAGATCCTCGTAATTGGACTAATTTAGAATTGATAAGACATACATACATACATACATTAAATCATGTCTGTTTCCCAGAGGGGTAGGCAGAGACCACTTCTTTCCACTTGCTACGATCTTGACAAATTTCTTTCGCTTCTTCCACATTCATACATCGAGTCATGCACGCACGTCGGTTTCGGGTACTTAAGATTCGGCCCTTTTCCAGTGGAATTGATAAGACTCCTATTAAAAGTAACTCCTTTATAGCTTTACATGTTTATTCCGGGTATTTGATTTTCGATAGAAATGGAAATAGAAATAGAAAATATATTTATTTATTTCTGCTTATATAATATCACATCCATGGCTGAAGTCATGTGTTTATTAAGTTAATTAGAAACAACTAGATAATAGAGAAAAAATAAAATAAAAATTATTCTGAAAAAATAAATATAATGATTATCCATATGTGCGTGTGTATGTGTGTGTGTTTATTTTAATTTATAACGGTAATAATTTAGGTCCTTACTCATAGTGATATTTTTTTACACTCGTATGTATTTGGTATGATGATTACTACATACAATAAAGATGGTTACTGAAGTCAAGATAAATTACTGTGCAAAGACATAAAATAAATTTCTCGTAAATAGTCTTAATACCTAATACCGGACACCATTATGGCAATTGTCAAAATTTTAATATTAACAACAACTATAAAAATAAAGAAATTAACCAGTACCAACGCGTGACATCACCGGTTGAGTATTTCGTACAAAACTCCATTCTAGCTAGGTACTTATATCGTTTTGAAACTTCGTAAAAAGGAACTGATTTGACCTGGATATTCAACTAGGTTATTAATAAATTAATGAAAAGCAAGCTTTAAAATCCCGACTGCATTTTTATGGGTCTCTATTGACTGCCATAATTATTTTTAGTCATAATGTATTTATTTTCGCAAGTCATAATGCATTTTTCTCAAGACACGGTTATTTTTTCAGGATTTTTATACAACTAACCTAGCCTAACCTAACTAATCTACACGATTAACGTTTATTAAAAACTGTAACTTCTGCCTGAAAGAAGTTATGACGGAAAAAAGTATGACTAACGTTATGTATGGCAGTCAAAGAGATCCGATTTTTTATATTGTTGTCGATACACGAACCCATGTTCATAATTAACATTTTGCCATTGTTATTATTTCAATTTCAACAGTTTAGTGTATCCTATGTCACCCGGGATGGTGAAAGGATTCTAACGATATCAAACACATCTAAATCGGCTTAGGCGTTTAGAAGTTATGGTGCAATAAAGAATCGTACTTACATACATACGAGTACATGAACCCTGAAGATATAACACTCCTTTGTTGGGCAGTCGTGTAAAAAGCCAGCGTTGTACCTTGCACATCAAACATGTCCAAGGATCAAAATAGTAGATATAGGGATATTTTTGATCCTTGGAGCAAAGTGCAATGTCTCTCGGAATCCGTAATAACGTTTATCTTATCGTATCGTTTGTCCGAATTATTACATACATACATTACATACATTAAATCATGCCTGTTTCCCAGATGAGTAGGCAGAGACCACTCCTTTCCACCTGCTACGATTGTGTACATGCATACATCGAGTCATGTACGCACGTCGGTATGTACTTAAGATTCGGCCATTTTCCAGTATTTCTGCGAGGCGAGGCTAAGGAGATTTTAACGGCGTTTAGTATACTGAAATTGAGCCGTCCGTTCTGCCACATAGATATGGGTAAAAAAAACATTAGAAATATCGGTGAAAATGTCTCTCTTCGCACGCTCTACACTTCGGGACAGATTATACTTCTCTCCTTGTCCGAGACGGTTTACATGTAGTAACGCTGTATGTACCAGCGCCATAGTCACTCATTCAAAGCTAAAAAAAAAAAACAAAAGACAACTCTCGCTTGACAACTATCTGACAGGACGTCATTACGCTTCGAGTGCAAGCGCCGGTCACTAAATACTCTCGTTGAATTGCATAAAAACATGGGTTTTTTTCATTGCTAATCGTTGTAACATTGCCCACAGTATTATTATAATTATTATTACTTCACAGATCTAGTGTTTTTTCTTGATGGTCGTGGTTGTAAGTTTTGTGTGGCATGTTTCGTTGTGATGCGGACAGGTTAGTTGGTAAACAAAGTTACCTCGAAGTTTACTAAAGGTATGTAGAGATTTATACGGTTTCCTTTTACAAGGAATGGCTAAGTTTTTTCTCTGTAGATGATTTTAATGATTACGGTATATTAGCATAAACGTTTTAACAGGTTATGTCGTTATAGCCTACTTCCGGTTTGTTGGCATATATATATATATATTTTTTTTAATTTTTGGCACAGATTAAATACTATAAAATTAACCGCTTATAACCAATTTTTTTGTCATGTTGGTATTTTATTCTGGTGTAAAGTTTGTCAAAAATGAAACCGTTTTTATTTTTTCTTCACTTTCAAAAATTAAACTTCCGCCCCCGCCCTGTGCCGGCCATATTTCATTTTGCGATACCGAATTGCGGCTGTGTTTAGTGAGTGAATATTTAAAGTTTTTAAAAAAATGGGCAAAAGAAGCAGGGAAAAAGGCGAAGACTACATTAAAAAGAAAATTCGAAAGCTGGAGAAGAAGTTAGAAGAATGGAAGTCTCGGGAAGACTCTACTCGCTCGGTACAACCGGAGCCACAGCAGGACGAGTTGCCGCAGCCGCTGCCTCCAGCTCAAACGTCGACCTCTGCCCTGGAAGCACCAGGGACATCAGACGATCTTAATCTTGATACAAATGTAACACCACACGACTTGGACATAGGTATGTGGCGATAGGCTGATGCCTTTCTAATACTTAGTACCTACTTTTAACGCTTGGATTAATTTGGAGCTGACATGCTAAGTTGAAAACTTCCTGTTTCCTACTGCTATCACATTAGCGGATAGTTTTAATGGAAATAATATCAAGATGTTGTATGTTTTATCCTTAGCGCTATCACATAGTGGATAGACACATAAGAGACTTTTTTTGTCTCGAACATTATTATTCTTTAGCGCTATCACATAGTGGATAGACATCAAAAGAGACTTAGTTAATGCGCTATCATTTTATGGATAGACTTGTGTTTAACCAATCCTTATGTATATCACTTTGCAGATGAAGATGCTATACCAGAGGAGTACTTACAAGCTCTTGGGAAAGAAGGCGAAGAAATCATAGAGGTTGGAGAGGCTATTAATCCTGAACTGAGTCTCCGTTGGACCAGGCTTATGAATGAAGGCTTGGGAAAGGAAGGAAAGGAGACTATTGTCAAAAAATACCCCACACCCTCGAATTTCGCACGGGCTATAGCACCTGAAATGAACCCTGAAATTTTAGCCTCAGTGTCGGAACTAACGGTTAAGAGGGATAAGAGAATTATTATTCGCCAAAACACCATTGGCAAGTTAATGACATGCTTAGGTCGATCTCTAACTGGCCTTCTAAAAGGAGACTTTAACTCAAAGAGCCTTATTGAGCAGACTAATGATGCCGCTAAACTAGCAGCAGAGATTTACTTTCAAGATTCCTCTTCGAGGAGATTTTTTGCCCTCTCAGGATCAAACCAGACCGTGAAAGAGGCGGTTAAAGATTCGAAGCCTGATAAGTTTCTCCTTGGCAAAGATTGTGCTGAAAAAGTAAGAGCAGCTCAAGCCATTAAGAAGTCTAGCTATCAAATGAAGAGCTCGGAGACAACCTCAGCTAAAGCTCCCTTAAAGATGCCGCCTGTTGCTAAGAAACAGGGAAACTGGAGGGGACCACCGCAGCAGCAGTTTCAACAACGAGTTCGCGGTGGTCACCACGCTCAACCACCGAGGAGACAGAACAACTCCAACTATCAGCACCAGAGGCGGCACCAGTACCAGAGATCCAAGCCGAGCTACCGCCGCTAGAAGTTCCTCAGGTACATGCGGGTAGGCTCAAGCTCTTTTTTAATAATTGGCTCGAGATTACTAATGATTCAACTATACTGAGTTGGATACAAGGATATGAAATTCCTTTTCATACTACTCCTCCTCCTTTTGAAACTGCTGCACAACATTGGCCTATAAAAGATTTTGAGTCAATGAATCAGGAGATACAGAAATTGTTAGCCTTAGGTGCAGTTTCCGAGTGTACATATAGTCCAGATCAATTTACCTCACCCATTTTCTTAGTACCCAAAAGTAATGGGTCATACAGATTCATATTAAATTTAAAAAAATTAAATCAATACATAGATACTGAACATTTCAAATTGGAAGATGTCAGAACAGCGTGCAAGTTAATGTCCAAGAACTGTTATATGGCTACAATAGACTTGAAAGAGGCCTATTTCTCAGTCCCAGTATCTGAAAACTCGAGAAAATATTTAAGGTTTACCTTTAATGGCAAATGTTACCAGTTTGTTTGTGTTCCTTTTGGACTTTGTACAGCCCCTTTTGTTTTTACAAAAATTATGAGGCCTATTACTACATACCTTAGAAATAAAAATGTCTTGTTGACTAGCTATTTAGATGATATCTTATTTCTTGGAGACTCTAAGGAATCTCTAAATAAAAATGTAGAGCAATCGTGTAAACTGTTACAAGACCTAGGTTTTGTTATTAATTATGATAAGTGTGTTATGTCACCCTGTAACATTTGTAAATATTTAGGTTTCATACTAAACTCTGTAAACCTTTCTCTCTCAGTGCTTAAGCCAAAGCAGTTAAGTATAACAAAAAATATTGCATTATTTAAACAAATGAGTAATTGTTCAATAAGGGAGTTTTCTCAGTTGATAGGTTTACTAAGCTCTATATGCCCGGCTATCCCCTATGGTTGGGTGTATACTAAATTATTAGAGAGGGAAAAATACTTGGCTCTATTAAAGTTCCATGACAATTATGATGCATCAATGCCTCTTTCACAAATGGTATTTTCTGAACTAGATTGGTGGTACAATAATTTAGATAATTCAAATAAGATAAAACAACATGATTTCATCTTGGAAATCCATACTGATGCATCTCTCACCGGCTGGGGGGCGGTGTGTGGAAACGAAAGGTCATCAGGTTCTTGGTCAGAATCAGAGTTGCAATGTCACATAAATTTTTTAGAGTTAAAGGCTGCTTTCTTTGGGCTCCAGTGTTTTGCAGAACACTTACGTGACTGCGAAATATTATTAAGGGTAGATAACACAACGGCCGTAGCCTATATCAACAAAATGGGAGGCATCCAATTCCCTCATCTTAACAACATAACTAGAGATTTCTGGAATTGGTGCGAAAACCGAAACATTTGGGTCTACGCTTCTTATATAAATACTAAAGATAATATAGAAGCTGACATTGAATCCAGAAGGATTAATATTGAATGGGAGTTGTGTAAAAAAGCGTTTTCTCAAATAGTTAGACGATTCGGTTACCCTGATATTGATTTGTTTGCCTCTAGGGTTAATACCAAATGCGATCTGTTTGTATCATGGAAATGCGATCCAGAAGCCTTCTCAGTGGACGCTTTTACACTTGATTGGAAAAAATGGTTTTTTTATGCCTTCCCACCTTTCTCTCTAATTTTAAAATGTGTTCATAAAATTAAGATAGATAAAGCCACAGGTATTCTAGTTTTCCCGTATTGGCCATCACAGCCATGGTTTCCACTGGTAATGTCCCTGTTAGTTGGAGATCTGGTATTATTTGAACCTAGAATAAATTTGCTATCCTCACCTTTCAGGCTAATGCATCCTCTCCACGACCAACTTACCCTGGCTGCAGGGAAGTTGTCAGCGAGGCATATATAAGAAGAGGAATTCCAGCTTCAGCATTAACAATCATGCTAAACTCCCTCTCCAATAATACCTTTAAGCAGTATAATTCTCATTTAAAACATTGGTGGAAATTTTGTTACAGTAACGGCATAGATTTTTACCAAGCATCTGTACCGTTTGTGCTTAGTTTCTTAAGTAAACGTTTTGATAATGGTGCCTCGTATGGGACAATAAACTCTATGAGATCAGCCCTGTCTCTAGTCATTGGACCCAGAATAGGGTGTGATGATAGAGTAAAAAGGTTCATGAAAGGTGTGTTTCGTTCAAAACCTCCAGCTCCCAAATACAACACTACTTGGGACCCGGGAGTGGTGCTAAACTATTTAGCAGGTTATCCAACTACGGACATTTCATTGGAATGTCTTACCAGGAAATTAGTCACAATTTTAGCACTTGCTACGGGTCATAGGGTACAAACTTTGTCATTAATTTCATTAAATAATATAGTGTTTCATGGTGATAAAGTTAAAATTTTCATACCAGACTTTATCAAGACATCCTGTGTAAATAGTCCACAGCCGATGCTCCACCTTAAAAGTTATCACCACAAAATTGAAATTTGCCCAGTTGCTACATTAAAACAATATATTAGTGTTACTGAACCCTTGAGAAAAGATATTAACAGATTAATAATAACCCATAAAAAACCTTATAGATTTGCATCCACGCAGACCATAAGTCGGTGGATCAAGCTTACTCTAGAAAAGGCTGGTATTGACATCAATACATTCACGGCCCACAGCACTAGACATGCTTCCACGTCCGCCGCGCTCAGGTCCGGTATTAGTATAGAGCAGATTCAAAGAACCGTGGGCTGGTCGGAAAGTTCTGCTACATTCGCAAGACATTATAATAGACCAATTACATATAACTTCTACAGGTTTAGTGAAGTGGTTTGTGATACCACCTTGGACCATTAGCGCCTATTAACGTGGCTTTATTTGTTTAATTAATATAAGATTATTGTTTTTTTGTTTCTTTTTTGTTAGAAAAACCTAACAAGATTATTTATCTTGTTTTTTAAATAAAACTTTTTTATTTTTTCCCATTATGCAAATGTTGGTTTTTTATTTATTTTTTATTTTTTCTTCACAACCCTACTAGCTTTTAACAGCTACATGTAAACCGTCTCGGACAAGGAGAGAAGTATAATTATATGATTAAACGAACTTACCTAAGTGAAGTTCTATCATAATTATACGTAGCTCCTTGTCCGAGACGGCATTCCCAAAAATCCCACCCTCTAATACTTAAGTATTATCCCAGATATAAGATAGGGTTGTTCATACACCTTCAAACGTAATGACGTCCTGTCAGATAGTTGTCAAGCGAGAGTTGTCTTTTGTTTTTTTTTTTTAGCTTTGAATGAGTGACTATGGCGCTGGTACATACAGCGTTACTACATGTAAACCGTCTCGGACAAGGAGCTACGTATAATTATGATAGAACTTCACTTAGGTAAGTTCGTTTAATCATATAATAATTGGGCATAAATTGGCCGGATCGATCAGACTCCCTATTACTAGTAATAAAAATAATTGTTTTCTGTAACTCCTAGTAGCTCACCTATTCAGACTAATATTAATGTGTCTTGTATCTTAGTTTTCGCAACAATTACGATCACTGTATTTGTCGTTTCTTTTCCTTTTCTTTGTTACTTTTTATCTTAGGTCGTTATTGAGTTAGATATTTTGCAATCGTGTTAATTGCCCTTGTTAGGCATATTCCATTCATTACTATAATAACACCTTTAGCAAAATATTTATGAATCATGTTATATATGGTTTAAATTGGATCTCTTATTTTATGTTTTGTAGACGGAAATACGTTTACAATTTTGTTTTAATAAAAAGTAACGTTAAACTCGTATAATGGCAGTGAAATAACCGGGCGGCAATTTTCGATAAAAAAATATCAAAAAATTGAATCTAATAATTATTATGCACACCGCTAACATTAACTTCTTTAAAATTGTAGCAATTATGCTGTGGCCCCTATTTGGTGCATTGTAATAGTTTTCAGTTTTCTTTCTAATTTAATTTCCCTTTATTTTTTCCTCTGTTTTGAGTTTTTGCACTAAACACGATTTTTTTCTTCAATCCAGTTGCCATAAAATTACTAGCCAAAGGTTTTATATAAACGTCTGCAAAATCATTTTTAACATTTTTGATATCACGGTCGTCTTTTAAAAGTAATATAGATAACGAAGGTAAAAGATCAAACTAAGTTAACTTTTTTTTTATTATTTATGTCATTTAAGGATCATTTTAATTCTACAGAAAAACCAAGACGGAATCGACTAGATAGATTATTTGACATAACTTCTTTATTAATCGTCATTGTTTGTTCACAGCTTCCACTGAAGATACCAGCAGACACCTGGAGGTAGACCTGCCCAAGATATCCCGAGAAACACTCCTCATAGACCGTCTGACCCAAGAGCATCAGGCGTACCCTCCTGATCTGCTCACCTTTCCTCTCCGAGGAGGCACGCAGATATCTCCAGCCAGCGGCACCAGCCAAGAACGCTCCAGAATAAGCGAAAGCCCCATCAAATCTCCTGGATACGGTACCACTACCATTCCTCCAGGGTACAGGTTTCAAATTCCTACAACTTCGCAAGGTCCTTTCAACCCTAAGGCAGGATATGTTACTCTTCCTAGAAGACCGAGAGGGAATTGGGTTCCCGAAGGAAATCCACAAGTTTTTTCCACTTTGAACGGTGTTATACCTTACTATGACAATTTCAACTTGAAACTATTCCACAATGGGGTGAACTACTATAGTTTGAACAAGAGTGAAATGGACTTAGGGCCTATAAATAAACTAAGGTCTGGTTTCCATGACGGTTCTCAAGAAATTGAACCAGCGCCTTCTCCAGCACCAGGCACTCCTCATGCTACAATACCAAGAAGCAGCCTGAGCTCTCCGAATATCCATAACCAGCTGCTAGCTTTGCAAGCCATGAGCTACAATGCAGTGCAGGGAAGGATCGCGAAGTCTTCGGAACAGAGGCCATTGAAGATGATGCTCTCAGAAAACGAGAGTCTTCTGAGGAATCAAGTGCGTGATTTGAGGGTAGGAGTGAGTGTGACTAGTTTGAATAGGACACGAACGGCCCCAAAACCTCCCCCTAAACCGAGGAAGAGGGGATCCAGTGAGTTTAAAGAACCGTTTCTATTTAATGGAAGTGAAACCGCTACTCAGGTGTAAATTATAAAGTGATAATAAATGTAAAAGGTAATCGTCTTTACTAATATAGTGGATAATGCTTCTAATGTAATAAATAATGTTATTCTAAGAACTGCAATCTATCTTTAGCTTAGCTCGCTCTTATATAAAGATAAAAAAGCGGCATGTTATTGATTGTTAGGCATGATATTGGTTTAGGATTGGAAAATGTACAGTTGTCTGCCATTGTTGAATCATTTTGAGCATGCATAAATATGTTAATGTTAACGTGATTGTTTAAATTCGGACGTTTTGGGAATTCAAAACCATAGGACAGATAAACTGTCTTAGTAAACATTAGGTCTTTTTTGTTATAACATTTTTGGCATAGTATTTTCTTTGGTCAAACTGAGTTATCCGTAAAAATTGTCAATAAAAAATTCAAATCAACTCAGTTTCATGTAAGAATCATTTTATTGCGTGGAAAGGAAAAAATGGAACTGCAGAAGTTGAATAAATTGACAAATAATGTTTTTTCATACAAATTGTTTTTTTTTTTTCGAATTTGACCAACTTTTACCGTTCCATTTTTCCATTTCCCATTTCCATTGTCAAGTTATTCATTTTACAAACAAGTCACTCATGACGAATGAAGCGTGAAACGATTTAACAAAAAAGACCTAACGTTTGCAAAGTCAGTTTACCCTTATCTCCTATAGTTTCGGATTTCCCCTTAATATCCCAGTAAAAAAAAACACTGGTCATTATTTAAGTAGGTACTATCAGCCCATTGGAACCCTGACCCACCATAGAACTGTGTCACAGTGATGTTATGATTCAAGCCGTAAGAAGTGTCAAACAAATGATTTTATAATGTCAATGTGACACCGTTCTATGGTGGGTCAAGGTTCAATTGGGCTGATAGTACAAGATGTGAGTGAATTTGTTCATTTTGAATTTTTTGCGTTGTCTGCACCCACCATCTAAAGATGTATTCCCAAAGTGTTTCAACCAGTGAAAAGACTATAAAATAAATCTGATACCTAGATAATATTACTTAAATTATTCAAACTCAAATTAAGAGGAATGTGACGATAAAAAAATCCATACAAAATACAATAACGTTTCTCTCCCCTTAAACCTAGTCTAGTTTTTTCGATTTTTGAATATGTTATAGACATCACTAAAAGCTGTCTGTGCGGTTTCCTTTCCAAGAAAATATTTCTAGGAATGAAACAAATTTATAAAACAAAAAACAAGCGTACAGGTCAAATTCAAAAATCGTGAAAATCGGACTTGATTTAGGAAGTGAGAAACGTAATCGCCCGGAGCTATATTTGTATGGATTTTTTTTGACAGTTAGTTTTTTTTTGTGATTTTATACAGAGAATATTGTCACTGTTACCTTTTTATCCTCTTGCTGGAATACAAGTACATGCGTGAGCCTTTTTCTACTTTGGTGTAGGCTATCTTGCTTCGATATCGTCGGTAAAACTGCAATAACGAGTAACGAACAAATTAAATAAGGTCAAATAAGTTTCTATCAAAAAAAAAATTTTTGGGACAAGCTTTTGTGGCCGACTGTACTTTTCACAGTTGTCATCAACTTATCAAAACGATTCTAACAAGCCCTAACACGACGGGTTTAACATGTGTAATTTAGGAGTTCCTATGGCCACCCTGAGTCTCCATCATCAGACTAACTCGATGATACTATATTATTGTATTGTCATCAAAACTAAAGGCTTATGCAAATTTTTACCTTCATCGGAAACCGGGAAGTGGGTCAAATTTAACTTGCAAGATTTGACCCATACATACATACATACAGTGCAAGTTAAATAAAAGCTTGTAAAATACACCTTAGCTTGTAAGTCATTAAGGTATATTTTGCAACTTTTTCAATTTGTTAGTTGCGAGCTATTAATTGCTGTGTCACGGACAATATAGTAATTACAATGTTGATTATTTACAGCTCTTACGATCAATCGAATAAGAGCTGTCATTACGTCAACAGCGTGAATGCGATATCAAAACAAGATGAGCTTATACAATGTAGAATAGAGATTAAGTTTGAAAAAAATAACATAATTGTGTCTATAGTTTTGGAAATAATGAGCAATAAATATAATTGTTGAAACTTTATTTATGATTACTTTTCTGCTTTATCATTAATATTCTGTAAAACATATTATTAATCTGTTTCTTACTATAACTTTAAACTGTTAATACAAAATAAACATAAATTATAGAGAATTTCGTTCCGTTTACGTTTAATTATTTTCTTTAGTCACTGATGTAAAAAAAATATTACGTAGTAAGGTCCAATATAACACATATATTATATTTATTATGTAAAGCAATAAAAATATCTAAATTAATTACTATGAAAAGAAGTCTAATTTACTTCGATATGAATAATTCACAATTAAACTGTTTACAATAGGAATAAATAAATGATTTTACAGTATTTAGTACGTGTTGGACGTTGCAAGGATTAAATACTTTTACGTTTTTAAAAAGTATATTACCTATGTTCAGTATGTAATACGGAATTGAAATTTATTATTTTCGCATTAAAATGTCATTCCAGATTATAATTAAAAAATGGTACCTACTATTTTATCGATCGTATCATTACGCCGAATTTTCATGCATGCATGAGTATTTTTTTTGGTAGCCAAATGTTTAACTTAACCTAACCTACGTAATTAATGTGTAAGATATCCTGAAAACGTCGTTTTAGCAGAAAAAAGCGTTCGATGAAATGAAATTCGAAGAAATGACATAATTGATGAAGTTAAATTCGATAAAATGATGGATTATCAATATTTTTTTATTCATTTAAAGGACATGGCTTAACTACTGCTCTAAGCATGTAGTATATAAATTTCTTATTAGCTCGTAACATTCGAAAATTCATTAATTAATTATTACATGTTTATTATTCCCCTATAACTTTCGAATAATAGTAAAGTATTTCAAAGTTGTTTACTTGGTTTTTCATATTTTTTGTTTGCCATCGAAACCTGACAGATAACAGATAACACTAATCTTACGTCATTTGTTATCTGTCAGTAAGTATGACGATCCGTTTTGGGTAAAATGTATGTAAAATGTCACGATTTATTTTCAGGATTGCAACAATTTGAAAAGTTCCTGAAACTTGTTTCATGCTGAATACTAATATTCAGCTCATTAGCATTACATATTACTAGTTACAATGTTTATACATTGCTAGGGCAGTCGCCCATACTTCAGTTTAGCCATGTCATTTGGGATATAAACACATTGAATGTGACTATATTATTATAATGATATGATTAAACTATTATTATGTCGCCAAAGCTTTAAAAATGTTTTTCTGAAGGTCAACGAACTGAGGGGTTACCACGACATTCTTATACTGTGCAGTTTACGGTGAGCGAAAGAGACAGAGCCATATAACTGATATAGCCCTTACACTTAACTAACTCGTCCTTAACTGACTTCCTTATCCAAAAGTCATGGTAAGCCCTCTGTTTTGGAAAAAAAAAGATAAGTGATCTTTTTTCTCATCGAATTGGCCAGTGTATTTTTATCATTATTTGTTTTATATAATGCTATTTTATTTACCTAAGTTACAGTAAGGCTCCTCGTTTAAACACATATTTATATATAATACGGTATTTGACAAAAGTCAAATCAGCTTCTTTTTATGACACATCAAAAACGCTCCGTTACTATGGAATTTATAGGGATTACTATCTTGTGACGTCACAATCAAACAGCGTCCTTATTGTTGGATTTTATGAATTTAAAAATCTTAATATAGCAAATTAATATATAAGATTGATGTTTCCCTAGTATTTTTATAATGTTTATCTGTTGTTAATGAAAAACCAATTTAATTTCACTCTTGTCAAATACCCTATTACTATTCAGCAAGGTATAATCAAATCCACAAAAAAATAACTACACTGCTTTATTTTACGCTACCTACTATGTGTTAATGTTTACAAAATTAATTAAATACAACAAAAAACTAAAACCGGAATTAATCTGCTCTCCACAACACCTATTGCAATACGGACGAAACGTCAAGGAAAATAATAATGCGGAATCGCAAATAAAATCCCGTTTACGATTTCTCCTATTTATCAGGCTACATTAATAGCTGTATCTCATAGCTCTTTGTTAATTGCATTCTCAATCCACGGGTAAATCAAATTAACGATACGGTACGACGGCGATACGTAAGCGATAACAACGCTTTTACATTAGGCAGCGATGCAGCGGGATGCACTGCAGCTGCGCTTCTGTTAATGCACGTACAGTGGCGCTAATTAATCACTAATTGTGAAAGCGCTTAAAACTGCTCTTAAAACTGTTATAAAGGTTGGTTCACAGGAGCTGGGGTGATATTCTCTTAACTAAAAACAGCTTTCGTTCGGTCAAACGAGTGAACGTGTGAACACGGCACAGCGGCGAGTTTAAGTAGTCCCGTCTGAGGGCGCCTGTCGTATCGCATAACGTTTTTTGTCCTAAAAATGTTTGGCATACTGTTGAATGGCATACTACTCGTTTGTCCTAATAATTTTTGCGCATACTCATTGAAAGTCCTAAAGCAAGTTTGTTCTAATATTGATAACTCTAAAGTCTAATTACCTAAAGCATAATATTCCTAACATGAATTTGTCCTAATAATTATTTTGCCTATTATTAAACTGGCTACAATTACAGCACCTAAACTAAACTATGGTAGGCGTGAAGTCAGAATCGTTACTTATTCAAACTTCAGGCAGGTCAGATTTCGGTTAGGTTAGGTACGACGACGAGCGAAGCGAGGAGGAGTGTTAGGTATAACTGTGACCCTAACGAGCGAGCGAAACGCCAGAACCAACAAGTTTGACAAGGTTAGGTTTGTAAATAATTTTTTTTTTATATATAATTTATGCTTAATGACATATAGTGAAAACAATTTTAGCACATTAAATATTAGGAATATTACAATTATTCACATCAATCATTCGACACTTGAATCTTAGCCACATCAAACGATAGGACAAATAATATTTAGGACAAACGATAATAGGAGCAACAATTTCGGACAATCAAAAATATGCGGAACAAAGTGTATGCCAAACGTTATTAGGACAAAAGACGTTATGCGACACAACGTTAGGACTAATAATTGTATGCCATTCGATATCGACCCCCCCGACTGAGCGTACAAAACACCTTTGCGCGTGCATTCTCAATTAGGCAGCAGAGGCCATTGCCAAGATGCACTACGCTAAGTAGCGTTTCTATTCGGTTCATTTTTAAACGTAACTATTAAACGTGACTATTCGTATCACGTGATCTACCAATGACGCGATTGGTTTAATAATAAATGCATCTTGGAAAAGGTCTCTGGGCTTCTTTCGATAAGATCGAACGTATAATGCTGCCTAATTGAGAATACACGTGCTAAAATGTGTTTTGTAAGCTCTGACGGGACTACATAAACTCGCCGCTGCGCCGCGTTTTTAAGAGAATCACGCCCCTGCCCTGGTATGATTTAATTAATATTTATTTTTTGGGTATTTCTTATTATTGTTACTAGATTTAAGTGCCTAACTGCTAGGTTTACCCCATTTTACCTATATTTACAAAAAAAACGAATACTTTAGAAAAATAAATTATACATTATGCCAGTTACGTTATAAACACCCAAAAGATAAAAAGGCCTTTTGTAAAACATTTTTCAAAAAGACCCTTATCAATCGCTGCTTCTGAAATAATATTAAAACGTTTTTTTATGTAATGTTATAACGTGTAAGAGGAAGTTTATTTAGTCCCCACAGACATTTAACCCTTTAAGGCTTCCTGTCCACTGTAGCGGACCAAGGCAGCGGAGCGAAAGATCCACAAATAGGAATACTTTATTTTCCTAGCCTCGCTCAGCGCAGCACTCCTATTGGTGCATTTTTTCTTGCACGCCGCTCCGCTCTACTTGATGGTTACAGATCCATCATGTTTAACTGCGTTAATGTATCGTCATTGCTTTAAAAAACCTCGTATTAAATCAAATCAAATTATATATCAGATACGACTTTTTTCTGAATAAGTAACGGTATGTACGAGTAACAGGAAGTAGGGAAGATGTAAACGCTGCAAACTTTTCTATTTTCTATAATACTCGCAATGGATTTGTCGTAAACTGAGCTATCTGTCATCGGCGTCAGTTGACTTTCGAAAATTGCTCATCATTTTTCATTTCAAACCACATCCACTCACTGTAGGGTAAAGGCCTCTTCACCGCTTTGCCCGGTCTCATGCTAACGCCATCTATTCTTTTCCGTCTGCCAATTGTCATCAGACCAACGAGCTGATGGTCTGCTCACTGATCTGTGACCTAATCTAGCCCACCACTCTGATAGCGCCCTCGACCACCTGCCATCGTTTCGCCTAGCCAAGTGTCCCGCCCATCTCCACTTCAGTTGCGTTATTATTTTGCCAACCTCTGCAACTTTAGTCCTGAGCCTAATCCCAACATTCGATACGTGATTTAGAAGTGAAATTCCCAACATGGAGCGCTCCATTAGCTCTTTGTGCAACGTTCATTCGAAACCTTACGATCTTAAAGTGCTCCCACGCTTGCTGTTATAAATGTTATATAACGTTATAAAACACGATAACACCCAATAACACTTCATAACATTTTGTTACAACTTGTTAGATGTTTCAAACGCTCCCACACCGGTGAAAATTTTATAACATGTTTGTTAACGTGTTGTAATTTATTATATAACGTTTAAAAAGTTATATAACGTTACAACTCATGATAACAATGTATAACTTTTGTAATAATTTGTGACAAAATGACGTAAAACAAATGTTTTATAACGTTATATATGAGTACTTGCAACTTGTTAGTTCAGGTAACCATTTTTTAAACAAATTTTGTGGTTTTGAAATATAAAAGCAGTTATTTGAATGTTTGAAAAAGATGCACGCAAACTATTTCCATCTCAAGTTCTTCTCGTGGATGCACATAAAGCCATCCTTTTTTGATTATTTTGTGGGCGCGGCCTCTTATATGTTATTATAGAGTTTGTATAGAATTAAAAATATTATAGCTTACATATTTATTTAATAAAACCTTTGCTTTGTTAGTTAAGTATTTTATACAGGACTGTAAATAAAAATATTAGACTATAGTTAAGTTTTTTCAAACATTAAAGTTATAGGCAAAATATATGCATAGTTAAATAAATTTCATATTCACATAGCTGGTTATAAAAATTGTTTGTTGATTTTGATACAAAATATTACGAGATACATTTTAATTAAGGTGCGAGATAATGAGTAAAAAAGCTTGAAGGGCTCCATTATAATGATTGTAAAACTAGAATTAAACAGGTAGTTTTTAATAAGCGCCACTAAATTATAAATTTTTGACATAATTTATGTCAAAATCAACTCTCCGTACGTACAGTTATTGTTTAGTTCAAAGTTTAATAATAAACATATTAAATATTGTAAAAATGTGAATACATTAGATATTCGAAAATGGTTACGATGTGTATTTAATGTATGGTCGTGTATGAAGAGAGATTTGGATGGACCAATAGAGGAAGTGGTTTGAATGACGAAGGTAAAATTATTGAAAATAAATGATTTGAATTTTTCACGATGTTTTATTTAGAAAACCGGTTCAAATATATAAACTGACAAAAGTTAATTCTCGAGTTGCCAACCTCAAGACTAGACTCGAGCATTTTCATTTTTATACAAGAATTAAATAAAAGAATCCTCGGACAGCTGCTGTCCGAGGATTCTTTTATTTAATAGAGAGCTGCTGCAGCTCTCTAGAGTTTAAAAGGGGTAAAGCCGACATGACAGTGACAGCAGACAGTGGCTGAATCATTTTATGTCCAGTGCTCACGAGTACATGTTTTAAAATGGCTTTTCTGTAGGAACGTCGCTTACGCACTGCATGCTCGAGGGAGCTTAACCTCTTTTAACGCAAAGAGCGATATGAAGGTTCTCTATCAAAACTATTCCAATTTTTTTATTTATTTATTAACACCTGGCGATTTGAACAATTGAAATTGATCTTTCGAGACTTTTATATTGTGGTGTGGCCTGTATTGTAAATTTTTAAACAAAATTACTCGTTGCTGTCAGTTTTAGCGAGTTATTATATTATTATAGGGGGGGGTTGGGATGGGCTTTGTGTGCCACTTCGACCATTGCTGATCTTTTGTGACAGCCCTTTGTTTAGAGTTCACCGCAAAGGTGTTGCGTCCAAGAATTCCCAGATGCTTTGGGCAGTGAGGAGTTGTATCTCTTGTGGGCCCATAATATGTCGCCCTAGGTAGATACTTCTACTACGCATTAGTGGTCCGCAAGAACAGAGGATGTTGATGATGATGTACCGAGTTAGGCTGCGCCCACACCGCTGCGTAACGGTGCGTATATTATGGTGCGTCAAAAACGACGCCATGTTGTTACTATGACCCCGTCTTTTGTTTACACAATGACACCGTAATATACGCACCGTTAAGCTCCGGTGTGGGCGCACTTTAAAAGAACCCTACCAGTTTTTTTAATTTTCTGATGAGTCATTACCTACCTGTGGAAACTAAGTTACCCTTGAGAAGATAGTTAACAAATTAAAGCCAAAACAAAACAAAAACAGTAGGTAAATTACTCTACGACGGAGTCCCGGACCGGACGAGTCCACTTAAACTCACTAGTAATAATTCATCCGTCGAGTTGTAAATCGAGTTAGTTAAGAGGATCATCTCATCTTAGCACTTAGTTTCACGACCTCGTGCATTGCTCGGTGGCCTGGCTAGCAACCTATGCGGGTTGTGATCACCAGATGTGTCTCCTTCGATGGATAAAATTAAATGTGATCACCCCACCTTATGATGTAATTTCCGGTAAAAGTAGCGGAATGAAGATGAACAAAAAAAATCTCTCTTTCAGGCTATGCGACGGCAACCCTTTATAATCGAGTGACCCTAAGTACTATCTATTGCTGTAGTATAATAATATGTCTGATCAGCTACTTTATGAGGTAAGGTTTAATCCAAAGGATGATGAAACGGTATGTGTGTTTGTCTTTAGCAGTTCATTTTACGTTGAGCGCAAAGGACAGAGCTATAGTAGTTATATAGCTCTGTCCTTTTTTTTTCAGCGTAATCAGAACTGCATTGCTATGTCATAATAACCCCCCTGGGCTATATAATATATGGTTTAAGAGATTATCAGCTCTGAAAATTTTAATCGCCATTATTTATGAAAATTTTAATTTGTTAAATGGCAAATTTAATAATTAAACTCCTGTGGCTGATTCATTAAGAAAAACGTGTTTGTAAATAACGAGCCAAGTTCTTATTCTTTGTTCCCAGAACAATGGAGCGGGCGACCGACTTTTAATTTTGCCTTGAATTTTTTCGGTAACTTAACGAAGGGACTATTAAGGGTTTTGTTAAAATATCGTGTTACATGATTTTCGTGAACATGGATTTTTTTTAATGACTCTTTGGAAGTCTGAACCAAGGAAAAAAATTTTAAGCCAGTTTTGGAAAAATTGTGAATATAAATTTGATTTTTAATCTATTTTGAATCTATATTTCATTTGATGACCCGGTTAGCTTAATGGATAGTGATACTACTAACAAAACTAGCGGTCTCCGGTTCGATTAAGGATTAAGGATCGAATAAGGTGTAATTTGCATAACATAGATCAGATCAGATAGACAGTCTGTAGGTTCTATTAAATCTCGATTAAAGAAGTTCTGGCTTGACACACTTCTTCTTAAACTTTTTTTTTCCTTCTTTGTTTGTATATTTATTTATTATATTTAATACAAATATAAATATGTATACATATATTTGTATTGAAGGCTGTCTTTACGCTGAAACGACTTGACGATTTCGATGAAATGGATGTAGCTTATTTAGATCACATAATATAGGTACTTATTGTTGCGGAAGGTTTCCCCTATGAAATCCCTAACCGTCATTTGTCCTAATCCATCGTTTGTCCGAATTTTTATTTATCCTAAAGCCGTTTTATTTCCGCTTAAATTTTAAGACTTTTTAGTGTTGTTTTTATACAACCCTAACCTAACCGAACCGCAGATATAATTGGAAAACTTAAAAAGTTGCCTGACTCATCTGAAAACCAGTTTAGGGCAAATGAAAATTCGGACAAACGATATGTTAGGTTAGGACAAACGTTCCGGAAAATCTGTAGATCCCGAGCGAAAGTTATAAACGTCTCTTTCGCGGACGAAGTCGCGGGCAAAAGTTAGGTCAACCATATTAATAAAACGTGTACTGTGATATTTAATTTATCACTTCTCTTCCTCTTCTTAAACAAATAAAATAATAATTAAAACACTGAACATAAAAAAAAGAAGTAGCTCAACTCCCATATTGACCCGGTTTCATTAAAATTTACTCGCTCAGTCTTAAAAGAACAGTACCCCTACCATGAGTTACAAATTACCGTACTCGCTAGCGAGTCGAATGCTCTGTCCCTCGCACTCTATAAAAATACAGCGAGGTCTGCGAGGGACAGAGCATTCGACTCATTAGCGAGTACGTTAATTGTAACTCATGGTAAGGGTACAGAAATAAAGATTTAACTCGATTCGCAAACTCGCTCTTTAATTAAAAGCGGTAAAAGTTTAACTGCCTTGCAAATTAACTAAATGATGGTTGAAAAACATGGTTGGTTTGATTTGTTTGTCCGTGGAAGTAGTTGAAGATAATAATGACCTCTTAGAAAAAACTAAAACGTTATAATTTGAATCCCGGAAAAATTTAGGTTTCGATGGAATAACGATATTCGAAATCTATGCGGACAAAGTCACGGGAAGAAGCTAGAGATATACATTTATACCTTTGTACGCAACAAATAAATTTAGCACTATTTTAATGCAGTCACCATTTCTATCTTTCACGCCTTGATTTCCGGTTACGTATCAGAACGCCTAAAATTAATAAGCCTAATGTATCATAATCCCTAAAAGTTCATAATACCTAATAGTCTTTTTTATAAAAACCGTACATTTTTCAGGATTGTTATGAAACTAACCTAACCTAACCTAATGAGTTCTATACAATGGCATTTTAAAAAATCCTGAAAAGTTTTCGGTTTCTGTGAAAAAGACCATTAGGTGAACTTTTAGGTATTATGATACATTAGGCTTATTAATTTTAGGCGTTCTGATACTTAACCTTATTTCCAGAGTGGGGTAGGCAGAGCTACAGAATTACCAACAACTTTAAAAACTTGTTAATAATTCTGTTACCACATTTTGCACTTTGAGGCTAAGATGTTTACCAGTGTATTAGTGACAGGTTGCAAGCCCATTGCCTAACAGTACTGTTAGGCAATGGGCTAAACGCCTAAACGCCTAAACGCCTTTATTCCCTTAGCCGTCTCTCACGACATCCACGGGAAGATATGGAGTGGCACTATTCTAACCCGGCAACTACACGGGTAATCCTATCTATCTTTTATACATTATAAAAATATGAATGTTTGTCTGTATGTCCTTTATAGAATCGTAAACTATGCATTTGATCATGTGATGATCTTCAGCAAAGTGTTGTGCATGAGGCTACGAGGGTTTCTGAGTTATTTTAGTTAGTGGCGTAGCAACGCAATGTACAGCTAGTGTAGTATAAAACCACAAACCACTTACCCTATAGACTCCGCATACAAAGGCGCCCCCGTAAGCCATGCTTATGCTCACAGAACACTAATTGGTTGCCATGGTTCTATTGGCGCGCACCACGACGCGCACACTTGATTATTCGTTGACTTTGAACTAGCCAATCACGGTGCACTTTCCGCCCCCCGCGCCCCGCCATTTTGGCATAACGAGATACTAGACAAACTGTTCCGAAGCGGAGTCTATAGGGTAAGTGGTCTGTGTATAAAACAAAGTCCCTTCCAGCTGTATATCTGTCCCTATGTATGCTTTGATCTTTAAAACTACGCAACGGATTTTGATGCGGTTTTTTAATAGATAGAGTGATTCAAGAGGAAGGTTTTTATATATAAATTCTGTTTTATGCACGGATGTAACAGAAAACTCACATAAACCGAAGCAAAGCGAGGGCGGGTTGCTAGTATAGTATAAAACAAAGTAGCTTCCCGATGTCTATCTGTCCCTATGTATGCTTCGACATTATTGTAAGCCGGTAACCACACGGGATTGGACTCATATTAATATTTTGAAATTATAAACAACAAAATATTTGACGATATGTACTTTTTCATTGATATTTAATGGGTTTGCTTTGTTATGTTTCTTGACATACTCCTTCGCCTTAGAGGACCAAGATACGGTCGACGACGAAACAAGCTCACCCAGAAGATGCCTATGTAGATGATAGTTTGATTTTAATGCAGTATTTCAGTAGATAGAGTGATTCAAGAGAAAGGTTTTGTAAAATAAATACTTTTTCATGTAAGGGAACTCACACAGAACTCACATAAACCGAAGCGAAGCGAGGGCGAGTCGCTAGTTTTATATTATTTATCACAAAGCGCGAACCGACGGATTATTCAACAGTTTCAAACTTCGCGTCTGTCTTTCAAACGCTTTCAAATCATTAAAATGCGTCGCCAAATCGATTCTCACCCTTCGTTTTAGTATCATCTAAAACCTCTGGAGATAAGACCCTTGTTTACGACTGTACCCTGTTGTTTAATAACTTATTTTAATGCTGACGTTACATATAATTGCCCGTCGTGCTGCGTTTCATGGGTTTTAATGTGGTATTTATTTATTTTGTTGTTTAGGATTTTGTGTCTTGGTTTATGGTGTTGTTTTGTTTATTAAATAGGATTTGTAATACATATACATTTATGAATAACTTTGCCCTTACACGAAATTAATTTACTTAATTATTTATTCATTTTAATTTTGTAAAAATTGTATCTTTTCGCAGCAGGTGGGAAAAAGCGGTTTCTGCTCTCTCTCTCTAGGACGCAAATATAATGTAATATATGTAATTGTATGTACATATTAATTGTAATTACAAAGATAAAATGACACCTTCCGCATGGTTGCAGGTTCCTAGAATATATCAAATTATTACTTTTGTAAAACAGTGCTATATTTTACTTTGTCACTTTCACTGTCATTCGCAAGAATTACCCTAATATAGCTACGCTTCGTCACAACAAAACCAAGCTCTAACATCACCCAAGATAAAGTGTCCAAGAGAAAATTAATTCTGACCCAATTCTGGGTCAAATTCTTTTGTGCCCATCCCCTATCTTGTCACCGTCGTTAAGATAATATCATACCTTTTATGCATCAGTTGATTAATAACTTGCTTTCTAAGGCTTTAAACTGTTTTGTGACAAAGCTGTTCTTTAAAAGCAATGTATATTTTTATAATGGGTGACTTTACTGTTGAAAATTTCATTCGTCATCACAGTCTTTTAAGTGAAAAAGAACTCCAAAGACAATCATAGCTACGGTCAAGGCCTTTAAATGATGAACCACTGTAGAACATTGTCGCATAAAACCAACGATTAATTCACTTGAAGCTGTCGTTATGAAAAAGTTCTATGGTGGATCCATATTTAAAGTCCTTGATTGTACTTATTATCTTATCGAAGGGATAATAATGAAGGGAAGGGGTGATAATTCAGGGAGCGTGATATTTGGCCAAAATGTTTTTGGTCAAATGTGTTGGAGGCTTTATTTAAACCAGTTAATCCTGGCTGACCAGAACTTGGTATGCTGAGAGTGTGTATTGTTTTTTATAACACTTGTCACTCAAAAATAAATTTTTCTCATACTCGTACTTGCTCTGCTAATGGTTTTTAATGTAATTTTAATATTTTTTTTAATTAAAATAATTAATTAAATAAATAAGGGGACAATCTCACACCAATTGAACTAGGCCCAAACTGAGCTCTAGGCTAGTACTATGAGTACTAGAAAACGATGTAAATCCTTATTATAGAGAAATAATATACTTAAATACATAGAAAATATCCATGACTCAGGAACAAATATTCGCGCTCATCACACAAATATCTGTCCTTACCGGGATTCGAACCCAGGACCACTAGCTTAATAGGCAGGGTCACTACCCACTAGGCCAGCGCGTCGTCAAAAACTAAAACTATTATTTATTATTTTAGTTTCATATCCGGGATATCGAAACCGCTTCCTACGTCTATTAGGTTAGGATACACCTTGGGACTACATAAAAAATAACTCTGCAATGGGAAACAACTATTTGGAAAATTGTACATTCCACCATCTTATTAACCTACCGCCAAACAGCAGTGTTCGCATTGTTGTGTTCCGGTTTGGGGACAAGGCGGCCGGTGAAATGACTAGCATAGCGGCATTCCATCTTAGTCCTCAGGGTTGGCAACGCATTTGCAGTCTTGTGAATGCAAATGTCTATGGGTCACAGTTTCCACTTACCATCAGGTGGCCTGTGTGTTCGTATGTCTTCTCTATGCCATAAAAAAATGACCAAAAACATTTTGGCCAAATGAAATGGACCTAATAATTCAGTACACAACATAGCTATTATGACGCCCATAAATTAACATTACCGAGAATACTGATTAAGATCTTGCTAGCATATACCTACGCAATTAACTGCGATTAAAATGTACAACGTTATTTAAATTGACAAATATTTCACCGAAATGATTAGCTGAATTTAGAATTTAATCAAACATTTAACGTGTCTAGAAACTTCAAAAGTATTAAAAGTATTTAAGTTTCAACAACGTGTGAAATGCTAAGTGTTAATGAGTGAACTTGGAACGATATTAGAGTTTTGTAACACAACAGGTTTAAAACGGGTTTTTAAAGCGTTAAATTAGATATACACTCTCTCTGTTAAATTAGATATGTACTCTGTATTTATAATAATAATAATAATATATTTTATTTCAGACCAATGATCCATATTTTGTTAGTAATATTTATAAATGAAACACGATTTACGGAATTTTATTTAGGACGCGTACTTGGCTATTCCTTATTCCTTGTTTATGGCAATTATACAAATATGTTTCTATGCTAAACTTTCATTATGATTATCGAACGTAGTTAAATTAAATTATGCTAAATGTTTTTATGGAAACTAAATTTTCAAGACTTTGAAAGATTTTCAAAATTTTCTAGACGCTTGCGAGGCGTTTAAAATAAAATAAAATAAGTAACAGGGGACAATGTTACACAAATTGACCTAATCCCAAACTAAAATATTGGCTTGTATACACGGTTTAAAATTGATGATCCACTACAGAACCTTGTCACATAATTTCCAACGTTCAATTCCTACGTAAGTTCTATCTCGTCACTTTATGCTGCCATTATGACAAGGTTCTATGGTGAACCAACATTTGAATTCCTTGACCGATAACCATTTTGAAAAACGAATTCGGTCTATTTTGTATTGTGCATTGCTGTAAAATTGCCAAGATGCCTCAACCTAACAAGATGCATCACGCTAACTAGCGTTTCTATTCGTCATTTGGAACATTATAGTAATAATGTTATCATCATCATCATACCTTCACGCCTTAACACTGCGCCGAGCGTATGCCGTACAGTGGCGCCCTCATTACTAGTATTGTGTTTTCTAATAAACTAAAGTATTTTATTGAAATTGGACGAAATATTTTTGTACTACAAATGAAAACCAAACTTATATGCTATATCACATAGTTTAATAACAATTCACCTTCGAGTTATCAACTTAACGGAAAAAAGTGGCCACTTTTACCCGTTAAGCTGACTACTCAAAGGGTATTTTTTATTAAAGTTTGTTACGTATCCAATAAATTATGTTTTTACTTGCACTACAAAAACGTATCATCTGATTGCAAGGAAATTCTTTAGTTAATTAGAAAACACAATAATAGTACTAAGGGCGCCACTGGACGCTCGGCGTTTGCTCGGTGCAGTCTTTCGAATTCCGAATTTGATGAGAATTGCTGGGACCGACTAAAGGAGTGACAATAAAAATAATATGAACTATTTTAAATTGGTACATCAATGTAGACATTATTTATTGATTTAAAGTAAATTAGAATAAGCAATGTAATTGTTGAAGTACTTCTTCATTGGTTGTCAAAGGGGTTTGGGTAAAAGTGTTGTCATTTGTAAAAGTCATACTTATAAATTTTCAAGGTGAGCGGCCATTAGTAAAAGTGGTAAATTAAGATAGAATAATTAAAAATAAACATGTTTTGTTATGTAAGGAGCCGAGATATTTAATATTCTTACCTAGGCGTACAGTTTAGTACCAAAAACTGAACACTTCAATCTAAAATATCTCGGCTCCGTTATTGATAAACGCCATAAATTATGTGTATCTATGTGTATTTCGAGGTCCTCTTAATAACAATGTAAAAATCATCCGTGGCCGCTGAAAAAAAAAATGACAATATTCTTCAAACAAATTTACCCAATGCCCTTTGATATCTAGATTGTGTAAGCAATTGTAGGTAAAAAAAAACTTTTTAAGTATGTGATTCTGATAAGAAACTCCTAATATTCTAATCTTTTAACCAACTGGATCTTCACAGGTCTTAAAAGCTATACAGCTGGTCAGTTCAAATTAGTTTCGACCATGTTTTACGACTTATTTTACGAGGTTCGGTGCGAAATCATATGCAGCTGTTACCAGTCATAATTCGAGATTAATTCAGTGCCACGCCTCTTGATTTACGTGCGGAGCAGACACAATGTCTGAGTTCTTGGCACGCGTAGTGTTTGTATAAGTTCCTGGGGGTAGTACTAAAATAGTAGTAGGCATCTTTAGCGTAACTACCGCCGCCATTTTGATAATTTAAAAGACATGATTTTGAAAGTTTGTGATAATCATAGCTGTGACAGTAATAGAACAAGATTAATAGAGTCGTGTTTGTGAATGTATTTTCATTTGCATTTTTTAATATTATCTTTCTTTAACTAAGTCACATGATTTATACAATATTTCATGGATATTTTTATTAAAAGAGACCTCAGGTAAGTTCGTAATTCACTTATTAACCGTTTCTAATTTCAACATATTTAATTTTTTTAGATATAACCATATTATGTGATTTCAACTGCCACATACCTAACTATTTCAAAAATGCCATTTTGTCAAAATTAGGTCAAATATGCAACTAAAAAGCGGTAAAATTTAATAAAAATAAATAAATATCAGGGGACAATGTCCCAAACTAAGCTGTAGGCTTGTACTATGAGTACTAGAAAACGATATAAATACTTGTATAGAGAAAAATATACTTAAATACATAGAAAACATCCATGACTCAGGGACAAGTATTCGCGCTCATCACACAAATATCTGCCCTTACCGGGATTTGAACCCAGGACCGCTAGCTTCGTAGGCAGAGTCACCACCAACTAGGCCAGCGCGTCGTCAAAACACAATAATAATACAATAAAACAAAACAGTAATATCCGCTTTAAATAATCATAATCTTAGGAATTACGACTCTATTGAATCTTGTTCTATTTCCATATCTGTTTTTCGATGACCTAACCAAGCTATGGTGATAACGTTTTGATGTAAGACAATGTGATATCTTTGGGCAAAGTGGTTATTTTCTTAGAATTGGATTACTCTTTGTCAAAATTTTACGTAAGTATTTTAACCCCTGACAAAGAGAATGGTGTTAAAGCAATACATTTTTCCTCAAAAAAGTATTTATTATTTATTTATTTATTATGAAAATAAGATGAAATTACATCATATATAGGAACATAATGTCCCACAAAACCGTTTGCACAGTTGGACTATGCACATGCACTGCGTATGCACTGAATTCGCCTTGAAATGCTGCGTTAGAAACCATAATTTCGGTTACGACATAACAAAACACATTTCAGCGCGCGCATTCTTAATTAGGGAGCCTTATACGTTCGATGCCGAAGCCATGGTGCCAAATTGAAAAGGCACGCGCTAAAATGTGTTATTTTTTGTTTTTTTAACGAGCACACAGGCCACCTGATGGTAAGTGGAAACTACAAACATAGACATTAATATACACATATATATTTTGTCATAGACATTCGCAATCACAAGACTGCAATGCAATCCTAAGACTGCAAATGCGTTGCCAACCCTGAGGCTAAGATGGAATGCCTCTATGCTAGTCATTTCACCGGCTGTCTTATCCCCAAACCGGAACACCACAATGCGAACACTGCTGTTTGGCGGTAGGTTAATGGATAAGACGGTGGTAGCGATCCGGACGGACCCTGCACAAGGTCCTACCACCCGCAAATCACACCTGGGGGGTTATTATGACATAGTTATGCAATTCTGTTTACGCTGAGTGAAAAGGACAGAGCTATATAACTACCATAGCTCTGTCCCTTACACTCGCCATAAAATGAACTGCATAGTTAGTTATGTCATAATTACCCCTCTGTACTTAGTCGCCTGTCGTTTAAATTTAACATTAACTTTACATCCAGGTTTTACACAGGCTGTATTCCCAATGATGCTGACGGAATTCTGATTCATAATCAAAATTAGTATATTCGTAGTCTTCCTGTTTTGTGATGACTGTCGAAGTCATTGTACCAGTGCAATCCCATAATGCGTCAGATAAATAAGAGTGCGTCTTTTCCTGCGTGCATCGAGCTATATATAACGAGCTCAATAAGACCATTAGCATTAACTCAGCAGGTTTAATTAGCAGAGCATCAGGTAAGGGTTTTATAATTATTTATATTATTTATTTTCATATGTGTTTTTGTATTTATTGTGTTTCTTATTTCCTCGACAATATTTATTTTATATTCGACTGTCCGAGTTGATTCCCCTGTGGAATCCCTAATTTTACTGTCAATTGTCCTAATCGGCATTTATTCAAATTTTAATTGATCCTAAAACCATATTATATTTAAAATAAATTAGCGTTGTTAAAATTCAACCCTAACCTATCCTACCCGTAGAGGTTTTATTTGAAAAGAATTAAAAAAAACTGATTAACCTGAAAAACAGTTCAGGATTTTTCTGATTTAATATACATATTTCAATATAGATATCCCTAAGAATATCCATGATTCAGAAACGTTCGATTTCTGATATTTTAATATAATCCAGGCCTTTATTACATTCTATTTAGTCTTAATTTATAGGTATTGTATTAAAAATTGTGTACGATATTGCTTATACCATGTTATCGTATTGTCAACTTTACGAAAGCTCTTATTAACTTGAGATTAATGGCATGTTTAAAGTAACTTAGTCTTACCTAGAAGAAAAGAATAACCTTACATTGGTAACTTAAAATTCTGATAAAAACCCGCACCCAAAACGATAAAGACCTTACTACTTAACTTCAGTCCGTCTGTTCGTCTGTCGCATCCTGCTTTAAAAGGTAACCTCTTATACCGTAATCAGTACATATGTAGTGGATAATCCTTTCCCGTCGTTTTTTGTCGGGTAAGCTCGTATTTATCTTGCTTTCTCAATTAGCTTCAGGACTTGTCAATAAGCCAACTGAGAAAGCGAGATAAATACGTACTTATTCGACAAAAAACGATGGGAAAGGATTATTCAATACATCTGTAACTGGTTGAAATATATTTTACTAAAGCAACTAAGCTAATATAAAACGTACGAAGTTTGTTCTAAGTTTTATGCATACAAAAAAAATTACAAAACGTATATGGGCTATAGGTAAGACTGCGCTCCACGAAGCTTTTAACATCCCAAGCTTTACCTAAAAAGCTCGACTTTTTCTCGTTTCTGTGCTATAAGGCTATTATATATTTTTCTATGTGTAAATTGTTGCAGTTCCAAAACAAATCCAACACAATGTGGAAACTTATTGCCTTGGTAGCGGTCTTGATCATCGCGATGGCCAGCGTTGAGGTAGACGCTTGCGAGGCGCTACTGGGCGGTGTAAGTATACATAAAAAAAAACATACATACATACATACATTAAAACACGCCTGTTTCCCAGAGGGGTAGGCAGAGACCACTTCTTTCCATTTGCCACGATCTTGACAAATTTCTTTCGCTTCTTCCACCGTCATACATCGAGTCATGCACGCACGTCGGTTTCGGGTACTTAAGATTCGGCCCTTTTCCAGTATTTCTCCGATTTGACTCGAAAAAGTACGCCTAGGGCGGCCCCTTCCGACCCGTCCACTCACTATCGATCTGTATATCTCTTTCGTCAATCTTCTTTCATCCATCCTTTCCAAATGACCGAACCATCGAAGCATGCCCTTTTCAATCTGAGTCACTACATCTTCTTTCCCTACTACTATACTTTAATGGCTTGTACTATATCTTGATTGATAAAAATTTTAAAATCATTTATGATATTGCATACTTTACATAATTATAATGGCGTTTGGAAAGAGACTTTGAGCAAAGTGTAAAATATATTTTTTTTCCAGTGCAAGAACCACGACGACTGCTGCAGCATGTGGTGCGCGCACTCCTGGCTGGGCCACTACTGCAGTGTTAGAACCAAGTAAATTGTAGTTGATTGTAGGTACTTAAAACGATTGAAAATTATTAATTAGTGTATTTTTTGAAAAATACATTGTATGAAAAATAGGGTAAGGTAACCAGAAGTCGGCCTGGAACCTATAGTCGGCCTTTTCGGCCTTTTATTCGCCACAAATAGCGCCAGTTTTGAAATTATCCAATGACATGCATGTATAATAAATCTCCAACTTCTGATTGGTCGAAAGATCGCGTGATCTGTACGGGGAGGGGTGAGCGGCGAGAGTAAAACAGGTTCATACCAGCGTCGTCCGCGATCACGTAGTGTTGTGCGATGTCCGCCATTTTATCTCTAACTTTCCAAGTGTTGATTATTAGCGGTAAGCAACTTCTTTTTATACAATATAGCATTAGTTTTATTTTGAATATTTTTTTTAATAGTTAACGAGTATATTTTGGTACGACAATCGATGTTTTTCCCCACGAAAGTAATATTTTGAGGCGGCCGACTATTGGGTGCTAACTTTTTAGTGTTAAATCCAGTAGTCGGCCGTAGGTGGCCGACTTCTGGATTTTGGCATTTTTTTTTCTTTTTGAATGCTTTTGACGTCATTAGATGTGTAATTTTTTATCAATGAATTTAGTAAGTACTTGTAGAGCTCTAATACGATGCAAACCCAGTAGTCGGCCGCATTGAAATGTATTATATTCACGCGGCCGACTATTGGGTATTGAGGTTCTAAAGCTCGGCCACCTGTTTTGATAATGATAGGTATATGTAAAATGTGCCTTTTGGGTGGTCACAATTTGCTTCTTTTTCAGTTAAATATGCTTCAAAGACCCATATTAAAATTAATAAAACGTGTATGTAAGAAGAAATACGTATGTTAATTTTTTTTTTTTACTGATACCTAGTTATTTCTTATTGTTAATTTCAACCAATGTAACGGCCGAGCACTGGAGACCCAAAGGCCGAGGTAAGGTCGTTTGGGGCCGACTACTGGGCAAAAGTGCCCTTTTTTGTTTTTTCTTAATTATCTAAGAATTGAAGAAATTATTAAGTGTTTTTCTTTACAAGTATTAAAGTTTAATAAATGATGATTGAACAAAAAGTTGTCCTTTTTCAATTGGTTCCTGCAGGCACAAATGAGAGGAGTTTGAACTTAGAACTTTCGTAAAAAGGCCGACTACTGGTTCCCTTACCCTATTTCAATATTTTTATTTGTATTTCCTTTTTCTGCCACCTGAGGGGCTATTGCCGAATGCACTCGCCATCGCAATCGACTTCAAATTAAAACAATCGTTTTCATTTTGTATGCAGATAAGGCTTCGATTTTCAAAATGAAATCAATTGCCAATGCGAGTGCCTACTCGGAGGGGCTATTGCTTAACGCACTCGCAATCGCAATTGTTTTCATTTTGAAAATCGAAGACTGGTCTGCATACACAAATAAAAACAATTGTTCCGCTTTGAAGCGAATTAAAATTGTGAGTGCGTTCGGCAATATAGCGATGCTAAATATAACAATATAAAATGTACTGGTCAATACAATACGCGAATGTGGTATTGTATAAACCAGCGAAAACATAATAGTATACCTTGGGGCTTTAAGTTCAACAATCGATTCTATTAGCTAAACTGAACTACTTTTGTTTTGCAACATTGAAAAATAACTTAACTTTAGATAACTAATTGATGTCAAAATCTAATTGTAAATGTATTAAATCATGGCTATATAATCACTATCTCATGGTACGGAGACGACATTTCCTTGGAACGAGGGCTATCGTAACATGGAGAATTGGATAGCGTACATTGAAAATTACATGAAAAATTTTAAATTTAATTTGGTCATGTTTTTAACAACTTACAGAGCAAAAAAAGTTTAATGTTAGGAGTAGAAGCGATCCATACATTTAAAGGTTTCTAGTAAGTAGGTAAACCGCATAATATAAACCGCAGCGGAGCTTTTCAACCTCGCCAAAGACCGAGAGAAATATGCGGAGCTGACTGCCAACCTTCACTAGTTGGAGAGGCACTTAAAGAAGAAGAAGTAAGTAGGTAGCCTTGTTTTTTATTGTCTCGAAAAAGTAGAGAAAAGTAGAGTATTCTCCTTTGGGATAAAGCTGTTTTCGTCTTGGGCGAGCTTGAATCCCTCGCTCCACTCAGGACTCCGTTTAAATTCCCTCGCTTCGCTCAGTAATTAACTCGTAAGACGCTCGGGAGTTAAATCTGAAGTCTCTCATTTGCTCAGGATTCAATATCGCGCCTGTGACCTAAAACATTGCTATATCCCCTTGGTGTATAATCTACTATTACAATAACTACTTTCCTTAGTATCTTAAAACTCAGTAATAAATAAACCATACTATTTATAGTCCCCGTACCAACTCCACTTCTAATCTAATTCATAACTTACTGGAGATTACTCGGAAGCCACAAATTGTTCCCAATTACACCATTTCTAAAGCGAAATTCTCTTTAAAATGAAAACGTATACGTCGGGGACGAGGAAGCTTCTACGGCAGAATGTGGAAGGTATCCCCGAGGAGCGAGTCGACTTTGTTCTGTCGTACTTAAGGCAAATACATGGGGACGTTTTAAAACGGATGTGTTATGTATGTAGGTATAGAGTAAATATATGGTGGTAATTCGAAATAGGACCAAACGGATCCGTTTAAAGTTTAAACCGTTTAAAAAAAGACTCGATTCCTTGCCAAGATGCATTACGCTAACCAGCGTTTCTATTCGTTCCGTTTTTGAACCAATCGCGTCACTGGTAGATCACGTGATACGAAAAGTCACGTGATCTACGAGTGACGCGATTGGTTAAAAAACGAAACGAATAGAAACGCTAGTTAGCGTAATTTATTTATTTATTTATTTACTATTCGAAAACGTGCACTATTATTATACGGAATCTATGCGTAGTACGAAAGACTTTTACTACTTGACGACGTTACGAAAGTTGGAATAATAGAAAGTTTTATTACGAAATACTGTAATTAATCAAGTACTAACCTATTAGAATCGGCGCTCTGTGGACAATCGTTGTTTTTGTGCAAGAGTGCAGCATCTCAAAATGAGTTGCTGTCGTTTAAATTCAGAACACTTCCTACTTGAAGTTTTCTTAATTTTTTTGAGTTGTAGCAGTATTGTATAATTAAAAGCAACGTTGTGTTAATGACTGTGTCCAATTGAAAAAGTTTGTTCTCCTTAAACTCGTTTTTCAAAATAATACTGACTAAAACTTGATGGGAAACGAATAAATAAACTATTGAAACATTTCATTTATTGTAGTGTTTCTTCATACAGCATTAAAACGAGATTGGGGGCCCTTGCGAATAATTTTTAACTCAAGCCACCTCATGACAAAATAGTGCATTACCCACTCGCGTGCCTTGCGCAACTAGAGTTGCGACTTTTCTAAGCGCAAAGTGCCCTGAGCAACACTAGTTGCGAGGTGGAGTTCCAACGGTTTTAAAATTATATTTAGTCGGATCATGATTAGGCCGCTTTTCTGTTGAGTTATTGTGTTAGGCGATGAATGTGGCAACATTAAAAAAATATAAAACCGGAGTCTGTGGAACATTTTAACAAAGTTAAAAAAGTTGTTTCGATGTCCGCGAGAGTTCGACCTTCACGTGGGTTTTTGTTTACTTTTGTAATGAAAACAAGAGTACCGAATCGAGTTACAATCGGCTAGTTAATTATTTAGTTGTGAAGTATAACATGTGTAGTGTTTGTGTTAAGTGTGTTTGTAGTATGCCGTGGTTGGAATTGTCGGTAATTGGACGTCCAAAGCGGCACTCGTTACGTTAGGTATGTAAGGTTATTTTTTAGTTATTGACAATTTGTGAGAGAAATTGCTGCAAATTTGAAAAAACTGGCAAATAGTATTTAAAGAATAATAGTGTCTTTATCTACGTTTAAAAGAATTATAGCAAACGGTTCACAGAAAGCCAAGCAATCGATTTTTTAACAAAATATGACACTGCGCCGCTGGCGCGCGAAAAGTCCTGGGCACTTCTAGAGCACCTTTTTCGAATCGCGGGCACTCAAGTGGTTATGCAGGTTTTCAATCTTTTTTCATGGTTTAAAAAGGCAAACGAGATGCTAAGTGAGATCTGAAACACATAAATTTGTCCATGCTCTAGGCTACAATCTCAAGTCTGCGATCCAAAGACTTTGTCAGAAGACTTAAATTGACATACTCTGGAACGGCACGGGTCAGATCCTTTAAAACTACAAAAAAAGTGAAACAAACGTTCTACAATTTCCAAAACCGGCCACACTGCGCGCTAAAACTACCTTGCTAGGTAGTTGTTTAGCGTGTGTGGCCGGTTGTGAAGAGTCTAGAACGTTCGTTTCTCTTCGCTACTCGCCAGACGGCTCGCTAGTCTCTAGGCGCTAAGCAGGCCGCCTGTCTGTGCGTTTGTAGCCTAATGCTTGCACCTTGTCCAAGTTCAGTTAATTTAATGAAGTATGATTTAATGCTAAGACCTAACTTATATCGTGTTTCTCACTTACATACATATTATATTTTAATAATAGTTATATTGTAAAGTATTCAACTAAATAAACAAACAAAAGAACGTGATAGTATAGTTTGTGAGTCAATAGAAACCACAAACGTCAAAGTTTGACAAAACGATTTTAATTGGCTGTAATGTTCTACAGGGGTTTGGTTTGTTGACATTAAATTTTATAAAACTACGTTAACAAACGGAGTAAATATAGTAGTTATTAAATCCTGTCTCAGCATAAATGTTTATTGTTTCAGTTGTGAAGAATGTTTTTAAAGTTTTCGTTTTATTATTTTGTTACTGCTTATTAATACTAAGTAGTACCTATTTACTTGTATTAAGTATTTGTATTTTCTTATGTTATTTCAGTTATGGCTGTTGACGTAGAGACCTCGTCGTGTTGTCCTCCTAGTCATTATTTTTAGTTTAATGTATTTAACCGTACATTTGCAATGTTTATATTTTTGCTAGTTCTAATAATTAATATTTGTCACTTTATTACCTTGTAATGTAACTTACTTTTAAGTATTATTGTATTTTATGTTTGAAAAAATAACCTTCTGCTGGAGTTTCTTGCGGCGCTTCTTTTCCGCATTGATGGTCTTGTCCGAAGCGCTGGTAGATTCACTCATTATCGACGTGTAAAAGAGCCCTCATGTAGCCAATTCACAGAGTAAATATTTTGATTTTGATATAAATTTGATTTTGCTTTTTATTTGATTTGATTTTTTTACTAGGTAAACTGAAAGAGATCTCTTATGTTACCTTATTAAAAAGCCTTATTGCCCCTTTCGGATACACTTCGACCCTTTAAGATGTTTCGTGCAATTACCCTCTTACACACTCAGCGGTTTCGCCATAAGTGCATCGGCTAAGGTACTTTTAATAGAAATATTCATTGAGTACAAGATGACCGCAGGGGTTCGAACTCGGTACCTTACGATCATGAATCGACCTTGAGCTACTAGGTCAGCAACGCCAACGCTTTTAGTTCACCTTTAATATATGTATGATTTTGGAATGAACAATGACATTGTATTTAAAATTACAATTTAAAAAAGCTTTACAAATTGAACAGTCAACAATACACAAATAAGACTCCCAAAAAACTATTTTTTGAGCCTAAAAGGCAAATTATCCGCTTCGGATTAGCTTTTCCAGCTGAAAAAGCTCAAGTAGCTTAAAGCTCGATAAGCTGTCTCGATGCAAGTTGCAGCCAATGTCAGCTTATTGCGAGTTATCTGCGGACGTGTTTGGAATCTAAAAGCGGTGAGGATATATTTGGGAGGATTGCTAAAGTACTTAGAAGGTATTTTAGAAGTTATTTTTCGGTAACGTATCAAAATGGGGGGTTTCGGATTTATGAGCAAAACCGTACAAAAAATGTCCGTTCCTCATTTCGTAAATATTCAGAGATGGCATATCTCTGAATATTTACGGCCGAAAATGTAAATTCCAGACTAATAGATATTTACTTTTAATTAAATGTTTAAGGAAAGCACAACAAACGTTTTTATAAGATTTATTATATCAGAAGGACAAGCTTTGTACTGTAATAGAAGGAAGAAAGAGAAAGTTGCCAGTAATTAAAACTAAATATAATATAAAACCTTATGTTACCAACAAAAAATAGCAACTTCTGTTAACAATGCTAAACGACCTAGATAAATTTACTAAAAGGACTAGGTACATAATTTAATTTATTGGAAGGACTACTAATTTGGAAACAGCACGAGTGTGCAACTTGCCATTTGGCGTTTTAACTTCAACTACTCTCACCTTCGCATCATTCCCGCTAAAAGTCTTCGTAACTCTACCGAGAGGCCAATGAAGAGGTCGGGTATTAGGATTTTTCAATAAAACCACAGAGCCTTCTTGTAAATTAGGAAAACTCCTTGCCCACTTCGTCCGTTCATTAAGAGCAGACAAGTAATCCTTGGACCAAACCTTCCAAAAATGCTGCTTCACCTGCTCGCAGCATCTCCAGAAATGTAGTCTGTTAGTAGGTATGTCAGTTAAGTCAGGGTGTGGAATTGAAGTTAAAGAGCAGCCTATTAAGAAATGACCTGGCGTCAAATAAGAAAAGTCCGAGTGATCCTGAGTTGTCGCTAACATGAGCGGGCGTGAATTTAATATACTTTCTATCTCAATCATTATGGTGTTAAACTGCTCATAGGTAAAAACTTTGCATGACGAGATCCTTCTCAAATGAAATTTTGCGGATTTAACGCCAGCCTCCCACAAGCCACCATGATTGGGACTGTATTTTGGAATAAAATGAAAACGTATTTCCTTTTGAAGAGCATAATTATGGACTTTATTCTGAAAGTCGTCACTTTATGTAACGCGTATAAATCCTTTAATTGATTATTTGCGCCCTTAAAGGTGGACGCATTATCACAATAAACGTCAGAGGGAACCCCCCGGCGAGAGACGAACCTTCTGAACGCGGCCATAAATGTGTTCGTTGACATGTCAGATACTACCTCCAAATGAATGGCCTTGCAAGCGAAGCAAATGAATAAAGCAACATACCCCTTAGTGATGATACTATTACGTTTTGAAGACTGCTTAATCTCAAATGGTCCGCAGTAGTCCAACCCCACCTTTGCAAAAGCTCGAGCTTTATACTTTTAATTTACAGGAAAACGAAAACGAAGTTATCAAAATCTACAGTCTTCGAGATATTAACAAAAAAAAGCTAGTTTTTGCTATTTGTCGCCCGATGGCTCTTTATTTTCAATACGTAATTAAAGTATTTTTACGGGAAGGAGTAAATCCGACTCGCACTTCACCTTTAGTTACTTCACGTTTTTGTAAATTAATAAATAAAGATAACATATCGAAAAGTTAACTTCAAAGCAGTTTCCTATATTGAATAAGGCTTATATTTGGAATACATAAGTTAACTCAAAGGAAATAAAATATAATAGTTTATGCTAAGGCCCCTACATGATGACTGTCATGGGTCAGCGAGGGGACGGCGTAATGCGTGATAAGGATGTTGCTCGCTCTGTGAAAATGTGTCTCTTACGCTGGCTTATAAAACAAAGAAAGAAAGAAAGAAAATAAATTTATTCAGAGAGAATGCACACAGAACGTCCGCTCAGTGTCATTGGGCCTAAGATTTATAACATGGTACCAAATCATATAAAGTTGTGTCCGCAAGTGATGCAATATTTTCAAACAAACTGAAATCGTTTCTTATCAACTTAGCTTGTTACAATATTGACGAGTTCCTTCAAGGAGATCATTGACCTATGGACAAACAGTAACAACTCATTACACATACCTATGGACAGCTTATTCTTAAATCAAATCAAATCAAATCATTTATTGTGTATTGTTTTTAATTATTGTACAAAATAATTATCAAAACTATATTTTAAATGGCTCCAAGAATGTAGTTATTGTGATGAATCATGTTATACCTAAATTAAAAAATGTAATTACTTATATTAAAATGACTGTATATTAGTTATTATAAATGTGACATGTAAATATTATTGTCTTTACCAATAAATTATCTTATCTTATCTTATCTTAGAGCAAAAGTAACAATGTTTTACAGCACAATTATGTATAAAAAAAAAAACAAAAACAAAACAAAAAAAAACAATTATGATGGATTTAGGCCTTAAAAACGCAGTCGAAAGGCAACCATCTAGCCGCAATACTTAACGCACCAAGTTTATACGCGTTTATTTATTCTTCAAATAAAGTACATAGTGGGAGATCTTAGGTCCCGATTTCTAAGGGAACCTTGCATTTTTGAGACAAAGCAAATCCCTTGGACCAGGTGTTCCTGGGTGTGATCTGAGCTGATTTAGGCCGGGTGCCCAGTGGTACCCCCCCGCAGGTGGGCAGGGGAGGGGGGGGAAAAGTGCATCCGGCGCACCTCACTCTAAATTTAATATCTCCATACATCTAGCAAGTATATCAAGTTTGGTGTCTTTTTCTTATAATTCGAGGACGAGGAATTCATTTCTGGAACAAAAATTTTACCCACCCATACAAAAAAAAAGAGAAATTCAAAAATAAAAAAAAATCTATACATATTTTTTTCCGACAATTTTATTTTTTCTTAAAACTATGGTGATTTGCGTCACAAAAAAAATACTAGTAAATAGCCCAGTTATCTTACTATATAAAAAAAATTACTTGTCATACATTATTTGTCTGAAAACTGTGTTAAAAAAAAATATTTTGTGCCGCGCGGCGGACCACGCCCAAATAGGTACACGCTGTCAGATTTAGTATAAGGGACGCATTCAATTTTAAACTTTGTTCTACATACACAAGTAGGTAATAAAATAAATACGTCTTGTAATTATAAAAGAAAGGGTAAATAAATTAAAAATTACATTATAACTGAATATGGGATTATCCTATTCTACAAGGTGTTACAAAAATACCCGTAAAGCCGAAAGGGGGTTAAATGGTACCTTATAATAAGTCCATTTACAATATTTGAGAACCGTACTATCACCGCATGACTTACCGGCAAAAAAAAGAAAACCATTATTGCTTTCATTGATGTGAAAACCCTATTTCAGTAAAATTAAAGAGTAAACTACGCAGATTGTTTATGTACATTTTTACCTAATTCGTGAAACGATTAAGAGACATACTAACAAAATGTACAGAATTCGGTTAGATAGATATTACAAGTCGAGTTTTGGAAGATTTTAAAAGACCTAAACTACTTACGAAGAAACCTAAACTAGCACTTACTTTTTCGTAAAGAACGTCAAAATTACAGGAACGGCTCAAAGTGAGCTCTGCCTTGTTCAATGCACAACCTCGCTCGTCGGGATATGGTTTTAAACCCATTTAAGTTGAAAAATTATTAAATTAGTAGGTAGGCCTCTCTGTTAAAATAATCTATGCTAACTCCGGTTCCCTGACATGACAGCTTACTAGGGTTGACAATATTTTAGGCTTTGATAATTTATTAGATTTTTTACGGGGTATTTTGTAACACGTTGTATAGGTAAAACTTTTACTTTACAAGCAATCAGAATGGGTCAGTCAATGGACAAATTGGAAACGATAAGTTACTGGGTATTATTATGTTGTTAGAAACCAAGGCCTTTATTGTAAAAAAAACCGGTCGTGTGCTAATCGGACTCGCGCACCGAGGGTTTCGTACTGCCGCACATTACGTATTATTATATTCCAATTTCGAATCGAATCCACGCGACCCAACTCACAATTGACTATATTTTAGTATTGGTGGTTTTTCTTCAGGCTTTGTCATATAATCATACCCAATTTGGCGCTTGTATATGTTTTACTGTTCTTACACAACAGCAAAAATTTAAAAAAACCTTGAAATGGAACGTGTCGTGTATGAGTGGGTACCTCTTTATTATTTTACTCTTTTTTTTTTGTTCTAAATCTTCCTTAATACATACATAGTATTATGGTCCCGTTGGTCTCTATTCGGAAAAGTAATCCTTAAAAGGCAAAATCTTCATTTAGGGATTTAAATAATAAAACATACCTACGAGGTCCGGTCCGAATTTTTTTAGTTAAACAAAAATTAAAGAAATATAATAAAACTTTATTTACAACTTTTCAAAGTATTGCCCTGCTACATCTATGCACTTATGCATTCGACTAGACCAACTTTCAAAACAGGAAACAAATCGTTCTTGCGGAAGGTCAAAAAAGTCCCCTGAATTCGTCCACTGCTTCATCCGCCGTCGAAAATTTTCGTCCACGTAATGATTTTTTAACCGTGGGGACTAAAAAAAATAACATGGAGCCAGGTCAGGGCTATAGGGAGGGCGTGGTAGCAGTTGCACTCCCGATTTGTTCAAAAAATCCATGGTACTGGCAATCGACACGGCCAAGCCAATGGTAACCGTTTTCCGATCTTCTAGTGGAATTACGGCTACAGGCCCACTTCTTCGAAAAATAACAGCAACCATTTTTTTGTTGACGCTTCGGCCGCGAACTACTTTAGTGGGTAAATCATCTTCTTCAAAGACCCATACTGTCGATTGTTGTTTTGTAAATGGGTCTTAGCTGTATATCCAAGATTCGTCAGATGTCACAATGTAGGTCACTTGTTGTGATATGCCTCCTTCGAATTTATTTAGCATAAATTTGCACCAATCGACACGTTTATCTTTTTGCTCCGGTGTGAATGTGGTATCTATCGAGACGAAACCTTCCGAACTTTAAGGTGATCATGCAAAATGGTTGAAACTGGCTGGGATCCAACCTTCAGTTCGATCTGAATCTCTCGCTTGGTAATATTTCGAGATTCCTTGATTAGCCACTTCATCCTGATGACGTTTTCTGGAGTGACTGCCGTTAGCGGTCGCCCCGGTCTAGGATAATCTTTGACGTCGCTCCGCCCATGCTTAAATTCACGGAACCAGTAACTGACAGTGGCAAGAGATGGAGATAATGCCCTAAAAGCACTAGGTTAACTTTTCATGAGAATCCTTGTAAGTTAGCCCTCGTTTATAATCGTAATATATCATAGCACGAAATTCTTCCCGCGATACCTCCATCGTTGCGAATAAAAAGTAACAGACATATTTTTCTTCTAATTTGTAAAAAAATAACTGTATGTTACTGGTCAGTGACATTACACAAAAGACTTTGTAATGAAATTTGCCTTTAAGCTGCAATAAAATGAAATCAATAGGATTAATAATACGCCGTTGACTAACTTTTTTTGGACCGGCCCTCGTACGTTAGTAGGTAACCGGGAAACAATTCCAGCGGTTGACCTTTTTTGCATAATTTCTCTTAATTTTGTTCATTTTGGAAACAGCTGCTCCAATGTTAATCATTGCTTACCACTTTACGCATCAAATACAGCAATAAAACGATGTAGGTATACTTATTCCGGAAAAGTACTTGGTTCGATTCCCTTTCCAATACCAAGGCGAAACCTTTAATTGCAGTAAGTATTACGTCCTATCCAAAATCAAGGCTTTGGTTCCTTAAAACATTATCTTACTTTTAGTTTCCGAACTCCTCGTACTGTGACATTTCAATTTATCACCCTGTATATTTATGCAATATGGCCGAGAGGAGGCTGCCTACGAAAAGTTGTCTCAACATGGTGTGGCTGACCGTACCGTGGGCCGCCTCGCGATACATTTTTTTTTAACACAATTATTAAAAAAATGTACCTACGTCAAGTTTATTTTTTTATATAGTACGATATTTTTTTCTTAGGAGAATCACCATAATTTTAAGCAAGGAGAGGCTTTTGAAAAAAAAGTAAAGTTTTTTTTTTGTGTGGGATAGTAAAATTTTAGTTTCAGAAATGAATTCCTCGTCCTCGAATTATAAGAAAAAGACACCCAACTTGACATAGGTGCTAGGTGTATGCAGATATGAAGCTTAGAGTGAGGTGCACCGGATGCACTCCCCCCCCCTCCCCTGACCACCTGCGGGGGGGTACCACTGGGCACCCGGTCTAAATCAGCTCAGATCACCCCCAGGAACACATGGTCGAAGGGATTTGCTTTGTCTCAAAAATGCAAGGTTCCCTTAGAAATCGGGACCTAAGATCTTTAATACAGTAATCCCATATTCAGTTATATTGTAATTTTAAATTTATTTACCCTTTCTTTTATAATTACAGGACGTATTTATTTTATTACCTACTTGTGTATGTAGAATAAATAAAGTTTAAAATTGAATGCGTCCCTTATACTAAATCTGACAGCGTGTACCTATTTGGGCGTGGTCCGCCGCGCGGCACAAAATATTTTTTTTAACACAGTTTTCAGACAAATAATGTATGACAAGTATTTTTTTTTATATAGTTAGATAACTGGGCTATTTACTAGTATTTTTTTTGTGACGCAAATCACCATAGTTTTAAGAAAAAATTATATTTTCGGAAAAAAATATGTAAAGATTTTTTTTTATTTTTGAATTTCTCTTTTTTTTTGTATGGGTGGGTAAAATTTTTGTTCCAGAAATGAATTCCTCGTCCTCGAATTATAAGAAAAAGACACCAAACTTGATATACTTGCTAGATGTATGGAGATATTAAATTTAGAGTGAGGTGCGCCGGATGCACTTTTCCCCCCCCTCCCCTGCCCACCTGCGGGGGGGTACCACTAGGCACCCGGCCTAAATCAGCTCAAATCACCCCCAGGAACACCTGGTCCAAGGGATTTGCTTTGTCTCAAAAATGCAAGGTGCAGGACCTAAGATCTCCCACTAACAGTCAGTTAATAAAGTTTAATAAACCCACAGTTTAAACAGACACATTTATTACAAACATGCATTTGTACCGATAAGATAAACATGATATCTTTCTCTCTACATACATACATACATAAGCTCACGCCTTTATTCCCAGAGTGGGGTAGGCAGAGCTACAGAATTACTACGAGTAACAACTCTAAAAACTTGTTAATAATTCTGTAACCACATTTTCTCTACACATACATACACATACATAAACTCACGCCTTTATTCCCGGAGTGGGGTAGGCAGAGCTACAGAATTACCAACAAGTATAAAAACTTGTTGATAATTCTGTAACCACATCTAAGATGTTTACCAGTGTATTAGTGACAGGTTGCAAGCCCATCGCCTAACAGTACTATACGCCTTTACTCCCTTAGCCGTCTCTTACGACATCCACGGGAAGACATGGAGTGGCACTATTCTAACCCGGCAACCACGCGGGTATTTTCTCTCTCTTACCAAAAATCACTTTAAGCGTACAAACGCGCGATCCTTATTTGAAATTTCTTCAAACATCTATCGCTCTTGACATTGGCTTTTATAGTTTCGGATACTACGATGGCATGAGCTTTTATTTGGTACATTAAGCTTAACCGTTTAAGACGCAAGCGCATTTAACATTCCATTGCTACTAGAATAAGCAAATGCAATTTTGAATACAATTTAAATGTATGAAACACAATGCAATATTCTTTCTTGCATATTGCAATATGTTATTGTTATTACTATCAAAATGGAACTGGGCCGGCCACATAGCGAGATATACTGACCGGAGATGGACTCTCAAAAGTACTAAATGGATTGGTCGGAACGGCAAACGGACGGTGGGATAAGACCACAAAAACGATGGACGGACGATTTGAAAACGGTGGCGGGAAGAAACTGGATGAAGACAGCGGAAGATAGGAAAAAATGGAAGAAATTGGAGGAGGTCTATACCCTTAAAAGGGATTCCTATAAAACTGAAGAAATTAAATAAGAAATATCAATTGCAATAATTACTTACCATTAAGTCACGTTACTCACTAGCTATTGAGAAATACTTGTAATGGTTTATGGGAAATAATAAAGGCTTTATTATTATTATTATTATGATTATACTGTTATTACTATAATAGTGTTTCAATATGCTAAGTACCCGTAAAACGGGGTGAGTAGGGATTTAGGGGTGAGTAAGGACCTTAAAATAACTCATAACTTGTTACAAATAAGAACAAGACAAGTATTAAATGGACTTGGAAATAATTTCAGTCTTATAATTAGTAACATAAGCTTCATTTTAGGTTGTGTCCCTACTTACCCCTTAATCCCTACTCACCCCATTTTAGGGTACCGTCAAACTTCTTAACCATACTAATATTTTAAATGAGAAAGTTAGTGTACGTGTTAGTTTGTTACCTTTCCGCGCTGCAATAGCTGGACGAACGGAATAAACACACGAACACACAAACTTTCACGTTTATAATAAAATATATCAGTAAGATTAAATTATGAACTCTTGAACGAGAGATTGACATTAAATAGATGGTTTTTAGGGTTCCGTAGTCAAACTAGGAACCCTTATAGTTTCGCCATGTCCGTCCGTCCGTCCGTCCGTCCGTCCGTCCCCAGTCTAGCTCAGAGACTCATAGTACTAGAAAGCTGTAATTTGGCATGAATATACATATTAGTCACGCCAACAAAGTGGTAAAATAAAATTTTGAAAAATATTTTTTTTTAATGCACCTCCCCTACACGTAACGTGGGGATGCCTTTTTTTTTTCTTGCCTACCCCATAGTGTGGGGTGTCGTTGGATAGGTCTTTTAAAAATATTGCGGGTTTATGAAAACAATTTTTCGATTAAGGGATCCGTTTATGAAATATTAAGCTTTAAAGCGCTATTTTTTGTTAGAGTCAAGTGTCCCCCCCCCCCTACAGCCAAAACTACAAATACTAAAAATCTGAAAAATATCTTCAACGAAAGCGCATATAACGAATTTTAAAGGAAAACTATCACGGCTAAGTAGACATGATTAGTTCCTGAGATACAGGCGACTAAAGTGTTTATACCTATCAAAATCGCCTATGATAACTTTGATAGAAATATTTGTTAATATGTGTTTGGCGTGCAGGACGCGCGGGGGGAGTCAAACTGTCCAAGCAACAAATCGAGCGACAGCCGCGCTCATAAGCGCGAGCGCCTAGGTGCTGTTTGGACGTGCCCCTGAATGCTACCTACAAGTTTGCGATTTGCGATCTGAAAGTTTACAAATTTTCGATTAGATTATTGATTTGAGTTGAGTACCTATCGTTTGGAAAACTTAAAATTCTATTTACTGGACCTTGTTTTTTTTTTCAATTTCTATTAATTACTGTATAAAAGATTTAACTTTTATTGTAATTTAAAGTCGGTTTGAAGCAGTTAAGATACCTAACTACCTACATAGGTATACTGATCTCACACTTAAAAGCTTGGCTCTTGTTTGAGATATTATAATTATACGAATTTATAAGAAAAAGAATCATTACTAAGTAGACTTAATTAGTTCCTGAGATATAGGCGACTAACGGGTTTATACCTACTAAAAATCATCTAAGACAGCGCCAAATAACTTTAAATAGAAAATTGGTTCATACATGTTGATTTTTGAGATAGTTTTTTGTGTTTGTCGTTACGGCTTCGGAACCCTATACTGAGCATGGTCCGACATGCTCTTGCCCGGTTTTCTTTTTTAAGACTGCGCCGAAGGTACGCCGGATGTACTGTTATTGTGTTTTCTAATAAACTAAAGTATTTTCTTGAAATTGAACGGTAGTTTCTTGTTCTACAAATGAAAACACAACTTATAGGGTATTTCACACAGTTTAATAACAATTCACCTTCGCTTTATCAACTTAACGGAAAAAAGTGGCTACCTTTTCCCGTTAAGCTGGCTACGCAAAGGATAATTGTTATTAAAGTTTGTTACGTATCCCATGAATTGCGTTTTTACTTGCGCCACAAAAACGTATCGTCTGGTTGCAAGGAAATTCTTTAGTTAATTAGATAACACAACAATAGCAATGAGGGCGCCACTGGACGCTCGACGTTTGCTCGGTGCAGTCTTAAATATTTAGAGAAAGAAAATTTACGTCAAATGCTGTTAATGTAGGTTTTTAAGAGATATGTCAGTAGAGGTGTCTATTATATTTCGGGTGATTCTATCTGTTAAAATTACTGTTATAATTTCAAATGCAATGTACCTATATTGTTTCTGAGAATTCTGAGACGTCCCCTTCAATCTTTTCCTTTCCAAGAACTTGATAACTTCCACTTTACAATACGACTAAGAGCCGTATTAATAAACTAATCCCAACTCTAATACTCATCTCGAGATGTATCAAAAATGACAGTGTTCTATGGTTTGACGTTTACTTTGACGTATCTTGTGACGGGCCTCTCAGCGAAGATGAGTTTAATACGCCCTAAGAACATAATTATCAGTTAAATTTCAGTCTCGTTTTCAATCAAAACACTTTCTAACAAGAGCTCCCGACCAATTAAAACGGCCTACAAAAACGACCAGCCCCGGGCGTCCATACATTATCATACATCACAACTCGGAGATTAGCATTTAGAGAGAGTAAGTTGTATTGTCAGACTTACTTGAACAATTAGGAAGTACATGTAAATTTTGAGAAAATTGGGGTATATAATAAAAAAAAGTCAAGTGTAAGTGGTTCTCGCGCACCGAGGGTTCTGTATCACCGCGCAGTGATTATTATTATGTATGTATGTGTGTAATATGTAAACTGTTTGCATGTTATTTGATATTATATTGAATGTAATATTTATTGCTTTATATAATACTAGATTAAGTAGTACCATTGTAATATGTTTAAAAAATGACTGACTGCTGAGTTTCTTGCGGCGTTTCTTCTCAGCAGTGTCTCCTCTTGGGAAGCGCTGGTAGATTCTTGACGTGTGACGGGCCTACATCACTACATAGTATAAAACAAAGTCGCTTTCCGCTGTCTGTCCCTATGTATGCTTAGATCTTTGAAACTACGCAACGGATTTTGATGCGGTTTTTTTTAATAGATAGAATGATTCAAGAGGAAGGTTTATATGTGTAATAAATTCTTTTTTTATGTACGGGTGTTACAGAAAACTCATATAAACCGAAGCGAAGCGAGGGCGGATCGCTAGTACTGAATAAATGTCTTTTATCTTTATTTTTATCTTTATGGCACAAAATTGTGAAAACTACATTTTAGCCTAATTGTGCAGAATGTGGTTACAGAATAATCAACAAATTTTAACCCACTCTGGGAATAAAGGCGTGAGCTTATGTATGTAATAAAAAAAACTCGCCATTTTTGAGAAAAACACTATATTTGCCTTGGCAGGAACGTCACGGAAGTAAGCAATTGCGGGTTCCGTATTTTTAAACGGACCCACAAGCTCGTCCGCAATTGCCTACTTCCGTGCCTAGGCAGTAATGTTCTATTGTTGATTCTTGAAGGTAGCTCGTTCCGTCTCTATAACCGTATGATGGTAAACACCGTTACTTTATAATCTATCCAATCTTTATTTAACGTTTTTTTCGTAAAAGCAGTAAAAGTAAGTAATGATTTTGTTAATGACACACCCTAATTGCATTGCTGTTGGTTAATTTGTGTAATAGCAGGGTGTGGTCACCTGTCCTCGATGAATTAGCGTTTTATTTCGCCGTGGGATAGTTGGCTGGAAGAGGTTTTGTTTAGCCTAAAATCGATTAAAAAAATCATGATTATACTTTTTTCTAATTTTTGTTTTGGCGTCATCAAGGCGAATGTACACACGACTGCCATAAAGTTGAAGTTTCGATTGTTGTTGTCCGTTCTACATCATACTTATTATAAGTCATAATGTTACATGTCAATTATTATTGCGGGCCATATTTGTTGGAACACATGAAATTCATGGTCATACCAATTTATGTCCTAATAATTAAACTTCATAATGTCAAAGGTAAGGTAGTACTTGTAATAAATGTTATAAGGTCAAAACTTGTTCGTCATAAAAGTACAACACACCACTTATAATAGAGATGTATGATGTGACGGGTTCAACGGAGCTCCGCTTCGCGGGGCTCCTATGTCTGGGTAGTTAGGGCTTTTGTCCTTGACTCAATACTAACGTAACCTAATCTATTGATTTAAATGTATCGACTATAGCGGGGGATTTTTAGTAGCATATAGGTACAAAAGTCTTACTTTAATCGAAATAATTACACTTATGGCAGTTAAAGGGATCACATTTTACATCCATGTTCCGTGGTGACCTTCATTCTTAGCGTGTTGAAGTAAAAACATGTCCATTTATTAGTTTACGAAAGTGTTGAGCTGGCCATTGCGCGTCCATTACGACTTTTCGAAATATTTTTACTTAGTAGGTATATTATCCCTGTTAAATTTACTAAAAAATACGCGCCTATTTGTAACGTTTTAAAAATATTCAATGTCAGCGTGAAGTTAAAATAATGGAAGTAAGTTTACTCGTCAATGTATTTAGAGGTATGTAAAAAAATAACAACTGATTTTAACATAATATAAGGACTTAAACATATTTTTTGTTTTAAACGTATAAGTCCACAGGGCCAGTCGCGTTTTAGTTTTTATCGTTTGATTAAGTATAGTGATGCCAATTGAAAAACGCTAGCTTCTTGACTTTGAATCCTTAAGGACTTTTTACTATGACGATAGAGCACTATCAAAACGCATCTTCCTGTGAAAAATAATCGTCGTAGAATACAACGGCGATGAACTGTATAATTTAGGACCGCCACTGATTTGACGATAAAAAGAAAATCTAAATTCTGCTGTAGCCCTAGTACCAACAAAACATTTTATAAAATAATAGCGACCCGCCCTAGCCTTTCTCGATAAATGGGCCATCTAACACTGAAAGAATGTTTCAAATCGGAACAGTAGTTCCTGAGATTTGCACGTTTAAGAAATAAAACAAACTCTTCAGGTTTATAATATAAGTATACAGGGTGGAAAGGGACGAGGGCCGTTCCCGAAAATATAGTATCACATAAGTGATGTACATTCGATGTGCAATGGTTAGAAACAATTATTATAAAGAAAACAAAAAAGTTAAAATGAGTCATGTTTAATATTGGTGACAACCCTATTTACCTAACTATTTATCTAAATATGCCAACATTTGTAAGGCTAACGAGAAAAGGATACCTGTTATCTTAGGGATCTACACCCGATGTTCCAATATTCCACCACGTCTAATAATACAGGCAGCAGCTCGTGCCCGAGTATTGCGATGCACCTTCGATAATGTATTTTCTTCACGATCTTTTCGACGCAGTTGTTCGAAGGCAGCAATTAGTCTTTCTTTCATTTCCTCGGCAGTTTCACCTTCAGTCCTGTACACTTTGTCTTTAATCGTGCCCCACAGAAAAAAGTCCAGTGCCGTGAGGTCCGGGCTCCTTGGGGGCCAACAGTGTGGCCCAAATCGCCCTATCCATCTGTCCCCAAACTCAGTGTTTAATTTCTCACGCACTTCTATCACGGAATGAGCTGGTGCTCCGTCTTGTTGGTACCAACAAGTTATCGAGGTAAGCGTCAACCGTGGAGTTGAGGGCCATGTGTCCAACTCTGTTAAGTGTTGCAGGTAAGAACACAGGCCCTATAATTGTTTCCCCGTGAATTGCAGCCCACACGTTAACTGACCAACGATATTAGTGACTCGAATAAAGGTACGCGAATGGGTTTTCTTCGGCGTACACGTGTTTATTTCGCCTATTCCACATACCATTGCCTGTAAATACACTTTCATCCGTCCAAATAATGCGTCTAATGAAGTCACGGTCTCCAGCTATTTTGTCTAACAACCACCGGCAGTATGTTTCCCGGATGGGGCAGTCTCGGGGCAATAACGCTTGAACCCTCTGTATGTGATAAGGACTACGACGGGCGCGTTTTAGTATTTTCAATACTGTCGTATGAGTTAATCCGAAGTGCTGACCCGCCCGCCTGGAACTTGCTTTTGAATTGCAGTCGAAATAACGCAGTACTCTTTCTTCGAGCCCCGCAGCAAGTCGTACGACACCTCCTCCGCGTTGGTCGTCTTGAGATGTTCGGGGGACTATGGGACGATTGCTAGCAACGCGGTCAAAGGCACGCAAAATCATTCGACGGTCTGATGGATACGGTGGAAGATATCGCTTTATCGCTGTCTGTATTGACGCAAAGTCTCAGAGGTATTGTAGTTGCACTCTGCGTATAACAATAACAAATTGAGATAATCTCTAGCCTCAAATAATGGCATTGAAGCAGCATTAGTTTAAGAGTGTGACATAATTGTGACGTGCTTATTGTCATTGTAATAATTGTTTATGAAACAAATAGGTTGCAAAACAAAAATATTGTCAATGCACCAGATGCACCTGCTAAATGTCATCCATCAATTACATCTCAAAGTTATTGTTTACTAGTTAGGTCAAGGGTAGGATCATTGACCTAATCAGCTGTTAGGGTTGAAAAAACACGTTTTTTGTATTAATTTTTAACGAGCTGTAACTTGAAAACGGCTAAAAATATTAGCATAGTTTCTTGGAGAAAAATATACTACTAAAGATGCATAATCTCGAATTTACCGGAAGGGCCGTCGTCCCTTTCCACCCTGTAGATTACGTAAGCTTTTACTGTATAACAACCTTAATAACAACTAAGTATTTTTTCCCTAGTATTTCGTAATCCCTGCGCAAAGAACAGCCATATTTAATTTAAAGTTGTTCGCCTGGTAAAGCGGATCCGCTCGTGCAAATCGTCCTCTATTAAAAGGTATTCAAATCCCTCAGTAATGCTATTTGTAGGGGACGCTGTTCAACAGACTGAAATATCTCACTAGTTTCAGTAATCAGGATTAGATTTGAATTTTACAAAAAAGATGGTCCCAATCAAACAGACCGATTTGGACTTGGATTTTTTTGGAAGAAAAATAATTTAATTAGCATGATTCAAAGCCAGATTTAATCAAAATCGGTTCAGCCAGAGCAGAGATATCAGGTTAGAAAAAGGATTGACGAATTTGTTTTACTTTGGTGTAACGATCTGTTAATAATATGAATACGATATGGCAGCAAAGATTAATGATTCTTCAATATAATAAAAAGTCTTGAAGCAAGCAGAAAAGTAAAAATGCGGGGTAATTTTTTTTTATACGAAAAATTCTAACTTCAGTAGGTAGATACTTATTAATACATACGTTACATACATTAACTCACGCCTTTATTCCCAGAGTGGGGTAGGCAGAGCTACAGATTTACCAACAACTCTAAAAATTTGTTGAGAAATCTGTACTTAACAACATTTTGTACACTTAGGCTAAGATGTTTACCGGTGTATTAGTGACAGGTTGCAAGCCCATCGCCTAACAGTACTACAAGCCTTTAATCCCTTAGTCACCTCTTACGACATCCACGGGAAGGCATGGAGTGGCACTACGCTTAATCCATTTTAATAAAATTAATACGAATTAATTTGTATTTTGACGACGCGCTGGCCTATTTAGTTGGTAGTGACCCTGCCTACGAAGCTAGCGGTCCTGGGTTCAAATCCCGGTAAGGGCAGATATTAGTGTGATGAGCGCGAATATTTGTCCCTGAGTCATGGATGTTTTCTATATATGTAAGTATTTATTTCTCTATATATTATGTAAGTATTTATATCCTTGTCTAGTACAACTACAAGCCTAGAGCTTAGTTTGGGACTAGGTCAATTGGTGTGACATTGTCAATCAAAATTATAAAATTGTGTTTTTTTTTGGCTTATATTAAAGTTGATAATTATGTAAGTGTAGTCTACTAATACATGCAATAAGAAACCTTACTAACTATTCTATGGGGAAACCTGAAATGAATAATTTTGAATTTTGAATTTTAATTTCAATTAGAATGGTCCCCTGATATCTATTTATTTATTTATTTAATACCTTACATACATACATACATTAAATCACGCCTGTTTCCCAGAGGGGTAGGCAGAGACCACTTCTTTCCACTTGCTACGATCTTGACAAATTTCTTTCGCTTCTTCCACATTCATACATCGAGTCATGCACGCACGTCGGTTTCGGGTACTTAAGATTCGGCCCTTTTCCAGTATTTCACCGATTTGACTCGAAAAAGTACGCCTAGGGCGGCCCCTTCCGACCCGTCCACTCACTGTCGATTTAATACCTTCTTTAGAATAATTCGTTATCAAAACACCATTATTTCAAAAGAGTCTAGCCTTCTACATTCAATCAAGTATTTCCTAAGTTCTACGCATATTTCTTCAAAGCCTACTGAAGCCGCCAAGACAAAATGAGAACCTTTGCCTGAAAGAAACATGAAATAAAAGGCATTTCTTTGAAATTTTCATCTGACTCGTGAGGCACAGGTTACGTTTTAAAAACAGTATGACATGTGAGGTATCACTTTAAAAATAGAGTGCAACACAAAAGAGTAGAAATTAAATAAAATGGAACTAAACAAAAACCATACTAAATTATTGCCATGTTTAAGCGTTTTACATCAAAAATGTGACAGTTACGTAGAAAGTGGCGCCCTCATTTAATTTCTACTTTTTTCTGTCGCACTGTATTTAGTTTTGTGTCAATGTAAGTATTTATGGGATTAGATTCGAATGAGAAATAATTCATTATGCAGAATCGAAATGAAATTAGTAGAATATGAAAAAGGAATATAATTAAAGAACTAAAATAAATCTAAATGGAATAAAAATCTAATCAGATACTATCGACAAAGAATATCATAATCATCAACAACATTAAGCCATTAAGTCGTAATAGACAATTCAAGCAGCATTTTACTTTTAAAAAGTTAATTAGCCAGCAGTATTAAAAAAACGCATATTTTTGACATTCATTGTAACTGGCATTGTATCATAAATCATAATTAGACAATATAAAGTTCAAAATACATAATGTTTATGATATCTACTTAATGGTTTTATCGCCATCAAACGTAACAGTTTGGCGGGAAAATAGATGTTTAAGTACCAAGTAAGTTGTACCTTAAATAAATAAATAAATTTAAAAAAAACCGTGTAATGTTTCCCGGGATTTTTAAAAGGCCGAAGAGAACCCATTAGCTTAGTTTAGGCTCGTTCTATAACAACCCTGAAAAGTTCATCGTTTCAGAAAAAAACCATTAGATATTATGACCATTAGTATTATTACTTACACATTGTTTTTTTTTTTACTTTACATATTCTGATACATACGTACCCATTATTACTCGAATGAGACGTTCAATAAGTTGATATTATCATGCAAGGGCCCATATATGGCTGCGCTTATCACGTGACACTGTCACCTTCTGACACGTAAATAAGTACGAGAGTGACGGATGCATTATCAACACTTGACACGCGATATAGACGCAGCAATAACAGGCCCGCAGGTCTTCATTACTATTAAACGCCTTACTGAAAAGATCTGTTCCGTGTGTCAAGAGAACTTAAGGATCGGAAGTCAGGGCACGTGCGCGAAAACAAGCTTTGTACTGAATCAGTGTCGTAATACAAAAAAGAACATGTTGTATTATTCAACAAATTTGACCCGCGTCTTGTTTTTATGGATATTTCTTTGGCGCATTTCCATTGAAATAAAACTGAGCCGAGATTCTACGCCGTGAAAACCATATCGTCTTTGAATTGCTATCGTATTGTCAATGTTTTGATAGCTCTTAATTACTTGACAGTAATGGCGGCTGCGATAAAAACAATACCATCAAGTCAAAGTCGATATGGTGTTTAGTAGGGAATGCCAATAACCGGTTATAACCAGTTTTAACCGGTTTTAACCGGTTATTTTAAAACAAAACCGGTTAATAACCGGTTAAATGGCATTCCCTACTTTTTAGCGTCTAGAATAAAGGCAGCTGTTAGGTATTAGGTTCACCGAATAAATTTCGAGTGAGTATGTTTTAACAAATAAAACCGTATTCTTCTTTTTAGAGTTGTAGGTAATGCCTTGTCTAATCCTCTCTGGGAACGAAGGCGTGAGTTTATGTATGTACATTCACTAGCAAATAAAACGGGGCCGATTTGTACTAAAAATCTTTATAAAATAAGCCGTTATTTTGCTCGCCAGTCGCTGTCTAGTTAGTCCCAATTGAATTTATAAACTACTCGAAGTAGGTACTATCCATATCTACTGTATAATTTGAAGCGGTCACATATCCTAGGTCTCGATAGGAACCGCCGCAATGAGATCCCTAGAGAATGTAGAATACATCGATATGTATCGCAAATTGGAATGCTACGTTCACTGAACCTGAACATGAATAAAAACTAACAAAATGAAATGCAATCCAATTTGAATCTTGATAACGGTAACGAAAGTTTAAAGTAACACTGCATATATTTTGGAAAAAGGACCCTTTACTGTTAGCCTGTTTTAAGTTGAATAGTCTAGGGAAAACTGTCGTGATGGATTCGGATGGTCGAAATAGTTAACACTGAAATGAAATTAAAAAATCAGTGGTTTTTTTAAACTGTAAAAAAATGTAATTTTTTTAATGCGTTTGTACTTAATGTACAGTCACTATTTAATATTACAAAATAAAATCACAGTATTTAAAGTAGGGTAAGGTCACCAGTTGTCAGCCAGAGACCTGTAGTCAGCCTCTGCCTATACTTTGCAGTAGCGAAGCGTCCATACAACCCGATTCCCAGCGGCTTCCCTAAAAAATCCTATGCATTGAGTAGGTACCACTAGGTATACAAACAACAAAACGTAAAACCGAAAGTAACCCGGTGTACTATAGCTTTACCTTGCTTCATAATACGATGTATGAACAAAACGCACTAACGCCGCAAATTTATTTATTTACCAAGCCGAACTCTATCACTCGCTCGCACCCATTTACTAACCTATATTACTAGAAAGAAACAAGAACAATATTTTCGTATACACGCACACACGCTCAGTTACATTTACCTACGCGCGCTCGAACTTACACCCACAATTTTATTAAAACCGCCATACATGCCGGTGACTCAGCTCCGGACTTGCACTAACACATTTAAACATTTTCCTAGCGCTTCCAACTCGCACACAGACACAGCGGCACGTGAGACGTAATGAAAATTAGAGCGAGAAACCTCGCCACGGTCCGAGGTGACAAACCGGCTTATTTTATAGAATTTTAAGCTTTAAGTGCATGAATTATCTTTCTTTTCCCAAAGACGCTGTCGCCGTCACAAACGACCTTCGACCTTTAGTAATAATAATTTGCCAGTTTGGCGCCATTACTTTCGCTTCGTGGCGCGCAAAGATGCACGGTGTTTCCATTAAAGTTTTTTTTGTTATTTATTATAATTGCCTAGTGTTTTGTTTTATGAAACTCAGTGAAATTTAGCTCGCTAAGCGTTCTGTGATTGTTGTTTATTGTTATTATAGTGTTTGGCAACTAGGTATCTGGCGTTTCTTGGCGACGACGGAGGTTTGTTTCAATTCCGCTTTTAATACGTTAGGTACCCTTAGGTTTTGCTTAAATCTATTTATTCAGGTTATATTCGTGGTTTGGTTTTTAAATATTGTCGTCTGTCTGTACTCAAAGTACAAATGGCTGCATTGGTTCAAATTGAGTGTTGTCTTACAAATTAGGTACTTACTTACTTAATGAACTAACATGTTTTTCAAAGTTATCCTTTGAAAATAAAAAACATGTCATTAAGTTCGGACGCGCTCACCCAGATATAAAAATTGATTATAAGCGTAGAGTAGAGATACACCTTTTTTTGCTCCGGCTCGCCTATTTATTTACGTGACGCTTCGCCACTGGAAACGATAGGTACTTAGCGTAATGCATCTTGTCTGGGCAATGTACTATCGTAACGTTGACAAAACGAAAACATGACAGAGTCAACATGTTGTTACCGATTAAAATAGAAGTCCTGATTTATCTACCTGGGGGGTTATTATGTAGCTATGCAGTTCATTTTACGGTGAGCGTAAAGGACAGAGCTATAGCAGTTATATAGCTCTGTCCTTTTCTCTCAGCGTAAACAGAACTGCATAGCTATGTCATAATAACCCCCCTGGGCTCTGAAATTGTAAATTTTAAATAAAACTTTTAGAGCCTCCTCCATTTTAGCATCGATCGAACGACCGCCATAAACCCAACAAATGCACCTTATGCGGAGTACATAAAATGCAAAATTGCACACAAACGAGACCCTAGTCCAGCGAAGTTGTAAATATTTGCCCAGCACTATGAATAATTGATGTGATTGAAGTTCACGCTATTATTGAAGATAGGAGGATAACTATTAAAAAAAACATAACTTAAATAAGTGAATTTTACTTTTTTTTGTGCATGCTGTCAACGTCTATAATTAATAAGAGGCTTAGCTGTAAGTGTGTATGTCTATCATCACTACATAGTATAAAACAGTCGCTTTCCGCTGTCTGTCTGTCCCTATGTATGCTTAGATCTTTAAAACTACGCAACGGATTTTGATGCGGCTTTATTTTATAGATAGAGTGATTCAAGAGGATTTTTTTATGTATAAATTCTGTTTTACGTACGGGTGTTACAGACAACTCACATAAACCGAAGCGAAGCAAGGGCGGGTCGCTGGTTATTTAAGTAACAGCGTACTTATGGTTATTAAATCGATGTAAGATTAAAAAAAAACGCGAAAGAGATTTGTAAGAATCAATCCTGCTGAGGGACTATTCCTTAACGCACCTGCAATCGCAATTGTTTTCATTATGAAAATCGAAGGCTTGTCTGCATACAAATGAAAACAATTGTTCCGATTTGAAGCCAATTGAGATTGCAAGTGCGTTAGGCAATAGCGACGCAGGTCCCGGTCCCTTACTGGATAAATAAATTATTAATTATTATTAATCCGGATCCTGGTTGAAAAAAGACAGTTAAACTTTTCACAGAGCTTTCTATTGCCGTTATATAGACAGAAAATAAAGATTAATAAAGATTAATACAAATTAACCAGAAAGAAGTAAACACGGAACGACGGAACCCTTCTTGCGCGAGTGACTTACACTTAGCCGGTTTAGACAGTGTTGCCACCACTAAAAAAACACAACTCGAATGGCGAGAGTTGCCATAATAAAACGAAACCGTTACCAGTTCTTTTGCAGTATTACGGTAGTTTTGTACACTTGTGCTCGACCTTAAGGCTTCAACACACCGAAAGCAGGAACAGAGCTGGTGGAACGCAGGCCAATGCGTGTTGACCATAATATTATTTTTGTTACTTTTTGTGCGAAACTTGTATGTGTCCAACCCCATGCATTGTACTTACTCATCTACTTCAGGGTTAGCTAAAAGAGAGTCAATTAGGGAAAAGTTCGCCTTTAAGCATTACTTTTAAATGAATATTGTTATATTTATATTTTGGTGAAATAAAAAGTTTACAAACATACATAATAATATAATGAACGAGCGACCCGCCCTCGCTTTGCTTCGGTTTATTTGAGTTTTCTGTAACACGTACATAAATCTTCCTCTTGAATCACTATATCTATTGCTCAAAACTGCTTTCAAATCCGTGGCGACTATACAGAATGATTCTTTAAAATGTACATAAATTGAGCGTTTACTTTTTATCCTATTGAAATGATAAAAAAATCATGACTTTGTTTTATTTCTCTCAACCTGAGTAACAGAACTTATGGCCAGACTAGGGTAAAGGCATTACTCATAAATGCTTTCCACCATGTATAGTCAACAAGATCGGGCCTCATTTAACCAGGGGATTATTCTCTCAAAAACAACAGACGAACGAGCGAAATCACAGTGGCGAGTTAAAATAGTCCCCTTAGAGCGAACAAAGCACGTTTTAGCGCGTGTATTTACAACTAAGCAGCCTTATACGCTTAACTTAGCTTGACGACGCGCTGGCCTAGTGGGTAGTGACCCTGCCTACAAAGCTAGCGGTCCTGGGTTCGAATCCCGGTCAGGGTAGATATATGTTTTCTATATATTTAAGTATATATTTCTCTATATAAGTATTTATATCGTTGTCTAGTACCCATAGTACAAGCTTAGAGCTTAGTTTGGGACTAGGTCAATTGGTGTGAGATTGTCCCCTTATATTTATTATTATTATTTTAAGTATTTATTTAATTTTCTGTAAATTAGGTTTTTTACAATAAATATTCAATTATAAAAGTAAAATAACAATACTAATATAAAAAATAAACATTATAAAAAACCTAACCTACGAATGCCGCCGGCAGCGGGGCAGGGCTCAAGCTACCGGTGGTTAGGGCTGCAGAGAGAGGAACCTCCTCACAATACGTGCCGTGTCGAGAAGTACTGCCTTCTGTATCTGGCCCTTGATCCAGCCATCTAGCGAGAGTCTCTTGAGGTGTTGGTCAAGACTCTTCGCTATAAGACCGTTTATTATTATTATTTTAAGTATTTATTTAATTTTCTGTAAATTAGGTTTTTTACAATAAATATTCAATTATAAAAGTAAAATAACAATACTAATATAAAAAATAAACATTATAAAAAACCTAACCTACGAATGCCGCCGGCAGCGGGGCAGGGCTCAAGCTACCGGTGGTTAGGGCTGCAGAGAGAGGAACCTCCTCACAATACGTGCCGTGTCGAGAAGTACTGCCTTCTGTATCTGGCCCTTGATCCAGCCATCTAGCGAGAGTCTCTTGAGGTGTTGGTCAAGACTCTTCGCTATAAGACCGTTTGCCGAAACAACTATTGGGACAATGATCGTCGAGTCAACATCCCACATGGCGGTCACCTCGTGAGCCAAGTCAAGGTACTTGCTGAGCTTGTCCTTCTCAGCCTTCACGAGGTTCTCATCATGCGGGATGGTGACGTCAACGAGCACTGCCCGGCGTTGAGATCGATCTATCAAAACGATATCAGGCTTATTGGCGACAATAGTCCTGTCCGTGATGACAGATCGATCCCAATAGAGCGTAGCACGACCATTTTCGAGAACTGGCGTCGGTGTGTACTTATAGTACGGCACTTCAGACTCAACAAGACCATATTGAAGAGCAAGTTGCTGATGGATGATCCTGGCCACAAGGTTATGTCTGTGCAAGTACTCGCTGTTGGCCAAATGCGAACAACCGGAAATTATATGTCTGAGGGACTCGCCGGGGCAACGGCATGCTCGACAAATATCAACCGTGCCATCCCTCAGAATATATTTCCGGTAATTATTTGTCATTATGACCTCGTCAGCAATTGCACAGACAAAACCTTCGGTTTCCCCAAAGAGGTCACCAAACCGTAGCCAGTTCACGGACGCTAAAAAGTCTACTTCGGGCCTTGTCAAGGCCCGGTAGAAGCGTCCGTGCAGCTCCTTGCTCTTCCATATGTTCTTGCGGTCTTCAGTGCTCAACACCGTTGGTCTGCGCCAGTTCTCGTTTGCCAAGGAGAGAGGCGTGAGGCTTCTGTCTACTGCAACCACATCACGATGCATCCCACACACATTGTGAAGGAAATAATCCCTGAGATTGCACACCTCGCGGTTGTGAAGATTCTTGGCATTTAAAATGCCTCGACCTCCACATTTCCTCGGGATGTACAATCTCATAACAGATGAGCGTGGGTGCAACATGCGATGTGATTTAAGCAGTAGACGGACCCTCCTATCCAGGGCGTCCAGCTCAGTCTGAGTCCACCTTAGTATGCCAAAGGAGTATGTGAGCAGCGGTATCACCCAGCCATTGAAGGCGCGCACCTTATTGCCACCCGATAAAAGACTGTTAAGAACTTTTGTCAAGCGACAGAAGAAACGTTCCTTCACTGACTGCTTAATATCGCTGTCCACAATACCCAAAGACTGTGACATACCAAGATATTTGTAGGTTTCAACTTCAGAGAGAGATTTGAGAGTCATTGTCTCAGAAAGCTGCAAATTAGATGAATTTACAACTTTCCCTCGTTGAACATGCATTATTATTATTATACGTTCGATCCATATTCAGAAACCATTCTGCTAAATTGAAAATGCACGCGCTAAAATATGTTTTGTTCGCACTGACGTCTTAAACTCGTCGCTTGGACATTCACTCGTTGTTCAAAGAATCACTACCCTGCCCGGCTCCTACCACACGCGTTCGGTGTGTAAAAACCTTAACAGCTACCCCAATTGCTAACTGTACCTAAACACGATGTTTTACGCTTTGTTCTGTGTGTATCATAAAATTTTGCGGGTGGTAGGACCTTGTGCAGGGTCCGTCCGGATCGCTACCACCATCTTACCCATTAACCTACCGCCAAACAGCAGTGTTCGCATTGTTGTGTTCCGGTTTGGGGATAAGATAGCCGGTGAACTGACTGGCATAGAGGCATTCCATCTTAGTCCTCAGGGTTGGCAACGCATTTGCAGTCTTAGGATTGCTCTGTAGTCTTGTGAATGCAAATGTCTATGGGTCACAGTTTCCACTTACCATCAGGTGGCCTGTGTGCTCGTTTGTCATCTCTATGCCATAAAAAAAAAAAAAATAATAATAATGCCCTCTTTGTTATCCAAAAGGCTAGTTTAAATAGTAAGCCATGGTTGTATTCATTGCTTTATCGCCTTGTTGAATAAACAAGGTATATTTTGATACAAAACCATTTTAATATAAAGCTTTCGCACCTAGTGATGGGCGGCTTGTAAGTTTCAAAAGTGAAGCTTTCGCTTGAATTTCATGCAATATTCTAAAAGTTTCAATAGTGAAACTTTGACTTGACTTTCATGGAATATTTTAAAAGTTTTCAATGTAAAATTATCGTTTAATTTCTAACAACATGTTATTATGACTGTCAAATAAATAAGAATGATCATATTAAAATATATATTTTTAAATAAATATCTCGGGACAATCTCACACAAATTGACTAAGGTCCTGTTGTTTGATCAGTAGTTAAACTAACTAAATGATAAATTTTGAAAAAATAAAAACAAATAAAGGAATCTCAAGGAAATGTGTAAAATGTTCAGTTCCGTTTTTGAGTTTTAACAATAACTTTAACTACTGTTAAAACAACAGGGCCACTAGACAACGATAACAAACATATTATTATACAGTACCAGTACCCTGGTTTTTTTAAAGTAGGTTAAAATAACGTATATCTGTAACGTAACCATGACATTAATTTAATTAATAAGCAACTTTTCAGGCTTTGTTAATTTGCTAACAAAATGTTAATTGCCGCAATGTAAAGCACAGCAATTTGACAAGTGTAAGTGACAGTCGACGGCTACTTTGATTATTATGATCTGCCCCCGTACCACGACATGCCTTGTACCAAGCAACAGCGATACTGATAACGATGAACACGCAGTACATGCACTACATTAAAAATTGGCAGTATCTAAGAAATTTAATTGTAAAGTTATTTTAATTATTTACATACATACATACATAAACTCACGCCTTTATTCCCAGAGTGGGGTAGGCAGAGCTACAGAATTACCAACAACTCTAAAAACTTGTTAATAATTCTGTAACCACATTTTGCACTTTTAGGCTAAGATGTTTACCAGTGTATTAGTGACAGGTTGCAAGCCCATCGCCTAACAGTACTGTACGCCTTTATTCCCTTAGCCGTCTCTTACGACATCCACGGGAAGATATGGAGTGGCACTATTTTAATTATTTTTTAATTGATAATACTTGTAAACAATTGCCAAAGTAACATATTATCAAGAGAAATTGTTGTCAAGATCTAGCAACAAATACTCCCGCTCATCATACAACATTTGCCTATACCGGGATTCGAACCCCGAACGCAAGCTTCGTAGGCAGGGTCACTACCAACTGGGTTAACTACGTCGTCAAATAAAATGACAGGTTGTTTTGCCGAGTAGAATAGAAACCAAGTTTAGTAATAGGTACAGCTGGACACAAAAACAGCATTATAAGGTGCTAACAAATTAGTCACGGATATTTTTACAGCTGATAGTACTCGGTTCTCTGAGTACATTTAAGTGGTTTTCTTATGTTTTTTTGAAGAAAACTAGGAAATAAATTTGCTACGTTAAAACACTCTGTTAATAATATAATTAAATGAGACCTCTTTAGACATTCTAGAACCTCTTTAAACTAACTATCTTCATATTCAGACGCTTTTATTTAATAAGCTACAGTTTTCCCGCCGAATCATAATGACATTTACAAAAAAACAACTTTTGACAAACGGTGTTAAACCACTTGAGAGGTACATAATAGGGGTGATTATTTTAAAGATTAATTATATTTTATATTTTTTGTTCGGTAAATTAAAACAATAAAATGATATACAAAGGTTCCTCAATTACAGTTAAAAGTTAATAATTTTAATGTAATGTATTATCTCTTAAAATATCCGTGACTAATTTGTTAGCACCTTATATATTATTTACTATGGAAATAACATAAATTAAACGTGCGTTGACCCTGTGATATAAGTGCATTTGTAAACAGTCAACCGCAGAATTGCATTGTTTATGGATCAATCATTATTATCTGCTATAAATACGTCCGTTACTAAACTATATAGGTAACGACTAACCACCATACAAATAGGTAACTAGCGACCCGCCCTGGCTTAGCTTCGGTTTATGTGAGTATGATATACTTATAGCTTATAGCCTTCCTCGATAAATGGGCTATCTAACACTGAAAGAAGTTTTCAAATTGGACCAGTAGTTCCTGAGATTAGCGCGTTCAAACAAACAAACAAACAAACTCTTCAGCTTTATAATATTAGCATAGATTTTAGAGACACTTAAATAGTTCTTTTTTACAAGCTTTTATTTAACTTTCAATGTATGTATGTATGTATGAACGTACGTGTCAAATCTTGCAAGTTAAAATTTGACCGACTTCCTAGTTTCCGATGAATCTGAAAATTTGCATACACCTTTAGTACTGATGACAATACAATAATATAGTACCATCGAGCTGGTCTGATGATGAAGACGATAGGTGGCAATAGGAATTCCTAACTTACACATGATAGCGTCGTGATAGGGCTTGTTAGAACCGACTTGACGAGTCGATGACGACTGTGCAAAATAAAGTACAGTCGGCAACAAAAGCTTGTCCCAAAAATTAATTTTAATACATAATACATACAATACAAAAAACCTAAGTAGTATCATTGTAGTATTAAATATGGTTAAAAAAAACGACTGACTGCTGAGTTTCTTGCGGCGTTTCTCAGGGCAGTGGTCTCCTTTTGGGAAGCGCTCGTAGATTCTTGACGTGTAAAAGTGCCCGTGCAGGCCGCACTAACTGAATAAATATCTTTTTTTTTATCTTTAATTTCTTTTTTGGGACCAGTTTTTGTAGAACTTTCGACCGTACCTTTTCTTGCGATATTATTATCGGCTTATCAAAACCAAACTAAAAAGTTCCAATATTATTTTAACATGTAAATTGCTACTTTAATAGAACTACACTCGCGTTATGTTAATGCCGTACAATCCGAAACGCGAAAAAGGATTTCATTTCAATTACGATAGGATCCAATTTCGTTTTGCGTAATTCAAAAGCCGGTGTCAAAATCATTTGGAAAACCAATTAAGCGGGTTAAAGTTTTTGCTTCATTTAAATTTTGATACATTCAGTTCCGGAATTATTGTTTCTGTTCATAGCTGACTGATGAATACTTAACTAACTCAATGGTTATTATTTGGATACCAAATTGGAATAGAGTCTTTTGTAGAGTCCGTCGTGGATAAGGAATGCAATTTAACCGGTTATGAGCGGTTTTTTTTTTGTGTAATGTTTTGTTATGTAATGTTGAGTTATTTTTTTATTATTTTATGACAAAATGGTGTTCGACGTAACAAGGCCGGTATAAATATACGGTTGTAAAAAGGCCCTTTAAAAAAAAAAAAAAAAAAAAAAAACGGTTTGCTACCCCTAGACCAGGACCTCCATCTCGACACTTCTTTAGATAAAGTGTGTATCTGCCCAATTCACGGTTGATAATGGTTAACTAAAAAAAAGTCTTGCTAAATACTAACTCGTTGCATCAGTTTCAAATACAAATAAAATTATAATACCTACATCTCATCTCAAATAGATATAAAAGGAAAATTTTTTCAAGCTTAAACAAATAGGTATACTTATAAAAAAAAGTACCTACCGAAAGGAATTAACTTTGAATTTGCAACTAGAAAGCCTGTTTAGTAACCTTAATTAATTCGTCCACACGTGTAAAGATACAAATAAAGTTATGCATCTGCAAAAACATTTTACTGTATAGCCTAGTTAAATAAGACTAGTTGATACCCGCGAGTCCGTCCGCGCAGAAGAATATAACCAAGCCTTTAATATCCACGGATAATGTATCATCATGTGAAAGAATTTTTGAATTTGTCCATTGCTTTTTGAGTTTAATGAACATACAAAAGTACAAAATATTTTCTCTGTATAATATTAGTAGCTGTCCCCATGTCCACTTAACTTTTTTCTTTGAGTAAGTATATAGCCTATGGCTCTCACAAATAACGTGGCTTTCTATTAGTTACCCGTGTGGTTACCTGGGTGCCACTCCATATCTTCCCGTGGACGTCGTAAGAGACGGCTAAGGGAATAAAGGCGTATAGTACTGTTAGGCGATGGGCTTGCAACCTGTCACTAATACACTGGTAAACATCATAGCCTAAAAGTGCAAAATGTGGTTACAGAATTATTAACAAGTTTTTAGAGTTGTTGGTAATTCTGTAGCTCTGCTTACCCCACTCTGGGAATAAAGGCGTGAGTTTATGTATGTATGTATGTGTCTATTAGTAAAAGTATTTTCACAATCGGTTCAGTAGATCCAGAGATTAACTCTTACAACGTCACAAACTGTAACTCTTTATAATATTAGTATAGATATAGATATAGTGTAGTTTTATCCTGTAAGAAACTAAGACTTTTTAGGGTTCCGTAGTCAAACTAGGAACCCTTATAGTTTCGCCATGTCCGTCCGTCCGTCCGTCCGTCCGTCCCCAGTCTAGCTCAGAGACTCATGGTACTAGAAAGCTGTAATTTGGCATGAATGTACATATTAGTCACGCCAACAAAGTGGTAAAATAAAATTTTGAAAAAAAAAATTTTTTAATGCACCTCTCCTACACTTAACGTGAGGATGTCTTTTTTTTTCTTGCCTACCCCATAGTGTGGGGTGTCGTTGGATAGGTCTTTCAAAAATATTGCGGGTTTATGAAAACAATTTTTTCTGTACCTGTGAAATCCCAAAGCGTAGACAATGAATTTCCACTAGCATCCAAGGCGACGTGTGTCCCTCGCCTCCAGACATCCCTCATCTTATTCATGAGCTTATCTCAGGAAAATAAAAAAAGGTAATTTATTGTTGACAAGTCACTACGAGAAATGAATGATGCCGTCGTCGTAGAAACTTTGTTTTTTTATTTATGTTGTAGTTTGAAAGATGAATTTATTCAGTGGTAGTGTTAGTTGGTAGTGACCCTGCCTACGAAGCTAGCGGTCCTGGGTTCAAACCCCGGTAAGGGCAGATATTTGTGTGATGAGCGCGAATATTTGTTTCTGAGTCATGGATGTTTTCTAATGTATTTAAATATATATTTAAGTATATATTTCTCTATGTAAGTATTTATATCGTTGTCTAGTACCCATAGTACAAGCCTAGAGCTTAGTTTGGGACTAGGTCAATTGGTGTGACATTGTCCCCATATATAATTCTGTAATTCTAATTCTGTAATCACTAACCTAACCTAACCTTAACCGTTTGCGTTCACGTAGGGACCAATAATTTGGACGATATACTTAAGCGCAGTTCGCGGGTAGGACCTTGTGCAGGGTCCGTACGGATCGCTACCACTATCTTATCCATTAACCTACCGCCAAACAGCAGTGTTCGCATTGTTGTGTTCCGGTTTGGGGATAATCCGGTGAAATGACTAGCATAGAAGCATTCCATCTTAGTCCTCAGGGTTGGCAACGCATTTGCAGTCTTAGGATTGCATTGCAGTCTTGTGAATCCGAATGTATATGGGTCACAGTTTCCACTTACCATCAGGTGACCTGTGTGCTCGATTGTCTTCCCTAAGACATAAAAAAAAAGTTAGTTCTACAAATAAAGAAGTCGAAAAAAGTTCCGTATTGCGACGAAAACTATTCCAACAATTATATGGCTAATTTTCGTGTCACAACGGAAAAGTTTCATAGAAAATTTAATTGAGTAAGCTAGCGTGCCCAACTTTTTGGTCCTAGCCCGTAACCTTATCTAATTATTTAAACAGGGCGTGCCACAATTCACATAATTATTCCACTTCGATTACCGAAAGTACAAAAATGTTTCTCATACAATTATACAATCAGCCTAATGGAACCTGGCTCTTAGTACTGTGTCACAGTGACGTTATGACCCAAGTTGTAAGAAGTGTCAAACAAATTGTTTTGTAATGTCATTATGACACCGTTCCATGGTGGGTCAGAATTACAATGGGATTGTAGTACATCATAATAATTAATAATTTTAATAATAATTTTAGTCCCTTGTGAAACAATCTACTATTATTTACCACGTGAAATGATTAGAATAGATTAATTGTGTTGAATAATAGGTGGTTATTAAAAACCACTAAACTATGTACCAGTTATTAACCACTAATTTGAGTAATTCTACGTACTAGTGTTTAAATAATAACTATGCGTTGTTAAGTATCTGGTATTAATCCCGATATACTCATCAGAGTACATAATGAGTAGTGTTAACATTTTGTACGGAATGAGACATTTAAAGATAAAGATAAATATAAAGAGACATTTATTCACAACAATACAAAACCACATTAGGTACATAGATACAAAAAGAACAAGACACAGAGAAACAGTTGCGAAACGGTCCCCACTCGGCATTCGCTAGCCGTAAAGCCAGCACTGGTCTTCCGTTGGAACCGCTTGGTGAAGAGACGAAAAGTGACACGCTTGAAACAAAATAACGTTTAATGAAAAACATCAAGGATCAAAATTGCAATAATTTTTTCGAGATTATCTCGAACGACCGTAAAAAACGTCAATTCTGACACCGACCTGCCCTCGCTTCGCTTCGGTTTATGTGATATGATATATAGCCTATATAGCCTTCTTCAATAAATGGACTATCTAACACTGAATAATTTTTCAAATCGGACCAGCTGGCTTATTGCCTATGGCACTTGCAATCGTAATTGATTTCAAAGTGCAACAATTGTTCTCATTTTGTATGCAGACAAGCCTTCGATTTTTAAAATGAAAAGGATTGCGATTGCTAGTGCGTTTGGAAATAGCCCCTCGGTAGCACTTGAGATTAGCGCGTTCAAGAAAACAAACAAACAATCTCTTCAGCTTTATAATATTATAGTAGTATAGATATTGACAGCGGTAAAACAGCGTTGTTTTTTTGGTGAAAACATTATCAAGGTCTAGATTTTTTTTTATTGTTATCGTTGTCTGCTACCCATACAAAGTTACACATAAATTAGTTACTATAGTGCTTGGCCGTTAAGGAGTCAATCCTGATAGCTGTCACCGCAGTACAATTTATAACCTATTCTTGGCTTTGAGGTTATAATTTGTACTGAAATGATGATCAGGATTGACTTCTTAATGGCCTCTATAAGTTAATTTTTGTGAGAATTATCCCTTGATATTTATTTATTATTTTATTTATTCCTAATGGAAAGTAACATTTATTAACAATTACAGGACAAATAAATTTACAATAAATTAAAACTAAAATAAAACCTACTTATTACTAAACTAAATACTATAAAATTAAAACTAAATAAAAACTAAAAACTAAGAAAGGGCCCCCGTGGCAAAGTACCACAGATGCTGGCAGCATTTCCTCGTTGTACAGCAATGCTTAAGCGTTGGCCGAGGAAGCTGCCAGCTCTATGGTCTCCGTTGGTTTCTATTAGCCTTTTTGATAACTCCTTAAAAAGGCTAATAGCACCGGGTAAGATAGAGACAAATAAAAAAGGTTTACTGTCCACCCCTATTCTCCTATTCTATTTATTATTTTCCCTATTCTGGCCCTATTTGACCTAGTTCCATAAGAAACTAAGCTAAAATCAACTCGTGTACAATATAATCTTAGCATCGCATAAATATATGGACAATAAAGATTCGTTACATGAATTTATTAAAGCAAGAGAGCAAAAAGCAATATCGCTTGGCGAGACAGTCTATAACTCATGGTCCACGATCTCTGTCGCCAGATTGTCTCGATTCAATTCCTTCTGATATTTATATCTAGTGGTCACAGCGTTTAAGGGAGGAGAAATATTGCCCAGTTTCTAGGCAGTTATGGGGGGGGGGGCATATTTTATGGTGGATAAGTTGAATCTACGAAAGAAGACAGTACAATTTGGGTACTTCGTAAGGATGCCAAATAACGACAGTCCTTTAGTTATCTAGTTACAAATTGTAAATTTTTAGAAACTAAATTTTATTCAACACCATAAAATTAAGATTTTTCTCATTATTTTTCCGAAAGCTATGTTACAATGGAGTTATTTTTGAGTAAGTGCATAATTTAATTGCTTTACGTACGTTAGGTTGGTATCCCGCCTTTTGGCCGTATGTATCGCTTCCCAACTGTTTCATTTCCCAAACCCGCTTTTTTTTCTGTAACTTTAAATATTTCAGGATGAATTTCAGTATTATCGTGTACAAACCTATAGGTTAGGTTAGGTTAGTTTTATAAAAATCCTGAAATATTTACAGTTACAGAAAAAAAAGCGCGTTGGCAAATGAAACAGTTGGGAAACGATACATTCGGCCAAACATATTTCGGCCAAAAGGCAGAGAACCCGTTAGGTTAGGTTTGAATTATAAGAGATATTAAAAAAATACTTCTTTTAAAACATTCGCATTTGAAATTATGAAAATTCTGGACTTTGATCGATTCAGGATTATGACTCTTTGGATTTATGTAGTTTCAGTGGATTTCATAATAGATATTGTGTACACTTTAGTACCTTGTTTATTTAATGTAATGAATCATCACAGTGATTAAACTGACAAGCTACTAAAGTGTACACGTATTTATGAACTCGACTGTACGCGTAAATCAATTAAGAGATGTGTAAAAATAAAACAGCAATAATAATGATGAAATGAAAAAGATTCATTACACATTCACCGCCAGACACTGCTACGAGTGCTACGAGTGCTACGCTGTAGCCTGTAGCAGTATTTTTTCGCAATGTAACGGTTAATTTATACTGATACGGACTAATAGTTACTCTATAATAATGACCTGGAGAGCGATTATGACAGCTTTAAAGTTCACTTTACGCTGAGAGAAAAGGACAGAGCTATATAATTGCTATAGCTCTATCCTTAACGCTCACCGTAATTTGAACTGCATATATATGTAATAATGACCCGCTTGTTGTATGATTATGGTAGCCCGTCATCCACACACACGTGCATTACAATGCAACTGCAAGGATAGGTCTAACGTTGATAAATATTCTGAGAACATCTTAACAACTTCAAAACTGTTACTTAAATCGTAAAAGCTTTTTTCTGCAGAAAGCTCTAAAGAAGATTGTCTTTTCGAAGCTTTTAGTGCACCGCAACATTTTTAAGTCTATAAAAGCAAGAAAATATGCGTTATTTAATATTAGGAGAATGAATGAATGTATGTAGTCGTTTTAGTAATTATTGTAAAATACAAATAAATACAAATATTGAGCCGAAGTTTGTGATCTGAACTAAACATATTTATTTAAGGTTTTTTAAAGAATTTAATATTGTAAGAATATTATGATGCTTGTAACTTAAAATATTTATTTTTGAACTCGAACACTGCAGCAATCTCCCATCCAGGAGTGAACGCACCAAATAAGGGGTAAAGTCACCAGTTGTCAGCCTGTAATCGTGACGACGCGATAGCCTAGTTGGTAGTGACCCTGCCTATGAAGCTAGAGGTCTTGGGTTCAAATCCCGGTAAGCGCAGATATTTGTGTGATGAGCGCAAGTATTTGTTCCTGAGTCATGGATGTTTTCTATATATTTAAGTATATATTTCTCTATATAAGTATTTATATCGTTGTCTAGTACCCATAGTACAAGCCTAGAGCTTAGTTTGGGACTAGGTCAATTGGTGTGACATAGTCCCCTGATATTATTAATCGGCCTCTGCCTATACTTTGTATGAGCAGGAAGACTACGAATTATATAATCTCCCACTATTAGCACTCATTTATAAGGTCGACTACTGGTCTCTGGCTAACAACTGGTGACTTTACCCTATTTGCTTAATAATATTTCATTATAGACGCTAAAATAGTCAGGTCTATTAGGTCAAACAATATTGCTTTCGATGTGTTACGGTTTGTTTTAAACTCAATCGCCATTTCTGTTAAATAAATAAGAGCTAATGTTGAAAAGTGACCCTGCATCATTATGGGTTCATTTATTATTCACTCTTTAATTTATTCTTATACCACGGGACCATATATGCGTTTATCGCGTGACAAAGTGTGGATAAGGCATCTGTCACCTTCTGACACGTTAATAAGTGCGAGAGTGACAAATGCTTTATCCACTACAATCATACTAGGCCCACTGCTGGTAAGATAGAAAGGTCCTATATCTCTCTCCCCCTACAACGATTCAGTAGCACTAGTTTAAAACTGTAAAAAAAAACCAAGATCTAACATCTGGTTCTCTACTAAATGTACGAGCTAAAAGATAAAAAGATAAAAGACATTTATTCAGTAAGTAGGCCGTACGGGCACTTTTACACGTCAAGAATCTACCAGCGCTTCCCAAGAGGAGACACTGCTGGGAAGAAACGCCGCAAGAAACTCAGCAGTCAGTCATTTTTTAAACATATTACAATGGTACAACTTAATCTAGCATTATATAAAGCAATAAATATTAATTTGGCGGGTGGTAGGACCTTGTGCAGGGTCCGTCCGGATCGCTACCACCATCTTATCCATTAACCTACCGCCAAACAGCAGTGTTCGCATTGTTGTGTTCCGGTTTGGGGATAAGACAGCCGGTGAAATGACTAGCATAGAGGCATTCCATCTTAGTCCTCAGGGTTGGCAACGCATTTGCAGTCTTAGGATTGCATTGCAGTCTTGTGATTGCGAATGTCTATGGGTCACAGTTTCCACTTACCATCAGGCGGCCTGTGTGCTCGTTTGTCCACTCGATGCCATAAAAAAAAAAAAAAATATATATATATATATATATATATATATATATATAATATCCAATAACATGCGTAGATCAGCAGGAAAACATGCCAAAAATCTTACGTGAGAGATAAAGGAAGAAATAGGGAAAAAAAAACTAAAATCCACCTACTCATATGTGTATTTAAGACCCTTTTTTCCAACCATTAAATATAACTAACCGGAAGTCAAAATAACAATTGAATAATTTGTTTTGCAGGATTTTAACCCAGCTCTGCGTCAGTACATTTTCCTGTTCGAGTCAGTGACCTATATTAAGCTTCAGATGAGTAGTTCTTTTGTTTAGTGTTCCCAATGCTGCTTTACCTAAATAACCCCGTAACAGGAAAAACCTATTTTATTATTAACTGGTAATTAGTAGGACCTTCTGCTGGATTCATTCGGATCGCTACCGCCATCTTACTTTTTAACTAGCGGGCATTGGGATAAGACAACTAGTGAAATTACCAGCATAAAATTAAAGTACTCGTATTCTATCTTAATACATAGATTTGGCACCCTTTAATACATTGACATGCCTTGTCCTTGTCTGTAATTGTGACATTTTCGTGTGACAGAAAGTGACAAAGCACGGCATATACGTAAGGGGGTTAGGATGGCAGTCATACAACTTTAGTCTAAAAGCCTCAAATGTCAAGGGGTCCCGGAACATTATGTGTCCACGTGTACCTTTTTCTTGCTAAAAATAAAACTATTGAACCGCGTTTGCTTCGTCCTTTTATTCTTTAAAGGGAGTGGTGAATTCAAGCCCTTATTCGATTTTAAATCAATAAAAAAATGCAAAAATCTGTTCATTTCCAGGTTTTTTTAAAGCAACCCTTATTTAACCAAGACTTATAAAGATATTAGGTCATTTATATAGTCACGACCACTAATAAAAAACACACATAATAATGTCCACAGAAATGTTTACGTTTCCGGGATAAAAATTATGACTATCACTAACTACAAACAAAAACTCTATGTATGATCAAAACAAAAATACGAGCTTTCCTTTTATTTTAAACTTAAAACAAGGTAGAAAACTTCTGTACTACCCAAGCTTAACTATAAAAGAGTACCTCATCTATCTCAATACTCTTAACAAAACCAATCCTTTAACTCCCTACAAGAAAAAAAGAAACTTGACATAGCAACTTGAATCTCCGGAGATTCCTAGATACTTTTTTAAATTCCCAGACAGTCTGTTACGTTGTTTGCTCAAAGAGATGAAATAAGGGATGGTATTGATGTTGTAGGGCAAGGATTGAAAACAAAGGTACGTCCAAAGAACATTAGGAATTTTTATTCAACCCTCCCCCGGGATTGTGGTAGTGAATGCGTAAGTTGAAAACCCGTTTGTATATCATCATTGATATATCGTTACTAGCTTTTATTATTGACTGCGTCCAGGTGGATTGTTTTAACATGGCTATGCTATGTTCGTTTTACGATAAGCGTAAAGGACAGAGCTATAATAATTATATAGCTCTGGGGGGGTTATTATGACAAAGCTATGCAGTTCATTTTACGGTGAGCGTAAAAGACGGATGATAGTTACATAGCTCTATCCTTTTCTATCAGCGTAAAATGAATGGCACAGATAGGTCATATTAACCCCACAGGGGGGTTATTATGACATGGCTATGCAGTTCATTTTACGGTGAGCGAAAGGGACGTGGCTATAGCAGTTACATAACTCTGTCCTTTTCTCACACCGTACAATTAACTGCATTGCTATGTCATATTAACCCCCCAGATTTATCTAGATACTAGCTGTTACCGTGAATCCATTCCCGTGTAACGTTGTAGATTAATGATTTTTATTACATAGTGTTTCTCTCTAATTATGTAGGAAAAAAAAACACGTTATATATTTAATTTCATCAACATAGCACGAGGCCGAGAGTTCCGATATGCATTACCGATTTTTGAAAGAGGCTTAAGTCCAGCAATCAATTTTGAAGCTGTATATTTGCTATTAGATACAGGTATCTTAAAATCTAGGCTGTGCTGACTTGAAACCAATTTATACTATGGCAGTACCTGATGAACACTGATTTATACGCAGTGAACTGAAGCAGCCACAATACAGCAGGCGTACGAAACGAACAAAAGACGGGGCCATAGTAACAACATGGCGCCGTTTTTGACGCACCGTAATATTTACGCAACGTTAAGCAGCGGTGTGGTCGTACCATTCATCTGTCTTTACTTAGAATTGCAAAAAAAAGCATTCTTTTGCCACTATTTTTGGTTATCATTTCAACCGAAAGACGTCCACTGCTGAATATAAGCTTCCTTCAAAGTTGGCCACAAGGACCAGGAGGGTTATTATGACGTAGATATGCAGTTCAGTTTACGCCGAGAAAATAGAACAGTGGGGTTATTATGACCTATCTGTGCCATTCATTTTACGCTGAGAGAAAAGGACAGAGTTATGTAACTGCCATAGCTCCGTCCTTTACGCTGACCGTAAAATGAACTGCATAGCTATGTCATAATAACCCCCCAGAGCTATACAACTGCTATATCTCTCTCCTTTACGCTCAGCGTAAAAATAACTGCATAGCATGTCATAATAACCCCCCAGTACTGCACTGCAACACCTGGATATCGACCTTCGATCCATGCAGGACGAGTGCCATACGCAATGATGATGAATACAACAGGTTCCTGTAACTTTAACCACTCTAACTAGCTGCGTCTTCCAGTAGGCGGACACAATTCGAGAAATCTTCGACCCCATCGGCCATCTGTTCTGCGAGCGATGTTCCCCGCCCACTGCCAATTAAGTCCAGCAAATTCTTCTGGTATCTTTGTTAAAAAACAATAACAGAATCTGAACTCGAATAAGTATTCGAGTGGGGTTTGAAAATGCGCTGCCGTGCGCCGTATGCTACGCTATCAATCAATTTTTTTTCGTTTCTCCCTTTTCTCCCTATTTGATGAATTTACATAGAAAACGAGGTTTTCACGTAGTAACAGTGTGTTTTATGTAGTTAATTCAATTAGTTAAATATTTTTGATATCAATATCACTTTCTTATTATTTGGACAAAATATAGCTTTAATCGTTAGAAAACTAGTAGCTACCTCAGTACCGTTAAAAGTGAGTAAAGATTGAGGGGCTAGTAGGGACACTATGGTATCTATGTGTATTTCGAGGTCCTGCAAAAAAAAATTAAAATATTCTTCAAACTACGCAATGCCCTTTGTTTGAAGAATATTGTAATTGTGATGAATTAACGTAGTTATTTAGATAACCTCAAAATAAACATAGACATATTCATATAAATTAAGACGTTTAATAATATCGGAACCGAGATATTTAAGATTTAAGTGTAAAATATTTGTTACTAAAAGTACGCCCGGGTAAGAATATTATAAATATCTCGGCTCCCATGCACTTAAGAGTATTACATTACGTAACAAATCATGTTTGTTCTGAATTATTGTATCATAATTTACCACTTTTACTAATGGCCGCTCACTTTTACAAATCCCAACACTTTTACCCAAACCCCTTTCTTAAAATATATATAGCGTTAAGTCACACTTGTCCAGTTTTTAAACAAACCAATTATAACTTGAACCTTTATAAAAAAAAAAACACGAGAATCTGTGTTCACGTCCGTTTAAAAGTTAAGTTCAAAAGCATTTTTTTTATGAAAAAATTGAAAGTTTAACCGTCAACCGTTCCAGACGCTTTTAAATTTAAGCTCTCCCCAGAAGGCTCGTAAAGCTTATCTTGCGGCCTCGCTAAAGGTCACTTTGTATGCCGAGCTTTTGCTAAAGCCTGAGCTTTAAACAGCTTTTTTAAGTTGCCTGTTAAATTTAATTACACTAGTTCAGCAGAAATGGATTTTTTATGATTTTTATTACATTTAAGTTTCTTATCGACGTTGGAAAGGTTGACTAACTAACTGAACGTTTTGAGTCATATTAAAAGATAAAAAGAAAGATAAAAGATGTTTATTCAGTAAGTAGGCCGCACGAGCACTTTTACACGTCAAAAATCTACCAGCACTACGCAAGAGATCATTACTGAGAAAAAACGCCGCAAGAAACTCAACAGTAGGTAAGTCGTTTTTTAAATATACAATTATAAAACTTAACCTAGCATTATATAAAACAATAAATCTAACATACGATAAGAAATAAATGTATTCACGCGTAGTTGAGCAGGACAATGTGTCAAAACTCTGAATTTTCTCCAGAACTTACTATTAAGTTATTTGGGTGTTTAGTTTAGGCCAAGCACTTTTTCTGATAGATAGTCCTCGACCCTATAGTAAGCTTTAGACATCAGCGACTTTCAAGTAAGTTTTAAGTACCGTAAAATGTTCCTACTTTGCTCCCCCATGGATAACTATGCTCCATAGTGACTATTTCGTTTATAACCTTATAAGTCAAGGTTGATATCAAATTTGCTAAAAAGAATCGATGTATACATCCACCTACGAAGTAAATGAAAGTTATAGAATGATTTACAATACAGATTACCTCAATATAACCATGGAGCATAATTACCCAGGGGGGAGCAAAGTAGGCACATTTTACGGTACTGGAAATGGTAACTTTAAAACTATATATATAACTAGCTGTTCCCGTGTCCACTTCGTTGGGCAAAACAATTTTTGAGTTAATAATTGTCCCGCTAATTCCCGTTCCCGTGGGAATTTCGGGAATTCTTTTCAGTCACATAGAATCGCACGTTCGCTGGAAAAGCCGTTCAAAAGCTTAAGCATTTTTTAAACAAAGGGTGTTACAGTTTAAATTTTCAGCATCTATATAAAACAAATGAATCGTCGAAATGTATGTACGCACATAAATTCCAAACGACTGCACGAAATTGGTTTTTTGTGTTCGTTATTGTCAGGACAGTTTGTACGACAGAACAACATTGAAAATCCAACGGGAAAGTCGGACTTTGTAGCGGGGCGAAGCCACTGGCGGGTGGCAAGTTCTTTTAAATAAAATGTCCAAAAAAATGCTGAATGAACTTTTACAATCGATAAATAATTATCCAAACATGTCTCCTCCCTACTGCTATATGTAGTATAAAGACCCTGCGGACATAGTGTGGCTGCTTCTATATTGCGTGTCAACTGTGGATAGCATCCGTCACTTTTTGACACGTGTACTTATTTACCTGTCAGAAGGTGACGGATGCCTTATCCAAAATTTATGACGCGATAATCGCAGCCATATTAGGCCCCCTGGTCAATAAATACCATTCGTTTCCTTACACACATTTATATTTTTTTTAATAGAAAAGGCATTCAATAGTTTTCAATTATTTATAACAATTTTTTTTAATTAAAATACACATATTTTTAGCTGCGTCTATCTCAATATCGGCAACAAAAAATATCATTTCCATACTTTATCTTGGCCAATTTATTCATCAAGTTAATCGAAGTCATCTTTAAACTAAGTATATTTATATTTTACATAAAATAGTGAATAGATCTCGTGCACGTCCTACGCTGATAGTCAATCTCACTCGTACCGCGCGAGACAGTATTATGTACTGATATCCAAGTATTTTCGTGTTTGCGTTACGGGTAATAATAGGGATGTAGCTAAAGTCGATATTCTAAGTATATATCGATAAGTGAGTGGACGGGTTGGAAGGGGCCGCCTTAGGCGTACTTTTTCAAGTCAAATCGGATAAATACTGGAAATTGCCGAATCTTAAGTACCCGAAACCGACGTGCGTGCATGACTCGATGTATGAATGTGGAAGAAGCGAATTTAGCCAAGATCCTAGCAAGTGGAAAGAAGTGGTCTCTGCCTACCCCTTTGGGAAACAGGCGTGATTTAATTTATGTATGTAAGCGATATCTAAGACGGCATTTGGTTTTATTATAGATTATTAAAGTTTAAAACCATGACCACAGAATAGTGACAAAGTCGGAAGATAAAACGAATTGGTCTTTTCTGTCTCACAATTTGAAACAATGGATTTTCCTTCCACGGCTTTTCTTCAGTGCAATGTCATGTCCTCCTTTAAACGTGACTTGAAAAGTTTTTATTATAAGGTAAAAACTTGGCTGTGCTGACAGCATGGCTGACGTCTATGGCCGACGGTGACCGCTTTACTTAGGTATTAATTGAAAATAGACATTTAACCTTTTTGAGTACATGTCATAATTATAATCTTCAATTTGACAGAAAAACATTTTAACGAAAATTGATTTGATGACGTGTTTAGATAATGACCCTTCCTACCATATTCAATTGTTCATGAGTTTTGGACTTATAGTGCCCGTGCGGCCTACTTACTGATTTTTTTTTTATGTGTTTCTCTTTACGTGCGTATATTTTTATTTGTTTATTGTACTAAATTAAAACAAGCAAACCTCAACGTCAGTTTGGGTATAGCATTTATTTATGACAACAATATCTTTGCGTTATTTTTACAAAATATTGTGGCTAGTCCTATATACGATATAGCCCTGTTGACATCCAGGTTACGGCCGTACGGCAGTGTAGTCACGTGTATGCTTTTCACGTCTGTTTGCCAAATATGCTCTGGTTACAGCGTCAGCCAGGGTCAGCAAAACATACTGCCACGCAAAGTACACAAAACTGGAAACCAGAAGTTACTTGTGGCATTTTTTTAACAAATGCGAAAAATTTTCATTCTTTGCTCATGGTTAAAGAATCTAAACTACAATGAATTATTTATATTAAATGTGTTGTTTATCAGCCTGATAGTTATTTTTGGTTTATTACATATTTTTTTAAGCGACATGTCACTAATATGCACTGGTAAACGTCTAAGCCTTAGCTGTTTGTGCAAAATGTGGTTACAGAATTAACACTTTGTATAGTTGTTGGTAATTCTGTAGCTCGGCCTACCCCACTCTGGGAATAAAGGCATGAAGGTATGTATATGTATGTATGTACATATTTAACTAAAAAAAAAAAATATTTAAGCAATATGAAGTACAATGTAAAGTTTTATTTTAGTATTTATAATGAATAAATAATAATAATATTTCCAATTTATCGACATCGTACAGCACTAACCACAGAGGGTGAGCGACTCCATTTCTACATTCACGATACGCCGTCACGAAACATTTTAACCAGCTGAAAAATGGCCACTTCGATCTATCTCACATGAAATCAATGTCTTCATCTATCTGGCTTTACTTTGCAAATTATACTCTACTGCTTATGTCTTGGTTCGTTACGGTTGTTTTTAGATTTGGTACAAATAGGTCATGTTAAAGTTATTTAGGATTATTGAGAAGGCAACTTTTATCAAACGAGCGAGTTAACTGTAGTGTTATAATAATATGCTCGTACTATTATGTAAATTGTCTTTTAGTGTGGCAAAAAATGTTTTCTTTTTTTTTATTCTAATAGAAATGGCTTTGTTTTTTAAGAAGTACCGGGATTATAACAAAAAAAAACGAATTTTTCATTGTATTTTTGTAATTTTTACACCGTCAAAGCTTTTTTTTTTCTTTCGTTATTCTTGTTATGGAATAAAATTATATTTATTTAAATTCTACTTTTTTAAATCTGCATATAAAAAAGATCAACTTTCTCTAGTTCGAAGTTACTAAAAAAAGTAATTTTTTCATTTATTTTCATTTATATTTAGATATTCACTATCAATAATACAGTAAACTACAGCCTACAGCAATAAAATAAACGTGTCACAGGCTTCAGAGCGACCTAAATATCTTAACTAAAAATCGATGCATCGACGAACGAGGTCGAAAACATCAAGAGCCTGGTTCCGTAGCGGTGTCGGTGAACCCCCAATTCGCGCAATAATAGCTACCACTTTTTGCCGCGGGCTAGCCACTGATGGCAATAGGGAGGGGACCTGTTCGGGTAATCATTTATCGATTGCGAATAGTTGCTTTTGGAATTGGCTTATTTTATTGAATCACTAACGAAATAAAACGTCGCACATCATTTCAACGGTTGTCAGACTTATAGGATTTATTTTAAAGCTAGAGCAAATTGATTAATACATAAAATTATAAATGATTTCGACCGTCGATTCGAGTAAAATCGTAACTCAAAAACAGAGGTTTTCACGAGAGCGAAAAAACGTATTTTGCAACTTCAAACCGCGATATTTTGCTTATTAGTTCATGTTTTTACACAAATGTATATATTTTCTTTCTCAAAATTTAATGTTCTTCAATACTGTATTTTTTATTTTTTTTTACACTGTTTATTTAAAATTTTAGATCGAGTTACGAACGCGTATTTTGCGTTATCGACTATCGAGTATTATTGTATATTGTGATACCATTTTACAAACTTTATGTTTTGCCATTATTTGTTAGGCCAATATCATCGTATGTAAAGTTACCATATTACTCACCAAAGATATGCGGCAATTTTATTGTATTTTAAGTCATAAAATATAGTAACTCGGGTTAGAAAATATAAAAATATATCAAAATATATGATTAATTTTATTTATTTTAAGTAGTTAATAAGCTTTTATCATAAGTGATCATTTAAAAATGAATTTGATGAATATTGAAGGAAAAAAATAAATGACAAAACACGTTTAATTTTTTTATTGAATAAAAAACTAATTAAAAAACAATAAAAGTAATACAACACCATAATTTGGTAATCACTACCCTCCATATGTTAGGTACGTTAGTACTTAAATATTTCAGGACTAATCTAGTTGTTAACTAAATAGTAATTAAGAAATAAACATTATCACTTTCATTGGCTTGATCAAGTTATTTAGTAACAAATGGATAACAAAACATAATTTTTATCTTTGGCACTTAACCCTTACAACGTAATATTTTAATTACCTTTTCTTTCAAAAAGATCAAAATAATGAGCATAGATTTATGATAATTAATTTATGTTCATGACATGTGTTAATGAATGATCAATGTTGTTAAGACTTAATAATGTATGTAGTTACGTTTTAATTTCGTTACCTAGGCTACTATACATATCGCGGCCTTTTTATTTAAAATAGTATAATAGTTTTACGTACCTAATAATAACGAAATGCCTACCAGATAAAAAATAGTGTTTATTAAAACCAACACAAAAGTACCAAATTTAAAAAACCTACTGAAAGAATAATGCAAATCGGTGATGTTTCAAGCTTGCCGCAAGCGACGCCGCATGAAATTCATAGTGTGTTATATCAAAGAACTATCTCAGAAGTTTGAGAATTATGTTCCCGAAAGAATTTTGCAAATCGGTGAAGTACCTAGTATTTGAGAGAATTGCAAAGATAGAAATGTACTTACATACATGCGGGTCAAACACACAACCTCCCTTTTTTGAAATCAGTTATTAATCAAGTTAGGTACAAAAATGCTATTCAACCAAATTCAATTCATAGAAATATTTTAAATCACGCACAAGAAGTTAGGTACCTATATTGTACAGGTAACAAACGTTAAGTGTATGTACAAGTACGTACATATTGGGACCTAATTATTAAAAAAATATGCTAATTTTACGTAATAATCTACAAGAAATAAGTTTCTAATTGTTTCTGTTTACGTACTCTACCGACTTTTTATCTAACTAAAGAAAGTAGCTATTCACTAACACGACCATCAGAATAACTTTTATTTAAATAAATCCTCAGTATCAGTAGGCGATTTTCTCTGAAATAAAAGTTTTTCTGGTTTGGTCGAATCAACCTTTATTTATATTAATAATGAAAGGTTTAATTATACGATCGGAATAGGTAAATAAATATGTAGGTACCTACTACAACCACCACTCTGGTTCATAACCAGATTAACTAATGCTTTTCCACGTTTCATGATAATATTTTAATTTACACTTGCTCATACGTGCTCCCAAATCCACGTCACAGGTGCGAGTAAAAACAAAAACCGTCTTCAAAAATGCAAATGGAAGGAACGGGCCAATAAAATCATAGTAAATCAGTTTACGCGTGAAATCGAAACACCAATAGCGCAAGCCCTTGAAGCGGAGTAATAGTGTAACCACATTTACGTGCTCTGTACTTGCTCAAACGTTGACACAGTAATATCGTAACTATTTATACGATTATACTGGCGGGTGATAGCGACAATTGGGAGCGATTTCGGGTAATAATTTATTCTTAAGTCTAGTTACAATGATTCTCTTCGAATGTTATAGTGGAATACTGTTGATAAACCTCGATATACGATGTTATGAAATTGTGTATTTTTTTTATTTCTCAATATATAAAAAAAGTAAAAATACAGTTTTGTAGATCTTTTTTCACTTATCTCTCCATTTAAAAGTCTAAAAAACACTTAAATTTAGTTACGATTTTACTCGAATCGATGGTCGATTTTATTCTACTTTTAAATAAATACATAAAGATGGAATTATATCTCTAAACTATTTAATTACATGGTATGACTTAGTGCTTGGCGATTATTATTTACGTGGTGTGTAATTAATGTAGCCATTAATTTTTTCTCTTCTATTTTTAAATCATAGTTTTTCCTTATTACTCTAAGAACGTGACAGGAGAAACAACATAACAAAGGTATCTTACATGACTTAAAATAATAAGTGGTGGTTACTAGATCCATCTAACAAAACAAAAATAACAAGCTATCAAGTTTTTTTCAACAGAGAAACCAAACCCTTTGCTCTTTTATCGATAAAAAGATACATCGTGTCGCCTCTCTAAAAAACACTCGTTTATAAGGATGTTTATTTAATTTGGTTCAAAATAGGAAAATATCGGATGAAAATAAATATCCTTGTTGATGTTTGGATTACTTTTTTATTCGTGTAATTGACACATTCCTCCATTTTACTTCGGTTTTCTTGGTATTTTGTTTTGTTTATTTCCTCGACAGGGTAATTTTGTTCTTAAGATACTTATTATTGAAAAAAAACCCGCATTTCACCTTAAGAAAATACTTCGCCTTAGCCTCCTTAAGGGTCAGCGATCGAGCACTTAAAATATTTAACCGAGGGCGAAACCATTTAATTACATTTATTTAATGAAATATTTCTTAACTTTCACGACTTACACTTCGTTGCACTGAAATAAAGCCACACATTTTTATTTTTATTTTTAGTCTAGATTTCTATTTTGGCAGATTATGTTTTTCACCGTCCGAAAACTACACCTGGGGTGTTAATCTCTCAACAACGACGGTCGAACGGACGAAGGAGTGAATGTCCAAGCGGCAAGTTTAATTACTCCCGTCATCATGCAATTGTGCAGCATGGTTTCTGCCGATGGATCGAACATAAATATAAGGCTGCTTAATTGAAAATGCGCGCTATAAAAAAATGTTTTCTTCGCTCTGACGCTCTACTTAAACTCGCCATTGTGATTTCGCTCATTCGTCCGACCGTCCATTGTTTTTGAGAGAACAACACCTCCTGAACTAGAGATGGGTGGTCTGCGAACTGACCACTTTCCTAGCCCTGGTCAGAACTTACATTGCCGTTGTCTACTGACCTTGTTAAGTATCCTGTATATTTCCACTTTAGGTATGTGACTGGTGATATATTTAGGTTATAGGTTATAGGTTGTAGCGGGCTAATTTCCGCAACTCGACGACTTAACAAATGCGCCTTTTTTGCGTGCTGGGTTACTGGCACTACTCTTGCCAGCCCAGTTCAACCAGAAAGCCTAGCAGACCCTTGATGTTGCCGACGGCCTCTGGTAGCGACCTCGGTGCTCCGAGGTGACGTGCCCGGTATGTTGCCACCTCTGGACATTCCATGATGACGTGGGCTGCGGTTTCCTCCGCCGTCATACAAGCTCTGCACAGGGGGCTGTCTGTAACACCTAATGTGAACAAGTGTTTGTTAAACAAGGCATGGCCAGTTATGGCTCCAGTTAACAACCGGAGTTGGGCCCTTTTGAGTAATCGTAGCTTACGCGACAATCCGGGATTGATTATCGGAAGAGCTTCCTTACTCTGCCTGCAGGTGTCTAGGTTGCTCCAGTGGTGCTGGTGCTTTACCTTGGTGATTCGCCGCAGTTTGTTCCGCAGCCAGCTGGTCGGCAGGGGCAGAAACGGTTCAGGACCTATCAGTTCCATTTCTGAGCCCCTTCTCGCGAGTACATCAGCCGCGTCGTTACCGCGTGAGTTGCTATGTCCCTTTATCCACTGTAGGGTGATGGGGTTTAGGTTACAACTGTTGACTGGTGATTTAAACAACCAATATTTTACAAAATGATAATTATTCTTGAAAATGCGAATTTGTTCCCGGGTTCGATTCCTGGTAACTAAAATAAACAAATAAATGTGTTCACCTGTTTCATGACTTTCGAGTATTTTAAGTAGAGCTAGTGTTCCTGGGTTCAAATCCCGACAAGAGCAGATATGATAAAGGTGATGAACGCGAATATTTATTCCTGAGTCATGAAGGTTTTCTATCTATTTAAGTATGTATTTCTCTACATAAGTATTTTAGTAGTTTCTCTATATACATAAGGTCCTAACAAATTAGTCATGGATATTTTAAGAGATAATACATTACATTAAAACAATTAACTTTTATCTGTAATTAAGGAAACTTTGTATATATATCATTTTATTGTTTTAATTTACCGAACAAAAAATATAAATTATAATTAATCTTTACAATAATCACCCCTATTATGTACCTGTCAAGATGTTTAACACTGTTTGTCAAAAGTTGTTTTTAGTAAATGTCATTATGATTCGGCGGGAAAACTGTAGGTTATTAAATATTAGCGTCTGAATGATAGTTTAAAGAGGTTCTAGAATGTCTAAAGAGGTCTCATTTAATTATCTTATTAACAGGGTGTTTTAAAGTAGCAAATTTGTTTCCTAGTTTTGTCCAAAAAAACATAAGAAAACCTTCTTTGCTTTTTACAACCTCAGGAATACGCTGTTAAAATTATTCAGTTTCCTCATGTTAACACCGTGTAGTGCCCAACATAGTACAAGCTCTGGGTCTGTTTATGTACATAAAATCGTCCCTTGACATTAATTAATTTAACATGTATTTTAGGCCAACCTTCAAAAAAAATATGACACCTTATCGTGTCACTGGCATTAAACGTGTTCTTACGAATAAAGGACAAAATGATTCGTTTGAGTTGTGGGAAACGACACACTTCGCACAAGCCCCGTTAAAGTAGAAACGTCAAAATGACAGTGATGTGGCATTATTTTCCCGTATGAAGAATATCATTTTTTGCAGAAATTGTTAATGTAGTAATGGTAATCTAAAGGTGAGTACACACTATATAAGGTTCCATTAGATGGAAATGGACTGGTCGGCAAATATGGACAGCGTAAATCATACGCTCAGAATGGGTCATATTCACATCGGAGCATTACAGCAGCAGTGTTCGCATTGTTGTGTTCCGGTTTGGGGATAAGACAGCCGGTGAAATGACTAGCATAGAGGCATTCCATCTTAGCCTCAGGGTTGGCAACGCATTTGCAGTCTTAGAATTGCATTGCAGTCTTGTGATTGCGAATGTCTATGGGTCACAGTTTCCACTTACCATCAGGTGGCCTGTGTGCTCGTTTGTCTTCTCGATGCCATAAAAAAAAAAAAAAAATTTATGTCGTAATTATGATAAATACTAAATAATAAAAAGGTGGGTTCAAATTATAGGGCTCCGTCTCTACAGGACTTGTTACGCTAAATGTGGACAATGTAAGTCAAGCTCTAGGGATGGGTCACAACACGACAGTACGTCTCGTCATGACAAATACCGTCCTCACACGCGTTGTTGGTACGGTATCGAAACCATGTTACGATAAAATGTCTCTTTTTTGACCCATCTTTAAACATTGCGTTGAAACTCACATAACGAGTAAAATACATTCACCTGAGTTTAAAGAGGTAAATTAATGATAATAGTTTTTATCTAGATTTGATAATATTTCAGATTTGTTGCAACATTCCAGGGAAAAAAAAATAAACATCCACTATTCCGGTTTTTTATTTAAATATATTTATTTTCTTGTTCATCGAAAAACTTCCGGATGAAACCTTGTTAGAGAAACATACGCTAGGTAAATATAATTTCAGATTATTCGATAGTCGATAAAATTCAACTTTCCAATTCTATTGACGTTTGATTTTTGCCATGAGCAATTCCACCTTCTGCTGATAATAAACACCTTCACTTGTAGAAAAACGGAATTAAATGTGTCTGTAATCAGTAATCTGCGATTTCATTTCGTGCTGCCCGTACAGGGTATACCTGGGTAAATACTCAAGGCGAACAACTGCGTTTATACCCAGTCAATACCCAATTTACAGGGTAAATTTGCTCTTTACCCGTTAAATAATTTAGACTATTTGCGAACCTGGCTAATTGAGTCAGACAACCTGGGCTTATATCATACTACTCCGCCATTTAACCATTTCATCATCATATTATAAACTGTCATAGTAGCATTTGAAATAATATAGTTCAATAAATCTCAAGGGAGAATCATACACATGACCTAGTCCCAAATTAAGCTCTAGGCTTGTACTATAGGTTAACGTTAAGGACCTTAAATACATAGAAATCCTTGTAGACTCTGGAAAAAATACTCGCATACATCACACAAAATTAAATATTTGCCCACACCGAAAATCGAACCCAGGACCACAAGCTTCATAGGCAAGGTCACTACCAACTGACAAGGAAGGGTACCCAACTGTCCGGCTCCGATTTGATTTATTTTGATATATGTTAGAGAGTAGTCAATAATAACGGACACGTATTTTTTTTACACGTACGTATTTTAAAGCAACGATGAAAAATCTAAAACTATGAACGGTTTTTTTTAAAGAATATATGAGTTTGGGCCGATATAAAAAAATAAGTACTCATTATTTTTTCATGTTCTCACACATATAATCAAACCAGTAATAAATTAGAAAAAAAACATATCTATAGAAGTTAGAGGGTTTAGTCACTTTTCAGTTCTTTGAAGGCCATTTTCTCCTAACAGGTTGAGTATGGGCAGCTAAAAAAAAATTTTAGACTACTCTATAACATATATCAAAATGAATCAAATCGGAGTCGGACAGTTGGGTACCCTTCCTTGTGAGTTAAACACATCGTCACCACGTGAACGACTTCTTATTATTTTAAAAGCTAGTCTCGTTAACTCACCCTGAACCCTATCCCGGCATCCCCCATCAAATATGACAGCTTTCTATAATTTGACGTTTACATTTACGTCTAACTGCTGCACTCAGAGACTTCAATTAAATTTAATGCTTGATTAAAGTTGCTGCTGTCACATTCTGGGCTATAGAAATAGAATAAGATAACACGTTACTAAACAAGCAATTAATTTAATTGACGTCACTGAGTGCGACAGTTAATATAGATAATGTTAATTAAGATCTGTTGGTTAATGCGGCTGGAACAGCTCTGTGAACAAAAAAAAAAACATTTTAAAATTTACTTCGAATTTAGTGACCTACGTACCCTTTATTTTGCACTCCAGTGCTCTTAACCCGGAAAGCCTCAGGCATCCGCGGGTTTCTTTAATTTGAGCTGTCAAATCTGAGCTACGAACAAAAGGGAAAAAGGAATACTTGAGATGGAAAAAGGAATACTTGAGATTTCCAAGTGTTTACTAATTTAAGGGCCTTTTCGTTGATTAATCCCTTTTTGATTGAAAAGTTTTGTTTTTCGTGTTAACACTTTCTTTTGAATCTTCGGATACGGACCAAAACAGGAATTATTACATATTTTATTCCCTTCAAATAAATGAATAAATAAGCTGCCTGTCTCAGTAGTTTTATTAACTGCCCTACAAAAATGACAAACGAATACATTTTTTTATGGATAGAATTCAGCAAAATAATATATAGTCTGGATGTAGATAAGGGTGTGTTCTCTCTGTATAAAAAAAGTATACCAATACCCTGGACATTTAATCAACTGGACAACGTCCAGCGTAATAGGTACGCCATTTGCGACCAAAGGGTTTTGGGCAGTCGACTCTCGCGCATCGAAATTACATCATCAACGGATAAACTCTTCCCGTATACTGGAAATTTTCTAACGAAAACGAAAGAATTTCTCCGTCCATTACTTACATACATACACAAAGTCACGCGTTCATTCCTAGAGAAGGGTAGGCCCAGCAAAAAAATTGCCAACGCTAAAAAGTGGTTGATAATTCTGTAACCACATTTTAGACAATCAGGCTAAGATATTTACCAGTGTATTAGTGACAGGTTGCAAGCCCATCGCCTAACAGTACTACAAGCCTTTATTCCCTTAGTCGCCTCTTACGACATCCACGGGAGGACATGGAGTGGCACTATTCTAACCCGGCAACCACACGGGTATCAGTCTATTACTTTGAGCTAATAAATCCGAAAGCATTTTGAGTATAATTGTGTTTCTGTATTATCTGTCCTTGAAGATCCTATTCCTATAATGCTATAATTGCTTCGCTTCGGTTTAAAGGAATAAAGTTTTGCGTGTATTGATCAGAGATAATTATAGTATTATTTAAATGAAATCTTTCAAAAAAACCGGTGAAGTGCGACTCAGACTATCGCACCGAGGGTTCCGTACTTAACATAATATAGGTAGAAAACGCAAAAGAAAATTACTCATTTTGTTATGAACTTTATTATCTTCACATTAGGGTTTTCCAAAACTGTAAAGTGTGACAACTTCATTAAAATTTTCGCGTAAAATATAAGTAATGCTCGCTTCAAAATGCGTCTAATGTCAAATTTTCAATACTTTGACATTTACTTTGACGTGTCTTATTTCGACCAAGATGAATTACATTAGAATCACTTAGGACCGTATAAATAAACTAATCTCAAGCCTAATGCTCGTCTCAAGATGCATCAAAAATGACAGTGTTCTATGGTTTGACGTTTACTTTGACGTATCTTGTGACGGGTATCTCAGCCAAGATGTTTATTAATATGGCCCTTAGGACCGTATAAATAAACTGATCTCTAATGCAATCCCCATCTCAAGACCTGTCAAAATGACAGTCACTTTGCTTGACGAAGAAGTTCATTACGATCTTTAGATCTTCACTTGTCCTTAGTCCATTTTTGTTAAAACCTATAAATTTTCCAAGAAAAAGCTGTTAAGCCTAATAAAAACACATTTGTTGAAGCTATATTCCGCCGGCTAGCAATTTACGCATTGCGACGTCTTCATTTAGGGCGAATTGAATTTATGTGACGCCTGTCGACGTTTCTGTCACGGCGACGGCTTAGCCCGTTGGATTAAATTGTATATTTATGGGGGATCTGTAATGGGGGGTAGGGGAAATGATTATTTTTATATCCTACGCACTTTTGCTTGCGATTTTGTCCAGGACTCTTGTTGAATTTCGGTACAAAGTTACATTGTAGCATGAATCTTCAGATAATAGGGTGGTCCACGTTTGTATGGGAAAAATCAAAGTGCAGTTAAAAGTCACGGCTTATTTGGTTACTTATGTTTTAAAACGAATCCAAGTGAACTTTCAGTTCTCTATGTCAAGGATAAAGCGGTGCTCGACGACCTCAACGTTTGCACATCTGGATAGCGAATATCCAAAACCCGATGTACCTATCCGGAAATTTGTTACTGATCATTTTCGCGTAATTAAACATTATCTATTATTTAAAAGTTCAGTTTATGTTAGGAACAAAAAAATGAAGTGTTAAACTATAATTTTTTCATTATTTTAATATATTATCCAAATTTTAATATATTTTGATGTCCTTTGAGCATCGTGTTGCACTTAAACTAGAAAGCTATATTTTGGACAGAGTAATAAGAAAATAGGAAGTAATAAGTTACTGGAGTGCCCTGGTCAAAAAACAACAAAAATGATTTTTGGACCACCCTAGATCTAATTAAAAATTGGACACATCACGATGAAGTCAACTTCAATTCGACCTTTTACGGGTATATTTTATCCAGAAAATCGGCTTCGACGCAGGCAAAGGCTAAGACAAAACTATTTGCTACATCTTATCCTTTATTCTATCACGCAGTGCTCGCATTGTCGTGTTCCTACGTGTATATAAAATACATACATACCTTCACGCCTTTATTCCCAGAGTGGGGAAGGCAGAGTTACAGAATTACCAACAACTCTAAAAACTTGTTGTTAATTCTGTATCCACATTTCGCACGAACAGGCTAAGACGTTTACCATTTTATTATTGTTGTATATGAGATAAAATAACCGGTAAAATTATTAGCATAGAGGCATTCTATCTTAGTATTTAGGTTGGCAGGAATTTGTATTCTTATAGATAATATGCAAATGTCTACGGGTGTCAGACCAATTATCAGGAACTCATTTCTTGAACACTTGTAACTTGTATTACAAGCGTCAATATCTTTTCAACAATGTACATTAAAAAGCTTCTTGCACTTGTAATACAAGGTACAAGCGTTCGTGAAATGGGCCCCTGGTGTTCTAAGGTTGTAAAAAAAACATGGTACCCAAACCCAGGGCTGCTAGCTTTGTAGGCAGGGTCACTACCAACTACATTGGCCTGAAAAAATTAAGTATCACACTTTTGATGAAAATTTCATTGAAAGTGTAATACTCACGTTTTTCGTGCCAGTGTAAACCAGCGTGTCCTCCATGCATGCATGAATGCAATCTTGTCAATGCAAATAAATGTCTATGGGTGGCTGATCCCACTTACTCTTAGCCTCTCTGATAGTAAGTGGAATCAGTCACCCATAGACATTTACTTATTTGCGTTTCTCGAACACTTTATAGCTTGGAATACAAGCGTAAATCTCTTTTTAACAATATAAAACCACGTGTAAAAGTGCCCGTGCCTACTTACTGAATAAATATATTTTATATTTTATATCTTTTATACATTACAAAGATTCTTCCATTTGTTGTGGTACAAGTTACAAGTGTTCGTAAAATGGGCCCCTGGTGCTCTAAGTTGTTTAAAAAAACATGACATTTGCTAAAGCTCGAACGATATTGATCCTTGCGATGAAAACGCTAACGAAACTATGCCCAAAATATTCGTTTCGCTAATATTAGTTCATAAACTAAACTCCTCGCTCGTTACACCCAGGAAACCTTGTAAGAAGGCGGAGGCTGTCAAAAACAATGAGAGATGTGATTAATCTGACCCCGGTTCGTTATTACGTGTTGCCATGGCGATAACAAGGCCATAATAAGTGCAGTCTTTATTCAACTTAATAAAATTATATTACCTTCGTGTTATCGTGTTTTCTGATAGATCTTATTTAGCTGACAGTAACGGCGTCCGAGATAAAAATAATACAATAACACGTTCTTAAATTTAATAAGCTGCAGGGTTATGTCTAGCTGTGATGTTTCCTTCTTGATTTTTGCATATTTGACCTCATTTTTGTTTTTAAGTAAGATGTGTAAATGTTATTTCTAGTTTTTATCTTAATTTTGTAGCTTTTAAGTATCTTGTTTCAATAAATAAATAAAGACAACATGGTTTTTATCGCCCACAATAAAAGTCCAGCAAGCAAACTTTGAAACCCAAGGACATTCTAAACTTAAATTGTAAAGGTAAACCAAATCAAAGCACCTCCGTGCTAGGCATTTTACCATACCGTATGAATACTCTGCTGTCCTAAGCAAAAAGGCAGTAACTAATATAAACCTCCTGCAGAAATATCAACCTTATTACAAACGAAATAGAATTGAATCTGCTTTGGTGATTGAATTTAGATATTGCTTATTGGCTTAAAAGGGCAGTATTGCTGTCTGGCGGTAGGGTTACTACCCAGCTGGTTGTAAGATGGTGGTGCCGCCAGGATACACATGTTCTTATTACCCACAGCCAACACCATTGTAATAAAACATGGTGTTCGGTATATAATACGTAATAAGTCAGCAGGTAGATTTATTTTCTTGCATGAATAATTAATATGGCTTATGGTTATTAAGGAAATAAATTACCTTCATTCTTTATTTTGATGGTAACGCCAAAATATTACGTTAAATCCAAAGTACTGTAAAAAGTTAATTATACAACACTTCTCTTTGTAACTCCGCAAATGTGATTTTTTTTACCAAAAACTTTTCGGGGAAAGTTCTTTTTTGCGTGCAAAGCAGTGCAGTGTACTGTTTTGTTGTCTTTATGATCGATACGTGTATCCTCATTTCGTCATTCATATCTCAAACTCCTTCTTAATGTTTCAGTAGTATATATATATTACAAAAAAAAAAAAACAATACCCGCTATTGGGCAACAAAACATACATAAACTCACGCCTTAATTCCCAGAGTGGTGTTGGCAGAGCTACAGAATTACCAACAACTCTAAAAAATTTATATAATTATGTACCTAACCACAATTTACACAATTAGGCAAAGATGTTTACCGGTGTATTAGTGACAGGTTGCAAGCCCATTCCGTGTCTTCGCGTGGATGTCGTTAGAGGCGACTAAGGGAATAAAGGTAAAGGGAACAAAGGCAAGTATAGGTACTATAAAAAAATATTCGCCCGTGACCCGTGACCCGTGACCCGTGTGGTTGCCGGATTAGAATAGTGCCACTCCATATCTTCCCGTGGATGTCGTAAGAGACGGCTAAGGGAATAAAGGCGTATAGTACTGTTAGGCGATGGGCTTGCAACCTGTCACTAATACACTGGTAAATATCTTAGCCTAAGTGTGCAAAATGTGGTTACAGAATTATCAACAAGCTTTTAGAGTTGTTGGTAATTCTGTAGCTCTGCCTACCCCACTCTGGGAATAAAGGCGTGAGTTTATGTATGTGTATGTATGTATAAATAAATAAATAAATATCAAAAGACAATTTGATATAAAAGCTCTAGGGCAACCTCACCCTAAAAGGGGAACGACGCGTGTTATGGCAAATCACGGCTGTGGACGTAACGGCTGTGGACGAGCTGCCACAATAGGTAACATTTTCTTGTACGACATTACATATATAATTATTCCGTCATAAAGTGGCACAATGTTTGAAACAACTTTAAATGTGACAGTTCGTCCATGGCCGTAGAAAATGTTGTATGGAATTCATTTGTGCCATATCATGCAATTTCGAGGATGGTGTCTGCGAACGTGTGAAAAATAATGTAAGCCTAGTTGGTAGTGACCCTGCCTACGAAGCTAACGGTCCTGGATTGAAATCCCGGTAAGGGCAGATATTTGCGCGTTGAGCGCGAATATTTTGTTCCTGAGTCATGGATGTTTTCTATGTATTTAAGTATGTATTTCTCTATAAAAGTATTTATATCGTTGTCTAGTACCCATTGTACCAGCCTAGAACTTAGTATGGGACTAGGTCAATTATTATCGCGTGATATTTTTAATACTATTTGAGTGGTCATATCAAGGCCAAGGGTACCAGATTTTTATATACACGTTCTAAATGCATACATAACTACAGGTTAAAACATAATCCTTCTTTTTAGGCAGTCGGTATAAGACGCAAAAAGGCAAAGCCTTTAAGCAATCAAGAAAAGTCAAACAAAAAACAGACTTATAAATTGCACAAACCTAAGTAGAATCGTGGACGCGCATAACTTCCGGTTAAAATGGCGATTAACTCGAGTAAACCGGATGTTGAATCAAGTTCCTTTAATTAAAAGATAATTAAATAAGTTTCGCTGCGACGAGTTAGAACGCTTGATCTTGTTTTGAATCTCAATCGAATGGATAACTTAAAGCATTTGAATTAAAGATAAGTAATATACGGTCACGAGCGTTAATTTGGGACCCATTTCAAGAATACATGCTTGAAGTCGTCGTTTTTTTTATGGCATAGAGAAGGCAAACGAGCACACAGGCCACCTGATGGTAAGTGGAAACTGTGACCCATAGACATTCGCATTCACAAGACTGCAATGCAATTCTAAGACTGCAAATGCGTTGCCAACCCTGAGGACTAAGATGGAATGCCTCTATGCTAGTCATTTCACCGGCTGTCTTACCCCCAAACCGAAACACAGCAATGCGAACACTGCTGTTTGGTGGTAGGTTAATGGATAAGATGGTGATAATTTAAAACTTTTAGGAAACTCAACCTTATTGTTGTTTAATGTCATATTGACTTTGGACCTAAGGTGGGTACCAAATTAAATCTCGTGACCGAACTTACTTAAGTGGTGGTATGGTTCAAGAAATATGATTTGGCCGTCTGGTTACCTGTCTTAGGACTTTGCGATCTTTTTTTCTGCGTTAACACTTGCCGGACCTAACCTTAACCTTTCAACCCACTCACTGTGCTGTTTAAAGAACGAGGACAGTTTTGATAGACAACATTTTTGGCCGACTATTCGCAAAACCAAATTAAACTTTTATCCAAAATGGTAAAAACATTCACTGACGAACGTTTACATTTTTTTATCTAATCGCCGCGAGGGGATCTTCCAGTAAGAAGCATAAACTGTTTACAGATCCCGTTTTGATTACTGGGGACTTAAGGGGACTCTTAGTGGATAATTTCAAGTTATCTCTGTTTCAAATTCATAGGGACACGGAGCTGTAATAAGATGAAAGAGGCAGTTTAATCTTACCGTCCACAGCAATTAATGGACAAGACACCAATTATAGACACTTGATTCCTATTTTATAGAAAGAAAAAGAAAAATACATTTATTCTCTACAGACACAAGACACACAGAAAAAAAACAGAAAACAGCAATAAACAAGTAGTTAGTGTGTCTTCGCGGCAGTGAATCGGACACTGGCTCAGCATAATGCTGAGGTGTTAAACAACTGCAGCGCTGATTTTCAGCCAGCTCCGAGTGTGACAGACGGACGGTATGCTAAACGAATAAATACTGTAATAAGAAAAAATATAATTATATATATAAATACTATTAAACAAATAATATGTGCTAATATATTTGTTTAACAGTATTTATATTGACGACGCGCTGGCCTAGTGGGTAGTGACCCTGCCTACGAAGCTAGCGGTCCTGGGTTCGAATCCCGGTAAGGGCAGATATTTTTGTGACGAGCGCGAATATTTGTTCCTGAGTCATGGATGTTTTCTATGTATTTAAGTATATATTTCTCTATATAAGTATTTATATCGTTGTCTAGTACCCATAGTACAAGCCTAGAGCTTAATTTGGGACTAGGTCAATTTGTGTGAGATTGTAAGTTCGTTCGTTTGTTTTTATTTTACATTTATACATACATACATTAAATCACGCCTGTTTCCCAGAGGGGTAGGCAGAGACCACTTCTTTCCACTTGCTACGATCTTGTCAAATTTCTTTCGCTTCTTCCACATTCATACATCGAGTCATGCACGCACGTCGGTTTCGGGTACTTAAAGATTCGCCCCTTTTCTAGTATTTCTCCGATTTGATTCGAAAAAGTACGCCTAGGGCGGCCCCTTTCCCCTTTTTTTTCATTAGCTATTAATACAATAAATCCAGTAAACAAAGGCAGATTGACTGGGTTTTTACCACAGCGATTGTAACGAATCGAGTTACAATTACATTTAGATAATATCAACATCATAGACCAAGAGAGAAACGTCGGTTTTGATCAAGTGTTGTCACGGTGAGAAAAGGCTCGTCACTTTTGGACCTTAAACAAGTTGAAATAGTCGATAATTGACGAACCATTTCTTACCGTAACTATACCAGCAATGCAGTTAATAATGAAAAAAACAAAAACGCAAAAATTACTTCTTTTAAAGTAGCGAAGGCTGATATAGATAGATGAAGATGTTATAGATATTTCGGCGACGCCTTGTGATATCCGTGACAAAGCAACTAACGTCATAAATAATTACTGTTAATGGCCTTGAACAACGCCGCGATGCCGGTCATAGTACGCGGCTCCTGAATGCATCATGGAGGCTTATGATATGTGGGTAGATAAAGTAGCGTATGTAACTATACATAATTAGGCATTAAAACACTTGTGTGATGTTATTATGAAAGTCGCCTTCGGCCCAAACCCACACTCGTGTTTAATGCCCTTCACTATGTACAGTCACATAAACTGCTATTATTACTTTTTAGTGACCATAATAAGCTGATTTGTAGTCACAAAGTGCAAGGTGTCGTACAATCTTTTATTGCCTGGTCTAAACGTTCGAATATGTAATTTATATGAACAATGACACGTCTTAGTGTTGAAACAAAAATAGTAAACACTTTTTAAATTTCGTAGCTCTAAGTCTTCATCCTTTCATTACTATGTACAGTCGGCATTATAAGAATAAACACATTTGTGCCTTGTCACTTTAACGCCTTTGCGAGATTAGTGCAGTGATCAAATATGACGTTAAAGTGGCAAAGCACTAAAGTGTGCAGAGTATCAATATTAGATCATGTAGAGTTACTGACAACGCCCTCCTAGTCTATTACTCCGGATTTCACAACCGTGACCTTGGCCAGTATCAATTGTCATCGGATTTCATAAAAACCCAACATGTGCTTGTGATGATACGCCAACACTATATAATCTCGACGTAAACCACACTATTCCCATACAATTGCCACACGATGTCAGTTACTGTACTAATATTATTAGCTATTTACGGGGCTTGTGCGAACAATGACATTTACCATCACACGCATAACTCGCTGATGACCAATGGATATGCCTGTTTTGGAGATTGTGTTAATGGTGCTTGTGTTAACGATTGGTGGGGCCACACGGACACTTGCCACACAAGCGATGTTATATCTCCCGTATACAAAACCATAAAAGCGAAAGACTGCTACAGTAACTGTGGTAGATACAACGCAGAGGGTTACCCTTGGTGTGCTACGTTGGTGGACAATTCGCTCAGTTGGGATCGTTGCAGCAGAGATGAAGCCAGGACTGCTACAAAGCGTATTCAAACTGATAATATTCTGTACATATGCAAGGACGAATGCAAATCCAGAGGAAGCAACTACAACTGGTGCCACACTCACAACTCCTGGGAAAAATGTGATCCTGAACATTGGGTGCTGGTATTTAACTATCCAACAAGAAGATATGCCCATTGTGAAACGAGGTGTGTTTTATACAGTGGCGAATATCATTGCTACGATACCAACAACAAGTGGGTAGAATGCTTCTTGAATCCAGACAAAAATCTCATCTTGCATGAATTTAGACACAGCATTAATGACGCTTTGCAACATTATGGAGCTCTCTTTGAAGATGGATACAAAGTTTGTTCTGATTCTGCTAGTGTGAGAAAACGTGCTATCAATTCCCAATGGCCTTTTATAGCAAGCGTAGCTGATCTAATAGCGGACTTTGAATCTGGGTTCCCAACAATAACGCCAAATGACGGAGGTCCTGTGCGGTCGTATACCGTGCTGCCAATTCCTAACCCTGGCGGTGACGACGCCATTTTGCCACTTGCCATTAGAGCTGTGATAACCAGAGCTCATCTGCTACCTCCTGGCGCACGAGGCAGCACCCCTACTGCAGTCACCAGAAACATCGATAGAATGAATCCTTACCGAGCGAGGGCTGATAGAAATAACGACGAGCGGGCGCATTTGCTGGCGTCAGTTCTTGGTGGACCAATGGAACCTTGGAACTTCATACCTCAGCCGAGATCGTTCAACCGAGGTCAGGGCTCTATGTGGTACTATCTAGAAGGTTTGATCGCTCGTTTCTTGAGAGGTCGAGCTGGTCGCTACGTCGATTGGCAAACGGCTCTGGCGTATGACGTTTATTCTGACCGTCCGAACAGACCTATTTCTGTCACTTTGACTGTAAGAATGTATGAAGCGGATGGCACACTTAATGTCACAAGCGGGAGGTACGAGAATATGTATTTTTCCAACAATCCTTTGTGGACGTGTCGCACGTTTTTTGGCAGCAGTAAAAAATAACATTGTCATATATTTACTTTTTATTTTTAGGTAGGTATTTTAAATTTATTTATAATACTGTTATAAACGAACCCTTCACTGTATAATAATAATAATTAAGGAAACTATCCCGAGTTTTTTATATTATTTTAGGCTAAGGGGATTAACGTAAGTACAATCAATTTTTTTTCCTTTTTAGGTACGCTTATCTTATACAATCATATTATCTATTTAAGACTGCGCCGAGCATACACCGGATGTACAGTGGCGCCCTCATTTTTATTTTTGTGTTGTCTAATAAACTAAAGCAATTTCTTGAAATTGGTTGGTAGGTTTTTGTACTACAAATGAAAACACAATTTATGGGGTATATCACATAGTTTAATAACAATTCACCTTCGAGTTATCAACTTAACAGAAAAAAGTGGCCACCTTTTCCCGTTAAGCTGACTACTCAAAGGGTAATTGTTCTTAAAGTTGGTTACGTACCTATCCCATAAATTGTGTTTTTACTTGCGCTACAAAAACGTACCGTCTGATTGTAAGGAAATTCATTAGTTAATAAGAAAAGACAATTATGTACATAGTTAAGGGCTGTAACGAAGATTAGTCATATAATCATATGGATAACTTACGTAACACAAAGGAAAAACAATGAAAGAAAGATATTTTTGCAATTCACCCATTAATGGTAATGAGGGCGCCACTGGACGCTCGACGTTTGCTCGGCGCAGTCTTAATAAGCAAAGGTAATATTCGAACACTTTTCAGCTTCAATAACAGCTGATTCACGTAACAAACTTTTGAGAAAAAACATTTTTTAATAGCGATAAAAATAATCGAGATATAAACCACCAAAGATTTATTTATATCAGTTTAAAATGGCTGACCTGTTACATGACGTCACAGTGCACATCAGATCACTGTCTAATCGCTGTCTAATTAACAGTTTGCGGGTGGTAGGACCTTGTGCAGGGTCCGTCCGGATCGCTACCACCATCTTATCCATTAACCTACCGCCAAACAGCAGTGTTCGCATTGTTGTGTTCCGGTTTGGGGATAAGACAGCCGGTGAAATGACTAGCATAGAGGCATTCCATCTTAGTCCTCAGGGTTGGCAACGCATTTGCAGTCTTAGGATTGCATTGCAGTCTTGTGAATGCGAATGTCTATGGGTCACAGTTTCCACTTACCATCAGGTGGCCTGTGTGCTCGTTTGTCTTCTCTATGCCATAAAAAAAAAAAAAAAAAAAAACAGTATAAAATGCTCGTATCATGCGTATTTCAAGGCCGATTTATTTTTAATTTCACTATAGCGGTGAATTCATTTACGGTATTTTCATATTTTGTATAATAAAGTGATTTGAAAAATCCATGTATATTCCCTATTATGGTTTTGTAAAAGGATAGAAATAAAGCAAATTCACGTTTTACTTACGTTTTATTTTACTGATAATGCGCCAGATGTGACAGCTGCGGCCATTATTATACTCGTATCAATAGTCATAGGTTTACAGCGAAACGTAAATATGTGAAGTTACGCCCGAGGTATATTTTTATTAGTACTTGACAGACTAGTGATGATACAACTTTTCTAAGTGTCGACTTTAATAAAATAAAATAATAAATTAATATTACCTACATGGTCTGAACATAATGACGAAGAAGATTTAATCAGTAGTTTAAAAACATCAAAACACCAAATAATGGAGGAAATCATTAGATAACATCCAGAACTTACTACAAGGTGATAAGGTAAAATTTTCTTACACAAAGTGTATTTTCTCAAGTAGAAGACGTAGGCTGACTTGTAACAATTTAGAACAAATATTAATTGTTTATCACGAATGTCATATATTAAATGATTGAAAATACCTTCATTCCAATTGGTTTCCTTTTCTCGACTCGTACAGGAAGAACATTGTCACATCACTAGTCTGTTAGAAACTGTCGTGTGTTACCTAAATGCCACGAGTTAGCGATGTGTAATCACTAATCATAATCTAACCTAACCGCACGTATTTTTGGAACTCCTAAAATACTATCCGATTCAGCTGAAAATCAGTTTAAAACATTCGGATAAAGGTTGAGCAGATATTTATATTACTTTTGTTCTACGTATATTTTTCTTTATAGTACTCAATAAAACGATATTACTTTTGATATGGCCGCCATTACTGTCTATAAAATAAGAGCTATCGTAACGTGGATGAAACTATTACAAGTCAAACGCAATATGGTTTTACATGTTTTATCGAATTTAGTGGAGCTCCAGATATCCTGTGTGGTAAACGAGTTAATTGAGTTTCCCTCGTAATTTAATAAATAAAATATCAGCGTTAACTATTTTATATAACATCCATAAAACACGTTACAATTTTCAGGAAATATTTCAGTAGCGAGGACGCATTATTTGATAACGTTAAATGAAATATATTCCCAACGACATCAAAATAATATCACTAACTATAAATTCACATTCTAAAGCGCTAGTAATAAAGTACACATTCAGTTGCCGTATCATAAATTTTGTGTGTGCTCGGCTGAATAACGCTTGCAATTTCGGCGCATCCTCGAAGGTACAATATTTAGGTCGTTTTTCGACTACAGAGCGCTGTGTCTTTACACATACGCGTGTGGAAACAAAAGTTGACACCGTGTCTATTGTGTTGTCAATCGAGGAGGCCGCGTGTCCTATTCCAAATTTAAATTCTCCACCCTTTTATAAAGGCTTGACAATCGCCGCAAGTATGTGGTTTCTGAACAGTATTTATTAGGAAAATATTTTCCGGCAACCATTTTGGTTAGACGGTTCGTTGTCAAACTTTTGTGTTTGTGAAAAATGTTATAAAATCCGCGTTGTAATCTATAATATAAAAATGAATCGAAAAATGTGTTGGTAAGCGCATAAGTCGAGAACGGCTGAACCGATTTGGCTGATTTCTTTATTGTTGTGTTCGTTATTGTCAGGGTAAGGTTTATATGTAAGAAAAAATAGAAAAATCCATTGGGAAGGTCGGGAATTTGCAGCGGGGCAGCTAGTATAATATTTTATGAATTTTTGAAAGCTTGTATTGTTGCTTTTTCTTTTTGTATCTACTTAAGTTTGCTCAGTTTTAGTTTATTATATTACTCCTTCATGCTGCAACAACGGCTGAACAGAATTCGATGAGATTTGCAAAAGAGACAGCTTACACATTAGGCTACTTTACATCTCAGATTTTTTTTAAGTTCTCGAGGGAAACAGTGTAGCTTGCAATTTAAAAAAATATTAAAGTTTAATTTTGCAATTTTTGCAATTTGCAATTTAAAAAAATATTAAACAAATTATTAAAATGCAGTCTATTAGAGATTTGACGGTTGTCTATGGATGATAAATATATTCAGTAACTGTTAAATGATAACTGTCCGTTCCGTCTGTTCATTTGCTTATGCCCGGTTCTTATATTCAAGAAACGAATCGTTTTCCTTACGTCTCGTTAAAATTTGACATTTGCTACGTACAAAATGTGTCAAATTTTAACGAGACGTAAGGAAAACGATTCGTTTGTTGAATATAGGAACCGGGCATTAGTGAGATCCGGGGTCATTGACTCGCTAGAACATCTGTCCAATTATTTAATTTTTGGTACATTATTTTATCGTTGATTTTGGTTCACAAATCCAGGGCAGTCTTGTGGGACAACTTGTAACATTGATGAAGAACTTGCATTGAATAAAATAACAGTGATAAGATGGTTCCAAATGAGTTAGCGGTCAAGATCACACCAAGCCCTTTTAAAATAAAGTTTGTAAAATGATATAAATTGACAAATTATGATTTAATAAAATATTATTAAGCCGAAAAAAATATTTAAAATCAATAGATGTCAGCATCTTTAAATGTAAATCCAATTTTACTCACTCATATTAAACATTTTGCCCGTGCTCAAAAAGCGGTGCAAGCACAATACCGTTTAGCCACTGTTTGCTCGTGAACCGTCAATATTGTTCTTGCCCTAGAGGAGGCACGCTGAAGCGCTGAGCAAGCAGCGACGGACGGACAAACGTTGGCTTATCATACTGAGGTGTTACTCTACGGTTGAAGAGAAATCACGTTTTCGATTAAAAATTGGGATCATTTTATCGAACTTCACTTCGTCGATTATATCGTTATATCGAATTTCATTTCATCGAACGCCGTTTTCTGTTGAAACCGTGTTTTCAGGATACTTAAACATATTACGTTAGATTAAATTGGACTTGTGACTACCATAATGTATTATTTCGAGCGATTAGGAACGCCTTTAAAATGAAAATTCTTCGTTGTGATACGTTCGATGGAGGTGTTTTGATAATTTAATAGGTACCCATTTTTAATTCTCGAAAGCGATTGCGTTATGACTGCGCCGAGCGTACGCCGGATGTACAATGGCGCCCTCATTACTTTTATTGTGTTTTCTAATAAACTAAAGTATTTTTTTGAAATTGGTTGGTAGGTTTCTGTACTACAAATGGAAACACAACTTATAGTGTATATCACATAGTTTAATAACGATTCACCTTCGAGTTATCAACTTAACGGAAAAAAGTGGTCAGCTTTTCCCGTTAAGCTGATTACTCAAAGGGTAATTGTTATTAAAGTTTGTTATGTATCCCATAAATTGTGTTTTTACTTGCGCTACAAAAACGTTTCGTCTGATTGCAAGGAAATTCTTTAGTTAATTAGAAAACACAATAAAAGTAATGAGGCCGCCACTGGACGCTCGACGTTTGCTCGGTGCAGTCTTAATTTTTTGTATATTACTTTATCGTTGATTTTGGTTCGGATGTCCAGGGCAGTTTTGTGGGACAACTTGTTACATTGATGAAGAACTTACATTGAATAAAATAACAGTGAAAAGATGGTTCCAAATGTGTCAGCGGTCAAGATCACACCAAGCCATTGCAATGGATGGAAGACTTCGACGACAGGACAGGATTCACCGTACAACGTTGCTATATATACTACGTTATTATAGTATAAATAATACATAATATGGGAAATATGGGAATAGATATATCCCTAGTAAAGTTCTTCGCGTATTTATTCAAGTTTGATCAAATACATCCGTCGCTGAATGAATCTCAGTAACTTTCGTTACACAAAGGCAGTAAATAACAATTTTTAATCGTTTCCCTACTACGTAACGTGCTTTTAAAATCCACGTACAAAGAGCAAAGCTACATTCGTTATTATGTTTGCAGTTAACGTGAAGTTATGCCAAATATACGGTCAAGTGAGAGTCGACCTCTCGCACCGAGGATTTCGTACACAAAAAAAAGTTGATGGCAAGATGGTCGTTTTAAAAACAGTATTTAAAACTTCGTTGCGTTAATAATTCTTATTATTTATGAACTAGCGACCCACCCTCGCTTCGCTTATCTTTATGCGAGTTTGTTTGTAACACCCGTACATAATCTAGTTTGATAGACCCAAGCGTGTAGGTATAAATACCTATATGTAGATGAACAGAGATTTTATACCTACTATGCAAAGATACAATCGTCAAAATATTTGAAACGCTAAAATTAATTTCTCGCCTGTAGGTTCCCTTCCTTACTCTATGCATGAAAAAAAAACTGCTTTTTTATGTTTTTCTAACAAAACTTAACCCCTGACGCAAAAAAGGGAGAGGATTTCAAGTTGTATGTTGGTATTAATATATCTCTTAAACAGATAGACCGATTCAAAAAAAATTTCAGAATGTTTGTTACTCGTACAGTCAAGGTCACCAATATGTCGTACGTATACACCAGAAACTCTCAAAAATATGTACACACCTTATTTCTATGTGTACATATTTTTGAAACTAGGAGCGGATATTTATTTTTATCCTTAACTGTACTTAGATTTCATGAATATCTCTGACAAAACTGCTTTAGCAAGTGCAACCTTATTACCAATGGGAGAGCGTTATATCTGCTCTGGCTATTGAGTTTGAGATGTCGCCTTTTGGCTTATGAGGACAGCATTATTATCGAGGTATTTTACTTCTTTTTTTTATTCTACGAGTATAGTAGTGTCCCACTGCTGGGCAAAGGCCACCTCCTTTGATTTCCCTCCTCCTCTCCTCTCTCTGTGGCGATCTCCAGCCAATCCTTCAGAAAAGCGTCCATGTCCTCCCGCCATCTCCGCTTGAAAGTAAGAGCCTATTAAATCGAGGATTTGAAATAGTTATTATTTCACAAATAGGCCGCACTGGCAATAACAAGTCGTATCTCATCAGTGCTTCCCGAGAGGAAAACCTCAAACCGCAACTGGGATAAACGCCCCCACATTAAACTCAGAGATAAATGGGGATGTAAATAATATCTATTCGCGTAACTAAACTTTATTACTATAAAACAAAAAACAAGCATTAGGTACTCGTACTACCATTATTTTACGTTTTCTGGGTAAGAGTGAATCTCGTCGTCATTTCATCAGAGGGTCCAGACAAGATGCACTACGCCAGCTAGCGTTTCTCTTCGTTTAGTTTTTAAACCAATCGCGTCACTGGTAGATGACGTGATACGAAAAGTCACGCGACGTGCCAGTGACGCGATTGGTTTAAAAACTAAACGAAGAGAAACGCTAGCTAGCGTAGTGCATCTTGTCTGGACCCTCTGGTGAGACCGAGGTCAAACGCCAACCCATTATTGATAAATAAGGAGCTCTATTTCTAGTAGGTAAAACCATATTGCTTTTGACATGTTATTATATTGTTAATGTTGTTATAAAATTAAGTTTAATCCTTACAAACATACAAAAATCGTATCTCGTATTTCGTGACGTACGATTTTAAACTTAAACGTAAAAAGAATTAAGATCAAATTCATACATCTCGAAATATGAGATACGAGTTTTTTCGAAAGTAGTAATGAAATACAAATCTTTTTTTTAAATTTTAGTGTACAGTAGTACCACAAATATAAGTTACAACGATGTACCTGCGCAGAAAGCATTTTTTTTAGAAGGCGCGAATTTTTTTTTGGCCAATTATAAGGCAGTACGTTTGCGCCACAGTACGACAAGGTTTGTATTGATATGATTTTTACGTTCGTTTATCTTCGGCATTCGTGAGCACCTTTCTGCGTGGACGAAGATTTGTGGTCTTACTGTAGATTTATAACGTCAGTCGTCTCCGTTGGAAAACCGACATACAAGAAAGGTAGGGTGCTTTTTATACGGAGCCCTAAAAACTAAATCAAAATATCCAAAGTACCAGGAGTGCATGGTTAGGTAGGAGTTCCACAAGTCATTAACCGGTAATAACAACCAAAATGGCCGCGGCACATGCGATGTTTGTTTTCGTTGTCGTTTTATGATTTAGAATTATGTTAGTAAAGTAACTAACAAGGCTGAAATGCATTGAGGCGTTTTCACAAATTATGTAAGAACGGTGAATACCTCTCTATGTAACTTATATGATTAATGCTAAATTAACTCTGTTTTATAGTGTCACTCTATGTTTTCCTGTGGAAGTTATAAGAGACGACCAAGGGCTTGCAACCTGTCACTAATAATACACATGGTAAATATCTTAGCCTGTTGTGCAAAATGTGGTTATAGGATTAACAACAAGTTGTTAGACTTGCTGGTATAGTTGGTTCCAGTTTAAATGACGAAAAGGCACTTAAAACCAACCTTTAAAAACATCTATTGTTCAATTGTTATCTTCAAGTAGGGTTGTAAAACAATTACGCAGGTGTGTCGGTACGGCCAAAGTATACTGTGAACAAACAATCTTGATAGTTTTGATGTTGTTTGTCTGTATTTTACCGCACGACGTGTGTTTCTAAAATAATAATTAAATACTGTGTCAATATCACTTTGTACAATTTTTGAATAGTATTAAAAATTAATTTTTACCTGAGTGCGATTACGCACTGTTATTATAATATTTTTTAATGAATGTTAGCCATAAGAATATGCGAGATGTTGATTTATTATGTATCAATAATGACAACTTAAAATTATATTGTATTATTACATATAGGAATATTTATTAAGTATATTTTTGAATTACAATATAGACGGCTTAAAAAATCTTTTATTCCAATGACCAAGAAGGGTTGAGCTACTCCAAGGCACGTGCCACACTTCGGTCGTCCCTTTGTTATCTTTTCCTTTCATATTTAGCAACAAAAGAAGTTGTAAAATCCCGCGTTAAGTGCCTTTTCGTCATTTAAACTAGAACCAACTATAAAGTGACGAGATACTAAAGTGTAAACATATTTATGGTGTTGACTGTACCTACGGAATTTATTCATTTCAATGTTAACTTCTACATTATTTTTAAATTGTGTTTGGTTTGCATTTGACGTTACTAAATAATTCACAAAATGTATGAAAACCACCGTTTTCATAAAACTCCATATAAAACGCCAATTTCATAGGAAAGGACCGAATAGTTAACACCTAAATCAGCATCTTTTTAAACATCCAATAAAGAGGAGAATAAGATGATATTGTCCATTGTGTTTTTATCGTAGGATTCAGCTGTCTCATAATGTTATTATTATAATACTAAGATTATCACGGGACGGGGCTCAAAGAAAATAATGTCTATTTGTTTTTTTACTACACAAAAGAAAGATATAAGGTTTTATTATTGTGCTAAAACGTCTAAAAGAGAAACCGAAATCTTAATTTAGGTTTTTTTGTAAACCAAGTCATGAATTTATTTAAATCTTTGAACAAACTCCGCTGTTTTTCCTTAAATCGGTTTGATTTAACCCGACACAGTAAACGTAATAAGTTAAGTGTGTGTGTATTTGTTTTTGTGGCGTCAAAGCTCCCAAACGGATAGACTTTGAGCTAGTTTAATCGGGATGTTTTTTCGTTAAGTTTCATAAGAAATAGTCATATTGGAAGTCTTTTCTAAGATCATGGTTGTCTGTAAAAGATTGCTAAGTAGCAATAAGAGAGAGAATAAGAAAAATAATCAAATAAGACCGCTTGATGTTTACCATGTAGGGTGACGGCACCAATGATGGACACTTTTAGGTGACAGGCACCAGTAATGGACACTTCACTCTTAATTCAAATTGAATACGGTCCTTAATTGATTGTTAAAAAACAAATAAATAAACTTTATCTCCTGTAAAATTTGAATCAAGTGTCCATCATTGGTTCTTTTCCATTATTGGTTCCGTTACCGTGACAAAAGTTTCTGTGAGATCTAATTATCGCTAAGGTTGACACTTGTCACTGTCATAATCAAACCCTGGATGACGGGAGAAATTATGTGTTGACGTCTCAATAATGCGAGGACACACATTTTATAAGTAGTTGTTGGTATAAAAGCACGATGTACTGGACGAAGACTGGATGTCAGAAGTATGTTACAAAAAACCCCTAGGTTCATATGGACATAAGGAAAAAATGACAAAAATTCCGATTAAAATGATCAATATCTCGGAAACTAATAACAATTGCTGAACATACATGGGGGTTAAATCGATAGCTTAAGAGCTGCTCTATCACCCCCTTAAAGCTGTCGAACTAGCTACCAAACACCCTGTATTTTTAATGTAAAACTAAAGGGACTTAACGGTTATTGTCCCGAACAGAATATCACCAAAGTTAATGGCTATAACTTTGCAAATGAGGAACCTTTGAATCCATTTATTCCTACTAAGTAATACCCGGGCGTCCAAACTTTTAGGGCAGAGACAAATTTCACCTGTAAAAAGTTCTGCTTTGCCGACTTTTGGTAGGTCGCGACACAATGGCGTTTAGAATAGAGAATTACACACAAATATTATATCTCCAAACACAAGCATAATATATCTTAGATTAGATGATTTTCAGTAGGTATAAAAAAAAATCGCCTGTAACGCATCAAGAAAAAAAGTTTTTTTTAGTCGTGTTGGTTTCAGGTATACACATATAGCTAAACTATGTTCATCTGTCTGTCGATCTGTTTGTACGGCACCCCCCTATTTTTTGTAACTGGATTCTCTACCTTTCCCAACCGGGTTCCCTTCATCTGGCATAATATCGACTGTCCAAAATACATTTCGCATAACAGTTATCGCAGAAACATTTTTAGCCGAATGATACTTTAGCATAATAGTATACTTAGTATAAATAACTGTCATAACGCATAACAATCATTTGGCAGAATTTTGAATAGCAGATTACTAATATCGCCGACTTTCATTTCGCAGAATTTTATGTAGCAGAATATACCTTCCGCCGAATTTATTATGGCATAATTGTACCATAACATAATTAGTAACGAACTGCTACCAGTAAAATAGGTTGGATTAGGTTAGAAAATCTACAATAGCAGGACCGCATTGCAATTGGAGCAGTGGGATAAATAAGGGGTTCCCTTCATCTTGCATTTAATATAGATTGTCCGAGATACACAAAAAAATAAAGACAGAACACATAAATGCAGTATTCTGCTTTATAACTTTATGCCAACTGCATAGTATGCCATACAAAATTCGGCGAAACAATTATTCTACCATAGGACTATTATTGAAATCAACGTTATGCCAATGTACTATTCTGCCAAAGACAATTGTGCCAAATGACAGTATGCGAAAAAAAATATGGCAAAAGTAATTATGCGAAATGATGATTCTGCCAAGGGTTGCTATGCGAAACGAAATTATGACAGTAACTTTTATGCAACATGAATGTAAACCTTCCCAACCGTTTCATTTGCCAACCCGCTTTTATTTCTGTAACTGTAAATATTTCAGGATTTTTTTAAAAACGTGTCCTAACCTAACCTATAAGTTCACGATGGTACTGATATAAATTCTGAAATATTTAAAGTTACAGAAAAAAAAGCGGGTTGGCAAATGAAACAGTTGGGAAACGACACATTCGACCAATCATATTTCGACCAAAAGGCAGGATATCACCTGGTTTGACTACGGAGCCCTAAAAAAAAGGATATATGGACGTATGTAAACTCATTATTGCACATAAAAAATTACAAGAAATATTTCGCAATTGAAACCCACAACGGAGCTATCTAAAGGTCAACACTCAGACTGTTGATTTAGCTACAACTTCTTTAACCTTTCCTTCAACGAACCTATAGATCTAGATTACCTCAATCACGCTAAAAAAGAAGAAGAAGAAGAAGAAAAAGACGATATACAATTATCCACTACACAGAAGACACACAAATAGACAAATGAAAGATAGCAAACAATGTGACAGAAACAGCACGGAGTGTGTGTCCTGTCAGTAGGTACCGGGGGGGGGAGTGCGAAACATACATACTTAAACAAACATATAAAATAAATAAATATTGTAGTATAGCCTCTGTTTTCTGACTGTCTCGCTTCACTCGTCATTTTGCCAGTCAGTATGTCCTAACATCGGGACCGAGTGGCCGCAATCCGCGGGGGCGTGTAGGCTTTCAAATTTATTGCTGACCCTGAATCACATAGTGACGGATGGTGGGGACCATAATGTAGATATATTTACATTAGCGATTACTTTGTACATACATACATGCCTGTCTCCCAATGGAACGCCAGGTGCACCGGTTTTTCTACATTCATCACCTTCATGCACGTACGCCGGTTTCAAATGACTAAGATTTAAGTCTCCTTGACGGAATCTAGGGTAGTGATTTTCGGACGAAACGATTGAAAATGCTCGCGCTAAAATATATTTTGTTCGCACTGACGGGACTACTTAAACTCGCCGCTGCGATTTCGCTCGTTCGTCCAACCGTAAGTTGTTTTTGAGAGAATGACACCAAAGGGTTCGAATCCCGGTAAGGGCAAATATTTGTGTGATGAGTGCGAATATTTATTCCCGAGCCATGGATGTTTTCTATGTATTTAAGTATATATTTCTGTATATAAGTATTTATATAGTTGTCTAGTACCCATAGTACAAGCCTAGAGCTTAGTTTGGGACTAGTTCAATTGGTGTGAGATTGTCCCCTGATATTTATTTATTTATTTAAAGTTCGTCAAGCTGTTCCAATTTGACAATCATTCAGATGTGAGTTTTTAGTCATTCTATGTATGACCAGGAGTTCAGAACCTGTAAGGGGTCTGCTCCGAACTGGCTGGCTTTACAGTCAAACAGAATGTTAGATGTTGATTCGTACATCGCGAATCTGATCACTCCTCTATACTTATGTGTGAAACTATGATATTTTCAGGATATCTTAAATATTACTTACGTAGGTTAGGTTAGACTTTTGACTATCAAAAGGAGCTATTTAATTACAGGGTGTAATCTAAGTCGTGAATCAAATGATTACCTCTGTGTTCCACCCACGAATATGAACAACTTTCACTATGGGACCAACTCTGAAATCACGAAAAAAAATCAGCTGTTTCATAGAAAAGTTCAATACGTACTCGACCGAAATGTATGAAGCAGCTGTATTTTTTTCGTGATTTCAGAGTTGGTCCCATAGCGAAAGTTGTTCGTATTGGTGGATAGAACACAGAGGTGATCATTTGATTCACGAATTAGATTTCAACCTGTAACTCAGGAGGCGAGAAATGCTTTTCGATGAATGAAAATTATGCGTAATAATAATAATTCTGTTGAAAGGTGTTTGAATAAAAATAATAAGAACCCACTAGTATTCTTGATTACTTTGTTATTAAACGGAATTGTTTTAAATAAACATTTAAATCTCTTAGGCTTTATCAGAAGATTTTAAAGCCTTTCTAATAAACAAATCTCAAGTATGGCTAGGATGTTGGAATCCATGCTGGATGGGAGCTTTGCCGTACCAGTAACCTACGGCTCAACAAGGGGGGACTGGGAGGAATGACGGTTGTTAAGACGGTAAAACAGACAAGCGTCTAATTTGATTGGGATTAGTACTAACTCTGAAGAAAAACCACATATACCAAAAAGTGTCACTTAAGCTCGCGCTCATTCGGTTCGAAATCGAACTCAAATTGGAATACAATAATGGGTACCTACTGTGCGGCAGTACGAAACCCTCAGTGCGAGAATCCAACTCGAACTTGACCGGGTAATTAATAAAGGCGATTCGAAAACGTGACGTATGATAGAAACATCATACCCGACTCACTCCGCAGTTTAATGTACAATACATCAGATAAATGTCGATAAATAAGGATAAATGGTAATAAAACGACCCAGTATCGCTTACACTAACAAATCATTCATTGAATACAATACGGACACAATCCGAAATGAGTCAGTGTTGCATTTTAAAATTAGAACTGGTTGGAATACAATTTTTAATGGAAGAGCAAATTATTTTGGAATGTGTCCGTTTTGTATTCAATGAGCGAAATAACGCTCTATTCTAGCTGTATAGCGTGTAATATCGCACTAAAGCTAGCTGAGGCGATAATTCCCCGTCCTTCAGACTTCCAAGGTCAGCCAAGTTATATAATTGAGTTTTAAGAACTAGTAATGGGTTGCTCACTTAGATCACGCAACAAGTCTTACAAAATGGATGCTTTAAAAGATCTGAAAATACGTTTTGATATTGTTTGTATTGTATTCAGTAGCTTAAGACTGCGCCGAGCGTACGCCGGATGTACAGTGGCGCCCTCCTTACTTTTATTGTGTTTTCTAATAAACTAAAGTATTTTCTTGAAATTGGTCGGTAGGTTTTAGTACTACAAATGAAAACACAACTTAGGGAATATCACATAGTTTAATAACAATTCACCTTCGAGTTATCAACTTAACGGAAAAAAATTCCCACCTTTTCCCGTTTAGCTGACTACTCAAAGGGTAATTGTTATTAAAGTTTGTTACGTATTCCATAAATGTGTTTTTACTTGCGCTACAAAAACGTATCGTCTGATTGCAAGGAAATTCATTAGTTAATTAGAAAACTCAATAATAGTAATGAGGGCGCCACTGGACGCTCGGCGTTTGCTCAGTGCAGTCTTAACTTAAGTATGTTGTCACTTTAACGTCATGTTTGAGCCACTTGAAATACTGCACTAATCTTTCAAAGGCATTTGACTGACAAGGTACTTACTTATAGTGTGCAGTTATGACTGAACCCACCCACCTGGAGAAGTCTAAATAGGCTGAGGACCCAGGTTGGCCGAAGCAAAGATAACCTGTGTCGGTGGGGGTACTCAAGTAGCGCAGACGCTAGCTGTGAATGTGGAGAACCCCTGCAAACCATGTTACACCTCACTAACTGTGAGGACTTACTTGCCAGTAACCAGAGGGCTACCACGGTAGCCGCTTTCTGGGCAAGTAAGATTTAGCCCGAGTTCTTGCCGACACGAAAGAAGAAGAAGACTGAACACGAGAAAAAACATTTAAAAAAAGGGGGAAATAATCCCTTTAAAGGTTCAGTTTCATTTGACGATTGCCCGCATGCTACGCATATATGACTACGCGCTGGCCTAGTTGGTAGTGACCCTGCCTACGAAGCTAGCGGTCCTGAGTTCAAATCCTGGTATGGGCAGATATTTGTGTGATGAGCGCGAATATTTGTTTCTGAGCCTTGGAAGTTTCCTATGTATTTAAGTATATATTTATCTATATAAGTATTTATATCGTTGTCTAGTACCCATAGTACAAGCCTAGAGCTTAGTATGGGACTAGGTCAATTGATGTGACATTGTCCCCTGTCCCCTGTCATATTTATACGTACGGTCACGGTCTTTTATTGTAAGTCCACCATAGAACCTTTGTCCATTATAATGACAGCGTCAAGTCACGAGATCTATCTCTAATTTCTAATTTGCATAGGAATTAATCGTTTGGTTTTATGCGACAAGGTTCTACAGTGGTTCATCAATTATCCGTGACCGTACATTGTACAGTGTAAGTTAAACAAAAACTTGTAAAAATTAGAATTGTTATATTTGTTACTATTTTCTACATCGTTACTCCAAAGTAACGTCACTGCGTTAGTTAGACGTTACTCTCCAACAATAACGCGTCGAATAACGTTACGTTACGTAAAGTCTGATTGCGATGATATAAATTGTGTGCGTAGTTAGGGTTGCTACACACAAGAAATTCAAACTTAATATCAACTCATTTATTACGTTTAGTTGATCACGAAAAAGATACTTCCCAAGTAACACAAAAAGCCGTAATAAGAGCTGTTTATTAGAATTGTCTACGCTTAAAGCTGAATAACTTAGCTGAATAAGGGCTGAAAAAGCGCTTTTTCAGCCGTTATTCATCTTAATTGGGCACAAATTATTCAGCCTAAAGTTCACATGGCTGTTTAATTGCTTTATAGTGGCTGAATAATGGCTGTATTAAGGGTCACAGAGTTATAAGGGCTGAATAACGGCTGTTTAAAAGAGCACAAGGGCGTGTTTATTCAGACTAAAGTTCACATGTGAACCCTTATTACTATCTTAAACCTCCACAAGTTCACCTTTAGCTGGACAAGCAAGAAAGTCGCTACATCAAACGTCAAGTTACAAATCTATATAATTAATTGAATACCTGTTGAAGTGTTTTGATTTTTCATTGAGATGACCCTACGACTAGATTTGCTTCAACGGGAAATGGCGGAATATTAAATAGTAATTAAGTATACTTGAATTTTTGTTATATCAGTGAAAATGATTGCGGTCTCGATTTTACTGTGTATATATATATATATTATTTAAGAAAATTTTCACGTGCTCCATAAATAATGCGTTTTTTTACAAAATAAACAGTAAATATACGCCGAAGAAAGTATACCAAATCCGTTTTCTTTCTTTTTTTATCAAAAATATACCATAAACTGATGTTACTGGTCTAAGAAGAGACAATAATTTTAATTTAATAATAGTTTATGGTTGAAATATCCTCAAAAGTAAAGATAAAGTACGATAATTTAAAGGTTATAGAATAAAAAATGGTGAATGAGTTTTCTGCACCAATGTGAACTACTTTTATTCCATATTTCAGCTATAGGCTGCGTAATGATTAACGAGAGTCCCTTTATTCAGCCTAAACCAGTAATAAGTGTAACTCGTGACCGCAAATTCAGCAGTAGCCGTTAATTTGATTCACTAATATTCTTCTAAACAGCTATTAGCGTTTTGCTGAACTTCTAAACAGCCGCTATGCAGATTGTATCAGTAGGCTGAATAAAGGCTGACTAGCAGGGAAAAAATCAGCCCTAAGCATTAGTAATGTTCACTTGTAGTTCACTATACCTCTATTGACGTTATAAAAGTTCACAAGTGGTATCTTAAAAAGTCAACGTAATAAATATTCACATGTGCTATCATACACAGCACTTAGCATAAAGTTCTCCACTAAGTTGCCCTTAAACAGCTAATAGTGTTTAAAAATACTTAGAGCTGAATAAGGACGTAAATGTGTACCCTTTCTATACCGTAATACAGCTCTTATTCAGACTGAGCTGTTTAATTGACACTAAATGCTATTATGCAGCTGTAAGTTCACGGATGAACTTTTGTAAGTGTTTATATCAGCATAGAACTGTATATAAGACCACGAGTGAGTAGTTATATTGCTTACTGTGTTACTTGGGTTACCGCAGTGCAGTCGACGTCAATGATATGTTTACATTTTTTCTTTGACGTCAACTGTACCTGCTTAAATACTTTAAAGATAATTAACTCGTTCCTTTTTGAACTTACCTATAAAAAAAAGACATTAAGAAATTATTTAATCGTCATTTACTAACTATGAATGCTCTATAGGTAACTTAATAAAAATCATTTTAACTGGAATGCATGGTTTTGATATTTTCGTGTATCTATTATGTTCATACCCATGTAAATATATCTGGAATTGTCTTTTAAAATCCTTGTTTTGAATACCTTCACTATTATATTTTTTTAGGGATATAAAAAAAGGGTTCTCTCCTGAGTAAAACCTACGAGGAAATTGCATGGATTTTTTAATCGCATACATACATACACAAACATTAAATCACGCCTGTTTCCCAGAGAGGTAGGCAGAGACCACTTCTTTCCATTTGCTACAATCTTGACAAATTTATTTCGCTTCTTCGACATTCATACATCGAGTCATGCACGCACGTCGGTTTCGGGTACTTAAGATTCGGCCCTTTTCCAGTATTTCTCCGATTTGACTCGAAAAAGTACGCCTAAGGCGGCCCCTGCCGACCCGTCACTTTCGATCTGTATATCTCTTTCGTCAATCTAATAATAATAATCGCATTTTTCAACAAAATTTGAAAATACCATAAAATAGATTACCAAGAGTGGTATTAAAATTAAAATTGCCCAAAAATATGGGTATTACGAGCATTTTAAACAGCTAAGTAGACATCGATTAGACCGAGGGATCCGATATGCATTGTGATGTCAGGTAACAGTTCTGCCATTAAACTCCATATTATTTATTTATTTATTTATTAAGGATATCAACAGCACATTACAAATCATGTAAACAGTAAATTTAACAAGACAATAGTGCCAATTACAGACATCCACCTATGAGCTGTGAATAAAGAACGAACAACAACTACCAGATACCTACATGCAAGTAGTTTACAAATTTGTAGGTAAATAAAGACTATCGTTACAGCTACATACAGATGCGAGTGTATGTGTGTGTATGAGTGTGTAGGCGAGGGCGGGTGTGTGTGTGTGTGTGTGTGTGTGTGTGTGTGTGTGTGTGTGTGAGTGAGTGAAGAGGCTCAAGAACGGAAACTATTAACTACTGCTGATTTGAATGATGTTTTGGACAGGAAAAATAGATCCAAATGGTTAAACTTTTTGATATACAAATTGGCCAAACGTAGCATTGGGGAAGTGAAGGCATATTTGGTATGAACGAAAGGGACGTGAAACAATATAGGTACTGTTAGGAGTGACGAGTACGAAAGGTTGGCGTATTAAAAGTAAGTTCCGCAGTAAGTGCTGGATTGTTTAAGCGGGCATTGGCAATGTCATGCAGCAGGCTCATGTCCGACAGTTGCCGACGCTCGTGCAAGCTAAACAGGCCATACTGCTTGCAAGCTGACTCGTAACTGAGGTTCCTCTCTCTTGATATAAAGTTAAGATGTCTAATAAAAATTCGTTGATACGTTCAACCATTTCAATATATGTAATGTATTGAGGTGACCAGATTGTGCTGGCATACTCTAGGGTGCTACGAACGTAGGCAGCATACACCACTTTTAAACTTAAATTTATTAAATTCTGTTTTGCTAGAAAGAGATAGGAATATATTTTTTTTGGTTTACATCTTAGTTATCTATATACCTATTCAAAAAATGTTTTTTTTCGACTGTTGCTAACATGAATCTCTGATTTTATTGAAGCTGCGAAAAAAGTCATCAATATTCTCTATCTTATTGTCAATGTTATGATAGCTCTTATTTACTTGACAGTAGTGCCGAGTTAAAAACAATGCGATAACATGTCAAAAGTAATATTGTTTTACCGATTAGAATACAGCCTCAACAGTTGGCAACCCTAAGCGAGACACGTGTTACAGCCTCTTTTATCGACGGATGCCTTATGAGTCTCGTGATGGGGAATTTGCTGTAACGTCTCATTCCTTTTTTATTTCATGTCGGCCATTGCGTTCCTTTGAGTAGGTATACTTATTCTCTTTGAAATGGTTATTAGGTAAGCTATAAAATATAGTATTACAGATTATGTCCCAACACAGATTAAAAATAGAAATGGTAATAATAGGCCAAGTTCACTAGTAAAGTACGGTCGGCCAAAAAAGTGGTCTACCAGGTTTGACAAACGTTTCTGTGAGATCTAATTATCGCTAAGGTTGACACTTGTCACTGTCATAATATTGTTGCAAGGGAAAATTTAACTTGTTGTATCATGACGTGCAAGTAAACTTCAACCGTAGGGTGGTAGACTACCACATTTGGCCGACTGTACGGTCAGGAGCGTTAATTTGGGACCGATTACAAGAAAAATATGCGGTTGTTACAGAAAACTCACATAAACTGAAGCGAAGCGAAGGCGGGTCGCTAGTATTATAAATGTTAAAGTTCGTGTACTGTGTAAGCTTATTACCCCTTCAAGAAATACTGGATGGATTTGGGTGAAATTTGAAATGAAGATAGCTTATACCCTGGATGACCACATAGGCTACTTTTTAAAGTTCCCGAGGGAACATCCACGATCTAGTAAATAGTCAATGTCATGTGACAATCTCATACAAAATCCCAAACGAACTCTATGCTTGTACGGTCACGAGCGTTAATTTGGGAGCCATTTCAAGAAAAAATATCTTGAAGTCGTCAATGTCATTAGAGAAGTCAAGTCATCTGTAATTTTTAGGAAACTCAACCTTATTGTTGTTGAATGTCAGATTGACTTTGGCCCTAAGGTCGGTACCAAATTAAATCTCGTGACTGTACATGATTATCAGTTTAACCAACAAAAAATCTTAATAATGATCTCACTTACCATCAGGTGGTAAGAGTAATGATGGTGGAATACATACTAAAGTACAGAGAAAACATCTAAGACTGGAATAGATTCTCGCAAAATAGTACCTAACCCCAAAAAAAACCTGTCAACTCAACTTAACTCGCAGAAAGATATGAATTTTGTCCATGCATATACAAGTGGCAGAGGTTTCAAAGTTGTAACATGGTAAGGAGGTCTAGTTATTCTACTAGGTAAAACCATATTGCTTTCGGCATTTTTTTACTCTGTTAACATTACTTTCAAGTTAACAAGAGCTATCATAACGTTGACAATACGATAACAATCTCAAAAGCAAGTAGGGTTTACCGAGCAGACTGATAGTTCTCGAATTCAAGTAAAAACTTACTGTTTGTTCAGGCAGCAGCAGAAGTGGCTACGCAACCGAAGAAGTAATAATATTCTGTCAAAAACATTTTCGGGACAAGCTTTTATTGCCGACTGTACGTTTTTTTCACAGTCGTCAAATTCATCTACTCCGACGATTCTAACAAGCCCTAACACGACGGGTTTATCATGTGTAATTTAGGAGTTCCTATTGCCACCCTAAGTCTCGATCAGACCAGCTCGATGATACTATATTATTGTATTTTCATCAGAATTAAAAGCGTATGCAAATGTTCGGCTTCATCGGAAACAGGGAAGAGGGTCAAATTTAACTTGCAAGATTTGACCCTTACATACATACATTGCAAGTTAAATAAAAGTTTGTAAAAATTATCACTCAACTCTATTGTCAATTTCTTGTCATTCTGCTTAACTACTTTTGATGCTGACTATACTTACTGTTTTACTGTTTGTAGCAACGAAATTCACATCTTTCAACTGCATTTATGTCTTTTTAAATCTCGGTTCTTTTAAACTGGTTCTTAGTTCATGACAAACAAGTCTTTCCCGGAAAACTGGAGACCATTAGGCCATACAAATGATTTTAAATTATTTCCAATCTTACATAATTTTTACATCTTTATGGTACTATCAGCCCAATGGAACCCTGACCCACCATAGAACGGCGTCACAGTGACATTATAAAACAGTTTGTTTGACACTTCTTATGACTTGAATCATAACGTCTCTGTGACACAGTTCTATGGTGGGTCAAGGTTCCAATGGTCTGATAGTACGGTCGGTCAAGAGAGTGGTCTACCAGTTCTTACAAAAGTTTCTGTGAGATCTAATTATCGCTAAGGTTGATACTTGTCAGGGTCGTAATGTTATTGCAACGGAAAATCGAACTCGTTGTATGATGACGGGCAAATAAACTTTAACTGTAGGGTGGTAGACCATATTTTTGGCCGACTGTACATAATCTAGCGACAGGTACCTATAATTTTATCGGAACACGCAGAATTTTACATACATACATAAACTCATGCCTCCATCCCAGAGTGGTGTAGGCAGAGCTACAGAATTACCAACAACTCAAAAAAAAATTTGATAATTCTGTGATCACATTTTGCACAATTAGGCTGCGGCTCCACTGAGGCGGAGATTAGCGGAGCGGAGCGGGGCTGTGATAAAATTAACCAATAGAATCTAAACTAACGTGCGCAAGGCGCGCTCGACGTGACCGCATGCGCCTTCTATTGGTTAATATTGGCACAGCTCCGCTCCGCTCCGCTCATCTCCGCCTCAGTGGAGCCGCACCCTTAGGCTAAGATGTTTACCAGTGTATTAGTGACAGGTTGCAAGCCCATCGCCTAACAGTACTACAAGCCTTTATTCCCTTAGTCGTCTCTTACGACATCCATGGGAAGACATGAAGAAAAAAGTAAGATGGATGGAATACACGTAGGTATCCATACTACATCTTTATACAATTATTTACTTATAAAACGAAGTCACTCCCGCTGTCTGTTCACTTAGATCTTTTAAACTACTCAACGGATTTTAATGCAGTTTTCAGCAATAGATAGAGTGATTTAAGGTTTTTATGTACAATAAGTTTTGGATTAAGGACGAGCGTTACAGAAAACTCACATAAACCAAAGCGAAGCGAGATCGGGTTGCTAGTTGATAATAAATTAATGAGAGACCGTTAAATCGGAAAATGGCAAAAGAATCTCAGTTTGAAGTAGCTCTACCGAATATGGACTGGTTCGCTCATTCCCGAAATACCAGAATTTTAAAATACCAGATTCTCATTATACTTGAATCTCAAAAAATAACATTTAAATTTCGGTATCGTTGATTTTATGCTTACCTAATATTTCGAAGCTGGCGATTTGGGAATCTGGTAAAGAGAGTAGTCTGGTATTTTGAAATTCTGGTATTTTGGGAGTGAGCGGACTGGTTAGCTTAGTATTCATAAGCAGATGATAATAACGCAAGATAGTACAGTCGGCTACAAATGTAAGTCTATTTTTTTTTTTACAAAATTTTAAGCTTATACAGATATTTTGTATAGCTACCGACACCGATCTTAATCAAGACGCTGTTTACAACAATCTTTTAAACGGAGCTTTAACTTAAAGCTGCGGCGACGGCAATAAGTTCAGAACTTTCGCAACTTAAAAGCTTATCGTGCATGATGCCGTGGAATGCAATTAGTTGAGTCTTGGGTAAAACTTATATACTTCGTGATAAATAAAAATAATGGGTCTGTAAAATATTAGAAACTGCATTAATTTTTTGACGCATATTCGTTTTTCTAAGTTTGTTTTTTAAATTTTGTTAGCGTTAATATGAAATGAAAGTTTGATACATGATGACGATAGTCCAAGAAAGTAAATTAAAAAAAACATGAAGTACCTACTTAATACGCAGCAGTTTAGTTTCTGTCAAAGTCAGTGCACACTTTCGGTAGAACAAGGGCACAATGTACTCGTACCATATGACAACAAAGGCAATTGTGCCCTTGTTCTATCAAAAGTGCGAGTGGTCTAACCCAACCTAACCTACGTAATCACTACATAGTATATAAACCACAAAGTCGCTTCTCGCTGTCTGTCCCTATGAATGTCTAGATATTTAAAACTACGCAACGGATTTTGATGTTTTTTTTCAATAGATATAATGATTCAAGAGGAAGGTTTATATGTATAATAGATTCTGGTTTATGTACCGGTGTTACAGAAAACTCACATAAACCGAAGCGAAGCGAGGGCGGGTCGCTAGTGATTAATAATTATAACAACAACAATTACACATCTAATAAATGGTCACTCACTCACTATAGTACCTACATACAAATCCTTTTAACATTCCAAACAGCAATATAAGATCACAAGTTGCCCTGAAATATTAAAAACCCAAAGCCCACACACAAATTTCATTAATATTAAAAACTCCCCAATTTCGCCTTATAACCTATTCAAGCCTCACCTCCCTAGAGAACCCAGACGTAATACAATTGTGCAGAACCCGCAGGTTATGGGCTTTATAATCCCCCCCTGAATCCGGAAAGGGGTTTTAGAATTATGTAATTGTTACACCGAGATGAGGGAAGAATTAGGTTTACATGAGTAAGCCTCGTGTGATAATGTGATGGAATGGTTTATCCACACGTTTTGAAGTATTACTCATAATAAAAGTTTTTTTTTTTATGGCATAGAGAAGACAAACGAGCACACAGGCCGCCTGATGGTAAGTGGAAACTGTGACCCATAGACATTCACATTCACAAGACTGCAATGCAATCCTAAGACTGCAAATGCGTTGCCAACCCTGAGGACTAAGATGGAATGCCTCTATGCTAGTCATTTCAGTGTAGCTTATAGTTCTTTTAAAGCATGGAGAAGGCAAGCGAGCATACAGGCCACCAGCCCCCTATTTCTCCATCTTGACAATGACATGACCGGTGACAATTCGGTATAAATATATCTTTCGCTTCTTCCACATTCATACATCGAGTCATGCACGCATTTCGGTTTCGGGTACTTAAGATTCGGCCCTAATAATAATTAAGGTAATTAAGGTATTACAAAATACTTAATGTTCATAGTATACGAGTATTCAGCCATGTATCTACCCTTCAACAGTCACAAGATGTGTCAATCATGTTATGTCCATAAGGATCCAAAAAAGAGAAAATACCTACTTTACTTGCAATATCAACGGGGTATTTGTAATTAAAAAAACCTTTCGGCCAGACTGTGTTCATTTTTAAACAAAGTCCGGGCGATCGTCGTCATAATTAAAACACATCATGTTGCCGAGATCTATAAATTGAGACATGGTTCATTCCTGTTCGTGGGTTGGGACATTTTTGGCCATGTCCTTTGAGTTTGGATTAAATAACTTCAAGTCCGACAGTGTGCATTTTTATGTGTGACTTGAAACTTATATTATTGCCTTAAATCGTAATACCTTTGTACGAGTATAGTCGAATACAAAGATATGCATCCAAATTTATACCTTAACTATTACAAAATGCAATAAGGTGAAAAAGTAGATACATCTCTATATTTGGACGACGCGCTGGCCTAGTTGGTAGTGACCCTGCCTACGAAACTAGCGGTCCTGGGTTCAAATCCCGGTAAGGGCAGATATTAGTGTGATGAGCGCGAATATTTGTTCCTGAGTCATGGATGTTTTCTATATATTTAAGTATGTATTTCTCTATGTAAGTATTTATATCGTTGTCTAGTACCCATAATACAAGCCTTGAGCTTAGTTTGGGACTAGGTCAATTGGTGTGACAATTGTCCCCTGATATTTATTTTATATTTATATTTATACCTAATATATCTTGGTTCAAAAATAACAAATTGTTAACATTTATAATTAAGTATGTCTTCATTCAGTCTATTTTTTTTTTTAATTTAAACTGAGGAAGTAGATTAAGAAAAACATTATACGGGCAGACTGCCCGAATATCCTCTAAAATGTACTGATTATCGAATTTTCACCAAGTTTTAACCAAAACGCGGACATTACCGGTTTCGGACGTGACCTGATTTTATCTCAAAAGATAAAACAATGAATTTAAAACCTTACAACATTAAGTTAAAGTTGAAAATCAACGGTTGGTTATCTTTGAAAATTCCTCTCCAATTTTCAATATTACGTTAACAGTAGGGAATTAATAATTCTACCAAGAAATGGAAGAGTGTATTTTTAGACAAGAATAACGTACGTTGGTGAAGATCGTCTACTAAAGTTTCAATCGCTTTTCCATTTCTTCGATAACTCTTTTTTGTTGTTGTAATTATAATATAATGATTTAATACCTTCTACTCTGACCTATGGTAGTGACTCGTATAAATGCAGTTGAAATACGCTCTTTGCGTAGTACCTCTATGTGTGGTGTGAAACTAATTGATAGAGTAACGAATGAAAAGATCATAGAAAAATGTGAACTAATAGACGATGTAGTAACTAAGATTGGAAAGAGAATGCTTCGAAGATTCGGTCACTTTGAAAGGATAGATGAAAGAAGATCGACGAAAGAGATATATCTACAGCGAAAGTGAGTGGAAGGGTCAGAAGGTTTCTGATCAAATCGGAGAAATACTGGAAAAGGGCCGAATGTTAAGAAACCGACGTGCGTGCATGACTAGATGTATGAATGTGGAAGAAGCGAAAGACATTTGTCAGGTTCGTAGCAAGTAAAATGAAGTGATCACTGAATACCCGTATGGGAAACACGCGTGATGTAATGTATGTTTAATATCTTAGATGATACTCCTACTTTTAGTGGAAGTAGTGCCTTGTGCAGGGCCCGTCTGTATCGCTACCACCATCTTATCTTAGCTTATTATGATAAGACAACCGTCGAAATTACTAGCTTAGAGACATTCTATCTTAGTGTCCGAAAATTGGAGTCTTAGGATTGCAGTCAAGTTTGCGAATATATTGCGTCTCAGATCCCACTAACCATAAGATGGCCTGTGTGCTAGTTTGCTTCTCAATTCGATAAAAAAGCGGAATTCTAATACGCGACCATCACCAGTTGTTGCTCGTAGGACTGATCACCGATGGGGGCACAAGCTTCTCGAATGGCGAACACGTGTCGGAAGACAGCGTGAGTAGACCTCCCAGGAGATGGTCCGACAAACCTCATGAAGGTTGCAGGAACCCGCACGTGACTGGTCATTGTGGCGATACTTGGGAGAGGCCTATGTCCTGCAGTAGCCGTTGATTGGCTGAAATGATGATGATGACCAGTTATATAACAGGATATTATTTACTTCGTTGTACAAATGAGTCAGCCAGTTAATAATAGGATTATAATGACGAACTTAATACTTACGTCTTTTCCTGTCCAAACGGACGGATAAGACTTAATGGCATTTCCCATGAATAATTTATGCATCGTATTCCTCTCCCTGTAGCTGCAATTCGTATATAAGAAGGACGAATTCAACTTATTCGATACACTTCTCTCAAATAAGGAATCCGCGATAGTTGACTGGTAAGTTGTCCTAAGTGTTTATTTAATTAAAAATAATAATGAATTATTATTATTTAAATTATTTTTAATTTGACCATTTGTTTGTTTAATCCTCGGTAATGGCAAATATTTGTGTGTTGAGTCAATAAAATGTTGTGCCTTAGAACCTTGTCATTGTGACGGCCATTGTTAGTGTCATACTTGTCATTTGATGTTGAGTTTGAAGTTTATTATGACAGTGCACTAAAGTGCTTAATATTTTCGTTGGAGTACTGTACTTCATCTATACTAATATTATAAATGTGAATGTAACTTTGTCTGTTTGTTATCCTTTCGTGGCCAAACCGCTAAACCGATGTCGATAAAATTTGGTAAAAAGATAGCTTGAACCCCGAGACAGAACATGAGGGTAGTTATTATCCTGAAATATAACATGACGTTCCTGAGGGAAGAGCGATAAACGGCTTTACGCGGACGAAGTCAATGGCAACAGCTAGTATTTTTACATATTATTGGTTTTTTGACGCTCGTTGGTCTAGTTGGTAGTGACCCTGCCTACGAAGCTAGCAATCCTAGGTTCAAATCCCGATAAGGCTGCGTTTCCACCATAGCTGTGCGAGGCAGCGAAGCGGTGTTGCGAGGAAAAATCCACCAATAGGATTGTTTTGTTTTACTAGCCTCACTATCCTATTGGTGAATTTTTCCTCGCACCACAGTTTCGCTGCCTCGCACAGGTCTAGTGGAATCGCAGCTTTAGGGCTGATATTTGTGTGACGATCATGAATATTTTTTTGTGAGTCATATTTCTTACGTTTTTTTTATTTTTTTGGGAGTCGCCTGGAGGTGTAAAGACAAAAGACCTTGCTTTTGTTTGCTTTTAACTTATAATACTTTGAGAAAAAAGGTAGAGGTGAAAAAAGGAGAGCCCAAGTACTGCTGGGCTCGCACCGGCTAAAAACACCAATGCCCCTGTTACTATCTAGAATTTAGACTCCCGTGGATACTACCCCAGCCAGTGCTAAAAGGCCGGTGGACAAAGTTTTTTCTATATATTTAAGTATATAATTCTATATATAAGTATTTACATCGTTGTCTAAGGTCGCCGTCAATAGAACTTGTGAACGATATAAACAAATTACTCGTAGTACTGTTTGACACAACCTCAAATATTCACCAAGCGTGTTTTTATCAAAAATAACATATAATTTATAAGTTCAGCTTGAGCGACGAATGTATTTAATCCAGTAGTTGAAACTGTTTTGGCCAATGTTTTTGCTACAATGTATTAACTGTAATGTATTATATATTTCTGTTTATTTCCCTTGATAATTAAATAAATAAATAATGAGTAGTTTCATCTTGACCTTTATTTGAAAATAATGATCTAGTGTATAAATTATTGCAAAGACGTCACTTGATCTTTAAAAGTACGTGATTATCGAGTAATCATGATAAATCGGTTCGTTTGGTTTTGTGTACATCTTTTGCAAGTTCTTTTGACGGCGACTTTAATACCTATAGTTCAAGCCTAGAGCTTAGTCTGGGACTAGGTCAATTGGTGTGACATTTGCCGCTTGATATTTATTTGTAATTATTAAATCATTGTCTAGTACGCATAGACTAAGCGTAGTTTGTTTTTTTTTGAGGTTGACGGTAACGTTTCCATGTTTTGCAAAAGTATGTATTGTTACAGAAACTAACCCCCTCAAGATGTGGAAGCTCATTGCATTGGTAGCACTTCTGATCGTCGCGATGGCCAGCGTGGAGGTAGACGCGTGTGAAGCCTTGCTGGGAGGTGTGAGTATACTGGAACAATTGTTTATACGAGTATCATGATGGAGGGAAAGGGAGTCACGGATATTTTCCAACTCAATATTGGAATATTTGGAATTGCGCTGCCAGCCGAGGATAACATAAACCTAGTCAGTAGACATCATTTGATTAGGTACTTAGGTTCCTAAATGTAAGCATAAAAACCGGCCAAGAGCAAGTCGGCGCATGCTCAGTGTAGGGTTCAGCAGTTAAAAACTGGATGTATATACATACATACATTAAATTAGGCAGAGACCAATTTATTTCGCTTCTTCCACGTTCATACACCGAGTCATGCACGCACGTCGGTTTCGGGTACTTAAGATTCGGCCCTTTTCCAGTATTTCTCCGATTTGACTCGAAAAAGTACGCCTAGGGTGGCCCCTTCCGACCCGTCCACTCACTTTCGATCTGAATATCTCTTTCGTCAATCTTCTTTTATCCATCCTTTCCAAATGACCGAACCATCGAAGCATGCCCAAAACCGCATGTATATACAAATTTTCTATTGTAAATTTATTTGGTATACTATATTAACACATTAACACATAAGCAGCCTGTATTTAACTCGGGAACTAATCAAGTCTACTTAGTCGTCGATTTACATATTATATGAGAAGTACCCGAAAAAAGTAATTCCACATTTTATTTTACATGTTTTTCAGTTTAATGTAAATGTATAGTAAAAGTATGCCAAATTAGAGCTTTGTAGTACCAAGTATCTGAGCTACCGCAGATAGACGAACAGACAGACATGGCGAAACTAGTTTAACTTCGAAACCTTAAAAAACAATTCTCTTATTTTTGGGTATCTATACTATTATGAAGCTGAGGAATTTGTTTCTTTGTTTCTTTGTTTGCTTGAACGCGTTAATCTCAGGAACGAGTGGTCCGATTTGAAAAATTATTTCAGTGTTAGATAGCCCATTTATTGAGGAAGGCTATAGGCTATATATCATACTCACATTAACCGAACCTTAGAGAGGGCGGGTCGCTAAACTTTGTTCAAATTGCAGTTACTAAAATGTTTTTTTTTCTATTTTCCAGTGCAGGGAGCATAGCGACTGCTGCAGTATGTGGTGCGCTCACTCCTGGTTGGGAGATTACTGCAGTGTTCGAATTCAAAAATAAATGTTTAACTACAACACTGCCTAAGCAAAAATGCAGTAACTAAGATAAACCTCCCGTAGTAATATCAACCTTATTTTTAATGACATAGAATTGAATCTGCTTTGGTGATTGAATTTAAGATACTGCTTATTAGCTTAGGAGGGTAAAACACACGTCAACATTTGTGCATAATGTACTTATAATTATTTTTTTAAACTCCGTGCTAATTATGAACTATGTAAGCTTCAATTAGTTTGTTTTGTAGATATTACAATATTTATTAAAAAAATATATTACTTTTCTTTCTGATCATATCGCACGGCACTGTTAGATCAAAACAGTATAGAGTCCATTTTTTATTTTGGCTTTTTCGGCGTAGCCAGCCTGAAATCAAATTTCAAAGAAACTGTATTAAAGTTGAATTTAAAATAAAAAAAAAATTGAGTTACTACTATCTTGATCTAACAGTGCGAATGTATCGATTACCCCTTACATTGATTTAGATACGAAAAAACTGGTGAGTATTAAAATCAGCACTCATTTGACTTATAAGTTTAATTGTTAAAATAATGTAAAAGACACAAAACTGAGACATGAAAATTCTTTAAAGTAGTAAGTAATTACTTTTAAAACTGTTAATCACTCTCCATTAAATTTTAAAACAAAGAAACGTACTTAGCTAAAGCATGTTTGAGTCATATTTTAGTTAATGTGCGTTAATTACCTGATATTCAATCCACTAAAGTGCGCCTAAAGTCAAATTAAAGTTGCATAATTGCAAAGTTACGTCAAATTAAGCAATTTCTTCGTGGATTTAAAATAACATAGACTAATCTTATGCTGTTTAATTAGTACAAAAGCTCTTCTATATACTGCTTAATACAATGGAGGTATGAAAACCATGATTAATCAAGTCTTTACCACCTACTTTGGTTGATTACTATCATTATAATGTCGTTGGTATACAACACAACAAATTCATATTTTAACTTTTAGTACAAATACAACACAAAAAATGTAATTTATTTGGCATAATTCAACCAACACGTGACTTCAAAAAATAAAAATCGACCGTTATTGTAAAAGGTCTTGCCTTGATCTGAAATATTCAATTAAAAATGAATACCCGGCTTAGCAAACAGTAGGTACATAATTATTAGGAGAACAGGAAATTGGCCTCATTATTTCCTGGAATGGCAAATGGGTATCAAATTTATTTTATTTCCAAGGGTATAATATTTTGAATCATTATGGAAACAGCAGCAGCACTTTTGGTGCCGCGACCAGGATCTCATAATCAATAAAAAAGTTTCGTTGGACCATAAAGTTTATTTTTTTTCGCCCTTTCCAAGCTTCTAACATTTTAAACTTTGGAAACTTTTTAAGATAACATATACAATTAATTCATACTCATGCTATACGAGGTAATCTAATTATCTTGTCTGTTTCTCTATTCTTTGCCCAGAATGTATCTCTTTTCTTCTTTTTAACACAAATAGTTACTTACTCCAACAAAAGCATGGCTTTTAAATATAGGAATAAGTACAAATCTGCAAATGTATTTAAATCTGCAAATGCGTTGCCAAGCCTGAGGAATTGAGTGCAATGCCTCTATGTTAGTAATTTCACCAGTTGTCTTATCCCATTACCGGAACAAAACAATGCAAATACTGTTGCTTGGCGGTAGGTTGATAGATAACATGGTGACAGCTAGCCGAATGGACCATTCACAAGGTCCTTTGGGTTAGGTTTGTAAGGACTAGATTACAAAACGACTATGTAAGCGAAACGATTAAGTTTCATAACATCTTGGGTGCAAAACGTTTAATTGTGTAAATCGTCCTAGTAGAATGCCTGGGTTGAAAATTGGACTTAGTTCTATAACGCTTGGTTTTTATACCAAAATTAGCCAAATAACACAATTACCCCTGCAGAACGCATTGATAGTAAAAATACACTTTTTGCTTACTAGGGAATAGTACGAGTACATAAAAGGCGTTTTGTTTAGTTGGTCGTTATGCAACAACGACGATTTGGTGACATAGTCGTTTTGCAATCTAATCCTTGCGAACCAAACCCGGTCCTTTCAACAAAAAAAGGACGAATTCTCCACCATCACACCCTATATTATCTCTGGCAAGATGTATAGTCACAACACAATGAATTATGAATTCCCATAAAACTATGTTTATGACAATGCTTAAACATTTTATGCGCCATATAGCTTGCCTATACCTAAACCATACATTAAAACTTAGTTTTATACATTTTGGTATGCTAATAAAGCGGTTTTAACCATCTCAACTTAATATATTATGTTCTGGCTGGTCGAAATGAAATTCTCTTCATGCACTGAATTTATTTTTGAACTTATTAGTTTACGGTACAACCTTCTTGAATTTGTTAGCAGATGACCCACCATAGAACGGTGTCACAGATCAAAAAAAGTAAAAAAAATATTCAGTAAATAACCCACATGAGGGTTCTTTTACACGTCGGTAATGAATCTACCAGCGCTTCGAACAAGACCATCATTGCGGAGAAGAAGCGCCGCAAGAAACTCCAGCAGAAAGTCATTTTTTCAATGATAAAACATAATAATACTTAAAAGTAAATTACATTAAGTAATAATAGGGTAATAAAGTAATAAATAACAAAATCATAAAACTATCATAAATAAAATTTATACAAATGAAAGGTCAATCAATCAACAATACGACGAGGTCTCTACGTCAAAAGCTACAACTAGAATAATTAATTAAAGTCCTTGCAAACGTGAACACACCGGACCCCACAAACAGCACTCGTTCAGGAATATGACGCGTATCTCAGCCATCGCCTCCCTCAACCATATGTTCGGGAAGGTGGCGACCCGATCAACGACGCTGCCGTATGCAAAGACCTTTGAGCGAGCGTGACACGCTCATGCTTCCGGACAACATAAAGGTAATATTGTGTGAGTGACATTATAAACAATTTATTTGACACTTCTTACTTCAACCATTACGTCACTGTGACACAGTTCTATGATGGGTCAGGGTTTCTTTGGGCCAATCTTCTTTTTACACACCAACCCAGTGTCTAAACCTTTCCTTCAATCGTGGATGTTCCCTCGGGAACTTTAAAAAGTAGCCTATGTGTTCATCCAGGGTATAAGCTATATTCATTTCAAATTTCACCCAAATCCATCCAGAATTTCCTGAAGCTTACACACAAACGTTAACATTTACAATACTTGCGACCCGCCCTCGCTGCGCTTCGGTTTATGTCAGTTTTCTGTAACACCCGTACATAAACTAGAATCGATTGTACATATAAACCTTCCTATTAAATCACTCTATTTATTAAAAAAAAACATATCAGTATCCGTTGCGTAGATTTAAAGATCTAAGCATGCATAGAGATAGACAGAGAGCGGAAAGCGACTTTGTTTTATACTATGTAGTGATTAGTAAGATTATTAAACTCTATATGTCACTCTACACTCTTTTGTTTTTATTATAATTTCACAATAAAACATTATCAAGCAGGCAAACTAGAACTACATCTACAAGTTACCTATCTCGTAACAAGCACGATCCAACAAGATGCCACAAGATACTATTCACCCGAGTTGTAATCCGGGCAAAGTCTGCACCGAATCGGGGCAAAGTTTGGGACCATCGATTCATTAGTATTCGATAAGCGACCGATGTCAGATAACTGCGGTGTTAGTTTAATTTCGGATGGCTTGCAAACTATATTAATGGGTTCTTGGGTTACGTTAACACGTATTTAGATGTGTTTTAAGTTAACGTTTAGGTAGAATTGATAATAATGTTGACGATGATGATGAAAAAAAAAAGTACATTACGAGGCTATATAGTTGCGAGGCTGGCAACCCCTTTTCTCAAACATATGCAATGAAATAAAAAATTACATCACTCAGAAAAGTAAATTGATATCCACACTAGGGAAGAAAAGTAATTGGGTGTTAAAATAAAGTACCAGGAGGGCAGCGGTAATTAGGAGGTATATTATCAGGTATAGCGCAACTTAGATCGCAAGCACACACGACACAGCGCGGATGTCTCCTAAACGTTTATGCACTCCTAGTATTTGACGTTACCACTTTTTCTCAAAAATGTTAACATAATTTAGCTATTCAGCCTGTTCATAAACACAGTCGCCGTGGTTACATTTTTTTTTTAAATAAACTGCACTAAGTACATACTTACCAAATCTTTATTGTTTTTATTAATACGCATAGTGGCAGAATGTCATGATGCCTGTGCCACAAATTTATGTGAAATGGAAATTAAAAATGAGGATTTTGCCAGCCTAGGCCTGCACGATTTGTATGAAATTATCAGTTATAGTCATTAACGACCTCTTGTCCTAGTCGCACCCGAAACGTCATACTTCGCAATATATTTAATTGCATGTTTGCGAAATTCTATTTAGACAGGGCCAGGTCAGGAGGTACCTTAAACTAAAGCACGTGTACTTAATAAGAAACTTTGTACAGATCGTAGCAAGTGGAAGAAAGTGGTCTCTTCTTCATTGGGAAAGAGATGTGATTTTTCGTTTGTATGTACGAGTACCAATTTTAAAAGAGTGATCAGGGGTGTTATTCTCTCAAAAACAACGGACGGTCGGACGAACGAGCGAAATCGCAGCGGCGAGTTTAAGTAGTCCCGTCAGAGCGAACAAAACACATTTTAGCACATACACTCGTCCATTGTTTTTGAGGGAACAACACCCCAGGTGAGTAGCTAGCTCGTCTTCTACTATTTAAAAAAAAATGGACGCCTTTCCGCTTGAATCATGATGATGACTGTACCATATCAACGTCTACTCGTAGATTAATTTATTATTTCAAAATGGCGCCCGAAATCTCAATTTAAGAAGTTCTTTCACCGAGGATTACATCCCGTGGTTTACACTCCAACAAATGTGGACGCTACTTCGGATTACGGTGTACAGATAGCACGATCATCGTTAAAAATACAATGTCATTTTTATGACTGTCATTTATAAACATTGTAAGAATTCTTTCTAGGTCTTTAATATCATAAACGCGAGAGTAAATTGAATTTGTCTGTATTTTTGTTATAAAACTGTGTACGGCTACACCGATTTTAATGTATGTTATAGTGAAAAAAGGCGTATACGCTTGAAAGAAATAAAGAATATTTGGAATTATTGTGTCAAACAGAGAGCCACTCTTCATTATACCATGCCAAGTGACAGTGCTGGTTTTGAATTGTCCACCCACGGCGCTTTAACCAATAAACACACTTTTTTTTATGACATAGAGAAGACAAACAAGCACACAGGCCACCTGATGGTAAGTGGAAACTGTGACCCATAGACATTCGCATTCACAAGACTGCAATGCAATCCTAAGACTGCAAATGCGTTACCAACCCTGAGGACTAAGATGGAATGCTTCTATGCTAGTCATTTCACCGGCTGTCTTATCCCCAAACCGGAACACAACAATGCGAACACTGCTGTTTGGCGGTATATACTTACAAAAAAAAAAAAGGAATAACATAGGGAATACAAACTTGGCAATTTACTTTTAGTTTACATTTCGTTCTTGAAATTAAATAGTTCTTAAAAAAAAAATCACATACAAGAAATCCAAAACCTTTAAACTGGATATACTGTCATAAATTGGATGATTTTTCGGCATAAAGAAGTACTATGTCGTCTCCGTGTTAAACTATCTCTATAACAAACTAACAAACAAACGTACACTGTTTTAAAATTGATAACATTAGTACAGATAAGTATCATTGATGTACTTCTTCTTTGCAGTGATGGTCTTGTCCGAAGCGCTAGTAGATTCACTCCATTTCCACTTCCAGTCGGTAACGACGGCGACGTGTAAAAGGAAAAGGACCCTCTGTGGCCAATTTACTGTTTTTTTTTTTACACAGTGACAATAGCTATTTTATTTCAAATTTGTATGGGGTAGACAAGTAGGTTACAGGATAAGATGGTGGTAGCGATCCGGACGACCTTAGTCACCAAGCGGTTCCAACGGAAGACCAGTGCTGGCTTTACGGCTAGCGAATGCTGAGTTGGGACCGTTTCGCAACTGTTTCTCTGTGTCTTATTTTTTGTATCTATGTACATAATGTTGTTTTGTATTGTTGCGAATAAATGTCTCTTTATCTTTATCTTTATCTTTATATTCTTTCATATTCTTAGACAAGGTCCACCACTAAAACTTTCTTCTTGTCATAAAAACACTTTTTCTAATGATTATTACAAAATCGATTGCAAAACCCACTTGCTCAAAACACCTATGCAGATGTTAAATTCATTCTTCACTTAAAAACTACTCAACAAACATTCTTAAGTCACATGTTTAACGATACTTTTACTTAATTAAAAAACTTTTTTGCTACCCCTACCAAGTTCGGTAATGAAAATTAATTACACCGCCTACAGTAACACCCATTAGTAGAGTCAGCCCGATTTGTATTAATTCCCATTGTCATACGTGGCGGACTGTACAAATTGGATTAGCCGAGTATATAGAAATATTACTTTTTTTGCCGTTGCAAATAAAAACACGTACCGTATGAAGCTTCTTTACGAATTATTACCTCAAACGTTAAACTGAGAGGTTTTGATGTATTCAAAACCTTTATCTATATAGTCTGTGTCAATTTGTACTGTTTGATACATAACCTCAAATATTCATCAAGCGTGTTTTTGTTATAACAAATTTAATATAACAAATGGATATTCATCTTAAACTTATTAGAAAAGTATTTATTAAGTGTATAAATAATTGCAAAGACCTTACTTCATCTTTAGAGGCAAGTGATTATCGAGTAGTAATGGTAAATTCGTTCGTTTGGTTTTGTTTACATCTTTGCCGATTTCAAAAGACACGGACAATACTACACGGAAAATAGCTTTAGAGTACCGGCTCCACTCCTTCATGTTATATTTTTTTGGAGTGTAAGGGAACCCAAAAAGCCCGTCAATAATTTAGAAATTAACGTCTAACGCATCTCACTCGTGTAAGACAAAATGCAAAACATTCACATGTTTATGAGATATTTAAAAAATAAGTAAAGAAATGCTTTGCAAACTCACTAAGAGCGGAGGTGGCGCGGTGTGACGCATTTTTATACTAAAATCGGTCACGTTTGTCCGAAATATATATTTCCCAATGTTCGCACTCATATACAGTCGACTACTTAACTGGTCTCTAGCTGACCACTGGTACCCTATTTTATTTATTTGTATGTTTTGGCCGTATGGATGCCGGCTTAGAATGTCTTCCCGTGGAAGTCGTAAGAGGCGACTAAGGGAATGAAGGCTTTTAGTATTGTTAGGCAATGGACTTGCAAACTGTCACTAATATACACGGGTAAAAACATCTTAGCCTGTCACAGAATTAACAATTTTTTTTTTGAGTTCTTGGTAATTCTGTATCTCTGCCGACCCTCTCTGGGAATGAAAGCGTGAGTGTATGTATGTAGTACAGAATAACAATATCACGCCGGTTGTTGTTAAAAACAGTGATCCTAGGAGTTATTAAATCTGTTGCAATAACCAGGCAGTTTTTTTTTATGGCATAGAGAAGGCAAACGAGCACACAGGCCACCTGATGGTAAGTGGAAACTGTGACCCATAGACATTCGCATTCACAAGACTGCAATGCAATCTTAAGACTGCAAATGCGTTGCCAACCCTGAGGACTAAGATGGAATGCCTCTATGGTAGTCATTTCACCGACTGTCTTACCCCCAAACCGGAACACAACAATGCGAACACTGCAACTACAACTAAGACTCCACCTTACCAGTAATTAGATTGTACTGTTCCAGGTTTTGTTTTTAGGTGTTTTTTTTTGTGTAGTATTGTATTATTGTAAAACTGCCTCCAACAACATTGTAACAGAAAAACCCCAGCAACCGCTGATTTTATCCCCTATCAAAAACCTCCCATCCCTTAATTCCACGTGATACAGCTAAAAGTGTATCAGACACTGAAACGGCCGTAAACCCGAAACTATCCGTGGCCCGTATTCTTTAGAGAAAATAATGAACTTTTTACTACCTCGTAAAATGGGCCGGTGCGTGGATCGTAAGTAGTTTCCTATAAAGCGAGGATAAACGAAGAATGTGTACAGATATCTCACCGCGAAATAGAGTACAATCTATGTAATATACAAGCTGTTGCCCGCGATTCCGTCCGCTCAGAAATATAAAACATAGCCTATGTTACTAGAGATGAAAGAGACTTAAGTCTTTTAAGGCCTATTAAACAGACTAGACTAAATTTTAAAGCCTTACGACTAGAATAGTCTTGTAACCCTTTAGTCTATAGTCATAAGACTAAAAACTGACGACTTTTTTGTAAACAACTCTAATCGTTTAAGTTGTGTAGTCTTTGCATACAACGACTAAGGCCCTGTTGTTTGATCAGTAGTTAAACTAAACTAATTGTTGAAATTTGAAAAAAGAATTGAAAATTTGAAGTAATCTCAAGGAAATGTGTCAAATTTTCAATTCCTTTTTCTTTTACCAATTAGTTAGTTTAACTACGGATCAAACAACAGGCCCTTAGTCTTATCAATAAAAACTCGAACCTTTAGTCTTTATTTTCGAGTCGAGTCCTGTAAGATGGAGGCTTGTCTTTTTAATAGGCCTTAAAAGACTAAGGGCCTGTTTCACAATCGACAAGTAAATTTATCTGTCACATAAAGTTGTCTCTCTCCTTGTCTATTTTCAAGTGTACGACAAAAAAAGGGCTAAACTTATCCGTCAAATATCCTTTACTTGTCGATTGTGAAACAGGCGGTAAGTCTCTATCATCTCTATTTGTTACTCAGGGATCATCATTATCATCATGTCCTCCATACCGTGTCCAGTAACGTCGAATCCTGCAGTTGGTCTAGTCCGGGTGATGTGCTCTAATGTGGTCTGCAAAACCGAATTTCGCTTTAAAAGCGCGATTGAAGGTAGGCAGAAGAGTTGGCCAGCCGAGTTCTATGTGTAGTTATAGGAGGGCTTAGGTTGAGTCTTCCGCACACGGCGCTTTGCATCAAGGTCTTCAAGACGCTTTTGTTCCAACGTGTTCACCTTTGTAATGAAGGGATAATGTAGACTTCTAATGGTGGATGAGTTTTTGAAATCGGTCCAGTAGTTTGAGTTTATTTGTTACAAACATACATATAAATCTTTCCTCTTTATAATATGAGTGACAAATAACCACTAGATAAATAATATATTGCTTTAATCCATAACATTGAAAAAAAAAGAAATATTGGTTTCAGTTTGGTTTTTGTTGAATGGAAGATAATGCCTTAAGGCATTTATTTAGTCTACCATTTGTAACTTCTTTAGGTATCGTGCAATAAAGTTTTAGTAAATAAAATAAAGATTAGGACTTGGTTAGGTATTCAGATAAAAAATATTAATTTGGAAATATAAATGTTTATGGTACGATCAAAAAATATACTTAGTTATTGTTAAATTTTCAAAGAACAATAAATGTATCTTTTTAAAGAAAAACAAAAAGATTTTCCCGTACCGGGAATCGAACCCGAGCCTCCTGGGTGAAAGCCAGGTATCCTAGCCACTAGACCATACGGGAGGTGTTAGATTGGTTGAAATATTGTTATGTAACTAATGCGTAATGTAAACATAATATTAAATCGGCATACGCTTTTGTTTTATCAACAAAAATGATAACATTATTATTACAACGGTTCTTATCTAGCCTTGATACATTTTAATATACGTACGAATATTTGTATTGTATTTTAAAAATCAAACAAAAGTATTTGCCAAAAGATGTAGACTCAGTTGCTAAATACTGTTGTATAAATAGTGTTCAGTTGTATTACAGTCGCAAAGGCGTTCATACGGCCCATTTAAACAAGCCAAATCTATGTCGAAAGTTTAGGTTTCTAAAATAGTGTATACTTGGTTCATTTTGAAGTCAATGCCTGTTAAATACCACATTAAATTGGTACTGAAAAGCAAGTTTTTTTTTCGGCAATTAAGTACATAGGCCACCAGATACCTAAGTGGGATCTGTGCTTCATACACATATGCAATTATGCATTCTCAAGATTACAATCTTAACACTGCAATCCTAAGACCTCAAATGCGTTGCCAACCCTAAAGACTAAGATGGAATGCATCTAGGCTAGTACTCGTATACATGTAAACTCGTTATTGCACATAAAATATAAATATTACAACATTGTTATAGTAATGTACAAAGGCAAACTTATCCCTAAATGGGGTTAGTAATATCCCTTGTTACCTTCTACCCATACCGGAACACAACCAACAATACAAGCTGTAGATGTAAATGTACACATAAAGAACGCTACCTTCAAGTATTTCGCGTATACTGACGTAACACTCTTCAAAAACACAAAAGGTCAAACCACTTCAAAACCCTAAATCTATCTAAGAATATGATAATAGATGCAATTTTTATTAAAATCACGTCCCAGTTGTTATTTTAGGGCACCACGGGGCCATTATCAATCGTTTGCTTAGGACCGGATTGATTGTGCTCGGGTTTTTATGAAGATTGTTCCTTTCTTTATGGAATTTAGGAGCGGTGTTAAACCCGCACCGAAGCCTTGGAGTGATGCGTCGGTATACATTGACTGAGTATATAATATATATATATATATTATATATACAGGGTGGAAAGATAAGTCGGGCCCTGGAGGGAAACTACCTTAAATCCTTAAGTAGGCTCATTTTACTTAAAGGAGACATTCCTTTATTTTTAAAAAGAAACAAAACTGCATTCAAATATTTTCTTAAATTTTCTTGCCTCAACCGGGAATCGAACTAGCTAAAAATGTAAAAAAATAAAAGTAGCTATTTTATTCTTCTAATCGATAGGATTATTGTTCGGGATTAAATGTCTCTAAGTAACACTTAGTATTAGAAATAAAAAAACGTTAAATTTAACATTAATCATATCGAGTGTTTACTTTTTTCATTTTTACCTGGTTTGATTACCGGGAGAGACAAGATTATTTAAGGAAATCTTTTAAAGCAGTTTTGTTTCTTTTAAAAAATAAAGGAATGTCTCCTTTAAGTAAAATGAGCCAACTTAAGGATTTAAGGTAGTTTCCCTCCAGGGCCCAACTTATCTTTCCACCCTGTATATAGTCCTCATCAATTTAGATGACGGCGATTCTGACCTTTTTTTTCTTAAATACGTAAGAAATATATATATTTATTCAATTTATTTCCTAGCGTGAGCTCTAATGTGGCTCACTAGACCGAACATAGTTTTAAATACTTTGTCGCAAGCTACGCAATAGAGCTGGTTACTTGACTGAGTAGAGAGAGTATGAACAGTTTTAGAAGCCCCAGACATTTGAAAAACTAGGTCTGTACCGTTTTCTTTCTAGGAAACTATTTCTTGAAAAGGAACAAACACAAGTACCCGAAACTGACGTGCGTGCATGACTCGATGTATGAATCAAGTGGAAGGAAGTGGTCTCCGCCTACCCCTCTGGGAAACAGGCGCGATTTAATGTATGTATGTATGTATGAATAAACACAGATGAAACCTAATATTCAAAAATCATGGAAATCGGACTTAGAGGCGTTTTTGCCGGAAGCTTAATTTGTATGGAATATTTTTGACAGCTTCGCAATTTTGGCGTATCTTAACAATCCTCTCTAGTTAATATTTTCTTGCAATTATAAAAAATAAAGTGATAAAAAGTATGAACAGTTGTCGTCTATGGCCAAACATACAATGTAGGCTCCAATCCGTATAGAGATTGAAAATCCTGGCCCTGATTTTTTATGTTCGTGATAAAAGCGATAACCTCAGCGTCCGATGCCCAAAGTGTAATAACTTCATTTAAGCCGATTACCCAAATGGTGCGCCGGCGAACGTTTTTACAAAAAATATTAAAGCAATTTCCTTCCCTCGGTCAATTAAAATCTCGTTACAGAAAATCTATAGATTTACTTAAATTATGGAGGTTTTAAGATTCATTTTTATATGAAATCAATCTTGTTAGCCGTAAGGTTTATTTTTCATTTAAATGTGCTATTAGGAACTTAAAGTCTCGTTAAGACTGCACCGAGCAAACGCCGAGCGTCCAGTGGCGCCCTCATTACTATTATTGTGTTTTCTAATTAACTAAACAATTTTCTTGAGATCAGACGTTACATTTTTGTAGCGCAAGTAAAAATACAATTTATGGGATACGTAACAAACTTTAATAACAATTCACCTTTGAGTAGTCAGCTTAACGGGAAAAGGTGGCCCCTTTTTTCCTTTAAGTTGATAACCCAAAAAAAAAGGTAGTATTTATTTTCATTTGTAGTACAAAAGTCTACCGACAAATTTCAAGAAAATACCTTAGTTTATTAGAAAACACAATTATAGTAATGAGGGCGCCACTGTACATCCGGCGTACGCTCGGCGCGTCTTAAACTTTGCCTTTGTCGATGATAACGATGTGGTTAAAACCACATCGTTGTCATATTGTTAACGTAATTAAAACTTTAATATGTTTTCGCAAACATATTTTTTAAGGAAAGTGAATGTAATCACTGCATTTTATTTAATAACCTTAGTACCCCTAAGTGGAAAAGAGGTAATGGAAACTAAAATAACATTGTAACGACATTTACAAATCTTTCAATAGTCCATTGCGTTGTGCTCCCAAAAACCTATAACCCTAGTAATATACTTTGTACAGAATTTGTCCAAACCTGTCCTAAGGCTCTAAACCTCATCAAAGTCATTTCAAAAGACTAATTGACGTCATTGGAGGCCGAAGAGCTGGCAGCTTCATCGCTCAACGCATTAGTTGAACTATTCAGTGAAAAAATGTTGCCAGCATCTTGGGATAAATGTGGTAGGAGTCTTTTTAGATTTAAAAAAATAGTTAAGATTTTTATTCTTTTTTTTTTCAGGTAGAATTAGTTTCCAGCTACACCACCTATTTATTCTAAGTTGATATAAAATGAACACAATTGTTATTATATTCGGAAAACGGATATTAACAACAGCAAGTTCTTTAATGATTCAAATAACATCTTAGTTGATGTATCTATCATCTTGTTAGGCTCGTATAGAATCTAGACACCTATGCACAACAATCATAATCTTGTTAGAAGCGAGCATCTTTTTTTTAGTGTATACCCAGCGGTTTTGACTCTGTCTATTTAAATAATTTACGTCATTCATTAATTTTATAAGAGCTTAAATCATGAACGTACATTGTCATCTCCAGAAAATTCAACTAATCCCCATCTCTCTACATGTAAGAAAAGCTTTAGCTGACCTCCCCCCTAAATACTGAGTAACAAATCTTCATTTTGAAGAAATAGGGTAAGCGAGATCATCTGACCAAGGAAATGAGAGCGATCTGGCAAACGAGCCGCATTAAATGTGCGGGCTTAAGGCTGGACGATTTACTTAAGGAGATTATGCGGAAATGGGAGATATTTTTCGATATTTGATTAGTGGATTAAGAAGGTTGTTAAAGAGGAGGTTAACTAACTGTTAAATTGTGTAGCTGTAAAATTTTGTCTATTCAAATTTAGCTACGGGCGGTAACGTTTCGACCCTCCCGATTCACAGAATTTTTGAATACGTTGTGCTTATTATGAAAGCACAGGTTATAAGACATAAATTCATGTCGGTTTTGGTGACGCGGGAAAAATTAGTGTACTAGTCTATTACGCTAGTAAATTAACGTCTAAGTAAACCACAGGATTTTTATATCCAGCAAATTTAAAAAAAAAACTGCCTAGACTAAGTCTCTAGAAAAATGTGTGTTATCATCAATCTGTGGAAAATCATTATAAATGTAATATTTGACGACACGATAGTCTAGTTGTTATAGTGACCCTACCTACGAAGCTAGCCGTCCTGAGTTCGATTCCTGGTATGGGCAAATGTTTATGTTATGAGCGCGAGTATTTGATCCTGAGTGTTGGATGTTTTTTCTGTATTTAAGGACATATCATTTCTCTTTTATGTGTATCGTGATCCAGTACTGACAGTACAGTCAATGTATATGTATACATTTTAGTAGTAATGATTTAAAAATGTTAGAGGGCAATTATTTTAAGTTCAAGTTAAAAAAATGGCTTATCCATAATGTATTTTATGATCTTAACGAATTATTTGGCCATCATACAGTCGCGAGATTTAATTTGGTACCCACCTTAGGTTCAAAGTCAATGTGACATTCTACAACAATAAGGTTGATTTTCCAAAATGTTACAAATGACTTGACATATCTAATGACATTGACGAATTCAAGCATATTTTTCTTGGAATGGGTCCCAGATTAACGCTCGTGACCGTACATGTATAAATTATTAAATTAATGTGTTTTTAGATATCAATCACAATAATTGTACGCTCGCAATAGACAACTGTTGATGCTATTGTTCTTGTTATCTTCCATTTTTTGTACACAGTTTACAGTGAATAAATACTTACTTACTTACTTACTTAGTACCATGTCACTAAGTTTCGCTTTAGTACTTAATCCCTGTGACAATTCATGTATGGCAGTTTAAACATGACATTAAATAGACAAGGTTTAAAGTGTACACATATTTAGGAACTTGACTGTACAAGCTTAGTTTGGGAATAGGTCAATTTGTGTAAGATTATTCCCTGATATTTATTTATTATGTTACAAAATTCTGTAGACGTTACGTAAAAGTCTCTTTTAGTGTAAACTATCAACTTTTAGTGTAAAATATCTAGTCTTGTAGCTATTGGAAAAGTTAATATAGTAAATCGTAAATGGAATCTCGACTTAGTGCTAGTCATATCAGTGTTGCAGAGTTTGTGCTATCTTGTTGCGATTGAAGATACTTTTAAGAAATGTACAGTCAGCTTGAAAAAAAATTCAGTTAACCTAACTAAAATAAAATTGCTTTGTTAATAAAAAATATGATTTCATTCTTGTATCTTACTCCTTTGGGTTAGAAACGCTTTGGAGTCTTAGGACTGTAGTCTGTAGCCTTTACCGGGATTTGAACCCAGGACCGCTAGCTTCGTAGGCAGGGTCACTACACTCACTACTAACAACAAAACGCCAAAAAATCAAAAAGTGATTTGTTTAAAATAATTACAGCCTTTAAACGGACGGAAGTTCAAATGTTAGTATCGCAAATAAATCAGTCAGTTTTCTATTACAGTTTGCCAATAAACTATTATGAATTTCCATTTAGTTGTTAGCTAATTATGTTTTTACCACCGACCTTATAACACCATCTCATTAAAAGGACCCTCGACAGGGTCCGTAAGACCTACTCGGCTTGATCGAACGTCCCGTTCGACTGTACACCGCTCAGATAAGCGGTATCGGCGTTTGCCACATAGCTGCTAATTTCCGCCGCGAGATGGCGTCATTTACCCTCCGAGCGCTTAAGGGCGGGTTGCAAGTTGTAGAGTAGATTCTATTAAATACTTTTGACGTGAATTCGACTGCCATTTTTTGCTTGGTTCGAGGGTCAAGAACTAAACTGCAGGATAGCTAGGTTGACACTGACGAAATCCAATTTGAATGCAGGGTAGTGATTCTGTAAACAGCGCCGGTCGTGCGGACTGTCGAGTGATATCCAAGCGGCGAGATTAAGTAGTCCCGTCAGTGCGAACAAAATACATTGTAGCGCGTGCATTTTCAATTAAGCAGCCTTATACGTTCGACCCATCGTGCCGCTAAGAGCACACACAGACAGTCCGCCCGACCGGCGTTGTTTACAGAATCACTACCCAGAAATGTGTTGTTATTCTGACTATGAGCTTTAGGTGTTTCCTATATATATTTAATTAAGTATTTATTACTCTGTATACGTATGTAAATCGTTGTCAAGTACCCATAGTACCAGCCCAGAGCCTAGTTTTTGGGCTTGGTCGATTTATGTTAGATTGTCCCCCTGTCCCCACCCCTGAATTATCAAATAAAGAATTCTTAGGGTCCATAAGACCCACTTGGTGTTAAGCAACTGTATTTATATAAAGTTACACTAAACTTCACGCCTGTAATTTTTAATATATTGATATTTCCCATTCACCATCTTCAAAATAAAATGTTTTTGTTAGTTTACTTTTACTATCATACTTTTCATTCTTCGTCAACACCACATTTCTAACGGTTCCAATATTTATTTGTTTATTTATTTATTTATTCACGCTATCTTACAACATGATAGTCCAGAAATAAACTTTACTAAACCGTTTTTTTACCTTTTTTTTGTTGTTGAAGTCTTTATCTTATCTTACTAATATTATAAATGCGAAATTTTAAATTGTTACTCAATTGCGCCAGAACGGCTGAACGGAAATGGATGAAATCTCGCTGGATTAAAAATAGCACAAAGGCTATTTTTATCCCGGAATAATAAACAGGTCCCGAGGGAATAGCGATAACCGAGTTCTCAGACGGAGTTGCGGGCAACAGCTACTAACTACCATAATACCATTAAAATCTTCGCTTACACTAGCACCACACCCGATATCTTCCCTTTTCCCACCCATCATTCGCTTTACAGCTTCCTCAACAAAGCCACTCCATTCCCAACCTTAACACAAAGCACTAAAACTTACGAAATTTTTTTCATCAGCAAAATAAAATGTTCTCCTAAGTTTCGAACTGAGTTTCCTATTATCACTAGTCATCAGCAGGTCATTTGATTCCTGATAAGAATAATTGAGAGATAAACAATAATAATTTGAGTTTGAATTTGTAATAGATACGGAACCTGAGTATTTTACGGGTCGGTAATTTTAATGGAATATAACTTTGTACTCATAATTATCGACTATACAAGCCTAGGGCTTATTTATTATAAGCAGCAGTTTTCATATTGTTGTGTTCCAGTATAAAAACAGGAGTGGTTGTAACTTTAAAGAGCTGTATGTGTTGAATCATACTAATAAATAAATAAAAATAAAAAAGTTAAATCATATAGGGGGTTCTCATACAAGTTTTTTTCAACGTATTTTTATTTTTATATAATACTATACTAATAGATAAAACATTATTTTTTTAGACACATTACCCCAACTAACCTTACATTTTTGCAGGAAAAACAATTACGGTTCCTGAGGGAATAGCAATGACTCCCAAACGAATGGAGTCCTGTGAAAATAGACAAGTTTCTTAACTCTAACGTAAACGATTTTCGTAAACTGTCAAAATGTATGTCATTGACGTAGTCAAACCAATTTTTTGATAACGTTACGAACTTTGAATGCGTCTAGAACCTCAGAAGCTTAGCGAAGTCACTTAATAAAAACCATCCTCGATATTTTTTAACAAAGCTACATATTCATGCACGTAATGCAGGAAACAAACATACCGAATTAGGTCAATTCCCTTGGTATAGCGGCATGTAGCCAGGATTAACATTGTGTACGTTCCCTTGAGATGGCTGGGGTAATATCGAAAATAGAAAATGCATTCTTTCAACGTCGATAACCTACGTCACAGTGACCTGCTTCGAAAACTAGCGGTTTTTATATAGTATGGAGAAGGCGACCACGCAGGCCACCGGATGGTAAGTGGGGTTTGTGACCCATAGACATTTGCATTTACATACACAGATATGTATACCGATACACCGGTAGAGAGATACATAGATACACAGGTAGGTACACAGATAAAAAATCCCAGGTGTTACGACTAAACTAATTGGTGGTAACAACTGGTTTTTTTTCCCAGTTGTTACCATAAATATTCTAGTGGTAACAAATGGGAAAAATATTTTCACTTGTTACCACCGAGTACTTTAGTGGTAACAGGTGGGAAAAAAAATCCAGCTGTTACCAGTGGTAACAAATTGGTGGTAACAGGTAGGATTAACCCCGCGCATCGCGTAACGTCGCGTAGGCGAACTTATCCGTTACGTATTTTTATCATTGCCTTATATCTGTAATAATAATTCAAGCCTAGACCCTAGTGTGAAACTAAGTCACCTGGAGTGAGTTTGTCCCTATGGTATTTATATAATACATACCTACATACATACATAATCTCACGCCTTTATTCCCAGAGTGGGGTAGGCAAAGCTACAGAATTACCAACAACTCTAAAAACTTGTTGATAATTCTGTAACAACATTTTGCACACTTAGGTTAAGATGTTTACCAGTGTATTAGTGACAGGTTGCAAGCCTATCGCCTAACAATACTATACGCCTTTATTCCCGTAGCCGTCTCTTACGACATCCACGGGAAGATATGGAGTGGCACTATTCTAACCCGGCAACCACACGGGTCACGGGTTTATATAATACATTGTCATTTATTTATTGCAGCAGCCGCCCCAGCTTAAAGGAAATGCCTTTTGAGTAATAACTGACGTTTATTTTTGGACACAAAATTTACGGAGCGCTGTTATGAAATTCCGCTGACGGCTCCTCATAATCACATTCGAGATGAAAGAATTTTTAATTCCTTTTTAATTGAAAGCGAGGCTCGTGTAAATGACCAGGAAAATGAAAATTTTACAACGTACTTACGTTTATTGCCACATCAAACAGAAATTATAACAAGGCAAACAAATTACGAACAAATAGGAGAAAGTGAAAAAGATCAAATGCCGATTTTTCCGACCGCCAGAAAGTATCGACGGTTATTTTAATTCTGAACTTTTACTTGTCATGTAAAGGGAAAAATATCGGAAAAATATATTTTTTATCTGGCAATTGAACATCTACATTTAAAACTATATGACCTTAGGGGCTATTGCTTAACGCACTCGCAATCGCAATTGTTTTTATTTTGAAAATCGAAGGCTTGTCTGCATACAAAATGAAAACAATTGTTCCGCTTTGAAGCCAATTGAGATTACGAGTGCGTTAGGCCTTCTTTACATAAGTGTAAAACAATGTCACTTCCCAGCTTCCCACCGTCTGTCCGTCTATAATATATGTACGCTTAAATCTTTCAAGCTACGCAACGAATTTTACAGTGATTTTCATCAAGAGATAGAGTAAGTAAAGAGGACGGTTTTTGTTTATAATAAATAGATAAACTTAAGCGAAGCGAGGGCGAGTCGCCAGTAATAAAAAATATATATATATATATAAGGGGACAATCTTACACCAATTGACCTAGTCCCAAACTAAGCTCTAGGCTTGTACTATGGTTATATAGACAACGATATAAATACTTATATAAAGAAATATAAACTAAAATACATAGGAAACATCCATGACTCAGGAACAAATATTTGCGCTCATCACACAAATATCTGCCCTTACCGCGGATTCGAACCCAGGGCCACTGGCTTCGTAGGCCGGCATGGTCACTACCCACTAGGCCAGCGCGTGGTCAATTTGAAATGGCGTGTATGTGAATAAAACGACGGCGTATTTTCTTTTACTTTTATTTATTTCGCATTTCCATTTAAAACATTTGTCAAACGCAACTGTACCCTTATCTTCCGTCTTAAAAGAGTCTCATAATTACGTAACGCGAAAATCAAGTCTGTGTAATTAAGTTCAAATTAATTAATGTAATAAATTAATTACAGCGAGACAGGGCTGTCTGCTGCATGCTGCGTCAAATGCAAGCTTAGGGCGCGTACATACTGACAACAACGGGGAAACAAGCTAACTAATTAAAAGGAAACAGGCGTTACAATATTAAAATTGAGTAGAACACTCACAAAAAAAACGCAGACAAAATTTTCAAACAAGGATGTCTTGCGTATCGGTTTGTCCTAACACATCGTTTCATCGTGACATCGTTTGTCCGAACTTTCATTTGCCCTAAACTGGTTTTTAGATGAATCAGGCCACTTTTCTAGATTTCCTCATAATAAATGCGGTTCGTTTGGGTTAGGGTTGTAATAATAATTGTAACACTAAAAAGTTCTAAAATTTAAGCGGAAATGGGCATTGGGTGAGCTTGAATCCCTCGCTGCACTCTGGGCTCCGTTTTAATTCCCTCGCTTCACTCAAGAATTAACTCTGAAGATTCAATATCGAACCCGTGACATAAAACAGTGCTTTATCCCCTTGGTGTATAATCTAGTATTATACACAGTTTACGGTGAAGGTGTAACAGTTCTCGAGGAAATAAAATTAACCGAGTGCTTTGAAGAGTTACGAGAAAAATCCAGTTAAAAGGAGAAACGAGCCAATTTAAAGATGGCGACTGTACCACGTTCATAAACATCAACACTATAATTCCTAATTACTCCCCTAAGTTATAGTTAATTTTTCGCGCAATATCGCTTAATTACTTGTGATATAACTGATATACGAGGGCGATATCACTCGTTTATAGCATGAGTTATGCCACGTCGGCCAAATGAACCGATTAGGCCCGAGGGAGCTAAGTTTGGGACTACTTGATACTTGTATGAATTCTTCGAAAGCATGTTACGACTTCTGTAGTACTTCAACATGAAAAAGGTGACGTTTTGTTCTTATGTTTCTTTCTTAGCGAGATTTCCTATTGCTTTTACAGAAATTGTAGATATAGCAGCGTCTATAAACGTGTGCCATTTCCGTATAAAGGTTTACATATCGCTCATTGAATACAAAACTGACACATTCCAAAATAATTGGCATTGAAAATATTATACGAACAGGTTCTAATTTTAAAATGCAACCCTAACTCATTTTGGAATGTGTCCGTTTTGTATTCAATGAACGATATGTGACACTTCATCGTAAAATGGTTCCATGTCAGTGACGCGTGTCAGTACTGTACCCTTACTATGAGTTACAATGCCCGTACTCGCTAGCGAGTCGAATGTTCAGTCCCTCGCACTCGGAATACTGCGAGGTCTGCGAGCTAGCGAGTACAGTAAATGTGACTCATGGTAAGGGTAGGTTATGAGGACAGTATTTGCCACGTTACGAGGTACTGTCGCCATGTGAACCGAGCTCATGATATATACTGTCCACATTTAGCGCAACAAGTCCTGTCGATTTGCCGCGAAGCCTGATCGGATGAAGCCCTATAGTGGATCCACTTTATGTATCCTATAATTTGGTCAATCCATCAATACTTATTTTCTAATCATAGACCGACAGAACTACTTTACATAATTTATAACGATAGTTTGGAGTTGCAAACATACGCTTTAATTATATTTATTAGTATAGATTTCCAGTGTCACCGTCTATGCTTAAATCGAGTTCGTAAAACATACTTAATGTTTTTTTATTCAAAGACTTTTTGGTCAATCTAAACATTGTATATATGTATGTATGTATGTATGTAAACTCTTTACTGCACATAAACAATTACAAGACATGTTCGCATCAATATAGTTAATGTACAGTCGATGCCATAAATATGTTAACACTTTAGTACCTCGTCACTTTACCCGCTATGACAATTTCAAATGGCAGTTTAAACATGACGCTAAATAGACAAGGTACTAAAGTGTAAACATATTTATGGCGTCGACTGTACTTAGGCAAACTTATCCCATTTAGGATCTCTTCCAGTTAACCTTGGAGTAAAATAAGCAAGGACAATGCAGAAGGATAGATAAATTAACAAAATTTCAGGAAATAACAAGTAGTACCTACATAGAACAGAGACACACGAAGACAATAAAATATTAATCTTCATTCACAAAATACATACAGATAATAAAATATGCTAATACCACATACCTATGTAAACAGCAATAAAAACCTACAACCGAGCTAAGGATCAACACTCAGATATTGGGTTTTGATTTAAAGCAAGAAGCAGATACACAAGATTAATTTTATTAAAATAAATATTTTCATCAAAGTATCAAGTAGAGTTATTCCTAGCATAGAACGGCAACGTTGCAGTGGGGCGCATTTGGTGTGACACGATGCAGACGTACTGCAATTAATATTGTTTTAATAATATACCTATATGCATCTGAAATAGACACTATGACTTGTATACAGTAAACAGTAGTTTATGAATATAGGGTGTCTTGTATTTAGGAGTTTGTAATCAACGGCCTCTACATATATTATAGGGGTCAATCAACTTTTCTTTGTAGCTCGTTGCCAGGGTGACGTCTCCTGAGTCACTCTTTAAAACTGTGATTTTAAAGGAGTCTACTAAATATCAGTTTTATTGACAATTCCAAACCATTCTATTATGGGCTTTCTCCTGAGTGTGCTAGAAGTATATTATTATAGCATATTTTCAAAGAAACTGTTACACTGTTGTCTCCTGGGTTACGGGACAGAATAACAACAACAAAAAGTTGATCCACCCATAGGCGGTAAAATCTGAATCGTGTTTGACCTGTTATGTCAGCCGCCATTAGAGTCAAGAAAATAAGAGCTATTTTGACAATACGATAACAGGTCAAAATCGATACGGTTTTTACCTAGCTGAATATAGGCCCAGTGCCTCTATTCTACTACTTACTTACATTTAATTTTGGTTTTTTAATTCATTTATTTTTATGGCGTACGGAAGACAGACAGGCCACCTGATGGTAAGTGGAAACTGTGACCCATAGACATTCGCATTCACAAGACTGCAATGCAATCTTAAGACCGCAAATGCGTTACCAACCCTGAGGACTAAGATGGAATGCCTCTATGCTAGTCATTTCACCGGCTGTCTTATCCCCAAACTGGAACACAAATATACGAGCACTGCTGTTTGGCGGTAGGTTAATGGATAAGATGGTGGTAGCGATCCGCACGGACCCTGCACAAGGTCCTACATTTTAAATCCACGGTTTAAAAAAAAGTAATCTAATGAAATCCTATTTCATATCATTGCATTGTATTTATTTCTAAAACTTAAGCTAATATTGAACGTTTTTTTTACTTCGTGATTTTATTATTACATGCTGTATTTGCCAAATACTTTCCTAGTGTACGCTTAATGTATCACTACATAGTATAAAACAAAGTCGCTTCCCGCTGTCTGTCCCTATGTATGCTTAGATCTTTAAAACTACGCAACGGATTTTGATGCGGTTTTTTTTAATAGATAGAGTGATTCAAGAGGAAGGTTTATATGTGTAATATTTTTTTAATTTATGTACTGGTGTTACATAAAACTCATATAAACCGAAGCGAAGCGAGGGCGGGTCGCTAGTACGAAATATAATATAATTTGCTAATTATGTTACATGTAACCTTTGTCCATTAGGTAACACGTCACAGTCCGGGTGAACCAGCCCGCTAATCCGTCAATCTTAATTATCGGATAAACGCTAGTTAGCGGGTGATTAGTTGGGCTTTGAAAATGTCGTTAAAATTAACTGTCGATAAACTATAATGTGATACGTGATTTTACACCGAATAGATAATACTTAGTGCCTAATATCGCATAATGGTGGGGTTCTACAATTTGGGTAAAATATTTTAAGTGTCGTGTATTATCCGAACGTTAATTTACCAATAACATTATACCAGATAAAAACCCCAGATGTAATATAACTTATTCTTTCACTTTGTAAATATCTTACGAAAACTACGTACGAAATTACATGGTTCTTAAGTTTCAAATCGCGACATCTCAATAAGTTACTAAGTTGACTAGACGTGTTTTTTCCGTGTACCCTTCATGTTATATAATTTGCTTATTATGTTACATGTAACCTTGGTCTATTAGTCACGTGACAGGTCCCGTTGAACCAGCCCGCTAATCCGTCAATCTTAATTATCGGATAAACTCTAGTTAGCGGGTGATTAGTAGGGCTTTGAAAATGTAGTTAAAACTAAATTCTGTCGATAAACTACAATGTGATTTTACACCGAATATAATAAGGTTAAGTGGGTAAATGCGTCACTTAGTATACTCAACGTTTTAAAACTTTTTATTCTACCTTTTACTTATAGAAATAAAGGTACTTAAACAAAACTAAAAAAAGGGCGCATTTTACCACGTGTATTCACGAAACCTCGAAGTACTACGAATATTAGTAGTACACGTAGTACACTTCCACCTGAGTCATGGGTAAATATTTCAAGCAAGAAGTCTGACTTATCCTCTACCCACATCCTCCCTCTGCAGCAAGATGTTAAAAAATATTACTTTACTATTCTATTCTATCAATTAACATAACTCCGAACGTTAGTACAGGTTGTCGAAAGCTTTGCCATACTTGTGTGTGAAGCTGTCATCGCTATGCGACGCCGTAGTGTGCGTGTCTATACGTGATACAATTACATGTGTAGTAAACCCACTTTCGTGAGATAAAACCACTGTGGTACCGTAAAACTACACAACTATGGTCCTAGCCTGCAACAATAGTCCAACTTTCCTCATTACATTATTCTAAAGTATGATACCTTACGGCTATTATTGCTGGGTATATGTACTGTTTAGCCTAAAATCGATTGCTCTAAACTCAAGTTAGAGCTAAAGCTACCATATTTTTAAAATAATGGGATAAGTAGAATTGGACTATTATTGTAGGCCAGGACCATAGTTGTGTAGATTTACGGTAGCAGGCGCCTGCGCCATGGGTAGAAATAATTTAAGCAAAAAGCTTGACTTTTCCTTTACCCACCATCCTCCAGCCTTTTACGAAAGATTACTTCTACCAAGAATGCTGTCGGTGAACATTTTTAGTATTCACGATACCTCGAAATACGCCGAATGTTAGTACACTTCCGCCAGGGCTAGTAAATATTTCAGGCAAGAAGCCGCCGGTCTTACTGTCGTCCTGCCGCCCGGCTTAGCTCTACGCTGCTATATTCACTTTAAATGGGTAGGGTTAAGTGAGGAGCGGAAGAGGTTTAGAATCATACTAATGAAATGACTAGCATAGAGGCATTCCATTTTAGTCCTCAGGGTTTTCAACGCATTTGCAGTCTTATGAATGCGAATGTCTATGGGTCACAGTTTCTACTTTCCATCAGGTGGCCTGTGTGCTCGTTTGTCTTCTCCATGCCATAAAAAAAAAATGGGCAATTTAGTGTCCATGCTCAAAGGATGAAAGTGACCAGTTGCAACGCTAGATATTTAGGTTGCACGAGCGACAGCGAGTGCGTCTTTAGTTCGAGGGTGAATTTGATTCGTTCACCCAAGTTAAAAATCCACTATTCATTTCGATTATGCGGAAAGTAAAGAAAAGTTGTTTATAAAATTTTTGAGAAACAAAATAACGTCAAATACCTGCATAGGGATTGATTTTAAACTATATTCGAGTTATTTGACCAAAACGTATGCTATTCTATGAGATGTTGCTGTAAATACATTTGCAAATTCAGAGACAAATTAATAATAAAATACTTGACTTAATTTTTTTTTTATTTTTTTTTATGGCATAGAGTAGACAAACGAGTACACAGGCTACCTGATGGTAAGTGAAAACTGTGACCCATAGACATTCGCATTCACAAGAATGCAGTGCAATCCTAAGACTGCAAATGCGTTGCCAACTCTGAGGCCTAAGATGGAATGCCTCTATGCAAGTCATTTCACCGGCTCTCTTATCCTCAAACCGGATTTACGATGGACCAAACAAATAACGTTAATTCATTACTTTTTGTTTCATTATCAATAACTTCTATACACTGCCTGTATCGCTTTGACTGCTACCTGAATAAAGACTTACCAAGTTAAAACATCACTAGTTAAATATCCTCTTATCTTATCGTATCTTATATTACAAGTGGGCTCTTTCGGAGAAATTTCGACTCTTTTACGATATTTTGTGCAATTACCCTCTTATCAACTCAGCTGTTCGAATATGCATATTTCCACGCGTTGTTTTTCCTTGACCGTAAGAGCATCGGGTACTGTATTTAAGTTAGAAAAAGTCATCGGCACATGATGACCGTGGCGATTTGACCTCGGTACCTTACGATCGTCGAGTCGACCTCCTAAGCCACCTGGCCACAAATGCTCTAAACTAATTGCCTTACCCGCTACCTCTTATACATTACACCACGCTCGGGCTGAATCCGGATTAGTTTCAGTACTCACGTCCGAGCTAACTGGTAATGGACACAAAACAGCCGCCATGTTGGATTTTGGACACAAAATCATTAACTAAAATGTCTAATTAGTGATTGTGCGTGCCGCTTTTAATGCCTATAGTGTATGATGGGATAATTCAAAAGGGTGGTAATATTAACGAACTCATTGTAATAAAATTTAACTACTATTCATGTCGACGTGCATGCCGACAGCTGCCAATTAATTTACTAACCCATTCAATGCCGATGACGCCGATCAACGTCATTCCATCCTGGATGACCATGACGCCGATGGGCGTCCAATTTAACTTAAGCTGGATGCCGCGGACACCGATCATAGTCACATTCAGCTTTAGCTGGGTGCCGAAAAAGCCTATTTGCGTACAATTTAACTTTAGCTGGATACCGGACCAATGTCATAATTTATATTCAGCTTTATCTGGGTCCCGCCGACGCCGATCAGCGTCCAATTTAACTTTAACTGGAAGCCGTAGACGCCAGTGACGTCACATTTGACTAAACTTAGTGAATGCAAATAATTACCGTAACAATTAAATGTTCTTCGTTACAGTTGCTCAACTATCTTAATCGAGATATCTTATCGCCACCCTTGAAATAGGTCCCGTTGCAGCGTTGAGGGGTTCCGGTAGCCATTTGTGGTCTTCATCATCAGTTCCACTTCCCCTATTGATTTCTGAATGCAAATGCTGGATTTGTTACTAAAAATACTAAAATCGCTATATGTATCCTTAGAATGTTTGAGGAGTTCCTTCAGTTTCTCATGGATCCGCTCATCAAATTCAGATTTGGTCACAATAAGACCACCACGAAAGTATACTCTGTCAAAACAAAAAATAATTTTTAAAATCGGATAACTCTGTAAAAAGTTGCGTGAACCTCCTCCTTTTTTTAAATCAGTTAAAAATATATATTCATTAGTTATACGATAACAATATTTATTATCAAAACACAATGGAAATTTACAATCACGAGATTTAATTTGGGACCTACCTTAGGACCAAAGTCAATCTGACATTCTACAAAAATAAGCTTAAGTTTACTATAAGTTACAAATGATTTGACATCTCTAATGACATTGACGACTTCAAGCATATTTTTCTTGAAATGGGTCCCAATTAACGCTCGTGACCGTACCTACTGGGTTTCCCTTCCACCAGAGACACGGTACCAACGCTGGTAGATCGCCTAATTCAGAAATACGCACTAGTGCCTTTGAATTCAGATACGGGCTTTGATCAATACGGATTATTCAAGCCTACAGGCATGCCTGATAGGTTGAACTCAAATGGATATCCTTTGAGTTCTATTGACAGATAACGTCATCACAATATCTATCTAATCTAATTGAAATGGTTCTCTGCCTTTTGGGAAAGCGTATAATTTCCCAACCGTTTGAATTTGCCAACTTGCTTTTTTCTGTAATTGTAAAATATTTCAGGATTTTTATTAAAACTTACCTAATCTATTGGGTTCTACAGATGAAGTGAATAATACTTTCCTATCGTTTTGTGTAGGATTAGTTCGTATTTATCTAGCTTTCTCAATTAGCTTCAGTACCCATCAATAAGCCAACTGAGAAAGCAAGATAAATACGAAGTTATCCGACCAAAAACGATGGGAAAGGATTATTCACTACATCTCGCTCATTGAATACAAAACGGACATATTCCAAAATAATTTGCTCTGCCATTAAAAATCGTATTCCAACACTTTCTAACTTTAAAATGCAACACGGACACATTTTGGATTGTGTCCGTTTTGTATTCAATGAACGATCTGTACACGATGGTATTGGAATAAATCCCAAATGAAACTGTTGGGAAACAATACATTTTGCCAAAAGACAAGGACATCAATTTATATACTGTGACTTAGTGATATGTAAGGTTTGAGATATTTGGTCTTGAAAAAGCATAGATATTTCATTCACCAGATTGCTTTTTATGTCATGGAGAGGGCTAACGAGCACACCTGACGGTAAGTGAGATTTGTGACCCATTTTGCATTATTAAATCATTGCAATCCTGACTTTTAGCATGAAAATTAAAAAGTATGAAAATCAAAATTATTTGAAAAAAATAAACAGAAATCACGATGAGATTAAATTAATTTCAATCATTTATTGCATATCACATTACAATTCGAGGTGTAACAAACAGGAATAGGCATACATGTGACACCCTGTAAGGCCGCAGCAACACGAAAGGGCTAGCTACATTTATATAATAACTAATTTATGTCTACGTTACAAATACTTCAAATAATTTTCTCTTTAAACTATATGTTATTGCATTTCTTATAACGTAACTAAGTGGTTTTTAGAGCAGTAGAATCTTTAGAAACTTTCATTAAAATAATCGTTTAATGTGTAGTAGCATTTATCAATAAGGAATAGTTACATACATACATACATAATCTCACGCCTTTATTCCCAGAGTGGGGTAGGCAGAGCTACAGAATTACCAACAACTCTAAAAACTTGTTGATAATTCTGTAACCACATTTTGCACACTTAGGCTAAGATGTTTACCAGTGTATTAGTGACAGGTTGCAAGCCCATCGCCTAACAAAACTATACGCCTTTATTCCCTTAGCCGTCTCTTACGACATCCACGGGAAGATATGGAGTAATATAAGGAATAGTTTTAGTTGTTTAATAAATGAAGAAGGTTTTTCTATATTTTTCATCATCATCTAGGGTCAAGAAATTTGTAATGCAACTCTAAGGGCCGCATTAATAAACTCATATTGGCTGAGAGGCCCGTCACAAGATACGTCAAAGTAAACGTCAAACCATAGAACACTGTCATTTTTGACACATCTCGAGACGAGCATTAGAGTTGGGATTAGTTTATTAATACGGGCCTATAAGACTGCAAACGCGTTGACTAAGATATTGACTAAGATGAAATTCTGAACAATCCTGCTTGGATTGGGCTTCCAAATATCTGCAAGACTAGATTAGATATTAACGACTATCCTAGGACAGGTAATAAAGGTAATTTACAGCCTCAGTTACCTACAAACCGACAGATAGACGATAAATCTTTAAAGCCCGGGTTAAATAATTATAACCCTGTCGGCAATATGGTAATGAGCTGTAGATATAAGTAACGGTTTAGTTGTATAACCTATTCAGTGCCATGGGCTCGATATTGAGTCGCCTTTGGATGGGAGTCAAGGGAGATTGGCGCTGGATGTGTTTTGGGACACAGGGTTTTGAAGAATGAGCAGCAGCCGAAAGTGACCACTTTAATTCGTGTTATGATTAAAAGCTAAGTTTACTGGTGATGTGGTTTTACTCCAGAAGATAAGCAACAATAAAATGATATTTATAAAAAAAACATCAAGCCACATCAGAACAACATCTCTAAAAATATTTATAAAAGAAACACACTTTTGCACGTGGAAATTAAAACAAACCTGCCTGCCCACAAGTGAACACTTTTAATCTCTAACAGAAACTACCACGTTATCCTTTTCGCATCTCATATTTATTGACTTAAAATTTTAATATTTTTGTTGCACAAGAAACTTTACGACAACGACAGTAACTTTGTCTTATAACTCTATAGTAACGCATGTGATAGAATGACACATTCATAGATTACAGGTTAAAAACAGTCGTGAAAAATTGCACTAAGCTAATTCGGTAAAAAAATACCAATTATTCCAACAGATTTTGGTAAATTCACTAACAAAGTGTGGCCATTTGGGAATTCTGCGCGCTTTGGCCGAAAAATGAAGCTATCTATTAGTGACATGAGTCGTCATGATCTGGCTGTTATCAGCGACGAACACACGCAGAGCTACGGCGCAGTTTTTAAGGCTCGGCGACGGAACGTAGCGAGATTGTACTACGATTGATTGCCTTCATCCCAGACTGGGGTAGGCAGAGCCACATAATTACCAACAACTCCAAAAAATGGTTGTTGATTCTATAAGCACATTTTGCACAAAGAGGCTAAGTTGTTGTTGTTGTTCTTTTTCTTGTTGTTAAGGACAATTTTACGGTAAATCTTGAAATCTGCATAGATCGTCTAACTAATAGCCGACGCAAATGTGTTTCAAGTCCTGCTGAAGTCTTACTGCAGAAACTGGATTTTGATCTTTCAATACGTGCCAATTTTCAGGAAAAAAAAGGTGTTTTAGCATTGTTATAGCTCGGTCCTACCAGACGGGAACTCTTTTGTTTGGATTGGTAAAATTTAACGTTGTCATGAAAACTAGACTACATTTCAACTGCAGTTGGCGTTTAAAAAGTGATCTGATGGTGAAGTCGAAAGGTGGCAACAGGAATTCCGCTAAACCAATCTTAGACCCGTAACGCGTGAGATAAGTCTCAAAAAGCATCTGGACTGTGCAAATAAAAAAGAACACTATCAGGTCTATCAGTCAGTGAAAGCCCACCATATGATATTCATCGAACTGGTGCATCTGTGTGTCCTGTTAATAGTCTGTTGGCGGCTGTTATCAGCGACGAACACACGCAGAGTTACGGCGCAGTTATTACACCGCGGCGACGGGACGTAACGAGCTTGTACTATGATTGTTGGGGACCATTTTCGTGGTATGGCTTAAGATTCGAACGTACTATCAGACCATTGGAACCTTGACCCACCATAGAACTGTGTCACAGAGACGTTATGATTCAAGTCATAAGAAGTGTCATACAAATTGTTTTATAATGTCACTGTGACACCGTTCTATGGTGGGTCAGGGTTCCATTGGGCCGAGTACCAGCGCAATGGAAACCTGACCCACCATAGAACTGTGTCATAGTTATGTTATGATTCTAGTTGTACATACATACATACATAAACTCACGCATTTATTCCCAGAGTGGGGTAGGCAGAGCTACAGAATTACCAACAACTCTAAAAACTTGTTAATCCACGGGAAGATATGGAATGGCACTATTCTAACCCGGCAACCACACGGTAGTAGTCGTAGGAAGTGTGAAACAATTTGTTTTATAACGTCACTGACAGAGTTCTATGATGAACCCTCTGATGGGTCAACGTAAATGTTTATCAAGTTCCAAGCCCGTATTATTAGTATTTTATTTCGTATTAATTATTAGTTTAATAAACATGTGACTTTTTTTTTATTTATATTCTCTTCAGCACCAATTATAGAGAATGCCTTAGAACATTAAATAAATATCAAAAAACAATATCACACAAATTGACCTTGTCTCAAACTTAGCTCTAAGACACTATGGATACTAGACAGAAAACATCCAAAACAGAAACAAATACTCTCGCTCATCTTACAATTAAGTATCCGACCTTACCAGGATTTGAACCCGGGGCCACTAGCTTCGTAGGCAGGGTCACTACCCACAAGGCCAGCGCGTCATTAATATGATATGACATTGATCAAAGCTATAAATAAAGTTGTCGAGCTAGACAAGTTGTATTCTGGAATGTTTGATGTTAAAAAATAATTAGGTTGTGTGTGACGAGGACGAGCGCAAATATTGGTTCCCGAGTCATGTAAGGTAAAAGCACCTATTATGGACAAGGCTCCAGTGATGAACATTATCATTTTTTTAAATGAAAACATATCAATACTAAACAATTTATTGTAATAGCAGTAATCCCGAATAATTTAATATAATCTAATTCTAGCACTAAAAGCATTATCAATCTCAGAGACTTATATTTATGGAATTGTTCATAACTGGAGCACAGCACTGTCCATAATAGGAGCTTTTACCTTATTTAAGTTGATGTTATCTATGTATTTAAGTACTTGTACATTTCTCTATATAGTTATTTATATCGTTGTCTAGTACCCATAGTACAAGCCTAGAGCTTAATTTGGGACAAGGTCAATTGGTGTGACATTTTCCCCTGATTTACTTTATTATTTGAATAACAAACATTACAGAATATAACTTGTCTAGCGAGCCTAGTATGGCTGCGTCTATATCGAGTGTCAACTGTGGATAAAACATCCGTCACTTTTTGACACGTGTACTTATTGACATGTCAGAAGGTGACGGATGCCTTATTCAAAAATTATCACGCGATAAACGCAGCCATATTAGGCCCCCTGGGGGGTTATTATGACATAACTATGCATTTCATTTTACGGTGAGTGTAAGGGACAGAGCTAAGGCAATTATGTAGCTCTGTCCTTTTCTCTCAGCGTAAACAGAATTGCATAACTATGTCATAATTAACCCCCCTGCTCTACAACAGCCTCGTTGGTATACTACACTAAGCCAGAAGAGCGTATCTGCTATGGACTTGTACATTAACTTCCACCTTACTACTCGTACTACCGTGAAAGTAGATTTAAGTTTCAAATTGCAAATACGCTCTTTTGCTTTTGTAGGACAGACAATAATTACTAAAAATATAGGGAGAATTGGTTTACATGGTTGAATCACTATGAGAATGCATATTTACGTGTAGTAGTGTAGCTACAACTACAATTATTTATTTAGAACTTTAACCATCTTGATAATGACACGTGGTAGTTGAAAACTCGGTATACATTGCAAACTTAATACGCCGATACATCACTGAGTTTCATATAAGCTGCGCAATGTACACCGAAAGTCACCGGTCACCTATCTTTCTCGATATGGTGAAATAGGGGGGTATTTGAATACTCGTGAAAATGAAGTATTCGTAAACTTACATTCACATAAATGCAATCCCAGAGTAATTAAGCTGTATTAAACGAAACACAAAATGTTTTTGTAGATATTTATTTAATTCGTAATCGAATAATGTCGTAACTCCTGGTTCATGAACTCGTGCTTCCTTGCTCAATAGATTTGAAGTAAAATCAAAAGTTTACGTTCTGCATCTGTCTTTTTTCCAGTTATACGCTTTTTCTCAGCGGCTTAGTCAAGCACAATCAGTTTGAAACATAATATGCTAAAACATAATAAACATAATTGTAGATATTGAGGTCATGATAAGGAAAGGAATATATATATAGATAATGAGTATGAAAACGATAAGAAAATAATACACTTCAGCAGTAGCGGATCCGAGGAAGGGGGGAGGGGGAGGCGCTTTATCTCCTTCCTTTAACATCTAGGTCCTGCGAGCCTATTATGGTGCGTGTTTATCGACGTTGATAAGCGTGAATAAAAGATCTGTCACTTTCAGACCAATATGTAAGTGCAAGAGTGACGGAAGCTTTATAAACCGCGATAATGGTGGCCATTATACGGGCCCTGGGGCCAACCCCCTTCAGAACCAAAATCCTGAACCCGCTACTGCTCTTAATATGAATCAAAATGGTGAAGAAAATAAATATGGGAGAAATTAAGAATGAATAGGTACACGTGACAATTCACATGAAAAGTAATCATCAAAATTTATCTGAACACTCAGTGCCTACAACGCCTTTAAATAATAAAAAAAACAGGGGACAATCTCACACTAACTGACCTAGTCCCAAACTAAGCTCTACGCTTGTGGTTGTACTAGACAACGATATCAATATTTATATAGAGAATATAAATATTTAAATACGAGTACATAGAAAACATCCAAGACTCAGGAACTCGCACTCATCACACAAATATTTGCCAGAACCGGGGATCGAACCTCGGAACGATAGCTTCACAGGCAGGGTCACTACTGACTAGTCTACCGCGTCGTGTAAATTGTGTCCATCGTGTCTAATTTTACTTTCAATTAGACAGAGGCACTGATCAAATTAAGTCATTAGTCTGTGAGCAGTTAGAAGGTGTTTCGGGTCTCTATTTATCCCTTTAAGTGCTTATGAGAGCGAGTGAGAGACAAGTACAAACCTGAAGCACCTTCTAAAAACTGTCGCACTGCACCTAATTTTCTATAGTACCGAAACCTTCTTTCACGTGAAAATTGAACATTTTAATGTGTGAAGTATTTTGAACTAAATATGGCGCCTGCTAACGCTACAATAGTAATCACATATAGCTTTTGATTTGAAAGATTTTACTCCCAGGCGTTATGAAGTACAGATTCACATGAATTGCTAATAAATTGGGAATAAAGTTATGATATTAAGAATAAAATATGGTAATTGGGAAGAAAGCTTTACGGTTTGGACAGTCGTCAATGTAAATCCACTAGGTCAAGTATAAAGCACAAAATCGACAAAAACTGTACCATCTAAAAAAAAAAAAACAGTTAAATCTCCAACTCTAAGTGTACAGTATTTATCGGAAGCGTGCAACTAAATGTCTAAAGTAAGTAATTACTTTTGTACCTTGTCTTAGTAACTTCGCCTTAGAGCGGCCGTACAAAATTGGGTAGCGAGGCAAAGTGACAAAGTACAGATCCACATACACTTATTTTAGTTCATACTAAATCCTCAAAGCTAAAAGCGGAACAATCAATATTTATGTTGAGCACACAATATTGAATGTGCAAGATAACATTTTTAGGAGTTAGTACTAACAAAGCAAACAGTAAATTTATCTGCGCAATAGATTACGAACGCGAAATAAACAAGAAGGCCATTGTGACATAGCGGATATGACCATTGACAATAACTCTAGATCGTAATTATGAATGAATGTAAGATGGCAAAGAAAAACAAGAGAAAAACGTACATTAATACGCGAATCTACATCTCTTTTGAAGAAGAATGTCCACGTATATATGCACAATTTCCGCTTTAATGGGATAATAGTGTTATAAAATGGTGAAAATAAACATAGATATAATGAAATCAGAAAGAATGTGATTGGAAAATGTAAAATACATACTTTTGCCTCAAACAGAATTGCACCGGGGATCATCTACGATAACCCTTTCAATAAATATAGCTTGCGTGCCCTGATCCCTCTTGTTGTTATCGTTTCTAGAACAGCATCCTTTGAAACCTTTCTTTCCACATCCAGGGCTTCCAGATCTTCCAAAGGGTCCGCGTTTATGCCAACCTCCGTGTCCACCGCGTCCGGAAAATTCGTCCCTCATCGGTCCACAAGTTCTTCCTTCTGGACGCCCACGTCCACACCTCCCCTCATCCATTGAGGTATAACCTGGAGGTCCGTCTTCCCTGGGCCCACGTCTGCAAGGTCCGTCTTCCATTGGGCCTTGCCTACAAGGTCCGAATCCCATTGGTCCAGGCCCAAAATGTTTGCCAAAGTGGTGACCTCCGAACCAGTGATGAGGAGGCCCGTGGTGGTGGCCGTGTTTTCCATGGTGACCGTGATGACCATGATGACCGTGATGTCCGTGATGTCCGTGATGTCCGTGACGCCCAAAAGGTCCGTGTCCATGACCACCGTGGCCATGATGTCCATGTCTGTGACGCATTGGTCCAAAGCCGTAAAACTCACATTCGTGAAATCCCCTCATACTGAATTTTACTCGTAAATTTCAGATGTCTATGCTTACACTTGTAAAAGTGGAATGATGCTTGAAACCAAGCGCGTTCCTTTTATATACGCGGCTCACGATTGCACAACATTTCAAATGATTGCGCAATGTTTTGAAATTGATTCACAAATTGTGAAATTATGGTGGGATGTAGGAAATTATCATGAAATAATGTGACCCCAAGTTATAAAAGAAAAATAAAAGCTGGAAAAACTTTTTGAATGATTCGGACAACTGAAACTTTAAATATTCTGAAATGCACACAGTTGCTATAAGGCAGTGTATAAACCAATACATTTATGAATCTCAATTATGGATACGGAATAAATAACTAATATTTTGGGACTGTAAATCATTATTACAAGAAAATCGTTCAAAACCTTTTTGTATTTGAATTAGCGTTCTGTTTCGTGATACTCTCGATTAAGAAAAACAATGAGAAAAGATTTTTTGTTACTATTTATAGATTATTTATTTAATAAAAGAACTGATTAATTAAGTTAGAAGCCCTATAAAGTACTCCTCTAAAGTATGTCAAGTTCAGGCATAAAAAAGTGACAGAGCTATCGTGTAAGATATAACCGTCCTTTTCACTGCTTTACTAAAGAGGTTTTACATTACAAATTATAATCAGGCTCTTCGTTTATCGAACTGTTTTTTTAGTAATTGAATACAGTGTGTTTTATTTTACGATATGGGGAAATCCCAATCTAGGAAAAGTACCTACAGGGAGACCGTCTTATACACGATAAGATTAGATACGATTGTGAAATCAATTTTGTTGTATTTTTTGTTAAGTATACGAAAATAAGATTAAAAAGTTAAACAGCTTCAGAACTAGTACTTCCTTCGATACAATGAAATGTTTTTTTATCTAGTTTTTCATGTTCCATGGAAGGTTTTGCTTACAACGAGCATCGAACCGGGACTTCCCATTATTTACGCCTCTATTAGAATCCAAGTGTAAACATGACTCACCGACGCCCTCCACACAGTCAATAAAGCGTCAGTTATTGACCTCTCGGCCGTCATTCACGACTTGTTGTCAGGTCAGTCGATGCTCTGTTCCTCGCAGACCTCGCAAGTATTCTATAGAGTGCAAGGGACAGAGTATTGGACTTGCTAGCGAGTACAGTGATGGTAACTCATGGTAAGGGTACAGGAAGTAGATTGTTTTAAAGCTAGAATTAACACAGGCCGAGGAGATTAGCGTGTTAGGGAAGAGACCTATTCCGAACAGTGTATACAGAGTGATTAGAAATATGGGCGGAAGATAGAATCGGTTACGATTTTAAAATATTACTCGTGTTAATTTGGTGTAATTTTATTCAAATAATAGGTATGATTAATTTTTTGATTAAGTTTAAAAATGTTTTGTAATTTATTGAAGTTTTTCAAAAGGTGGCTATAAAATACTTTTCACGCAACTTTATTATTTGTACTTTGTAAAATTAATACTGAATTGTAAAATTATACCTAATATGTGTATCAACTTGCAATTTTAAATACTTAGTCAATAATTTGCTTAACTATTTTTAATTTGAAAATCATGAAAATAATTTCTACGCATTAAAATAGGGTTTGAAAGTGGATTGAAAATTATTGTAACTTTTTCAAATGGGATGTCACGTTAATATGTTTTTGGAAAGTAATTTTGATTATTAGCAACAACAAAAAACCAGGTACCTACCTCTGTTTCCAATATTTTGCAAAACGAAAAAAAACACAAAGTAATAGATAAATATTTACTTCATAGGACCAATAAAATAAAAACGTCTTTATAAAATACTACATATACTTTGAAATTTAAACCACATTGCATCCGAAAAAAGTTTATAATAACTAAAAGCTTTTTTTCGCAACTTTTTTTTTCTATAATACGGTACCCTCAGTGCTCTAGTCTAACTCGTTTGACTGGTTTGAAGTTACACTACCAACAGAACTTAATAAATATATAACTGTGTTTAGTATAAATATAATATAAAAAATAATAAGCACAAAATCTTTTCATAACATATCGTGTGACCTACTTCCTGGGAATCAATATCATATCCTAACAGTCTATGATAAGATTCGCGACATGACAGTGTGTGACGCTTCATGACGCGTCGGATGACGCATACATTTAAGAACATCCTGTGTTTTACAAAACAAGCGAATTATTCGTAGAAAATAGTATCAAGCAAATTGCGCAATCATAGAAATTATTGTAAAACTATGTTATTTGAATAATCTATGCTTAAATTGACGTTTTTTTTAGAGTTCCGTACCCAAATGCCTCTCCGTCCATTCGCCTGTCTGTCAGGTTTATCTCATACATACACACACATACATAAACTCACGCCTTTATTCCCAGAGTGGGGTAGGCAGAGCTACAGAATTACCAACAACTCTAAAAACTTGTTGATAATTCTGTAACTACTCATTAACTTGGGACTAGGTCAATTTGTGTGTTTTTTTTTCGAGATTATATTCTTCTTGTGGATATATCGTTGCTTAAATACAAAAGCGACACAAACCAAAATGTTTGTGTTGCATTTAAAATCAGAATGCTATTTATCACTACATAGTATAAAACAAAGTCGCTTCCCGCTGTCTGTCCCTATGTATGCTTAGATCTTTAAAAGTACGCAACGGATTTAGATGCGGTTTTTTTTAATAGATAAAGTGATTCAAGAGGAAGGTTTTTATGTATTATAGATACTGTTTTATGTACGGGTCTTACAGAAACCGAAGCGAAGCGAGGGCGGGTCGCTAGTTTACTATAAGTCTTAAATCAAACTATGTTTGTTTTTGAATTGTGGCGCTTTTATATTTAAGCAGCGATATCTCTGTTCGTTGTTTGTGACGAAAAAATGTAATTCTATATTCAAAATTAAAATGTTTAGCCCAAACAGAAGAAAAAGCCACACCTTCAACCTTATCTATAATTGAATAAATAGGCGATCGGAAGTTCAGAACAAAAAGGCAGGAAATAAACGAAATACCACATTAACAATGTAAACTGATCAGTCAACTGTGACGAGGGTAATACTGCCCTTTTTAAAAAAAAATGACGCTTTCGCAATTTGGTAGTCAAAGAAAATTGAACCCTCTACCTTCAGACATAAGGTCACTAATACATTTGGGATTCTATGAGACATACTCCCTTTTTTCTAATAGGGCAGAATAGGCAAGGTCAAAGTCAACCTTTGAACTTTGGAATACGAGTAATAGGGAACTTTCTTTATCTTTATCGGAAACAAACATAAGTTTAAGTTTGTTTGGTAACAGACAGACAGGTCACCTTTAGCTAACACTAACTTTGTGAAAAAAAACGGCGGTACTGTCAGACCATTTCTATTTTTAATCGACTTCAAAAAAGGAGAAGGTTCTATGTTCGGCTGTTTGTGAATGAATTATGAAATAAAATTTAGCTAATATTTAGTTAGCGTGGACCCGGAGCCCTAAAAAGATAAACTAAATATATGAAAAATTATTACTCAGCAAGACTTAGTAAGCCGCCCGGGCACTTTCCAGTAATTCTATCACATTATTGTTTATTACAATGATAAAACTTAAAACGTGGCGTCTATAGATGTCAAGTAACTATGACTGACGTCTAGTCAGGTCACGCATATCCAAGGTGTGAGTAGATTGAGTGGTGTTACAGAGTATAGCAATTCAATGTTGTCTTATCATACAGCAGTTAGCTGCTACTCTGCAATTTAGCCTGGATTTTACTGTCCCGTTCACTAAAAAGGTGAGCGGTTTATGGAAATACTAAATAAAACTAATTTGGTAAATTGTTTATAACTTATGCCTATTGGGATCAATAAAGCATTATTGCAGTTTGTGATAAGAGAGGTAACTATTCACTGTTTAAATTCATTACTTATGTTTAAAAAAAAACTGTCTTTAACAGCCGTAGAATACAACTTTTTGAGTGGTATAATATTAATCGAATATTTATTTGCTCTTTCGAGGTTTGAACCAGGGACTGCTAGCGTCGTAGGCAAGGTTAATATTCATAGATATTCTTTAGTTTAAGTTAGATAAAGTAGTGTTTGCCTTTTAAAAAGCACAGCTCGTTGCTTCCATTATTCATTAACACACTATACATATATATATTCTCATACCCTATTTTAGTTAAAGTATGCTTTGCTACTTTCTGTCAAATGCAAATGTCACAATGACACACAGACAAAACATAGTTAAAGCATATTTAAGCTGTGCAATTAAGAATAAGACGGTAACAATAGAAGCACGAGAGTGTTTAATTTTTCAACGCACCAGGACTTCTGGACTACCTTCAAGACTACCCCACGGATATTGTCTACACTTACCGGATTATCCGGGTAAGTGACAACCGGGTCTTAAGAAGGCCAGTCGGAACTAGATGTTAGGTAACTTGCAAGTTTTGCCGTAGTTTAGATTAGGTTGTGGCTTAGTTAGATCATATGACATAAAACTGTCATTTCGACGAAAGAAACACATTAGTAGGTATGTTATAATTAGGTATCTACTTTTAGCTACTTTCATTTACGTCTGGTTACAGACAGCTATACATTGTGTCTCTAGTTGCTTTACTTGGCAGAAAACGGCCGTTTTAGCCAAAATGCTGCATTTTGAGGTTATAAAATTGTTTACTAAATAAGACAAGTCAGTTGGTATGGAGTATAGATAAATACTTTAATCATTTTACAATCAGCGCACCAGTATTGTTCGAACACACTGCACTCAGGCAAACGATGCGGTTTCCAGCGGCACCCGATAACAAGACTACCCCCGGATATTGTCTACACTTACCGGATTATCCGGGTAAGTGACAACCGGGTCTTAAGGTGACTGCGCTAAGGGTCTTAGTTTATTGGCAAGTTGGAACTTCGTGTAACAGATAACTTGAAAGTTTTGCTGGAATTTAGATCAGGTTGTGATTTAGATATTGGAGCCGGTATTTTTATTTTCGGTCTTAATGACCTTATTATTCATAATAATAATAATCATTTATTTCAGATAGCAAAGATCCATAATTGGTTCACACAACAGTAAATTAATCAGCATCACCAGTGTATTAGTGACAGGTTGCAAGCCCATCGCCTAAACATTATTTAAAAAAAAAACTTTGCAAATCTGTGTCATCAATTTACATATATATCAAATTTACACTCAATCGGTCCAGTAATTTCGGAGCAAATTGGCTGTGACAGACGGACAGACAGACAGACAACGAAGTGATCCTATAAGAGTTCCGTTTTTTTTAATTTTGTGTACGAAATCTCTACATAGAATAGGTACTATAAATATCTTCTGCAATCGTACGCGTTGACAGAAAGCAACTTGTCTAAGCCCACTAAAAGCAAACAGAATTATAATCTTCAGAAAAATACATTCAAAATTCATATTTACTTACGTGAATGCTTACAATATTCAAAATGGATTATAACACGTTGCAATAAGATTGTTTTTGGATAGAGTCGCGTGGAAATAGAAATTCTACGTAGAAACGCAGCTCGTTACTTCCGGATGTTGTCGGCAGGAAGTCACAGGATACGAAATATTATATAGGGTGACCAAATGGGTGAGAAAGAGAATCTTTATTGCACATAAATATCAATTAAATATATTATATTATTTAAGTATCTACCAGTTGACTTTTGGGAACATAAAAAATTAATTGTAGTTGTTACCATTATCAATTTTTTTGGATGTATGTGTAATGTATTTAAATACTTTACTGTAGAAACTGGAAAATAACAAACACTAAAAAAGACAGAAACACATAAGTTTGTTTGATTTTGTTCCTAGCTCTTACGTCTCTTTTATTGATCTAAATCCTTCTAAATTAAAAATTATTATGATCCATTGAGATATCGATCAATAGTCACTCTCTTAATATTATATTTTTTTTAATTTATACATGTGCTTTTTTATATATAAATAATTAAAATACAATGATATTCAATAAGAGGTTTATGTAAATACATTTACACAATAACCCATCCCAATATCACCAAAGCCGTCATATTGTTCATAGGTCTCTGAGATACTTACCCCATACTGACAGAAGTTATGTACAAAGGCGAACTTATCCCTTTTGTCAGTTCTAATAAAGGGAACTAGTTTAAGAGGTCACCTATGGTACCACGCCCCCGCAGAAATGATAAGGGATGGCTTTAAGCGGTTCCGGGCGAAGAATGTGAGATGGAGATAGTTCACTCGCATCTTGATGGCAACGTCAAGTTCAATTAATTGCTGTTTACTTTAAAACCACAATATTAATAAAAAAAAATGTGTACCAGGATTAATAAATTACATTAGGGCGCGTACACATAGAACGTCCGTTTTACAGGATCCTTCTTAACTGATCTTGTTATCTCTCTTCTTCTCGTCTCTCATCTCGTCTCGTCTTCTTTTTTACTGGATTCGGAATCCTGTATTGTGTGTGAACTTGCTCATACAACTACATACGCCATGAAATAACGGGCCTGTATAACGGATCGCTATGTGTTATGTACGCGCCCTTACACTCAACTATTGAACCGAAAATCATCGTTAAAGATTATAGGGTTTCAAAGATTCAACCAAAAACATGCAAAAAAGGAGTCATAGGTATTTGAAAAAAAAAACTATCGAGGATTTTATTTCTAATCATGCTTTCACGTTTTACAGTCTCGAGCAAATATAATTCAAAAAATTCAAAATTCAAATCATTTATTCTGTAAGTAGGCCCTGTAGGCACTTTTACAAGTCTGAGTCTACGAGTACCAGCGCTTCCAAAGAGACCACTGTTGAGAAGAAGCGCCGCAAGAAACTCAACAGTAAGCCGTTTTTTAAAAATAAATCACTTATTACAATACTAAACTTAAGCTACATAATTTAAATGTCATAGGGATGTACAGGTCCCAGTAGTAATAATAATTAAATACATCAAAATGTCAGATTAAAATAAATAATACAATTTCGGAGATGTCAAGTTCAATATATCCAAAAAACAGATACAAAGGCGTTATAGTTATTAAGAGCCTCTTAAAATCAACTTGCAAGATTTGAAATGCTGCGGCAAAAAACAAATAAAAAAGCACGCCTTTTTCCAGTCTTCACTAACCCTGGGACCCTGGTCACCCTAGTTTCCGGTCTGACCGTGTGTTCGCGCCCACTGCCTCGTTCTGAAACATAACGACCCACTTGCCAAAGCATCGTTTGTGGTATCCGGGTTTGTTACCTCTGCGACTGTTAAAGAGCCAAAGATAGTATAAATAAACTAGCTGTATTGCACCGCCCTGGTTTAATTTTTTTTAACTTCTCATGCTCTTAAAATGTTACTTTAGTCTCTGCACATCGGGAATTCTTTGTTAATCTCTAGGGACTAAAGAAATATTTTTTTTAATTTATTTTGGAAACTTCTAAATAGCCAATCACGGTGTTTGTGAATGGAGGATTATCGCCATTTTCAGTGATTGTGTATGGACCATTTTTTGAGCGTGGAAATAACCTGAAAATTACAACTGCATAAATATAAAAAATAACGATTTAATTTCGTGAAACACGATTAATGATTACGAATATGAATATATTAAGGATAATTCATTTTATTATGGATAGTCCAATTAGTTATAAAATAGTTTTCAAGTTTGAATTTTCTGTTGGTTAAATATGCAATCATTTAAAGCGTCACTTTACAACAACAAAAAACCGCGGAACAATTTTGTAAGAAACTTTGTTATAATCAATATTGTAATTTTGTATACGTAGAACGTCGTTATATTCCTCGCATTCAAAGTGAAAAGTAGAGTGTTTAACGCGAGACTAAACAACCATAATGACACTCGAACTATAGCCACCCGCGCTCCGCTTGGGTGGCTAAACATCTCCTATCATTATGGCTTGTTTTAATCCCTTGTTGAACAATCTACCTATTATACGAACCTACCTATTCTCATACCTACCAAATATTTAAAAAAAATCATTAAAATTTGTCGAGCCGTTTTGAAAGAGTTCGACCACAAACACCGCGACCCGAGATTTGAAAAAGAAGAAGACAATCAAGTCCTCGCGGTAGTGAATGGAACAATGGCACTATACTGAGTTGACAGACACCTACATTTAGTGATAGAACTGAAAAAACTTAAACGCCTACATAAATGCTGATAAACAGCTTTGGTAAAAATATCGAAACAATAAAAACACAAAGGTAATTTTTAAATCAACAGCACCCAACAGGTTGGTATATTACTAACCCCCTTACTTATAAACGTAGAATATTGGTATAGTTTATGCCATGCTTTGTCCTTATCTGTAAATGTGACATTTGCATCTGACAGAAAGTGACAATTACAAGATTATTCCAGGTTAATAAGTAAGGGGGTAGGTGTGTAAGTACTGGATGAAGATTAGGATTTACTCGAGAAAACCATATTACTTTTGACATGTTATCGTACATATTAGAGAGATCTGAGAACGATGTGGATAGAAAGATAGAAAGATCGGAAAGCGTATGCTAGAAGCTTTGGTCATTTAGAAAGAAGAGATGAATGAAGTGTTGCGAAAGAGGTATGGCAAGCTAAGATGATGATAATACAGTGATCAGATTCGTGATGTACTGAATAAGGGCCAAATCAAAAGCACCCGAAACCGCCGTACGTGCATGAAGAGGTTGAGAGAGGAAGCGAAAGTTGTTTGTTGACCGGTGCACCTGGCGTACCATAGTCTCTGCCTACCCCATTGGGAGACAGGCGTGAAGGTATGAATAGATGAATGATTTTACCGTACTGTCACAGTTTTGATTAATACGGGCAAAAACCATACGAGAACATGTCAAAAGCGATATGCTTTTGCCGAGTAAAATGGAGCTACTGTTATTAAACCGGCAAAAGCCATATTCATCGCATAACTCACGGTTTTACCGTTTTAATTTCCCGATTGTGGGCTCTGTTGACAGTTATATTGCTTCCCGGGCGATCTGTCTGTCTGTCTGTCACGCGATAGCGATGCATTGTGTTTTGTTACGGGGAAAATAAAGGCTGTTTACTTTGCTTTAATGGAGTTGGAGTGGAGTTTATTAATAATTTGTGTTTTTTTATTAAACATTACGCTCGCAAGATGTCTCTCGGCTTGTTTTTTATTTAATCTATCTATCGCTTGTTTAGTTTTTTTGTAAGCTTGAATCCTCGGGAAAAGTTGAACAGTTTCCGAAGGAATTGCGGGTAACAGCTAGTAAGTACAGTTGAGTTTATATGTATACACTTTAGTACCTTGTCTATTTAATGTCATGCATAGGTATAGGTATAGGTTGTAGCGGGCTAATTTCCGCAACTCGACGACTTAACAAATGCGCCTTTTTTGCGTGCTGGGTTACTGGCACTACTCTTGCCAGCCCAGTTCAACCAGAAAGCCTAGCAGACCCTTGATGTTGCCGACGGCCTCTGGTAGCGACCTCGGTGTTCCGAGGTGACGTGCCCGGTATGTTGCCACCTCTGGACATTCCATGATGACGCGGGCTGCGGTTTCCTCCGCCGTCATACAAGCTCTGCACAGGGGGCTGTCTGTAACACCTAATGTGAACAAGTGTTTGTTAAACAAGGCATGGCCAGTTATGGCTCCAGTTAACAACCGGAGTTGGGCCCTTTTGAGTAATCGTAGCTTACGCGACAATCCGGGATTGATTATCGGAAGAGCTTCCTTACTCTGCCTGCAGGTGTCTAGGTTGCTCCAGTGGTGCTGGTGCTTTACCTTGGTGATTCGCCGCAGTTTGTTCCGCAGCCAGCTGGTCGGCAGGGGCAGAAACGGTTCAGGACCTATCAGTTCCATTTCTGAGCCCCTTCTCGCGAGTACATCAGCCGCGTCGTTACCGCGTGAGTTGCTATGTCCCTTTATCCACTGTAGGGTGATGGGGTTTAGGTTACATACCTTAGAGAGGGCGTTGTGACATTCGTATATTAGCCCTGACGTTACTGTATAGCACTGTAAGGCTTGGAGAACTGATCGGCTGTCGGAGAGTATACGGATGGGGAGATCCTTTACCTTCCTTTGCTCAATCGCTATTGTAGCCATAATGATGCCCACGCATTCTGCCTGGAAGACTGTGGTATGGGCTCCTAATGGCGTTGAGATATGTATGTTTAGATCTTCTGAAAAAGTACCTGCTCCGGATCCAGACTTTGTCTTGGATCCGTCTGTGAAGATCCTTACTTCCCTGGGATTGAGGCCTTCCCACGGATCTTCATACAGTTGAATTTTGTACTTCTTGTCGAAGATAAACTGTTTCGGTATTCTGTCGGTAGCCGCCTCTATGAGTGGCTCCTCGTTAACCGCTTCATAGAGTATTTCGGTGTGTGGTACCCTGGCAGGTTTCCACAGGTGCAAATTCCTAAGACGTACCGCTGTTGCCGCCGCCTCCTGCTGGATGAAGAGGTGCAGTGGTGGGAGGTCGAGTATGGCTTCCAGGGATGCTGTGGGCGTAGTCCGCATGCATCCGGTGGCTGCCATGCCGGCTAGTCTCTGGAGTCGTTGTAGTTTTGATTCCACAGTGGACAGTCTGGTGCGTGGCCACCAGACTACCGCACCATAGGCAATGATTGGTCGTATCACTGACGTGTAGAGCCATAGGATGATCTTGGGGTGTAGACCCCATGTTTTACCTACCATCCTGCGACACTGCCAGAAAGCGATTGTTGCTTTGTCTATCTTGCTGTTCAGGTGGTTGCTCCAGTTCAATTTGCTGTCAAGTACGACTCCTAGATACTTTACCTCATTCGATAGCTGGAGTTCTGTTCCAAACAACTTGGGGAGTTGGTAGTTGCCCAGGCTGCGTTTGTTAGTGAACAATACCATCTCCGTTTTCTTTGGGTTGACAGATAGTTTGTTGGTTGAGCACCAGCGTTCTACGATACTTAGAGCTGCGCGGGTGACGTCGCAGACCGTGCTAGTGACGTTGCCGGTTGTGAGTATCATGCATAAACTGCCGGTATATGAATTGTCAGTGATTAAAGTGACCAGGTACTAAATTGCACACAATGTTTATGAACTTGGCTGTACGTATTTCTTAACAATTTACGGGTTCGATTTCGTTTTAATCACAACAACATGAAATCATCAATAATATTGAAATTTTCGTGAATGAATAAAAAATAAAAAGCCAAAATATAATTCAAGAAATTTGATTTGGCCGTCGGTAATTTAATTTGCGATCTTATTTTCTGCGTTAAGCCTTACCGGACCTAACCTTAACCTTAACTTTTCAACCCACTGAGATGTTTGAAGCACTAGGGTAGTTTTACGATTACCTTTTGTTTGATATTAACAAAAAGATCTTAGTATAGACTACAAACAGCCCAGATCTCAAAGATCGTAATTATATTCCCAGATCATAACTATTAGCTGTATTTGACAAAAGTATTTAGCTATCTGCAAAATGCATGCTCCCTGTTTAAAAGCAAAAGCTTAACTTATCAAAACATTCTTTGAAAGATAAAGCGCCTGCCAAAACACTGTTAGCAACCCTAATACTGTTTATCTTTTGTTTCCAAATAATAAACTCCTGAGCAGTCACCGCATACGTTGCCTAACAATCCCAACCCCAACGAAAACTGGCTTCCCTAGGAGCCACTGGCATTCTTTGACGCAAGCCACCAAATGCGACAATGCGTTCATCGAATACCTATTACTTTCTGAACACTCAATAACTTGAGAACCAATTCCTGAAGGATTTTGAGGGATTTCCACTGAATTTGATTTGAGGGAAGCAGTCATTCAAATCTTTAATAATTCCACGGGGTTGGTTTAAGTTACGAGAGAAGAGAGTTAAAAGTATTCCAGAAGAACACAATTTATATGGCATGTCATGAACACATCGCTGACACGAACAACGTTTCCGATGATTTCCAAAAGGACGATTAAAACCCTTCTCACTCACGCACTTTTGACGGCTGCCTAAATGACACGCACGCGTGCGTCAACATGGCGACACTTTTAACCAATAATAGCACAGAATACAACCACGCACCGCGTGGATCATGCTGATTGGTTCCCGCGCTTCGAAAAAATGTCATCTTCTCAGGTACATCAGGTACAGTTGTGTTTTACTGTAACGCGCTAACTTTGTAGGTTTGTAGGACGATTGATTACGTTGGGGTCACCAATGTAGCGAGAGATGACAATAGAGAGATATTTCTCCAGGCCGGGGTTATGCCTGAGGACCGAAGTACATTGGGGTGAAGTTGAAAGTGGTATATAAGTCAACAGATTGGAGAAATTTTAGTTACGCTGTCTGACGCTGGTAGTACAGTCACGAGATTTAATTTGGTACCCACCTTAGGTCCAAAGTCAATTTGACATTCTACAACAATGTGTGATCTTAGCCTGTTTGTGCAAAATGTGGTTACAGAATTGACAACTGGCTGTTAAAGTTGTTGGTAATTCTGTAGCTCTGCCTACCCCACTCTGGAATGAAGGCGTGACGGTATGTATGTATGTAAGGTTGAGTGTCCTAAAAGTTACAAATGACTTGACAGCTCTTATGACATTGACGACTTCGAGCATATTTTTCTTGAAATGGGTCCTAATTTAACGCTCGTGACCGTACTGTCGAGTTGGTTACAACAAGTTGCCACTAGATGTCACTAGGTTGCCACAATTTTGTCGCTTAAATTCAAATAAAGAGTTGACTGGGAATAAAAACTATTCGAGAAAATGGCGATGAAAATTATGATGATGAGAAACAAATGTAGAAACCGCGTCGTATATGAACAATCGCTCGGCCACAAGCTAGGTATATGTATAGGCTTATTTGTTAATGGCGGAGGAAGAGTCTCTAACCTTTAACGTAGTATGTCTAACTCAGGCCCTGTAATTTATAGACTAGCCCTAGATCTTCGATTTTTTCATTGCAATACATTGATTTAATGATCTTAAAATGTATCTACCTAGAAAAAATAAGTAGTTTTATTTACCTTCTCATCATAAAGATGTTATGTTTTTATTGATCCTTTGTAGCATTTCCTCTCAACTTTGCTATATTCGGCGTGGCAGTGTCTAGAATGCTACCGCATCCATGGATTTTAAACCAAATGTACCTATAATAATTTAATCAGGGTAGTGATTCTCTCAAAAACAACGGACGGTCGGACGAACGAGCGAAATCGCAGCGGCGAGTTTAGGTAGTTCCGTTAGAGCGAACAAAAGACTTTTTAGCGCGTGCATTTACAATTCAACAGCCTTATACGTTCGGCAGAAACCATGCTGCCAAATTGAAAATGCACGCGCTAAAATATGTTTTGTCCGCACTGACGGGATAAAATACATTTATTCAGCATTTTTACACGTCAAGAACCCACCAGCGCTTCCCAAGAATAGGCCACTGCTGAGAAGAAACGCCGCAAAAACTCAGCAGTCAGTCATTAAGAATATTAAGTCGTACCTAGTGAATTAAGTATGTATTTCTCAATATAACTATGATTATCCTTATCTAGTACCCATAGTACACGCCTAGAGCTTAGTTTGGGACTAGATCAATTTGTGTAATATTGTCCACAAACTGTGGACAGTTTTAAATAGTATTATCTCTTAACTTGTACCACAAGTAATATCAACGGATATCGCATAATTCTGTCCTCCGCTGGGTTGATTGAAATTATTATTATTGATTCCAATTCAGAAACGATAACTTGTTATCCGATCCGACATTATATCCCAAATTGGGATAAATTGTCTATCGGGGAAACGCATAATCTTGAGGGCGTAGATAAAGTTAAACGTTCGCTTGAAATGAGTATAATACGTAGTCGTAATGTTCTTAACCCCCAATGAAAACAGTGGGGGTATTTTAAGTTTACGTGTGTATCTGTGTGTCTCTGACTCCTTAACGGTTTAGACCGATTCTAATTTAAGCCCGCGGTTTTTAAAGGAAACTAGTTATTATGGTTGAGTTACAGTGGTCCAGTAAAAGCATGCTAGTAGAAGTACATTGCGTCGTTACAATAGCTCTCGCTTCAAACGTGAAAACCAACTCGTCAATGTACTTCTACTGGCATAGTTTTAATAGGCTAGTAATAGGTCAGTCAAACTGAAGTCGGCGGCCCATTATATTTTTAACCAAAAGTCGACTTCAATTTGACTTTTTAACCATTTTAAAAGAAGTTATTTCTTGCATATTTGAAAATGGTTTTTTTACATTTTTATGTATACTAGTGACTCGCCCTTGCTTCGCTTTGGTTTATGTGAACTTTCTGTATCACCCGTACATATTCCATTTCTCTATCTATACTTAATATTATAAAGACATGCATATTATAGAGGCATGCTTCGATGGTTCGGTCATTTGGAAAGGATGGATGAAAGAAGATTGACGAAAGAGATATACAGATCGACAGTGAGTGGACGGGTCGGATGGGGCCACCCTAAGGCGTACTTTTTCGAGACAAATCGGAGAAATACTGGAAAAGGGCCGAATTGTAAGTACCCGAAACCGCCCTGCGTGCATGACTCGATGTATGAATGTGGAAGAAGCGAAAGAAATTTGTCAAGATCGTAGCAAGTGAAAAGAAGTGTTCATTGCCTATCCCTCTGCGGGAAACAGGCGTGATTTAATGTATGTAAAGTCAACCAATTTGATTTCTAGGCCACTTTGGACTATGTTAAAGTGACGTTGTCAACCAAAACGTAAGAGACTCCCTATGGTTTGGTTTACAACGTCACGTTTACAAAGTCCATAGTGGCCTAGGAATCAAACTGGTAGACTGTATGTAAGTTACTGACATTGTAAGGGATAATGTCTGGATTTACTGAATTTTGAAAATTACTCTATCTATCGATTAAAACTGCATTAATATGTATTGCGTAGTTTAAAAGTTCTAAGCGTACATACATAGCGACGCTGTTGGTAGGACCTTGCGCAGGGTCCGTCCGGATCGCTACCACCATCTTATCCATTAACCTACCGCCAAACAGCAGTGTTCGCATTGTTGTGTTCCGGTTTGGGGATAAGACAGCCGTTGAAATGACTAGCATAGAGGCATTCCATCTTAGTCCTCAGGGTTGGCAACGCATTTGCAGTCTTAGGATTGCATTGCAGTCTTGTGAATGCGAATGTCTATGGGTCACAGTTTCCACTTACCATCAGGTGGCCTGTGTGCTCGTTTGTCTTCTCTATGCCATTAAAAAAAAGCGACAGACGGCGGGAAGCGCCTTTGTTTTATATTATGTAAATAATTGATTAGGTACGTAAATAAAATAAGTACTACATTAACCTATTAACAGTCCTTTATTCCTCGAGAACACTATGTTCAGACTACAGCAGCCATTAACCCTGAATACATTCCTAATCCCGTCAGTGACAGGCAGCGCATCGAGCGTTAGCTAACGAGGGCAGCCATGCGTGAGCGCAGGGTTCACACTCGAAATGGGAATTATTTATGAGGAGTCAGAAATCCGATCAAACAGATATTAAGTCGCTTTGAAGGGTTTCACGCGAAATTGTAATAAAATAGATAAGAACTGTGTTTTTTAGAGCTGACTGAGCTGAGGCAATTGTGCCCTTGTCCTACCGAAAGTGCGATGTATAAAGAACCTAGCTATTAAAAAAAAAGATTCATTTCAATCATTCACGAGCTAAAATATCACAAACATGTAGATACACACATTCAACTTTTAACTCTCCTCTATATGCGTTAGGGGTTAAAAAAGCGGCCAAGTGCGAGTCGGACTCGCGCATGTAGGGTTCCGTACCACTATACTATATAACGTATTAAAAAAAAACTAATTATTAGATCTCGTTCAAACCAATTTTCGGTGGAAATTTGCATGGTAATGTACATCATATATTATTTTTACATTTATCATTCCCTTATTTTAGAAGTTACGGGGGGGGGGACACACATTTTACCACTTTGGAAGCATCTGTCGCGCAAATTATTCAGTTTAGAAAAAAATTATATTAGAAACCTCAATATCATTTTTGAAGACCTATCCATAGATACCCCACACGTATGGGTTTGATAAAAAAATATATTTGAGTTTCAGTTCTAAGTATGGGGAACCCCAATTTTTTTTTTTTTATTCTATTTTTGTATGAAAATCTTAAAGCGGTTCATCGAATACATCTACTTACAAAGTTTCCACAGTATAGCTCTTATAGTTACGGAAAAAAGTGGCTGTGACATACGGACGGACAGACGGACGGACGGACGGACGGACAGACATGACGAATCCATAAGGGTTCCGTTTTTTGCCATTCGGCTACGGAACCCTAAAAAGGAACCCTTATCGTGAGATTTAGGTGCCTGTGTATCATTAGAAAACGGAGGGCCTATTGCTTAACGCACTCGCAATTGCAATTGGGTAAGTAAAGTTTTTGGAGGAGATGTAAATTATATTTTTTTTCGATAGTCGTCATCCTTAAGATCATAGAACTGCGGCTCTTTTACTTTTATTTCCTCTAATATTTTAGAAATCTTTTTTTTAGTTATGAAGTTGACATTTGTACACTTCAATGACCGACAAGCTTGTTGCCTTCGTATTTAATGAAATAGAAAAAAAAACTGTCACTTCTATATCTGTCAACGTCAAATCAAATCAAAGTAAACAAACGGTTTAATTCAAATAAGTTAATTCAAGTAAATCTTTGTAATACTCCATTTCCACAGTCCGTGTGGGATTGCCTGAATTCATTGCGTGGATTGTACAATTCAAAAGTGCTCTCGTGGCTATCAAAAAGCAGTGCAAGAGTCGTCGAAAAAGAAAGAAATCGGTGTCCAAGAAGAAGTGCCAAAGGGTTCGAAAATAAATCTTAGACCAAATATCGTGCAAAGGTCTTAAAGTAAAGCGGCAAAACGAAAGTCCAGAGTTCGTTCTGAGATCGTTAAAAATATTTCTAAAAACACTGATCACATGAAACACAAGCAAACAGAAAATAGCCGTTGTATTGAATCGTTTGTTTACTTTGATTTGGTTTGACAATGACAGATATAGAAGTGTTTTTTTTCTTTTTCATTAAGTACGAAGGCAACGAGCTAGTCAGTCATTGAAGTGTACAAATGTCAACTTCATAACTAAAAAAAATATTTCTAAAATATTAGAGGAAATAAAAATAAAAGAGCCGCAATTTCTTGATCTTTAGGATGACGACTATCGATAAAAAATATAATATACATATCTTCCAAAAACTTTACTTAGCCTATTGTTTTCATTTTGAAAATCGAAGGCTTGTCTACATACAAAATGAAAACAATTGTTCCGCTTCGAAGCCAATTGAGATTGCGAGTGCGTTAGGCAATAGCGACGCTGATCTTAAGATGTCCATCAATGTTAGCCAGCATTTCTGAAGTATGTTGACTCGAACTTGAGCGCTCATTTAATATATATTTCAGCACTGTTAGGTGACTCTTGAAGTCACTTCTACACGGTGATTTTTTTTTGGTGATCAGGGACCAATTTTTCTAATTCAGTTATTAATGGCGATCATGTTTAAGTCGCAGTTACATGAAACAAAACTTTTTTTTCATGAAAAAAATATATTTTGAAACAACCTTTAAATTGAAATTAATTATCACCGTACTAATTCATAAGTTTATTGACGTAATCTGTCAAATTTCCTGCCAAAGCGATGGCACTTGACGTATCTACTTAACTTCAATAATTAATGTAGGATGTTCATGTATCCAGGGGTGATTGGTTTTAACAATCTCACTAACTTAAAAAAATTAAACAGTGTGTTAATTGTTTGAGACATCAACCATTAAACTCCATTTTTGTTGCGTATTAATAATTTTTAACTCCTGATCACCGATAAAAAATCACCGTGTATATTAATCGTCAAATTATCAACCGGCGTCCTATAACGCCACGCTCACACTATGTTCAGCAGGGTACACATCGCCTATTACAGCCGCTAATATATTCCTAATCCCGTCAGTGACAGGCAGTTAGCGCATCGCGGGTTAGCTGACGAGCGCAGCCATGCGTGAGCGCAGGGTTCACACTCGAAATGGGAATTATTTATAAGGAGTCAGAAATATACTCCATAGGAGTTTAGTGCATTTTTTTAATAGATTCTTATAAAAGTACTCAGTTACGCTCTTGACGCTAAGACTACGATTGTAACGACATTTTTTTTTTATAGATGACAAACGAGCACACAGGCCACCTGATGGTAAGTGGAAACTGTGACCCATAGACATTCACATTCACAAGACTGCAATGCAATCCTAAGACTGCAAATGCGTTGCCAACCCTGAGGAGTAAGATGGAATGCCTCTATGCTAGTCATTTCACCGGCTGTCTTATCCCCAAACCGGAACACAACAATGCGCACACTGCTGTTTGGCGGTAGGTTAATGGATAAGACGGTGGTAGCGATCCGGACGGACCCTGCACAAGGTCCTACCACCCTACATATATTTACCTTTTATAAGGAAACAAAGATTCATACATAAAATTACAGTAACAACTATCTTTATATTGCCTTAAGTACAGTAGGCACCTACAATACAAATGTTCTTAATTTTACACCACATAGGTACAATAAGAGCACGGAAAGATAACATAAAAGGAATGTTACTAAGTCAGTCAAGAGGATGTCATAGCGCTAGATAGCGATCTCTCTCAGTCAAACTTACAAAGAAGAAAAGTTAAAAAATAAACAAAAATGAATTGGTAACGCACTAAAAAAGATTTAAAAAATACAAGACATTTATTCAGTAAGTAGGCCGCATGGGGAATTTTACACAGCAAAGTATACCAGAGGGCCCAGACAAGATGCACTACGCTAGCTAGCGTTTCTCTTCGTTTAGTTTGTAAACCAATCGCGTCACTGGTAGGTGACGTGATACGAAAAGTCACGTGATGTGCCAGTGACGCGATTGGTTTAAAAACTAAACGAAGAGAAACGCTAGCTAGCGTAGTGCATCTTGTCTGCACCCACAGAGCGCTTCCCAAATACGTACCTTCTTACATAACGTGTTTTCACTACATAGTATAAAACAAAGTCGCTTTCCGCTGTCTGTCCCTATGTATGCTTAGATCTTTAAAACTACGCAACGGATTTTGATGCGGTTTTTTTTAGTAGATAGAGTGATCCAAGAGGAAGGTTTTTATGTATAATAAATTGTTGTTTTATATACGTGTGTTATAGAAAACTCAAATAAACCGAAGCGAAGCGAGGGCGGGTCGCTAGTTTTAAATATTTCGATGTGTTGACAGCCCTAGCTTTACGAGACGAGCGTAAACAATCTACTTCTTGCTTAGTGGATTAGGGATATGTTGCAGAAACGATAAGTTAGTAGGTATGTCTCGTGGGTGAGAACAGCTGAGGATAAACAAGTGATTTAGGATATAAACAAGTAGGAAATACATTTAAATGCCATGGAGACGTAGGACTCAGGATCAGGATGTGAGACTTGTAGACATTTGCGGTCTCAAGACTGTACTGAGATAAGGCGCATGTGTAATTCTATCCTACTAATATTATAAATTTGAATTTTGTGTTTGTGTGTGTTTGTCAGTCCTTAACGCTGCAACGGCTGGACGGATTTAGATGAAATTTGGAATGGAGATAGCTTATACACTGGATTAACACATAGGCTACTTTTTATCCTGGAAATTTTAAGTTCCCGAGGGAATAACGAAAATCGAAATCTACGCAGACGAAGTCCCGGGCAGAAGCTAGTTAATTCATATAATTATTAAACTCTCAATATTTATAATAAGGTTGGATGTGCAATACACTTCATATTACTATAGTAGATGAGACTTTTCTCCGAAAGAATGTTAAGGGCTAGGTATTGAGATCAGTTTATTTATACAATCTCCATTGTGATGCCCGTCTCAAGATGCAAAATGACTGTTTTCTTAAGTATGACGTAATTGTGACGGACAACTCGATCAAGATGGGTTTATGAAATAACTATATATATAATCAAGTATGCAAATGCGCTACCAATTCTGAGGATTAAAATATAATGCCTGCTGATCGTTTCAACCCATCCCCAGACAGGAACACAATAACATGAACACTGCTGCTTGGCAGTATGTTTTAGGATTACAAGGTTGTACTGTACCAGTGAACACCACCAGTATAAATATCTGAATTTGAATGAAATGTGATTTTTAAATTATACCTAAAATTCGTGCTTTTACAGGTTTTAAAAGACTAAACAAGGTATAACAGCTGTGAATCATTACTATTCTTCTAACCTAAAATCATTTTTTGTCATTATATTACTTTTGGAGCCACTATAGAACTGCGCAAAAAGTTAAAGTCTACATCACTTTGATATAGTTCCATAGTGGACCAGGAGCTAAAATGCTTGAATTTTTGGGTACATTTTAGCATCACAATATAATGTTCAAAAACTATAATTTTCATCCAGGTTTCCCTCACAACTTAGTACTAAAAGTCATATCCGGTTTAACCTAACATTATAAATCATAAAAATGTCAGTTTAGATTCACTTCCTGCAAAAAGCTGGTGATAGATGAAGAGCTTAATGGAAAAGATTCTACGTAAACTATAATAATCAAACAATTTGTCACCGTAACAAATAGCACATAAAGATGATATCAATGTTTAACTAGATGGTTATAATGCCTTTGTTCACTCACCCTAAGCTTTGAATGTGAGACGCGACGTGCTGAGAATTCAAGCTTCAAAAGCTTCTTACTGAGTATTAGCGGTAACATCAAAAACAATTCTAAACTGAATGAACTTTCAAGATTTTCAAATTGAAAAGACCTGTTGTTAGGTTATATCAGTTAAACCGCTTACTTTTCAATTCTTTGTTGATAAAGTTTCGCGCGCTCGTAGGCAGAGTTAGTTACTTTAGTTAGGTACCTAATACTTTGGTGAGTGACGCCTTCTACGGAAGCTGCGACAAAAAAAAAACGAAAAGAGTGAAATTGAATTGGCTTTTCATTAACAACAGATACATACATACATACATAAACTCACGCCTTTATTCCCAGAGTGGGGTAGGCAGAGCTACAGAATTTCCAACAACTATAAAAACTTTTCGATAATAAAATTCTGTAACCACATTTTGCACACTAGGCGAAGATGTTTACCAGTGTATGATTGACAGGTTGCAAGCCCATCGCCTAACAGTACTACACGCCTTTATTACCTTAGTCGGCTTTTACGACATCCACGGAAATATACTATTCTAATCCGGCTACCACACGGGGGAAACAACAGAAAAACATTAAAAAAATAATAGAAAAGCATCAATCTTTTATTTATGTCTGCAATTTTAAGATTTTTAAAATCATAAAATCCAACAATAAGGACGCTGTTTGATTTTGACGTCACAAGATAGTAATCCCTATAAATTCCATAGTAACGGAGCGTTTTTAATGTTTCATAAAAAGAAGCTGATTTGACTTTTGTAAGGATAAAAATTCGTCAGCTCCCGGACCGTGGTACTATGTTCAAATGATCAACGACTTCTATCTAAATATCAAATTAAACAAAGTCGACGGAGCTCCGCTTTTGCGTAGCTTCTATTCCTGAGTATGTTGGCCTTTTTATGTTTTAGTTTACGTTAAGACTACGCCGAGCGTACGCCGGATGTACAGTGGCGCCCTCATTACTTTTATTGTGTTTTCTAATAAACTAAAGTATTTTCTTGAAATTGAATGAAATATTTTTGTGCTACAAATGAAAACACAACTTGTAGGGTATATCATATAGTTTAATAACAATTCACCTTCGAGTTATTAACTTAACGAAAAAAAATGGCCACCTTTTCCCGTTAAGCTGAATACTCAAAGGGTAATTGTTATTAAAGTTTGTTACGTATCCCATAAATTGTGTTTATACTCGCGCTACAAACACATTTTGTTTGGTTCCAAGGAAATTCTTTAGTTAATTAGAAAACCCAATAATAGTAACGAGGGCGCCACTGGACGCTCGGCGTTTGCTCGGCGCAGTCTTAACGATTAGCTATAAAGCCAAAAATCAGTTTATCAATCAACATGAACCTTTACACATTTGGACTGTTGGTTGTCGTGAAACATCGTACAACATCGTATAACGTCGGCGGTGTCAGGATACCAGCGTGAGCGCAATCTCACTTCGTCGGACAACGTTACAACTCGCGATTTGTTAGGGACACATTGTCTGTACGGATGACCAACGAAACAAACGCACATTTGAATTGATTTTGTATTTGAATGTGTTTGTTTACCAGATTAGAAGTTTAATAGTAAGAGAGAGAGGTTAAAACAGGGTCGCTAGCTTTGTGTGGAAGAAGCGAAGGAACTTTGTCTGGATTTTAATAAGTGGAAGGAAGTGGTCTCTGCCTACCACTACGTTAGTATGTATGTATATAGCTTCATAGAGCAGGGTATGCATACACTAACACTCTCAAACGCACAATAGTTAAAACATGTGTAGGAAGAGAGGACAATAGAGAGATCTCTCCCAAGGCGGGTGTTTTGCCTGGGGACCCAACTCCATTGTGATGAAATTGAAAGTTATATATAGGTAGGTCAACCGACTGGTTAAACAGCGCGATGTAGCGCCCTGTCAGATTTAATTGCGCTATCTGACACTAGGTGGCGCTGTCAAGTTGGTTGTAACAATTTGTCGCTAGATGTCGCTAGTTGTACACATGCTTATGATATGATATGATTTATTGTCTATAATTGTGACATTAAACTAAAATTAATTTTATGCTGCGTTTATGAATGAGGGGGTAAGTAAATAATAATAAAAATAATTTAAACGAATGTCACACCTCGAGACCGTGTGTTCAATCCACGTCGTCGTCACATTACACGCTCCGTGGTCCCGCGGACTAGCGTGTAGTTAATGTGGCCCGCGGGGCCATCACCTCACTGACACTGATGCAGCTGTTAAGCTGAATGCACTTACTCGTGCAGAAGCATCGTTGCAGCTTACCGTTGTTGTTATGTACTATCAGCCCAATGGAACCCTGACCCACCATAGAACGGTGTCACAGTGACATTATAAAACAATTTGTTTGACACTTCTTATGACTTGAATCATAACGTCTCTGTGACACAGTTCTATGGTGGGTCAAGGTTCCAATGGTCTGATAGTACCTACCAATCGAAACAATAAATATTGAACTCATGAATTTGGAAAAATTCGTATGCTACTGGGCGTCGAACTTTTCGGTCAGAATGCACACATACGAAGTAGCGAACGTCCTCTAGTTGAGTAGGTATTATATTTATTCTTCTAACCGTGACCTACGTGTTAAATGTGAGCTAACCAATATTTTACCACACAAACGGCATTGCCATCGTCATAAAGGTCCTGCCACATGCAGTTTTCAGGGATATTATTATTTGCTCAAAATCGACGAACGGTCGGACGAACGAGCGAAATCGCAGCGGCTAGTTTACGTAGTCCCGTCAGATCGAACAAAACACATTTTAGCACGAGAATTTTCAACTTGGCAGCATGGCTTCTGTCGATAAGATGGTATAAGCCTAATTGTAATGAATGCACGCGCTAACATGTGTTTTGTTCGCTCTGACGGGACTACTTAAATTCGCCGCTGCTATTTCGCTTGTTTGTCCGACCGTCTGTTGTTTTTGAGATAATAACACTCCAGGGCATGTGGCTCAGCGCTGGAGATGCGCCATGGTCTAAGGTGAAACGCCGCAGTTGCAGTGATGTTCGGCTGTGTATCCCCATTTTACATTGATATCTTGGCATCTCTATATATCTCGCAGTCCATTGAGCGACTTCCACGTGCGCGGTCTAGGTATCTCTATAGACAAAACAGCGTACTATACAAAACGAACGGGTGGAAAAAACGAACGCCACATGGACGGCAAATATATAGTAAGCGTCGGTGGTCTAGTGGCATAGGGGGTCGACTCGTGATCGTAAGGTTGGTACCGAGTTGGAACCCCCGCGGTCACCGAGTACCAATCAGTTTTTGTAACGTAAGTGCATTACCCGATGCTTTTACGGTGAAGGAAAACATCGTGAGGGATCCTGCACATTCAAACAGCTGAGTGTGTAAGAGGGTTTCACAAAAGATCCTAAAGGGTCGAAGCGTATCCGAAAGAGCCTATCTATAAAATAAGATAAGATAAGACACCAAACACCATGAATATTGGAAATAGCAAATCCTACGCAAAGGACTGACTTTGTAATTTTATTTTTATAAGTATCAAAATGACTAGCATAGAGGCATTCCATCTTAGTCCTCAGGGTTGGCAACGCATTTGCAGTCTTAGGTTTACATTGCAGTCTTGTGAATGCGAATGTCTATGGGTCACAGTTTCCACTTACCATCAGGTGGCCTGTGTGCTCGTTTGTCTTCTCTATGCCATAATAAAAATAATATCAACCCCCTTAAAACAGGTAACAAAGCAGAAGAAACTCAACGATTCAAAGTGAAACGGTAACTGGAAACGCCATATCCAGGCATACGAGTATAGTCCGATAATCCAATTTGATGCTTGTAATAAATTTCTCGATTCGCACATAAATTGTAACTTTGCCAAGACATGCCTAAGGCGGAGCGTTTTGATGTCGAAGTGAATAACATTATAAGACTTTGATTCGCACAAATTGGCCAATTTTGTGTCAAATTTCTCGGATAATAGGGATACTTCGGTTACAGAAAACACCTGTACAAAAGGTTTAACTTCGGATTGTGTTAATTAAAGGGCATTAACCGAATGACGCACGCTTCCGCCCCCTTGACAACATCCGTTAAAAGTAATTTCTATAAATTATGCTATTTCCTGTTTCTTGTTAATTTGCTAACCCCTGACTGAAAAAGAAGGATGCTATAAATTTTACGTGTCTGCACAGTCACACAATAAAAATGCTAAGCATAGAACCTTGCCAACCCTGAGGACTAAGATGGAATGGAATGCCTCTATGCTAGTCATTTCACCGGCTGTCTTATCCCCAAACCGGAATACAACGATGCGAACACTGCTGTTTGGCGGTAGGTTAATGGAGAAGATGGTGGTAGCGATCCGGACGGACCCTGCACAAGGTCCTATCACCCGCACTCGCACCTTATTGTTGAAGAATGTCAGATTGACTTTGGACCTAAGCTAGATTAAATCTCATGACTGTGTAACATACACAAAAGTAGAAAAAGTTCAAACCACGTAATAGTATTTAATAGTGACTTGAAGCTCAAGTAGCACGACTGGTACTTGACCGATTTTTGCTAGTAGGCAAGTAACAAAGTGAAGTCGACTGCCAACTCATTAGTGCTTGAATGTATGCCAGGCGAGTAGCTTAGTGCCAAGCCAGGTGGCACAATTACATTATAAATTATGGAATAAAGATGTAGGATAACATAGGTTCCGTATTAGCCAAATGTCAAGCGTACCACCTTTTTCTTTTGTGTACAACACAACTTGTAGCCAATACTATTGATAAACCGCTCATCACTGCCTGCAAACTTACGCACACTAATGCAGTCACACACAAACTTAAATGCAGTCATACACTGACACACCTAAAAAGTGGTACACTTTTGAAATTTTATCAAAAACGGTCATATATAGATGACTCTTTTTAACGAAGGGGGTGCTAAGAGTACTATTTTAATTACCGTTTTTATACTCCCGCTTTGCTTTCCAACCTCTATGTTTTGGAACATTTGCGTATCTTTATAACGTAGCTACTAAGCGTGGCTATTGAAATATCTGAGAAACATTGTAATGTAAAACTTAAAAAAAGAATGCCATAGAGAAAGGAACGAGCGCATTATATTTTTTTTATGGCATAGAGAAGACAATCGAGCACACACGCCACCTGATGGTAAGTGGAAACTGTGACCTATAAACATTTGCATTTACAAGACTGCAATGCAATCCTAAGACTGCAAATGCGTTGCCAACCCTGAGGACTAAGATGGAAAGCCTCTATGCTGGTCATTTCACCGGCTGTCTTATTCCCAAACCGGAACACAACAATGCGAACATTGCTGTTTGGCGGTAGGTTAATGGATAATGGGTGGTAGCGATCCGGACGGACCCTGCACAAGGTCCTACCACCCGCAAACAATATATATTTATAATCAGTGCCAGTTTTCTAGAAAGTAAAGTCCAAATCAAGTTATGGTATTGTTTTTAAATCGGGCGCCATTACTGTCAAGTAAATAAGAGCTATTATAAATGCTGACAATACGATAACGATCAAAAACTTTGGTTTTTACCGTGTTGAATAGGATTTGTGACTCATTGACATTTGCATACTTAAAATAATAATTTTTCTGTTGCCAACTTAGATAGAATGCCTCTATGCTTTTAATATCACCGGTTGTCGTATCCTCACACCGGAACACAGCAATGCGAACACTGCTGCTGCCAAGATGGTGGCAGCGACGGACGGAGTCCTACCACCACTGAATAGATAATAACGATGATCTGATGTTTCGTTAGTACCATCTAGGACTTCAATTGTTGATCCACCATAGAACCTTGTCATTATAACAGCGTCAAGTCACGAAATTGGTTGGTTTTATGCGACAAGGTTCTACAGTGGTTCATCAATTAAAGACCTTGTGGTAGGATTTTCTGGTAGGTCTTTAGTTTGGGACTAGGTTAATTAGTGTGAGATTGTCCCCTGATATTGTTTGTGTTTAATCATGATATAAAACACATTAGGGTAAAGTCACCAGTAGTGCTCATCCAGAGACCTGTAGTCGACCTCTGCCTATACTATGTATGAGTGAGAAGATAGAGTACGAAGGATATAGTTATTTCCCACTCTTCGCACTAATATAAAGTCGACTACTGGTTTCTGGCTGACTAATGGTGACTTTACCCTATGACAAAATAAGCATGGTATTTAATGAAGTCCCGTAAAATTGAGTCAGTTTTAAACGAATTAATGCAGAAAAGACTTTCAGAAGCCAGAAGATATAAAAACGAAGCAATATTTCAATCGCTAAATCCAAGATTTATTGAAAAAACTTCCAACTAATATGCCTGAACGTTTGGAAATCTTAAATCCAATTTTCCAATACGAAACGGGTCCGTATTGAGTTTTATAATAAGTTCGCTTCAGTCTTGGCCCGCCTTATGATGAGAGGAAACTAAAAAAGTTAATAACAATCGAAGAGGACTTTTAGCTCAATTGTTTTAACTTAGAGAGGATAATACCGCAAAATAAATCACAAAAGAATTTTAGACCACGAGATTTGAATAAATACTTCAGAAAGAAATCCTCCAGTCCGCGGAAATCCCTACTACCGCTTATATAAACCGGCAAGTTCAAGTAGTACCGTTAGAGCGTACAAAACACATTTTAGCGTGTGCTTTCTCAATTATGCAACGGCTTTTGTACATTGCATCATAGACATCAATAACCTTTGACTCGTCCTTCTTTCAAAATCAAGCTCGTTTATTTGACAAAAACCACACTACAACACAACACACACAACATGGTTCCAAAAAAGAAAAAACAAGATAAGAGCCGAATTTGAATCATTGCACTGTAGTGTGAACTCAAATAGGACTCAGCTTAGTATGTTCTGCAGTCGGAGCCAGCTGGATTCAGCTGAACTCTGGTGTTCAGATTTCTTTCGACAGAGGCTTTACATCTCCTTCCACTTCCAGACCCTGGGCAACCATCATCCACTAAAGAACATGCGGCGGACATCTTGCTCAGCCACATGTGGTTTTCATTTGGACTAGAGTAGCTAAGAAACTAACTTTCTATTTAAAACCGTGTCATTAGTTCATACTTTTAAGAGCTACAATGCCACAGACAGATTAGCATAATAACTTATTATAACACCCCTATTTCGGTTGGTGTCTTAACCACTCTCATGAAACCCCGTGAGCCAGATGTCATATTTACATTAAAAGTTTTAAAATTTCATTTTTTTAGCAACCGCCGCTGCCAGGGGAATATTTTACCTTCCCATAATCGAGCTGACTAGCGACTTGGGAAGAACTCGATTATTGAACGAGTTTTATTAAAAGTTTGACCGGACTTCAGGGGTAGGGATGTGGGAGTCATTTTTTGGAAGTGACTTGACAATAAGTATTTAAAAGAAGAGAGCGTCGGTAAAGAATGGCTAAAAATCTTTGAATGTGGTTACTGTAGTAAACCTGTCATATCCGCAAAAAATGAAATTCTCAAAAAATCATTCTAGCAAAACATCATATCGTCGGCTTAGAGGAAAAACTTACTTTTTATCAGTAAGTTATAATGTACTTAGTGAGTTTCTCTTCTGATCCGACAATATTCGCTACACATGACTGTCACAAATCATCATAATAGTTATTAGCATAACATCACATTAGTAAAAGATAATTTTTAGTAAGACATCTCCTATGTGAAATAACTAGCATAGAGGCATTCCATCTTAGTCCTCAGGGTTGGCAACGCATTTGCAGTCTTAGGATTGCATTGTAGTCTTGTGAGTGCGAATGTCTATGGATCACAGTTTCCACTTACCATCAGGTGGCCTGTGTGTTCGTTTGCCTTCTCTATGCCATAAAAATAAAAAATAAAAAAAAATATTTCTGGGTGGTTTGGCCCTCCGGGCATAGGTACTGTAAACATAACCTAAACCTACCTACGATGAAATGAAATGAAATATTTACTTGCCAGAATACTTATGAATAATGTACAAGGTGTTATGGTAGTTTGGTGTCAAGCATTCGGCCGAAAACAATCGACATGCAAATTTTAGGAGAGCACAAGACTTTAGTAAGAGTACTTAATATTAATTTATCGATGGTGCATAATTGCCGATTCTTGAAACTCTTTCACACTATAAAAGCAATGTTCAAACAATAATTTATCAAGTGTCTTCTTAATGTCTAAGCCTTTTGACAATTTGGTTTCATCTGGAAGATGATTGAACAATACTATGCACATATTGTAGGCATTTTTGCTATAAATTGCGTTGCGACAAGGTGGTTGATGCAAGGGGTTTTTGTATTGCGCCCTCTGCCTGTCAGTAAAAACCTCAGCGCGCATTTTAAAAATAGAAGAATTCACTTTCACAAACTGACAAACATTTTTTATTAATTCAATAACTAAACCCGACATTTGAAAATATAAGGTTTTGCGAATATCGTGTTTTGCTCGTATGATGTAAAGCGTATTAGTATGATGTGTAGAGAATGTGATATTCAAACTATGAACAAAGGGTAATTTCACAAAAGATCCTAAAGGGGTCGAAGTGTATCCGAAAGGGCCCATCTTTAAGATAAGATAAGATAAGATTTAAAAGATGAGTATCTGTATGTCTGTCTGTGGTATTAGTAGCTCTCAAACAGTAAAAAAACTTTCGATATAATCGAACCCTTATAAATATAATTATACAGTTTAACTCGCTTTTTTACTTTAAATTACTTATCAGCGGTACTTCGACGTCAACGTACATACAAAAAGTCGTATTGTTATTTATTTATTTTTATTTACTTTTTAATTCTTCTAGTTTTTGTAACTATTTTCCCACCCCTATAAAGAAAGTATCTAAGTAAATAATTTGTTGGTTCCATTTGAAAAGTATTGTGGAGTTTAAGCACAAAACTTGTATCGAAACTGGTTACTTCCGTTTCTTAATACATTTGGTTCAGTTTCTTCGAAATTGAAACTTTCAAAGAGATGGCAATTTCTTCGAGTGTATCCGAACCTGCAGTTCTGTAAGTATGAATCGTGTTTTTCTATGAATTTCAAATCTCATTCTCCGTCAGGGGGGTTATTATGACATAGCAATGCAGTTCTGTTTACGCTGAGAGAAAAGGACAGAGCTATATGTCTGCTATAGCTCCGTCCTTTACGCTCACCGTAAAATAAACGGCATAGCCACGTCATAATAACCTCAGGTGCTCGTTTACCCTATCATTTAAAAAAAACGGTCTAGTGAGAGTTGAACTCGCGTGGAGACGGTTTCGTACCGTACATACGATTTTTTTCAAATATTTTTTTAGATCAATATCTTATAGTTTTTTCCGTAATCTACAAGCAATGAACTATATTTTGTATTTTCCTCAAAATTTTAGGCTCAGCAGTTTCGGAGATAATCCTCATAACGAGCTCTTCCATTTAATATAATAATTTGACAGAGTAAGGTTACAAAACTTTTTTTTAATTTTTTAAATTTGTCTCCCGACAATGCCCCTTTTTTTATATATTTGTTTGCATCTCTGTGTTTAGGTCATTAATTTATATATGTGCACAAAATTTCAACTCAATCGGTCCAGTAGTTTCGAAGCAAATTGGCTGTGACAGACAGACGGACAGACAGAAGCACGAGTGTACCTATAAGGGTTCCTTTTTTACCATTTTGGAACGCAATCTTAAGAAGAACTCAAAGCAGGAGTCCGACTGTTACAACAAAAATGTTTTAAGCACCCAGTTTTTAAACTAATCTAATAAATTACGTTAATAGCTACAGCTTACAAGCAAACTATGCTAATATTACAATCGCTTTTTGAACGTGATTTAAATCCTTTTACGTAAAATATCGCTTGCATTTACCGCTAGACGTGGAACTGAAGTTTTATAATTTAAAATGTTACTTAATGTTTTATTCATGCAAATCTACACTTAACCTCGTCCTTAAGTGGAGACTTCGAACTTTGCCTTTCTTAGTACAGTCGGCTGCGAAACTTAAAAGGTCTTGTTTAAGTCTCATAAGTCAGTTGAACTGTACTAACTATACTATTGACACGAGAAGAATAATAATCTATAAATCTAAGGATTGGTTTTTAATGATCATGACTATAGTTATATTATAAATTTTGAAATATTTTCGACGTACAGTCAACCAATTTGGCCCACTTTGAAACTATATAAAAGCTTACTATAGGGTTATTAATGCCTCTCATTATGCACCAGCCACATAATGAACTAGTATTGAACAATGTCTTTTAGGGCAAATCGCTTCACCCGAATCACGCGCAAAGTAGACGTGCAACTCAAGAGGACGACCTGTACCCTGCAAAAATAGTTTCGCCGAGATATTATCAAGGCCCATAATAACCTTCTTTACATTGAAGATTGTGGCACGAATGCAGCGCTGAGGTGCACCCTTATGAAATTGAGGGAGCAAAACGATTGCGCGATGTAATCGACACGTAGCGCCATCTGTCGAGAGGTTGGTCAACTTGTTTTTACAATTTCTTTTTACAGGATGTTTGATAAAATAGACTAAAAAAAAAACTAGCCTTGGTTTTAAATGGTAAAATTAAGATGTAAACATCTTGGGTTAGTTGCAGAAAATTAGTTTCTACGAAACTGAAGTTCTCACACTACACTTCTTAAGACGTTTTTCTAATTTGCAGGTTTCCTCACGATGTTTTTCCTTCACCGTAAGATCATCGGCTAATGTACTTCAGTTAGAAAAACTCTAATTAGAATTAAGATTAAAGGAAGCTAAAGATGATTTTTAACATACATACATAAGCTCACCCCTTTATTCCTATAGTGGGGTAGGCAGAGCTACAGAATAACTAGCAACTCTAAAAACTTGTTGATAATTCTGTATCCACATTTTTCACAATTAGGCTAAGCCGGCAACCACATCGACGGGGGGGGGGGGGGTGATTTTTTAATACCTATTAAATGATACACCGTTAATTCGTCATAGTTCGTATTATTTACGTTATGGCGTCTAGCGACAGAACTATATCTCTAATCTGTGCGTCTAGCATAATGAATTTTAATTACTGTCATATCTTTATCTTTGGTAAACATCTTAGCCTAAGTATGCAAAATGTGGTTACAGAATTATCAACAAGTTTTTAGAGTTGTTTGTAATTCTGTAGCTCTGCCTACCCCACTCTGGGAATAAACGTGTGAGTTTATGTATGTATGTATGTATGTATCTTTAGTGACACACAAGATTAAGACAAATCGATTGCCATAAGAATCATCAAAATCGGTCCATGCGTTAAGTTTCTAGAGCGCCAGAAAGGAACAAACATACATATAAAAGCTGATAAACAAATCATCCTCCAAAAAACCATCCCCCTTCGGCAGTTGGGTAAAATGACAAATCCTCGTCTGGAGAACTCTCATGTCAGTAGGTTTTGGCCTCATAGCGAAAGCCTAGATTTACTCCATATTACCGACGTGTAAAAGAACTCGTGTGGCCAATTTACTAAAGTAACATTTTGAATTTTAAATTGCAGTCACACATAATATTAAAGTATTTGCACATTCTAAGGGATGTTAATTTCCTTTAGCCGAAGAAAAGTATTCCATTAAAAATTCTCCTTCGAATCCTGCAGCGTTGAAAAACTGCATTCGTTCTCGCGCAGCGAATGCAATTTAGCACGTTTAATGTAAGTGATATATTACAAAGTACTTATTACCTACACCGTAAAGTGTAATCAATTGTACATATTTGGCTTACAAACTAAATTAGCTTTTGATGGCGTTTGAATTTGACGGAAAAAACAAAGCATACTTTGACAATAGCTAAAATATAACTAAACACACCCTGTATTGTAGTATGTTACCTGTGTTTGTGCAGTATTTTTTAGTGTCACATGATATCGAACAAACTAAAGGCACGTACTTAATTAATTAAATACGTTCATGAACTTAAAGATGCACTTAATTGCACTTATACCAGCAACTTTTCTATGAATTGAGAATTTATGCATTTCGTTGTTATGCTTAGTAATTATTATGTAGTTGGTTTATTAAAGAGATTGAAATATGCAATTTGTGTTAAGAACCATGACGATGGGCTTGCAACCTGTCACTAATACACTGGTAAACATCTTCGCCTAAGTGTGCAAAATGTGGTTACAGAATTATCAAAAAGCTTTTATAGTTGTTGGAAATTCTGTAGCTCTGCCTACCCCACTCTGGGAATAAAGGCGTGAGTTTATGTATGTATGTATGTAACCAGGACAAATATAATTACACACCTAGTTTATAGAGTGTCGAGAGCCTAGCGGGTCGAGTCGTTATCGTAGGGCAATAAGTTTGAATCCGCAATCAGCATGTAGGTACAGTCAAGGACTTTAATTGTTAAGCAACTATGGAACCCTGTCGCATAACGTCGATCATTAATTTTAGCGTAATTTGTTTCATATGTTTTGATGCTGTCATTATGACAGGGTTCCATAGTGGCTTAACAATTAAAGTCTTTGACTGTACCATGAGGAAACCTGCACACTCTAACAGCTGAGTGTAAAGAGGGTTGCACAAAAGATCCTCAAACACCGAAGCGTATCCTCAACATAAGTATTAAAACAAAGTTTATCATCAAATATATTAAATAAGGCTAAGGAGCCATTTTTCCCAATAAATATTTCGTCAACGAATTGAAAATGGGTTGTTTAAGAGAATAACCCAGTTTAATAACAACACAACACGCTGCGTGGCTTCAGGGAATCCACTCCCAACGCGGAAGGAATCGATTGACAGGACAGCTCTATTTCCTTTCAGTGAATATTTTGTTTGTTACAGAGTAAAAATGCAGTGGAATCACTTAATACATTACAGATATACTAACATACATAACTTTTAAAATGGGAATACCCAACTTCGAAATATTTTATTCGGAACTAGCGACCCGAACTAGTGAAGATAGAATAACATTTTTTCGTCACAACTAAAGAACAGAGATAATTATGCTCAAGAAGAATAATAATCTCGAAAAAAAAAACACAAATTGACCTAGTCCCAAACTAAACTCTACTCATATAGAGAAATACGAGTAAATACTCAAATACATTGAAAACATGCAAGATTCAGAAACCAAATTACTCGCGCTCATCACACAAGTATTTGCCCATACCGAGAATCGAATCCCCGCCCCCTAATAGTTCCAACTCTGCGTAATGGTAACATTTAAGTAAGTCCGCGCTGGGTTGTTTTTCTCTCAAAAACAACGGTCGGTCGGACGAACGAGCGAAATCGCAGCGGCGAGTTTAAGTAGTCCCGTCAGAACGAACAAAACACATTTTAGCGCGTGCATTTTCAACTAAGCAGCCTTATAGGTACGTTCGACCCATCGTGCTGCTAAATTGAAAATGCACGCGCTACAATGTGTTTTGTTTGCACTGACGGGACTACTTAATCTCGCCGCTTGGATATCACTCGACAGTCCGCAAGAGCGGCGTTGTTTACAGAATCACTACCCAGGTGACGACGGACCACAAGTACCACAACAAGTCAGTCGCCACCTTAAGACTGCACTGAGCAAACGTCGAGCGTCCAGTGGCGCCCTCATTACTTTTATTGTGTTTTCTAACTAACTAAAGAATTTCCTTCCAATCAAATTGTACGTTTTTGTAGCGCAAGTAAAAACACAATTTATGGGATACGTAACAAACTTCAATAACAATTACCCCGGGAAAAGGTTTTCCGTTAAGTTGATAACTCGAAGGTGAATTGTTATTAAACTATGTGATATACCCTATAAGTTATGTTTTCATTTGTAGTACAAAAGACTACCGACCAATTTCAAGAAAATACTTTAGTTTACTAGAAAACAAAGTAATAGTAATGAGGGCGCCACTGTACATTCGGCGTACGCTCGGCGCAGTCTAAAGCCCGTTATGTACGCTTTGGTCGAACTGTTCGACGAAACATGCCAAATTAAAATGCACAAACAACAATTTTATATGCTCTGTTCTCGCTCAAGTGTTCGATTTACGCTCGATGGTTAGCCAAAACCATAACTTACGTAGAAACTGTTTAATAAGTAACATACTGTAGCTGTTGTTAAATAAGCTGCATCGCAGGTATTTCCGCTCCCCCTGTGTTCAGGTATTTCTACGTTTGTGCTCTGCCGATGCCATAGTTTTGCGAAACCTATTTTCTTTTATTTACTTCCAAATTCACTGACAATTGTATTGAAACGAGAATTGAAACGGGAATTTTCTTTGAGCTGCGCCTGTAAGTTGATTGATTCAGTCTTTGCTAAAAATTACATTTTTTTAACATGATTTTATGTTGTTGACTGTTGTAGATATCTAGCCGCACAGATATCTACACTTTTCACAAAAAAACCTGTCAAGTATTCCGTATTTCCTGACTCAAGCTTGGCCAGTCTAGATTATTTGTTATTTCTTTAGAGTTTGCACAGTAATTATTCCAATTTTGATCCTTATTTACGATAAGAACAATAAAAAATATCCTCTTTTTCATTTTATATTTTTTATCTCTTTAAAAATCCACCTTTATAATAATTTGCTAATGGATGGAAGCAAATAACCTTTGCAATATAGAGACCCGTTTGATGTCATTTCGCTCATTGAATACAAAACGGACACATTTAAAATAATTTTCTCTGGCATTAAAAATCTTATACGAACAGGTTCTAATTTGAAAATGCAACACTGACTCATTTTGGAATGAGTCCGTTTTGTATTCAATGAACGATTAGCACGAAACAATAGCCAACTTGCTTCGCGCTTAAAGATGTACAAACTCTCAAGCTATGCATGTTAGAATAGGGATCGTTTATAACCCGAAGACGGACGTCCGTTTCTCGAGAAATCTAATTCCCAGGACAAGCACCGATGAACAACTTCTACGCAGACGGAGACGGGAGTTAAAGTTAGTCCACAGTTACAAATAAAAACAAGGCAAGTATTGGACAGTAGCCTTACCATGAGTTACAGTTACCGTACTCGCTAGCGAGTCGAATGCTCTGTCCCGTGCTCCGTGATCAGGAGTTGAAAATTATTAATAAGCAACAAAAATAGAATATAATGGTTGATGTCTCAAACAATTAACTCACTGTTTAATTTATTTAAGTTAATGATATTGTTAAAACCAATCACCACTAGATACGTGGACATCCTACATTAACTATTAAAGTGCGATACGTCAAGTGCCATCGCTTTGGCGGAAAATTTGACAGATATTACGGCAATGAACTTATCAGTTAATGCCCGGTTCCTATATTCAAGAAACGAATCGTTTTCCTTACGTCTCGTTAAAATTTGACATTTGCTACGTACAAACGGTGTCAAATTTTAACGAGACGTAAGGAAAACGATTTGTTTCTTGAATATAGGAACCGGGTATAAATGTTGTTAACTCATAGACTACACAATTAGTAGAGTGACAATAAATTTCAATTAAAAGTTAGTTTCAAAATAAAAAAAATAGTTTTGTTTCATGTAAATGCGACTTAAACGTGATCGCCATTAATAACTGAATAAGAAAAATTGGTTCCTGATCACCAAACAAAAATCACCGTGTAAGAATACTTGCGAGGTCTGCGAGGGACAGAGATTCGGATCGCTAGCGAATACGTTAATTGTAACTCATGGTAAGGGTATGAGGGGCGCACCTAGCGCATTCGCAATCGCAATCGTTTTCATTTTGAAAATCGAACACTTGTCTGCATACAAAATGAAAACGACTGTTCCGCTTTGAAGTCGATTGCGATTGCAAGTGCGTTAAACAATAGGCCAGCTGGGGTGTTATTCTCTCAAAAACAATGGACGGTCGGACGAACGAGCGCCGCAGCAGCGAGTTTAAGTAGTCCTGTCGGAGCGAACAAAACACATTTTAGCCCTTGCATTTTCAATTTGCCAGCATGACTTCTGTCAATAAGATCGAACGTATAAGGCTGCCTAATTGTAATTGCACGCGCTAAAATGTTCTTTGTTCGCTCCGACGGGGTCTCTCGTTCGTACAGATACGTAAATCGATGGTATCGGACTGGATTTGTACGCAACTGTTGAAGGCTAGTTGCCAAAACCCAACTGCATTTATAAAGGTTCCGAAGTCATACTAGCAATGTCCATATGTCGGTTTATCTGCAGTTAAAAAAATTTGAGTAACGGGAAATCCATTAGGGAATGGAAATAACCGGTTTTAACCGGTTTTTTTCGAACAAAAACGTTTAATAACCGGTTAAATTGCGTTCTCCAGTCTCAGTGGGCAAGCAAAGTTCAGAGAAATGACTAGGTAGGCATCATCAATTTTTTTTATTACAGAATTATCAACATGTTTTTAGAGTTTTTGGTAATTCTGTAGCTCTGCCTACCCCACTCTGGGAATAAAGGCGTGAGTTTATGTATGTATGTATGTATATCAGTTTTCGGATCGCCACCTTCGGACAAAATCGGAAAATTATTCGTTTTTTATTCCAACTAAGATTAGAAAATGGACGTCGAAATTATACTCTTAAAAATATTAATGATTTTACTTACTTTGTACCTATATTTACGCCTGCAAATAAATCAAAGTACCAATACAACTAGCCTTACAAAGCAGGAAATTCATGTATTTCTGGATGTATCCAGTTCATTCCAGTTTCGGCTGGTATTCCCGAATTCGTTTGAGACGAATCTTGATCATAAGGCGCCTAATCAGGGGAATGGACTGCAGTTGGGTCCATTTCGGTATACTCGTATTACGGTGGCTTAATGTATTAAAATATTTTGTAAAGATCCGGTGCAGTATTTTCCTTCGGTATAGGGGATATAAAGGGTACTTCAATTAACCCCTGGCAAAAAAAGAATGGAGTTGTAAATGTATAAATACATATCAAGGGACAATGACCTATTGAAACTTTTATGTGGTCACCGTGTTATAAGTTATAAACAAAATATAAGTAGGCGAGTTTTATTTTCTCCATTTTCTTCCTTTATCTCTCACGTAAAATTTTTGGCATGTTTTCCTGCTGATCTATAATAATATTATATTGAATTTAATATTTATTGCTTTATTTCGTGCTATATTAAGTAGTACCATTGTAATATGTTTAAAAAATGACTGACTGCTGAGTTTCTTGCGGCGTTTCTTCTCAGCAGTGTCTCCTCTTGGGAAGCGCTGGTAGATTCTTGACGTGTAAAAGTGCCCGTACGGCCTACTTACTGAATAAATGTCTTTTATCTTTTTATCTCTTTAATGTCACACCAATTGACATAGTCCCAAACTAAGCTCTAAGTACTAGACAACGATATCAAAGCACTAACATAAAGAAATACAGATGTACAAAATTAAAATAAATGAGTGACTGTTGAATTTCATGCGGCGTTTCTTCCCAGTAGTGTTTTTTACTTGGGAAGCTGGATTTGAATGATTTAACGCTAAAATGTGCCCGTGCGGTCTACCTTTTGTTTTTATTATTTATATAAAATTAGACTCGGGAATATTTTCCCTTACCTGGAATCAAATCCGAAGCTGGCTTTGTTTGGAAGTTACGATGCCACAGAAACAAAAAATAGAATAAAAATCATAGTGACATAGGTACGTACATAGTTACATACATAAGCTCACGCCTTTATTCCCAGAGTCATGCACTCACACACGTCACAGGCCCTAAGATATATAATCACCTTCCTGACGATAATAGCTCCAAATAATCTGTCGACATTTAAATGCAAGCTTAAGAAATTGCTTGTAGAGAAGTCATTATATGACTACAAAGTGAAAGTGTTTACATACATACATACATACATACTACAGGGATCTGTTTTCATAAAATCAATCAATGTTTATATTACCTCCTCGTATGTATCAATTAGTGTTACAATTATCACTACATAGTATAAAACAAAGTCGCTTCCCGCTGTCTGTCCCTATGTATGCTTAGATCTTTAAAACTACGCAACAGATTTTGATGCGGTTTTTTTAAATAGATAGAGTGATTCAAGAGGAAGGTTTTTATGTATAATAAACTCTGTTTTATTTACGGGTGTTACAGAAAACTCAAATAAACCGAAGCGAAGCGAGGGCGGGTCGCTAGTTCTAATATAATTATTATATTTCATATTATAAGAAAGATTTACTTGACCTGTAATTATTGTTATCAATAAAATGAACTATGAACTATTTGATGTTTACCAGCGTATTAGTGACAGGTTGCAAGCCCATCGCCTAACAGTACTACACATCCTTTATTCCCTTAGTCGTCTCTTACAACATCCACGGGAGGACATGGAGTGGCACTATTCTTACACGCCAACCAGAAAACTAAAATAATCAGAGGCAGTTATAAAATTGATATCTTACGATATTATTTTATCTTTATTGCTTCAATGTAATATTAAAACAATTAAGATAAAAAGCATCAGTCAAATTAATCCATTTGCGCATTTGTGCCACAATAAAACAAAATAATTATGGTATTTTCCACGAGATACCGGAAATAAATACAGATAAAAAAACTAAATACCTAAAATAAAATATGGTAATATCATTTCGATATTTTGCAAAGAGCTACACAATATATCTTAATCAAAATAACAACATATTTTTTTTACTTCCCAGTATGTAAAGTAGCCTATGTGTTAATGCAGGATATAAACTACTTATATGTTTTTGCTGACAACTGGCAACAATTGCTACCTAAAATTCACTGCTTCTGTTGTTCTCTATAAACCTAATATTGTAAGTGTCTCTATATGTGTAAATCTATAACATCGTAGGCGCCTTGGTTCATACTGTAAGCTTATAATTGTAATTATAATAATAAATAAATATACATTCTAAATTTCATCCAAATCCGTTCAGCCGTTGCAGTGCGAAGGAGTAACAAACTTTGTTCCTAAAATCATTAAACTAGCAGTTCTGAATCACTAAATGATTTTGACAGACTTCCGGAGTAAGAAATTCATAAGATTTAAAAACCGAAAAAAGTGATGATCTGTTTGTTTATATGTTACAAGAAAATATTAAATGTCTTATTAAATTAAACCTTTTCGAGATTTACGCAATCCAGATCCCAAATTTGATACATTTGTGAAAAAAAAACAATAGCGTAAAACGGGAGGAGAAGGGGTTAAGGGGTGAGTAGGGACACAAACTAAAATGAAGCTCATGTCACTAATTATAAGACTTAAATTATTTTCAATGGCAAACACAAGTATTAAATGGACAATCACATTACAATACTCGTTCTTATTTGTAATTAATTATGACTTATTTTAGGTTGTGTCCGTACTCACCCCTTTATCCCTTCTCACCCTGTTTTACGGTACCTTTTAAACATAAGTTTAACCATCAGGTTATTTTATAACTTGCTTGCCAGGAAGTTATAAAAAAATCAAGTTGAAAACTCTTGTAATTGTTTAGAAAAACGGCAGTGACCTCTCGGCTCTTCTCTCTTCTCTTCTCAGCATATAATCGACCACCGTTGAACATTATGCCTCCCCTCTCCTCTACCCTCCCCTTTAAACCTGTTGCTACGAAACCTCGAAAAAAAAGTGTATGCATGTATGTAGGTACACCATTGTACAAACAAAAGAAATAACAATTATGAAATGGGCAAAAAATATAACAGGGATGTACTAATGTGAACTTTCACCTATAAGGGATCTCTTCCAGTTAACCTTTGAGCGATTGAGAAATAAGTAATCACAATGAATAGTAATATAAGTAATGTAATATGTGTAATGAAAAATAAGTAATGATAATAAGAAGAATAAGGTAATCTATTGTTTGATTCAGATTTTTCTTTTATTTCATTTACAAAATTTTCATGAACGCATTTATTTCTAAATCTACATTATTTTTCAAGATTTCTAAACACATACATGTGTAGAACTAACAAATAAGGTTAGGTTAATTTCATAACAATGATGAAAAGTTAAACATTTTCAGTAAAAAAATGCATAATTAACTTATACAATTTTGGCAATTGGGATTGTTCATATTTTTACAATTACTCTAATTCTAAAACCATTTCGAGTATTAGGGTTTAAAGCCGTTCTGCATTATTAAGTTTTGAAATATTTATCTATTTTGGATATTTCGACAAAAGTATATTTAACCTTTGTTTGACTTTCGTTTTCGGCTTGAAGCCCTCCTAGGTGTATCTTACGGGTTAGGCGAAAACAGCTTGAAATAGTATGTTTTAATACACTATTCAATAATTCAATAATTGTTATTTATTAGAAAATGCCATCCCAAATTTAAAATAATCATGTCATCCATAAAATGTCTGCTAAATAAATAAAGATATTAAAATAAACTAATGGTTCAAATACACAATTAATGAAATTGGTGTCTTAAAATGTCCTTCTCTTTCAAATGAGAAAGTAAAAACCATGCGTTAATTTTTTTTGGTCAGTCCCAATTCGGACTAAAGATACACACAAGCTCACGCCTTTATTCCCAGAGTGGGGTAGGCAGAGCTACAGAATTACCTACCACTCCAAAAATCTGTTGACAACTCTGTAACTACATTTTGCACACTTAACACGTTCACGGACACAGGCCCAACCTCGAAATTGCGTGATACGGCACAAATAAATTCCATACAACTTTTTCTACGGCCATGGACGAACTGTCACATTTAACGTTGTTTCAAACATTGTGCCACTTTATGAAGGAATAAATGTATGTAATGTCGTACAAAAAAATCTTACCTATTGTGGCAGCTCGTCCACAGCCGTGATGTGCCATAACACGTGTCGTTCCCCTTTTAGAGTAGTGCATGAGGTTGAGGTTGCCCTTGAGCTTTTTTGCTGTGACACTAGCGGCTTATGTTAAAACCTAAAACGGCACAGAGTCCGTGCTTCCTATAAATGCTATGGGAAAAGGCCGGCCGTGGACGGAGTTCCGTTTTTGGTGTAATTAAAAACACCGGCCACAGCCGCAGTGCCATTTCACGAGGGTCTCAGTTTCCGTCTCTCGACGTACTGTCCGTGAACGTGTTAAAAAAAAGGCAAAAATATTTACCAGTGTATTTATTAGTGACAGGTTGCAAGCACATCGCCTAATAGTACTTATACAGCCTTAAATTCAATTCGGACACGGACTATAGTTAGGCACTAAGTACCAATACAGAAGACGCAAAATAATTCACTGAATCTTCATCAGCAAAGTAAATCAGCTTGCCTTAATTACCGAAGTTGTTCATCGATTTACATATTCCTAAGACGGTGCATGTAGATCCTCAGTTTTAATTGGAATTTTCTCATCACTGGCGGAAAGTTGGTGGGGGATCAATTTTCAATTCAGAGTATTCTATTCGCGTTTAAGATGCCTAGTGATGGTAGCGTATCGATAAATTTATATCGATATAAATTTTAAATTTCTGTTTTGCAGACAACTTTTTTTGCACAGTCATCATCTGTTATCAAGGTCAAGCTAACGAGTCCCAACGTTGACCTTGTGACCTTGACCTGACCTGACCTGAACATATCTAAAATCGAACTGCAAGATTTGGATCCAAAGCACATAAACAAATTAAAATAATATTTTGCAGTAACAAAATTACCAGAACTAGTTAGAGAATATTTACGATTTTACTACTGTAAAATTGTACCGTAATTTTGAATATCCACGAGAACTGTGCGATGTGGCGAAGCGGTGTGCGAGGAAATTCCACCAATAGTAATTCTTCACCTGATTGCTCAGCACGTTTCTCCTCATCCTTTTCCTTCATATAGGTACCTATATTTTTAGGGTTCCGTAGTCAAACTAGGAACCCTTATAGTTTCGCCATGTCCGTCCGTCCGTCCGTCCGTCCCCAGTCTAGCTCAGAGACTCATGGTACTAGAAAGCTGTAATTTGGCATAAATGTACATATTAGTCACGCCAACAAAGTGGTAAAATAAAATTTTGAAAAATATTTTTTTTTAATGCACCTCCCCTACACGTAACGTGAGGATGTCTTTTTTTTTTCTTGCCTACCCCATAGTGTGGGGTGTCGTTGGATAGATCTTTCAAAAATATTGCGGGTTTATAAAAACAATTTTTCGATTAAGGGATCCGTTTAGGAAATATTAAGCTTTAAAGCGCTATTTTTTGTTAGAGTCAAGTGTCCCCCCCCCCCCTACAGCCAAAACTACAAGTAATAAAAATCTGAAAAAAATCTTTAACGAAAGCGCATATAACGAATTTTAAAGGAAAACTATCACGGCTAAGTAGACATGATTAGTTCCTGAGATACAGGCGATTAACGGGTTAATACCTACTAAAAATCATCTAAGACAGCGCCAAATAACTTTAAATAGAAAATTATTTCATACATGTTGATTTTTGAGATACTTTTTTGTGTTTGTCGTTACGGCTTCGGAACCCTACACTGAGCATGGTCCGACATGCTCTTGCCCGGTTTTTCTTTCATACTTCTCTATTAGTCGTCATCCCGGTCCGGTAGTCACTCCCTTTCTAGTCATATAAACAGTCCATCCATTGTTTCTTTGGCCAGCACTTTTTTTTTAATGGCATAGAGAAAACAAACGAGCACACAGGCCAGGAAACTGTGACCCATAGACATTCGCATTCACAAGACTGCAATGCAATCCTAAGACTGCAAATGCGTTGCCAACCCTCAGGACTAAGATGGAATGCCTCTATTCTATGATAGTAATTTCAACAGCTGTCTTATCCCCAAACCGGAACACAACAATGCGAACACTGCTGTTCGGCGGTAGGTTAATGGATAAGATAAGCCCATCGCCAATGATGAATGATGAAGGATGTTGTAATTACAAGGAATTTCTGTTAAGGAACTGCAGCTACGTTTTCTCCGTACTACTCGCATATAACTGACTTCCCATTAAATGATAACGGCTAATTTACGAATTTACTTTGTTTATTGTTTGGTTGATTGTGTCACGGGAGCCCGCCCAGGAACCAAACCAAATAATAGCAGTGTCAGGACAAAGGTTGGAAAGAGTTAATAAATACAAGTACCTGGGAACCTGGTTGACTGAAAATTGGGAATGCGATACAGAGATAAAAACCCGCATAGAAGTCGCCAGAAGTGTCTTTAACACCATGAAGAAGGTACTGACCAGCCGGAGTCTGAACATCAAGATGCGAACTCGTCTCCTCCAATGCTATGTTTGGCCAATTCTTCTATACGGATGCGAGTCCTGGACTATAAAAGAAGACCTCAGGAAACGTATAGAGGCATTCGAAATGTGGTGCTATAGACGGATGCTAAGGATCAGTTGGACACAGAAGGTGACGAATCAGGAAGTCCTACTACGTGTCAGCAAGAAGCGATGTCTTTGGGATAACATCCGCCAAAGAAAGGTTGCATATCTTGGCCACGTACTACGACATGACAGATACAACCTCTTACAACTGATACTGATGGGAAAGGTCGCTGGCAAAAGACATGTGGGCCGCCGGAAGAAATCATGGCTGAGGAATCTCCGGGAGTGGACTGGTGTCACGAGTGCTGCCCATCTGTTTCGCCTCGCGAGAGACAGAGAAAAGTTTTCGGAGCTGACTGCCAACCTTCGCTAGTCGGAGAGGCACATGAAGAAGAAAGAAGAATTGTTTGGTTAGGTACTACTTATGTACTCCGTAATTGTCTTGTGTATTAGAAGATTATAGTTCATCAATAATAGCCTGCAAGTGCAGATGTGGATTTATTACAACACTCGATCGTGTTTCGATGGCCTTTTCGAAATTTCTACCTTCAGTACTTCGAAACCTACCTACTCGTATTGCGGTAGTATTTTCCAGATCAACCAGGGGACCCTCAAGAGACGAACTTTCTGGTTCCTTAAATTATCTTGCTGGGCCGTCTGTTCCTTTGGCCACTCAGCGCAAGTTCCCAGGGCTCTATGTTGGGCCCCCGTTATAGTCAAAGGGGCCTCAAATTATCATATAGTGCCCTGGGCCTCTTATAGGACAAAGAAGACATTATGGGTGTCCATTCAAGCAAAGACCTTTGGGATCAAAAACAAAAACCTAAAAAACAAAAACTCAAAAACTTTTTATAGTTGTTGGAAATTCTGTAGCTCTGCCTACCCCACTCTGGGAATAAAGGCGTGAGTCTATGTATGTATGTATGTACCTTTGAGATTATCCTGCTTTCTTCCTCGCTCTCATGCTTTCAAAACATGTCAATGTCAAAAAAAAGATAAAAGATAAAAGATGTTTATTCAGTAAGTAGGCCGCACGGGCACTTTTACTTGTCAAAAATCTACCAGCGCTTCGCAAGAGACCACTGCTGAGAAGAAGCGCCGCAAGAAACTCAACAGTTAGTCGTTTTTTAAATATAGGTACAATTTTAAAACTTAACCTAGCATTATATAAAACAATGAATCTAACATACGATAAGAAATAAATGTATTCACGCGTAGTTGAGCAGGAAAATGTGTCAAAACTCTGAGTTTTCTCCAGAACTAATTGGTAGTAAGTAATAGAAAATAATTATGAAAAATTATACTTAATTATGATGGTGTAATACAACTACATAAAAAGTTTCGATACATTCTCCTACAGAAACCGTGTCCCCTAGACAATATACAATGTTTACATATTTCTTACGATGAAGTTATTATTAAGTAATTTGGGTGTTTAGTTTAGGCCAAGCACTTTTATCTGATAGATAGTCCTCGACCCTATAGTAAGCTTTAGACATCAGCGACTTTTTCAAGTAAGTTTTAAGTACTGGAAATGGTAACTTTAAAACTTCGTCAGGTAATTTATTATAGAAATGGATGCATTGACCTACAAATGATTTAAAAACCTTACGAACACGAAATTTTTTAGTAGCTATTTTATTTTTATTTCTTGTATTAAAATTATTTATATCACAATTCTTAATAAAAGAGTCCTGATTTTTAATGACATAAATAATATAAAATTACCTAAGGCCAAAAATATTGTAAAGTGGTTGTTTTTCATACTTATGTGTTTCAATTAAAAAAATAAAGATAACCTGCAAAACTCGAACGTGTCGTCAAAGATATGCCTCGTTACACAATAAATATTTAGGATTTACCTAAGGATTTCTAGTAGCTACTACTCATTACTCCGTATTAAAATAGCTGATTATTGTAAATCTTTAATTTATAGCCATAATACTACTGATAGCGGCATTTATGTTTTATCTATTGATAGAAGGCAGCAGTAATTTTGGTAGAGTTCATCTTGGCACACAGATTTCATTACACCTAAATATTAAGTTTATCGTTTAACACATTATTCATTGTAGGACCTTGTCCAGGGTCCATCCGAATCGCTACCACTATCTTATCCATTGACCCACAGTCAAGCAGCAGTGTTTGCATTGTTGTGTTCCGTTGTAGGGATGAGACAACCGGTGAAATTACTAGCATAGAGGCATTCCACCTTACTCCTAAGCGCTGGCGACGCATTTGAAGTCTTGAGATTGTCATCTCGAGAATTCATTTCTATAGGTCTCAGATTCCACTTAACACCATGCGGTCTGAATGCGCGTGAGTCTTCTCCTTGCGATGAAAACTTTCTGTTTACAAAGTTCAAAAAGAGATCGGTAATTTTATATTGCTTTGATGACTTCGGCTTTGGGAGTTGACTTGTAATCGTATAAGCTACCCTCTACGGGACACTCAGGGGTCAGAACCCTCGCAGTCACCATAATATATACTAATGAGTTTTTCTTACTTAAGTACTTTACCCGATGCTCTTACGGTGAAGGAAAACACAGTGATTAAACCTGCACATTCAAACAGCTGAGTGTGTCAAAAAGTGATTAAAGGGTAGACGGGTATCCGAAAAGCCTTTCTGCCGGATACAATAAGATAAGATAAGATAATATTGACGAATCCCACTTCCATAATGGGAAAATAACATGATGCGATGCTCCTATTGTAGTAAAGTGGTGGAGATTTTTGAAGGATATTTTTTGTAATACAGTTAATGGTACTGATGAGCAGATTAACCATTAAATTAATTGCAGATATATTCGTTCAGGTTTAATGGTATGGAAAAAGTAAGAGCACACAGGCCACTTGATGGTAAGTGAGATCTGAGAACCACAAGACCGATCTTTGCAATCTTAAGACCGCAAATACGTTGCCAACCAGGACTAAGATGAAAAGCCTCTATGCTAGTAATTTCACCTGTTGTCTTATCCACACACCGGAACACAATAATACGAACATGCTGCTATTTGTAGATGTTTAATTAGTAAAGCTAATAAACATGCTGCTTGGTGGTAGATTAAACGATAAGAAAAAAAAACAACAACAAAAAAATAAGTGTAATAAAGCAATCATTATCCTGCCCTCCTAAGCCTTCAATTGCCAAAGTAGATTAAATCCTTTCCTCTGAGTTATGAGGTTGTGATTGCAACAGAGTTTTATTTGACATGCTGCTATTTTTCTTGGCAGGGTAGTATAGGTTTTTAAGGTTTATTTTAAGCATCTTTATGTTCCTTTTTTTTCGAGTCGTTATCTTGTTTTACACATTTAAAATCGTCTCTAGGGTCAAAGGTCAAACTGAATACCGTTTTTCGTTGTCCGTACGTGTGATTTATTATTATTATTATATTTTACAAAAAAATCTAGTTGTAAGATAAAAAAAATCCATGCCCAAATCACTTCTATTGAAATCACCGTACCCCTCCTACTATGTTATCGACGTTTATCAAAGTATTATTTACCGCTTGTAATCCCTGGTTTTTTACCTTTAAGCAGGTTTACTTCATTTTATTGTACCGATCGTTTTTTTTTAAATTTAAGTTAGGTATTTGTAATAATCGGTATCCTTTCTTGCGCTTATTCCCCAAAGAAGGGGTCGTGCAAAGTAAAAGAATAAGCATTTTTAACCTAATGTGGTTAGCGATACAGCATAAAATGCTTCGTCTACTACAATCAGTAGCAGGAGTAGCTACGCAACCGAAGAGGTCAAAAAGATCTGATCTATATTGTCAAGAGAATTCGTCGTGTCTACATCATTTTGAGCATGTTATTCTGCTTACCTACTTTTGATGGTGACCGTATATTGCTGCAGTAAGTCTGCCTTATAGGTATAAAACGACGTTTTGAAGAAAAATTACAGCCAACCTCTTAAATTTTTGATCAAACAACTTTTGGTCATACTGATAGAGGCAAGGCAAGATTGTTTTCGACAGGTATTTTTTTCGCGGCTAAGGCTTTTAGTATTGTTAGGCGAATAGGCTTGCAACCTGTTATTAATATACACTGGTAAACATCTCAGCCTGTTTGTGCAAAATATGGTTACATTAACAACAAGTTGTTATAGTTGTTGGTAATTCTGTAGCTCTGCCTACCCCACTCTGTGAATGAAGGCGCGAAGGTATACATTTAAAGATAAAGATAAAGAGACATTTATTTGCAACAATACTAAACAACATTGGGTACACAGATACAAAAAATAAGACACAGAAACAGTTGCGGAATGGTCCCAACTCAGCATTCGCTAGCCGTAAAGCCAGCGCTGGTCTTCCGTTGGAACCGCTTGGTGAAGAGACGGAAATTGACACACGTAACACAAAATAACATAAAATGAAAAACATCAAGGATCAAAATTTAAATCATTTCGCGGCTTCCGTCATAGTGCTCAGACTTGGCAATCTATTTGCGGTCTTGATATAGTAGTTTTAATATTGTAAAAACTAAACAAAGTTCTCTATTCTCAATTATTTATTGGTTTCATAAGTTATACATAATATACAGGTGTTAGGTAACTTATCTATACTAATGTTATAAAGCTAAAGAGTTAGTTTGTTTGCTTGCTTGAACGCGCTAATCTCAGGAACTACTGGTCCGATTTGAAAAAATTTTTCAGTGTTAGATAGCCCATTTATCGAGTATAGGCTATTATATTATATACTCACATAAACCGAAGCGAAGCGAGGGCGGGTCGCTAGTAACTACTTATACGGTATGAGATCTTTATAGACCCTGGTAGGGCACAGCAACTTACAAACGAGTGACAGGCTTGTTTGTTAACAATACAATAATAAGTCAATAATTCAGTTGGACAGTTGTTGTGAAACAGTCCCAACTCAGCATGTGCCGGCATTTGGACTTGTATAGCTCTGCCTCTTTCACTCGCTCTTAAAACAGTACTTTTTTCTTCTAATTTAGGTCAAATCTATACTAATAATTATAAAGCTAAAGAGTTTGTTTGTTTGCTTAAACGCGCTAATCTCAGGAACTACTGGTCCAATTTGAAATTCTTCCATTGTTACATAGCCCATTTATAGAGGAAGGCTATGCTATATATCATACTCACATAAACCGAAGCGAAGCGAGGGCGGGTCGTTAGTTACATGATAAAACCTAAATCGTGGACCGTGACAATTTTGTACAAACAGTCCTACACTTAAGATTATTGATTCTTATCTATATCTTGTGGTTTATCATGTTTGACATGAACATATATACAAGTCCTCGGATAAGATACAGCATTCAGCACCATGAGGGTCTTGGCGTTTATTCTATTACTTGCTGCGGCTCATGCCAAGCATGAAAAATACCAAGGGTGAGAAATATTCAATTAATTTTTCTTTACTTTCTAACAAAACTTGAATTTTTGAAATAAGCTTTTTTTACTGTGCTTTTTACTAAGCCTCTCCGTCCGTCTGCCTTTAAAGTTAAAATTTTCATAGTGTTTATCTCTATTGCTGCTCTAACTACAATCCATACTAATGTTATGCGGAAATGTGTCTGTCTGTCTGTCTGTTACCTCTTCACGCTTGAACCGCTGAACCGATTTAGGTGAAATTTGGTGTAAAGATAGTGTAAATCCTGGGAAAGGACACAATTTTAAGTGTATTAATGATTTTAATAATAGCGTGTTACCATCTGTAAGTGTACTAGGAATTTACTTCCGTACTGTACTGAGCAATAGCGATACTGATAACGGTGAACACGCAGCAGATGCACTACATTAAAAATGGACAGTATCTAAGAAAATTTATTGTGAAGTTATTTTAATTATTTTTTTAATTGATAATACTAGCAAACAATTGCTAAAAGAACATAATATTATCGGCATATACACATTAAATCACGCCTGTTTCCCAGAGGGGTAGGCAGAGACCACTTCTTTCCATTTGCTATGATCTTGACAAATCCATCCATCCATCCATCCATCTTAGTCCTCAGGGTTGGCAACGCATTTGCAGTCTTAGGATTGCATCGCAGTCCTATGAATGCGAATGTCTATGGGTCACAGTTTCCACTTACCATCAGGTGGCCTGTGTGCTCGTTTTCGTCTTCTCTATGACATAAAAAAATAAATGCACGCACGTCGGTTTCGGGTACTTAAGATTCGGCCCTTTTCCAGTATTTTCCCGATTTGACTCGAAATCGGCAGTTTAATAAATGGCTGCATTACACACTAGAAGGTTCGATCCTATCCTAGACTTTATTTACTGGTCTCAAATTATCTATCCAATCATAGCACTGTTTCGTTTTCGAGAATGATAAACAACACACGAACAACATTACCTAAAACATTAAACTAATACTTAATTTTCTCAATCCAGGTGGAAGTCCTACTCCGTGGGACCAGCATCCGCCACCCAGCTGAAGAACTTAGGTCGCGTGCTAGACCAGTATGAAGTAGACGTACTAAGCCACCCCATCGTCTCCCGCGCAGGAGTTGTGTTGGTTCCTCCTCATCAACAGACTGCATTCATCGCAGCCCTGGACGCTATGGATATCCAACATACAGTCTATGCTGAGGATGTCAAGGCGTAAGATATTTTTTTATGTTAACCGATGGTATTTGTTAATACAGAGCTATGGCCATAAGCAATACTGAGACTGCTAGTACATTATAATCGAGCCGCGTTTAGAAAGGGATTAGAGGTGACAGTTTTACCATATACTTACGTCAAAGTGCATATGAATTGACAGCTATTCCATTCCCAAACTAATCGCGGTTTCATTATACCAACTTTTAGGACTAACATGCCCAGTGTTGTCACATCTACCAACTTTTTGGTAGATCTACCTAATTTTGCCACCTGTCTACCTATCTACCACCCTCGGCCTCAATGCTACTTAATTTTGATATTTTTCAAAATGTTATCATTTTGTAAATATTTTTCCATGCGTGTAGTGTAATGAAACGTTAATTTCTATCGAATTAAGGCTCTCTTGTAATTTTAGCAATTAAAACTGAGTTAAGTGTATAATCTGTGTTTGAGATGACATAAAAAAAATTAAAAGCTGTCTGTGAGTGACAGCTCACACTGACATATAGCAAAATATATCGCTGCGTTTTAGATAAGTTTGGTGTTAATTTTGAACATTTTCTACGCATTCTACGCAATTCTACCAAATCCTACTAATTTTTGGATCCAGTTCTACCAATTTTCCAAAATTAGATGTGACAACACTGAACATGCCTCTATGCTAGTCAATTGTACTGTCGTATCAGTACGTTAACAGGGAACATTTAAGACTTTTTTTCACAGCTTCATAGATTCATGCAACGTAGTTGAGAAACATCGATTTTTAATAGCTATAAAACAAACCAAGATATACGCAAACAAAGATCTGTTTATATGGCCGACCTTTTACAATGACGTCACAGTGCACTTCGGATCTCTCTATCTAATATGCTTCGGATCTCTCTGTCTAATATCGATTTTAATTTTAATTTTACTTTTGGTGATCTCTTTCACGATTTTTTCATGTTTAGTTGAGAAATGCGATTTAAAAAATCTATGGATATTTCATATTGTTGGAAGCGATTTAGAGGAAAATAAATATCAGGGGACCATCTCACACAAATAGATTTAATATTGTTTGTTAAACGAGTATACATACCAGCAGATGCTCTGAGAGCCATGGCCCAAAGGGCTCTTACACACTAACGATTTATCCGGCGATTTCTCAGCGATTTTCTTAGCCACGTGCCGCGAGAATTCCGCCGAAAATCGCTGAGAAATCGCCGGATAAATCGCTAGTGTGTAAGGGCCCTAAACAATCTAAACATTGACAAATATGAGGACTAAGATTGAATGGCTCTATGCTAGTCATTTGTACTGTCTTCTTCGCACGTTGATTGTTGGAAGTAATTTGGACGAAGATATAAATCAGGAAATAGTCTCACACAAGTCGACCGTCATAAACTAGGCTCTAGGGTTTCAGAACAACATTTATTCACTATACACACAAGACCGTCAAAAAAAATTAAAACCAGGAAACAGCAATAAACAAGTGCCTAGTTAGTGCGTGAATCAGATGGTATGGGTATTATTTTCAATTATCTTGGCCACCATTCGGTAACCAACATCCCATCTCAATTTAAGATCCGTTATTCGTTCACATTCGACACATTCCAAAATAATTTGCTCTTCCATTAAAAATCGTATTACAACCGCTTCTAATTTTAAAATGCAACGCTAACTCATTTCGGATTGTCTCCGTTTTTTATTCAATGAACGCAGTGTCAACTTGTTCAATAATATACCTACCTACGATTAAATTAGTCAGGAGATTAACATTTAAAACGTAGCCAGTGACCAACCCATGATATGAAAACTACTGATAAAAAAGTATAACGTCATGACGGACTTCCTTAATCAGGCTTTATGGCTTTGCTTACATTCATACCCTCTTCCATAGATATGGTGTATGACAAAATGATACATAATCTTACACGAGTTTTTTTCAATTACACACCGACACACACACACACACAAATTTATATTGCTGTATAGTCTGTTCACGTAGCTTAACACAGCTCGCATGAGTTCGCTCGCAAGATTGACCTTTCGTTAAGAAGCTTATAAGAGTAATACCTCTTTTCTTCCTTTGTCAAGTTAAGAAAATAACATAAGAACACTCAAAACTATTAGTAACACTATGGAAGTACCTGAAATAGGACATTTATTCACATACTTAAATTCTTGCATCCTGATCTTTGCTAAAGTATTGACCCATACCAACACAGCAAGCATCGGTGTATGGTATCCTATATGTGCTGCAAGTCTTGGTCCGGTTCTCATTATTGCGTATCATGATTATTCTTTACAATAAATATCCAAAGGTAGATTAAGGAGTTGTGGACATTACAGCAGAATTTCCCTGGACTACGCTAAGAGCGGCATTTACAAACATTTAGTTTTTTTGCTCTTATCTGTAGAATTCAAATGTTTCAATGACAGATAAGGACAAAGCATGACTTAGCTACTCCACGGTTACTCCACGTTTATTAATAAGGGCATTAGAGTTTAACTTTACCACTGCTTATCCATGTAGCGTAACGGTTTTCGTCGAGACGGTGGTTTAATAACGATATTAAGGTATTAGAGAATAGTACCGGTCGGATTCGTCAATGTTTCGTAGTACATTGTAATTAGTAAATTGTACTGAGGCCGTAGTCAAGATAGAAACGCTACTAACGTTTTTATTTTCTGTCATTTAAAATGTATGTGATGACAGTTGAACACGTGGTTGATCGCAAGGCATGAAGCACCTCTGCTATATTTATAGTCTAATTTTATTTGGATTAAGGGTAGATGTAAACTAGAATTTTAGGCTTATACATGAACTTAATGAACTCTTTATTATGATTTACAGTAAACTTGACTACGATGATGTACTCATTGCGGCCAAAAACGCGGAATCTTTTCTGAGGACCGGGAAGAACGGCCTTCCCTACGACAACTACCAGACTTTTGAAGCAGTGAGTAACTGAAAAGAAAACATTTAGTATCACGTGTTACGTAGAATGACTACATATTTTTACTACTCAAAATTAACTCTTTGATTGATAGATTTAAAAGCTGAGATCCTAAACCTTACCAAATAAAATAATGCGATTATTCATGGAGAGATTCTTGAGAAACCTTTTCTGTTTTACTCTTAAGTAAAGCTTACTTATTTAGATGTGAAATTAACTAGCTAAGACCTTTAAGAAACATATAATTTTCAGATCGACGCTTACTTGGACGACATTGCCGCCCGATTCCCCGAAACCGTTACTTTGGTCCATCCCGCCGACTCTTTCGAAGGTCGTCCCCTCAAATACTTGAAGATTTCCACCACCAACTTCCAAGATGAAAGCAAACCTGTCATCTTCATCGACGGTGGAATCCACGCCAGGGAATGGATCTCCCCCCCGACAGTGACTTGGATGATCCACAAGCTGACTGAAGATGTAACTGAGCCTGATCTTTTGGAGAACTTTGATTGGATTTTACTGCCTGTTGTTAACCCTGATGGATACGCTTATACCTTTACATCGGTTAGTACAATTCACACATCATCATCACCATCTTACTCTTATCCCAATCATTTGGGTTTTTTTCTTCCAAACATCCGTTCCAGCCGTCATCTCAGTATTCACTCCCTTGTTTTCCACATCTTCAAAAATTCCATTAATCTCATCATTAAGGAGAGCCTCATATGTGGCAATGAATTTCATCCACATTTTTAGCAGTTCTATATTTTTTATGCTTTTATCTTAAATACACTAGCTTATTGCTGATTAACAAATCCTTTATTAAAAATAGGCACGTTTTACGAGCTATACAGATTATGTCCACTACTGTAAACGATTTCGACTTCTTTATCGTCATATAATTTTACTACGCCGTCATATCACTCTGAAGGTTATACTCGAGTTTTTTGGTAATGGAATAATACAAGCCGATTAATATTCGTAATACTTACGTACGACTGAAGGTTTAAATTATGTTTACATAATTTTATCTACGCACACGTCAGAATCAGAATCTAATTTTGTTTATTGCCATAGTTGTTACACGTATCACTTCAGTTTTTTTTTTTTTTTTTTTTTTTTTTATGTCATAGAGAAGACAAACGAGCACACAGGCCACCTGATGGTAAGTGGAAACTGTGACCCATAGACATTCGCATTCACAGGACTGCGATGCAATCCTAAGACTGCAAATGCGTTGCCAACCCTGAGGACTAAGATGGAATGCCTCTATGCTAGTCATTTCACCGGCTGTCTTATCCCCAAACCGGAACACAACAATGCAAACACTGCTGTTTGGCGGTAGGTTAATGGATAAGATGGTGGTAGCGATCCGGACGGACCCTGCACAAGGTCCTACCACCCGCAAAAAAGAAAGAGTCTACTCGTACGTATCGTTTCATAAGTACTCACCTTTGTACTACGTACTTGTCTTAGGTTACTAAGCACTGGGCATCAGTTTTGTTCATCCTGTTTGTCCTCAATTGTGATTAATTAATTTATCATTACCCCTTGTTTCAGGAGCGATTCTGGCGTAAGACTCGTTCTACTGACTCCAGCCCTCTGAGCTCTTTCTGTCCTGGCATAGATGGCAACCGCAACTACGATTTCTTCTGGGATACCGTTGGAACCAGCTTGACGGCATGCGGTGATACCTACGCTGGCGCCCGCGCCTTCTCCGAAATAGAAACCCGCGTTGTTCGCGACGTCCTCCTCGAGTACCTTCACCGTTTGCCCTTATATCTGACGATGCATAGCTACGGCAGCATGATCCTCTACCCTTGGGGTCATGATGGTTCTCTTTCCAACAACGCTTTTGCTCTCCACACGGTTGGCGTAGCCATGGCGACTACTATTGATTCCAATTCTCTACCCAACTTCCCCAATTACATCGTTGGTAACGGCGTTCTCGTCTTGAACTACGCTGCCTCAGGAGCTTCTGAAGATTATGCTCATTTGATTGGTGTACCGTTGTCCTACACTTATGAGCTGCCTGGTTTGTCCGGGGGTTTCGGCGGGTTCCATCTTGAGCCCCAGTTTATTGAACAAGTATGCCGGGAGACTTGGGCTGGTGTCGCAGTGGGTGTTAGACGGGCTGGAGAGCTCTACAGACGTTAAATGTTTTAATAAAGTTTTTTATGCATTTTTTAAATTTGTTTTTTATTTTTATCTGTTCCGAAATGATCATTCTGGAAAAAGAAAGGGGATGTCTTTGTCCAGCAGCAGTACATACAACTAGATGAGTAAAAAAAATTTACCTCTCCTACATCCTATCCATTTCAGTGATAGTATAGCTCATTATACTCCTGATTGCCTTTTTTTCATCATAATTTTAGTCACGTCTACCCACAGTAAGGTAAAGGCCTCTTCATTTTCTCGTTACTCTTCCCAGCCCTGTGCTAAATTCATCCATCTTGTTCCAACCGTCTGCCAAATGTCATCAGACCAACGAGCTGATGATCTCGGACCTAATCTTCACCATTAACCACCACTCCGTAACCACCAGTTTTTAGGGTTACTAAGTATCCGCTGTCTGTCTGTCCTTCGTCTATCTATCAGTGGGCTGTAACTCATGAACCGCATTAGGTAGACAGTGTTTTTTTTTAAAGAGCGTTACATGGCCAATACACAAGCAGAGTTTGAAACCCTTCTTGTTCGTGTCCCATTCGCACTCGACCAGTTTTTATTACTCGTAGTTAAAGAAAATGTTCCATATTTCACGGAAGGCTCATCAGACATAAGACAAATTGTTATGCCCAAAAAAATACCAGATCAATACAACAATCTCGCTCTTAATGGTTTTCCGATAATTTGCCTGAGACTCAAGGATTTATCGTGACGTGTCTTAACACCCGCGTTCTTTGAGTAAACTTATACTGAAATAAATTAGATGTAGCGAGAGAACGAGGAATTATGGAGGCTGTGGGCTATTTGGGTATAGGTAGTAAAAAACCAATAGATGTTAAATAGACGGCCGTAAAGGATGATGGGCAGTTTTGTATGGACACTGGCCTCTAAACCAATAATGACAAGCCATTTTTTTTTTATGGCATAGAGAAGACAAACGAGCACACAGGCCACCTGATGGTAAGTGGAAACTGTGACCCATAGACATTCGCATTCAAAGGACTGCGATGCAATCCTAAGACTGCAAATGCGTTGCCAACCCTGAGGACTAAGATGGAATGCCTCTATGCTAGTCATTTCACCGGCTGTCTTATCCCCAAACCGGAACACAACACTGCTGTTTGGCGGTAGGTTAATGGATAAGGTGATGATGGTGATGGTGATGCCATTTTAAAGGTTTTTTCATATTCCACAACTTTTTGTATGGCGGGAAATCTTAAATCACTGTGTGAAACATTAAAAAATCTGGAACATCGAGACGCCTACATAGACGACTTTAGCATAATTACTTTGAAAAACCGCTTTCTTTGCATGGCGATAACTTTTTTCACACAAAGATTTCGAACCACCTGCCATAGTCATAGTTTTACAACTTAGAATTACGAAATCGCTTGTCCTTATTGGTCAATAGGCCAATTAGCCCACCCTCCTTTAAATTTATATTTAGGGAAAGGCCAATGTTATTTTTGGCAGCAAGGAACTATTGTAACTTGGTGGAAGTGGTGATTGGTCGCTTCTAACAAGATTGTGATTGTTGTAAATAGGCGTCTTGGTTCCATACTTGGTTCAACTAAGATGTTAGTTAAATCACAAAATTGAACTTGCTGTTCCATCAGTCTTAGGTCAAAACATGGTCGCTGTAACTTCTTTCGGCACAAATGGGGTTGGCGTGATTCAGACCTATGTGATTGTGGCGAAGAGGCCCAATTCATATCCGGGACCCATAGAAGACATCTACAACCTTACTCAAGACGCAGCTAATTGGCTGAGAACGCTGAATGTTGACTTATAATCAATAATAATCTACAATGTAATCGCCTATTCTACAGATCGCCATACGATTAACTAAATCAGTTTTCTTTGATACCTATAACCAATATCGTATTCATTTAATGTCAACTAAGAGAAGATCTGTCTTAGCTGGCTCACGTTTTTTTGAGTGCAGGCTCCGTCCAGATAGCTGCCACCATCTTAACCTTTGACCTGCCTCCAAACAGCATTGATTGTACTTATTGTTGATAGTATTCCGGTACGGGGGTTAGTTAACCGGTGAAATGGCTAGCATGGAGGAACTCCATCTAAGTCTTCAAGGTTAACTGAGCATTTGCAGTCTTGAGATTTTCATAGTAAGATTGCAATTTTGAGATTCCAAAAGTTTATAGTTGGGTTGTGTTTCTCTTAAAAACGCGGTCCGTCGAACGAGCGGGTGAATGTCGCAGCGGCGAGTTTAAGTAGTTCCGTCAGAGCGAACTAAACACATTTTAGCGCGTGCATTCTCAATTAGACATCGTTTTACATTCGATCTCATCGATAGAAGACATGCTGCCACATAGAAAATGCACGCGCTTAAAAGTGTTTTCTTCACTCTGACGGGACTACTTAAGACTGCGCCGAGCGTAGGTACGCCTGATGTACAGTGCCGCCCTCATTACTATTATTGTTTTTTCTAATAAACTAAAAAAAAACTTGAAAGTTGTCGGTAGGTTTTTGTTCTGGAAATAAAAACACAACTTATAGGGTATATCATATAGTTTAATAACAATTCACCTTTGAGTTGTCAACTTAACGGTAAAAAGTGGCCACCTTTTCCCGTTAAACTGACTACTCAAAGGGTAATTGTTATTAAAGTTTGTTACGTATCCCATAAATTGTGTTTTTACTTACGCTACAAAAACGTACCGTCCGATTATAAATAAATTCTTTAGTTAAATAGAAAACACAATAAAAGTAATGAGGGCGCCACTGTACCCTCCACGTTTGCTCGGTGCAGTCTTAAACTCGCCACTACAACATTCACACGTTCGTTCGGACTAAATTCCGTAATGGGCAAATATTTGCGTGATGAGCGAAAGTCTTGAATGTTTTCTGTTTTCAAGTATTTATTTCTCTATATGAGTACGAGCAAATTTTATCGTTGTCTAGTACCCGTAATACAAGCCTAGAGCTTAGTGAGGCACTAGATTAATTAGTGTGAAATAGTCTCCTAATATTTTTTTATTTTTTTATTTACACACTAGTATGAATTAAGGGCCAAAACTCTTTATATTATTAGCGGCGACATCGTCCTCGTTTGTGTATCGCTTTTTTCTTGTAAATTGTAGATTTTTCCGGGATAATAAAGCATCTTCTGGTAGTTCAGTTGTTATGCGTTATCCAGGGACGAAAATTAAAACATCCATATATAAAAAAATCCATATAAACATTCAGATTTATAATTTACTTACGACCCACTCTCGCCTTAATTTGGTTTATGTAAGTATCCTGTAACACTAGTACATATCCCAGAACTGTAAGTGAAAAACATCTAACTGATGGTGAAAACCGCATCCAAATCGGCTTTGTGGTAAAGATGGAGTGAGGGCCTGTTGTTTGATCAGTAGTTAAACTAACTAATCGTTAATATTCGAAAAAGGAATTGAAAATTTGACACATTTCCTTGCGATTCCTTCAAATTTTCGATTCCTTTTTAAAATTTTAACAATTAGTTAGTTTAACTACTGATCAAACAACAGGACCTTAGTGAATATACAGACAGACAGAAAGACAGACAGCGACTTTGTGACTTTGTTTTATACTATGAAAAGAAAAGAAGATAAGGAAGAAGTGTAAGAAGGATGTTTTCGCAAAATAATGTTTTGTCGACTTGGGAAATTTGAAATGTCACATTCAAATTGCCCTAATCTGGATTCGTGACTGATTGTACAGTAATTATAACTTTATCTATTCAATTAATCTTTTTATCTGCGAGATACTTAATTATTCCATCGAATCCAATTCATACTTTATTAATGAAACTCGAGACGGTGACATGTATAGAACTATATTAGTTTTTTGTTTGTCACTTTGCGCCGTTTTGGCCAAACACGAAATCTATGATGGGTAAGTCTTCATTTTTTATGTTAGCCTGCGCTTGTGTCCCACTCCTGGGCAAAGCCGACCCTTAATGCCGTAATAAGTAACGCTGCCAAGGTGAGAATCTCGATAATGCTCTACATCGTATCAGCCTATTTTGAGAGCAAAATGCTTACAATGAATAGCCATCATGATTGTCATCAGGCTCAGGCACGGCCCTGAGCTCGGTCTTGAGTGTTTTGATTCTCACCGCTAGTCACTCATATTGAAAACTTTTTATTGCTTCAGCAATATAAGTACATACTAGAATCAGTGATTAATAAGCTAGCGCGTCAGGAGTTGCAATTTGGCCTCTACTATGTAGATTTCATCAATTCATCAATCGTTACCTGCTTCCAATTAGGGAATGCTAATAACGGGTTATAACCAGTTTTAACCGGTTATTTTCATACAAAAACGGTCAATGCCAATGGATTCTGTCAACCACAGCATTTGAATCACTTGGATTTTTTCATTTCCAGCCACGCCTTATATGAAATCAACCTGGTTTCTGAGGAGCATGGCGATCTCATCCAAGGTCTTGGAACCCGTCTGAACCTTGATGTCTGGTCTCACGGATCCGCTGACACACCAACCCAGGTGTTAGTGCCTAAAAATGCTCGTGCGCTGTTACAATCGATGATGGACACTCTTGCTATCAAGTACAAGGTTGTGGTGGAAAATATCAAAGAGTAAGTCGATTTATAAATCATTTATATTGCATTCTTAACTTATGACATCATTATCATTGTATCAGTGGAAAGATATCCACTGCTGGACAGGCCTTCCCTGAGGGTCTCCACTACGGTACTGATCCAAATGCAATTGTCTCGCATACATCGGCTTTGCGCGATCTTCGCCAGGTGTTTGTTCCGCCTTGTGGGAAGCCAGTTGACAGAGGTTATACCTCCATCTTCACTTCATTGTTGTTATTATATGAGAAGAATCAGGAATAGCATTTGCATTGAAATAACGAAGTTTATTTTCATAAATAAATACCTACATACATAAACTCGCGCCTTTATTCCCCGAGTGCGGGAGGCAGAGCTACAGAATTACTAACAACTCTAAAAACTTGTTAATAATTCTGTAACCACATTTTGCACAATTAGGCTAAGATGTTTATAAGTGTATTAGTGACAGGTTGCAAGCCCATCGCCTAACATGCATAAGGCTGTGTAGTACAGCCTTTATGCCCTTATGGCCGGTTCCTATATTCAAACCGCGGTTAGATAAGGGTTACTTCGGATAAAAATTTGACACATTATGTATGGGCAAATGTCAGATTTCAACCTGAAGTAAGCCTTATCTATCCGTGGTTTGAATATAGGAACCCGACATTAGTCGTCTCTTACGACATCCACGGGAGGACATGGAGTGGCACTATTCTAACCCGGCAACTACGCGGGGTATTTTCATTATCCTTCACCATTACAAAATTTAAAGCTAATAGGGGTAAAAATAAATTGAAATAAAGTCTTTGAGCTGCAAATTATGTTATACCTATAATGCTGTTTCGTAAATTAGTGAGCAAATTGAGAGTATTAATATTGATAAGTGTGTAAGAAAGGGTGATAGAATAATAATAATTCTCAAATTGAACTCCCTATTTATCATGTTTGAAGGAAATTGGACCTCGAAGACCAGCTATTGGCTGCAGCTGCTGCTAAGAGCAACAGATCCAGCAGATTTGGCCTTTCCTTTGATACCATTTATACATACGATGAAGTAAGTACCTTATCAAAATATAATTTTTAAGGAAGTTAAAAATATGATGACAACTTTGTTGATATCAATTCATAAAGATGTCAATGCAAATAAACGTTAGGCCATATATAAGCCTGTCAAACAAAACCAAATAGGTTTAAAATATAGAAAAGGACTGTGTAATAGCAAACATTAGCCAGATCTCTTTCACTGACAGAATGTTTACTATTAAATAATTAATATGGTCCCTGTTCAAATTAATTACCACAGCATCTGTCATAGACTGGTATCCATGTGCAAAATTTTGGACTGATTAATAAAATTGTTGTCTTGATTGTATGACTACATCCAACGATCTTATATAAGTTTTGTAACAATTGCGCCTTGGTTGTAAAGTGATGGTGGTGGAGGTTTGTCCGTATCACCACCATCTTGCAGCAGCATTTTGCATTGTTGCGTTCAGGTGTGGTGATAAGACTACTGATGAAACTACGAGCATGGATGCATTCCATTTTAGTCCTCAAGGTTGGCACCGCATTAATGGTCTTAGGATTATATCCCTTGGTCTAAGAACCCACTTACCATCAGGTGGTCTGTGTGCTCGTTTACTTTCTCTGTGCCATAAAAAACTGATGATGAATATGATGATGATGATGATGTCGCTGATGATAATGATGACGATGAATGGTTTCAGGTCGACGCATACCTGGTTGAATTAGGAAACCGTTACCCCAATCTGGTCACGGTAGTTTCAGCAGGCAGAAGTATAGAAGGACGTGACATCAAGTACTTGAAGATTTCTACCACCAACTTTCAGGTTAGAAAATTATTGATTATGTACAATATTATATACAGGATAATTTCTGTTTATTGATGTAGGATTGGACGAATTGAAAAATAAATTTAGGACATGATTTTTTTTCAAAATTTATCTATTTTCAAAATGTTTATTAGTGTAGTGACGCATTATCAACTAAAACAATTGAAATTTCCATTAGTCCATTGTCCAAAATTGCGTTTATTTATACGACTTCCTACTATACTCATACTGTATATACTCCTGTAATTATGATACACAATATGACAGTAATTGTAAAAAAACCTTAAAATATTATGCAGGATTCGAGCAAGCCCATAGTCTACATGGAATCCCTGCTTCACGCCCGCGAATGGGTCACCCTTCCTGCCACCCTATACGCCATCGAGAAGCTGGTCATTGATGTGCAGGAGCAAGACCTGCTGCAGAACATCGACTGGATCATTATGCCTATCGCCAACCCTGACGGTTACGTCTTTACCCATACTACCGTAAGTATCATCAGGTCTGGTGCCTTGAGGTGTCAACTGGCTATACGCATCACGTAACGTGAAAATGCGCGTCGTTTTTAGGTGTCAGAGGCAGGTGGTAAGCGGCGCGGTGTGAGGGGAGCGCGCGTTACCATAGCAACCGCATTGTTACCTGCGCGGTAACCGCCATATTGGTTCATGTTACGTGGTGCGGAGAGTTTGATCCCCAGTACAGCAGTGTCTGCTTTGACCAATTAGTTCCCCTAAGTTTGAGCTAATATCTGAGTGCTTTACAAAAATACTATCTGGAAGCCTGTAGCCGCGCCAAATGAATTGTGTAAAAAATATCCTACAGATCAAAGGGTATCGGGGAGGGCTATCTGGATACGATAAGATGAGACTATTCTTACGCTTAATTGATTGAAGATAACGACAAGTGAAGAGCTTGCTTACCAAAACTTTTTCGCGCTTGACTTAAAAATACCAAACATGCCAAAATACAATGTAATCACAGTTCTCAAAGGTGCGAACGATAAATGATTTAACTAATCTGTAATTCGATAAATTTTCCTTTTGGCCGGAGGTCGTTTTGTCAAATCAAATGGTTCATCCATTAACTGTGATATTTTCTTTTAATCCAAACAACAGACGAGGAAATTGCGGTTAGCTTCACTCGACGTTAAATTATGTATTATTTTTCAGAATCGTTTCTGGCGTAAAAACCGTGCCAGAGGATTCATCACCGGAGATTTGTGCTTAGGCGTCGACCTCAACCGTAACTTCGGCTTCATGTGGTCGCAAGGTTCCAGTAACATTGTTTGCATGGACACCTTCCACGGCAACAGTGCTTACTCAGAACCTGAGACTGCCATCGTTCGGGACATCGTCCAGGAACATGCAAGCAGAATGGAGCTGTTCCTCGATATCCACAGCTTCGGCAGCTGGATGCTGTATGGCTACGGCAACGGTCAATTGCCTCCTAACGGTCTGATCCTGCACATGGTTGGAGTCAGGATGGCACAAGCGATTGATGCCGTCAAATGGCCCACGAATAATAACTACATTGTAGGTAACAGTGCCTTGCTCCTATACCCTGCCTCGGGAACTGCTGCAGACTTCGCTTTAACTGCTGGAGTTCCGTTAGCTTATACGTATGAGTTGCCAGCGTATAGGAATGACCAGGTTACGGTGAACGGTTTCCTGGTTGACCCAGATTTCATTGAGCAGGCTGGATACGAAACCTGGGAAGGAATTAAGGCTGGTGCTAGATATGCCGTGGATAGCTACCGAGCGAGGTATATGAAGAAATGAGTTTGATTAAAGTTTTGTTGCGCTTTAAGTGTTCAATAAAATTTGATATTATATTTCTTGCGTTTTTTTACCTGACTTCCAACGAAGGGTGGTAATGAGTTTCAATTCTGTGTAACTATGTATGGTTACATGTATGTATGGTTCCGCGTTCCCTTGGAAGGGTTAAACGGAAAGGTTGGTGAAACAAGCAGTCAGATTTCTCTGAGCGTCACTTTTGATGTGAAGAAGCATATATATATGCTTCTTCACTATATATAGCGAAATTGCATCTAGTTTCATTCCTATTCATTTCGATCATTGAATACAAAACGGACACATTCCAAAATGAGTCAGTGTTGCATTTTAAAATTAGAAGCTATTTGTATAAGATTTTGAATGCAAAAGCAAATTATTTTGGAATGTGTCCGTTTTGTACTCAATGAGCGATTTGTGCACTTTATCCACGGATGCACAGTATAGTATGGATTAATGGTTAATGACATACGTTGACGAGTTAATGACATACGTTGACGACAATGTTAATTTAAAATGCAGTCGGTGTTTCTTAGTACTTGCAGTTTGTAATTTGATGAACGAGTATTGAAGCAGCAGTCATACAAAATTGTTAGATACCAACATTAATAGCTATACTCTTTAGTGCCGTATCGCAGTAGCGACATGTTTAAACTGCAAAATGAATTTGTCAAAGGTGTTAAAAACGACAAAGTACTAAAGTAGGTATTAACGATTTATGACCCGAACTTTACCTACCACTATTTTGGACCATCTCTTCTCTTTCTTGCTGCCCGCTATTTAATGTTATTCGTGTGATATAATAATAATGATACCTCTCTTTTACGACGTTAAACAATATTGCTTTTGACGTGTTTTTGTATTGTTTTTAACATGGCCGCCATTGGTGTCGGTTAAAAAAGAGCAATCAAAACGTTGACTATACCAAAACAGGTCAAAAACAATATTCTTTGTAATCATAGAATGGAGGCCCTGGCGGCCCAGAAATAAGACAATAATTTAGGACAGAGAAAAAAAATTAAGAAAATTTATCGACATTCAAGATTTCATCGATATGGAACTCCCTAAAGTTCTTCCGTTAGTTTTCCGCGGCCCCAAATGCTAATGTGAAGTAATCCGGCCTGAACTTCCCGATAAATTTAGGTGCATCGTTGCAGCGGAAACGGAAACGGGCGTCTTCAAATCCCCAATCGCCTAATTGCCGATCCGCTTTGCGTATTATTAAGCAGTTTTTGCCGTTCTTTTTTTAAATGCAAAATCGGATTAGTACTTTTTGGAAAAAGTTCGATTACAATTTTTAGAAAACCCATTTTCTTGTTTTTTATTTTCTTGTTTCTCAACTTATTTAAAACAAACTTTTATTGGAAGAGAGTCCTTAAAAGGATAAGTTCGCCTTTTTAATCCTGTTTGCATTTCTGTTTCTCTTTTTTAGGGTTCCGTAGTCAACGGAACCCTTCCCGAGATTACTAAACCTTCGGTGTTCGTCAGTCTCTCTGTCAGCTGGCTGTAACTAATAATAGTTAGAGAGTTTAAATTGTCTCTAAGTATGTATCGGAGGCCTCCATCCATGGAACATGTCGAGGCACTTGTCCCTCCGCCGGCGAGGAAACAATACACTATCGACTAATTATCTCGCACGAAAAAAATGAACAAAAGATACACAACCCGTGGCAATAAACAGAGACGCATATATTTATAGTTGATCGCTAGCTCTACTCGCTTCTCATTCATAGTAAGTGGTGGGACAAGTGCCTAAATACTGTACGGTGGTACGGAACCCTTCGTTAGCGAGTTTGACTTGCACTTGGCCAGTTTTTTAAACAAGTTAAAGGGTTTTATACAAAGTAAAGCCGCGTTTAATCTAAAGTCCATTTCACATAATCACTAGATTTGGTGCATCAGTTAGTAATATTTTGCTGGAGTGCCTACTTAATTTTTAAACCATTTTGCTACCATTTATTATATCAAAAAACCTTTAAACAAACGTATCATTACTCAGAATTCTCATTTTATCGAATGTCATTTTTTACTGCATGAGTTTTTTTTTTGTATAAGTCACTTGTCTAACCTAAATAATGTAATTAACGTTTAAGATACAATAAGTAGTTGGTTTCATGGTGTTTGATGAAATGAAATTCAATGAATGATACAACCGATGGGAAATTATATAACATACTATCAGACCATTGGAACCTTGACCCACCATAGAACTGTGTCACAGAGACGTTATGATTCAAGTCATAAGAAGTGTCAAACAAATTATTTTATAATGTCACTGTGACACCGTTCTATGGTGGGTCAGGGTTCCATTGGGCTGATAGTACATACACACACGCACAACATTTACTGTAACTATTAATTTGTCTATCATCAACTCTGCTCCGTAAAATGACGCTCAAATATAGAACGATGTCCAAAGATCATGTCTCAAAAAACCCGTTTACAAATAGAATTCCACGCTGCCCCCATTGATTCGTACTAGCCAATTGTTTCCTGAGTAAAGTAATAACAAGGTAGAATTCTATGAATGCCCCTGTCCGACGTAGACGGGGGCAGGAGGAATATTGCCCGAAGGCTAAACGTGCAGTGGAAACGGGACGAGAGGGAGGGGGCAAGTCGATAAAACACCTGTATTACAAATGGCGGGAAGTCGATAGTTTTAATAAACGACCACAAACTCGGTTGGATATTTTCGATACTATTTTATTAAGTTTTATGGCTTGGTGAGGGTCCATGGAAATTTGCAATGTCGAGACTGCAATGTTAAACTAAAAATGCAAAGCCAATTTTAAGAACTAAGATACTACGCTAGTCTAGTGAAGGTTGGATGACAGACAGATGGACGGAATGACGAACAGGGGAGGCTTAGTAATAAGGTCAATAAAAAGGGTTATATTCTAGGTTTCACATTTTATTACTCTGTGAAATGTTCCAGTAAAGATTGTACACGGCATGTAAAATTATTAGTTGTTTTCACGGACATAAAGGAGCTTCAGTGAAACCCAAATTTCTTCAATATAGCTGTAATAATTATGCTTTGCTGATTGTCCGAAGGCGTGAATTGGAATGGAAATTCAATCAAGGTTTATTTACAAAAAAAAAACAAATGAACGCCTGGTTAAAACGTGAGGCTATTGGTTGTATTAATATTTAGACAGGCGCTTGCGCATATACTTTGTTTTCTAAAAGTTTACATAAATTGGTTAGGTAGTAATTTTGACTTATACGATGAAAAGCTGTAAGAGGCAAGAAACGCAACGCAATTCCATTTTAATATATTTTTTTCCGTTTGACATTATTTTTATCAAAAAAATATCTTGAAGTGGATGACATAAAAAATAGCAAAAGGCGTATCTTATTTTTCAGGATGAATATTTTACAACTCTTAAGGACTTGATTTGATTCTAGCCTACCAGACGCGTTGCAACTCAATAGATCCTGTTCAAAAATGCAGACTCCCAAATAGTATCGATAAATTGCATCACTACGTGCATCCCAAACCGATTCGCTCCAGAAATACTATTACGCGTCTCTTATTTTCCATCACTGTTACACTCGTGCTTTTGAAAAGAGAAACGAATATCGAGTCCTCACAAAACCGGTTTTGAACAAACCGATAAATTTCGCCTTTTTAAAGTCGAAACACGTGCAATAGAACTCGAAGGTGAGTAGGAAATTCTTCCTTGCGATTGTGCTGTTTTGTTCTAAAAGTGAACTATTAGGTACAATTGACTTGGAATCGTTTGCTGAATCTGTTTCGATGCGCAATACAGTTCCGGTCAGTGATGGTCTGGGACGAGTATTGCATATTATCGACCGTGAATATTTTATAAATCAGAAAAGATTTATTTTCTATAATATCAATTTGTTCTGAATATATAAAGTAAGTAAGTATTGTTATGAGGCTGTCTACACTGCTACACGATTTCAAGAACAGAATCCAAAAGATGTATTTATCCACTTTGCAATCAGGTAAAAATGTGGATAACATCTCTTTATAGTTGACTGTACACAAACCGGCTGTGCCTATTATCTCGTCTCACACTAATTGGGAAACACTATTAATAAATATTTTTAAACTGTGTTAATGTCTCTGACTTGCAGACGAAAATACGAATAACTTCTGACATTACCTGAAATAAGGATTTTTGACATATCAAGCCGTGGGGTGTGATTCTCTCAAAAACGCTGTTGGTCGAACGAGCGAGTAAATGTCGCAGCGGCGAGTTTAAGTAGTCCCATCCGAGTGAACAAAACACTTTTTAGCGCGTGCATTTTCAATTTGGCAGCATGGCTTCTGTCGATGAGATCGAAGGTATAAAGCTGCCTAATTGAGAATACACGCGCTAAAATGCGTTTTGTCCACTCTGACGGGACTAGTTAAACTCGCCGCTTCGACATTCACCAGCTCGTTCGACCGACCGCGTTTTTAAAAGAATCACAAAATGCTTTTTGAATAATTTTCCGATTAGTTGCTGAATTAAGTATGCTTTTCTATAATTTCTTAAACGTATCTAAAACAATATTTACCTACTACTAAAGCCGTATTTACAACAGGAATATTTCCATTAATATTTGTAATACCAAACTCAACATTCAAAGCAACAAACGGAATTCTATTATATTATCTTGATACAACAAAGCCTTACCAGAAAACATTATCTCAAAGAACCAAAGCTCAATCATATCCAATATTCGCATTTCTCAATAATAGAATTTCCAAAGCAGTTTTTATTGAAAGATACTGCAGTAACAAATCTTATCGGATCGTATTAAATTTTGGAGGAGGGGTCGTTATTACGGACTTTAAAATGAGATTTTCCATTTTGTCGTGAGAATTTGTTGAAATATTTCATTTTCAGATTTGTTGTACGCACAAGAATCTAATTTAGTTGAAGTAAGCATATTAGTTCGAAGGAATTGCTTGAAAATGTAACAAGGAATTTAGGGAAAGTGTTTGTGCCTATGTGGATTTTTATTTTAATGTTTGCATTTTGCCTTTATCTTCACACACACGTCAAATAAAGACGCGTTGGTCTAGTAACCTAGTGGGTAGTGACCCTGCCTAGAAAACTAGCGGTCCTGTGTTCAAATGTAATGTTTAATAACTGTAATTTGTTTACTAAGACTAAGAGCCGTGTTAATAAACTCATCTTGGCTGAGATGCGCGTCACAAGATACGTCAAAGTAAACGTCAGAGCATAGAACACTGTAATTTTTGACACATCTCGAGACGAGCATTAGAGTTGAGATTAGTTTATTAATACGGGCCTAATACTCGCGGATCCCACAGTAAAACTGTGAAAACAGTTGTACAACTAAGTTTGTTAATATGTTATAATAAATATACGCATATTTGTTCCTGAGTTATGAATGTTTTCTGTGTATTAAAGTATATATTTATATCGTTGTCTATTTACCCATAATACAAGCCCAGAGCTTAGTTTGGGACTAGGTCTAGTCTTCTTATATTTATCGGTATATCTATATAATTATCGAAAGAAAGTCGAAGAGTCGAAGGGTCGGAAGGGGCCGCCGTAGGCGTACTTTTTCGAATCAAATCGGAGAAATACTGGAAAAGGGCCGAATCTTAAGTACCCGCAACCGACGTGCGTGCATGACTCGATGTATGAATGTGGAAGAAGCGAAAATTTGTCAGGACCCTAGCAAGTGGGAAGAAGTGGTCTTTGCCTCCCTTACCCCTCTGGGAAACAGGCGTAATTTAATGAATGAATTTATGAATGCATTAATGAGCAATACTTGTATATATCATTTGAATCTCGGAAACGGTTCTAACGATTTTCATGAAATTTAGCATGCGGGGGGTTTCGGGGCGATAAATAGATCTAGCTAAGTTTCATTTTTGGAAAACTGACCAACAAGAAATATAACAAAGAGCAAAGCTCGGTCATCCAGGTACTTTTTTATTTTATTTAATATGAGTTATCATTTCGAAAGCAATATGGTTTCACCTGGTAAGACAGATGTTATCACCGCCTTTTTATATTAGTGACCAAAATGAGGAAGGACAACACAAAAAAAAATACGACATACGAGAAAGATAAAAAATAAAGATTTTCCTTTTTATAAAATCCCTATTGTATCGCAGCGGAAAAGTATCAGTGACTTCATCTACGTGTTATTTGTTGAAAGAACCGCATCCAAATCGGATCATCCGCTTAAAAGCTAAGGTGCCACATACAGACACACATACACAGACACAGCTTCAGAGTTCAACCACTGCCTGGCCTCGTCTCGTTTGCCTTCTCTATGCCGTAAAATAAACTATAATACTTGTTTTCAACATCATCATTCAATTAAGTTGAGATAATCTAGGTATTACTTTATTATAATAATAATCAGGGTGGCGGTCTGGTCGCATAACAACTATTGTCATAATATCGATTGTCATAACACTTTACGCATAAAGTTGATGCTCATAATTGTTTTTCTCATAAATTATACTAGGCATAATTTGTTCCCTAATTATACAGAGTCATAATTGGTTTAACCATAATGTAGAATGTCATACATTTATTTAGTCATAATATGATAAAACCGACTCAGATCGCGGATAGGTTAGGGTTATTTTTTTTTATAAATGAGCGGAAAAGCTTGTTATTAAATGAATATTACCTCATTACGTATAAAGTATGGTTAAATAATTATATGCGCATCAAATTTATGCGCGTTACACAATATGTTCTTAAACATTATGATTAAAAACTTTATGCGCATAAATGTATGACAATTTACAGTTATGCGCAATGATGAGTATGACGAATCCTTGTATGCCCATCAAAAATATGACTTTAAACTTTATGCAACCCGACCCCTACCCTAATAATCACTTGTATGGATTATATTACATTTAAATGATTTATGATAAATTGTAAGGTCGGCCAAGAAAGCGGCCTACCAGTTTTGACAAAAGTTTCTGTGAGATCTAATTATGACTAAGGTTGACATTTGCCTCTGTCATAATATTATTGCAAGGGAAAATCGAACTTATTGTATCATTACGTGCTAATAAACTTTAACCGTAGGGTGGAAGACCACATTTTTAGCCACTGTACTGTCTGTTAATAAATTCAAAGTGACTAAAGTAATTGAATAATGACGCATAAAGCACCTACGGTGTTGTTTGTTTCATTATACTGACTAACAAGTAGTTTCAAAATATTGTAGCTAAATTATATTTGGGAGTGGTATTTTTACAAAGAAGAATAATAATTTTATATAAATCATATAAGTTCAATTTTGTAGCATTAATTATACCGTAAAATGGGGTGAGTAGGAGTTAAGGGGTGAGGGAGTAGGGTCAGAATCTAAAATGAAGCATATCGCACACCTAGATGCATACAGTGTGTAAATGGTATACGGGCGTTCCTTTTAACTGTGGTTAGTATAACCCCTACTGAGCACATTTAGGCAGCTTTTGTTAAAATTAAATTAAAAAAAAAACCATACAATATAATTTAACACGCAATGTATAACGAAAAATGCAATTAATTAAACATTACGTACTTACCTGACAGATGGACTTCGATGTACATTGCAGGTCGATAGTATGTTCAAAAATTAATAACGGTGTATACGTTAGAGTAATCAAAATAATTATTTCTGTTAATTATTAGTAGAGTCTTAATCTATGTCCAGTTTTAATAAACGCCCGTATACCATTTACACACTGTATACTTAACGGGAAGCAATTGAGCAAATAAATATCTTGGTATAATAATACTCAACCGCATATAAGAATATTTTAAATCGGACAAATAGAAATTGAATAAAACGTTTTTTGCTGTTCCTGAAACAAGAGGTATTTTGGGTTGTGTTAATCTTTATCTAGGTGTGCGATATGTTACTAATTATGAGGCTGAAATTATTTCCAACAGACGTAACGTTATTGTCCGTTAACAAGTTATGACTCATTTTAGGTTGTGTCCCTATTCACCCTATTTTACGGTACTAACTATATTTAAACTACTATAAATAATGTTTTCTTTGCAAGGGGGTGCATAATAATTGCATTTTCTTTCTTACAATCCTTAAAACCATTCCTACTATCCATCAAAATTCAAGTACTTTCGTTTTTTTCTAGTGTCCTGTTTTGCTATATAATCAACAGCAACAGCCACAGATCTCCAAACGTCTTCCACAATATCAAAAATTTCAGTGTCAGGCACAATTACTCCATCTGTGCCCCGTTTTACAATATCAATATTGAAAGAGTATAAAACATCATTGTGTCGAGCATAATCAGAACTAGTTCCAGAAATCCTATCTCCTTTAACTACTGAGGCAACGTCGAGCTCATAGTCTTCATGCATTGCTTCAATCATCTCCATACCAAGCAAGTGATTTTCTCTGAACATTCCACTAGCAGCAAACTCATACTGCCAAGGATAAGAGATGAAACCGCCACCATTCTGCAAGGACACATAAAGACTTATACGGTCTTGATATGTGTGTATGATGTATTGTATAAGTCTGGTCTCAATTTCTGAAAATGCTGCTTCACCAGCGAAAAGATGACTGCAGGGGCTGGAACTGGAATCAGCTCTTCCCCAATCCATGTCGAAATTTCTGTTGATGTTAACACCAGGACAGATAATGCCCCAGGCAGATTGGGTACTAAGGTTCTTTTCCCAGAAACGTAGCTGAAAAATCACCATGAAAAATTTACTTAACAATATAAAATCCTGAACATAAAACACAATAATCAAGACTAGAAATTCTTGTATTAAACAACCAATGCATATTGGTTATTTTTTCTAAATTCTACCATAATTCTACATGTACTTACATCAGTGTGTGTATATTCATATCCATCAGGGTTCAAAACAGGTATAATAATCCAATCAAAATCACTTAAATATCTTGCTTGGTCCTCCAATATATTATCAACTATATACAAAGCTGCTGGAACAGTGATCCATTCTCTAGGATTAATTCCTGCTTCGATAACGATAACAGTTTTATTTTTTGCCGTATCATCATTGCTTATTTTAAGATAAACCAAAGGATTATTATGTTCTGTTCTTCCAAATTCGATAACGTCAATTGATAAATAGGTTGAATTTTCATTATCATCTCTTAATGTATAGATGTGATCCAAAATCTGAAGCAAGGTACTAATTATTATTACAATTTAAATATCATCTAACTATATCACATAGAAGCATATTTTTAACGTATTCAATAGCTTTACATTTTTAATTACTTACTTTATTGTAGCGATAGAAGTCGTCGTAACTAAAATTTACATTTTCTTTGGCGTCATCCTCATTTTCATCTTCGTCAGTTGAATTTTTATCTTCTTCAGTTGAATTCTCATCACCTTCATCATCATCATCAACCCTTGCATTGTTTTTATGGTCTTTTTCGAGTAAATATCTAAAATATGCAAAAAGTTTGTAATATTATTTACTTGTTTAATTTATTGAACCTTAATAGCTTAAAAAAAAGTACAAATAGTGGTCTTGCCCTAATAGAATTATCTATCAGTTAACCAAATAATCATACAGAAACTAACTAAAGTAGTGCAAAGAAAAAGAAAGACAGAAAACAACGCATAGAACATATTTACATAATTGTAATAGTTCATGCAAAAAGTACTAACAAAAGGTACATGATAAAGACACATACATGTTATATATATCTACATAATTTATGACGAATAGGATGAATTTTTGCTAAAAGTAAAGCATAAATTGATAGAGACTCATTAAGAGTTAAATGAAATAAAAACTATGTTTATTTTTGTATGGTTAGTATGTTAAAAGTCGGGTTACAATAAAAAATAATACCATGACCTTTTCTTAAGGACGTTTTTTTATATTAAAACAATTTACTTTTATTTTGATTGTTTTTAATTATAATTATGTAATAACTTTAATAAAAAGCACCCAGAACTGACGATCATGCATGAAGAGGTCGATGCATGTAAAAGAAGGGAAAGGGTTATTTTTGACCGATGCAGCACCTGGCGTCCCATGGTCTCTGCCAACAGTCCCAACACAGATAGGTGTGAAGGTATGTATATGTGTTAATTATGTAAACTAAGCCCTGACCATTAAATAATGTTTTGATAAGATTGTGGGATTAAAACCTGGTATTATAGATAAAAAAATAAAAACACCTCTAATTGCTTCCTTAAGCAAAGATTCAACATAATTATATTTTGCACCTGTTCTTGCATTCAACCTTAAATTATTTTCAATAGCTGTGATAAAATGAAATAATAATCCTGTTTCACTTACTCGTAGACATCTTCAATCGCGACATCTTTTTCTACACCCACCACTTTTAGTTTTTCTTCGAAACTGTCAAACTGTGATGGTGGCACCATGGCCAAACCAACGATGCCATATTTAAAGTTAGGATTAACCAAGTAGTCAATTACATCTGTCTTAAGTAAAACAAAGTTATCTTGTTGTTCTTGTGTTGAAAAATTCACCCGGTATACTTTGTACCTGTAAAAGTATGTTAGTATATTAGTTCAAAATACAGTAATTGGTGGGATGTTTCATAATTATACAGATAATGGCGTTTTTTCAGAAATCGTTATTTTTTCGGGATTGTTATAAAATAAACCTAACCCAACCTAATGGATTCTATAAAATGAGCTATTAAACAATCCTGAAAATTTAACAGCTTCAGAAATCAAACCAATATTATATTATGAACCATTGTGTATTATGATTAATATATTTTGAACTTGATACATTCCCATTAATAACACTATAGTAATAAAACACTAACTCCCTATAGATTTAAGTAGTTTCATTATTATGAAACGAGTTTTTTTTATGACATCAAGGGAAATTAGCACACAAGCCACCTAGTGGTAAGTGGGACTGAGACCCATAGATATGTAAATTCAGACTACAATCCAGATACGGCAAATGCGTGGCTAACCCTGAGAACTAAGGTTACTTGCTAGTCATTTCACCGGTTATCTTATCTCAATACCAGAATACGCTATCGTGAACATTGTTACTTGACGGTCGGTCAAAGGATAAGGTGGTAGCGTGCTGCACAGACCCTGCACAAGGTCCTACCACTAATGAGTGAAGCTCTGATGGAAGTAGATATTATGATAAACCACTTGAAGATATACTAGATATATAAGATGTGGATATACTTGAAAGTGAGGTAGAAGTTGATTAATTAGTGGCAGAATATATCGATACCTTAGAAATAAAGACGGCAAGGGGAAACTTGGTCCATAGAGCAAGAGATGTTGCATATAATATTATAGAAGAAGGTGAAGAAGAAGAAAGATAGTTAGACAATAACCGTACAGCACATAAACATTCAAAAATAAAAGAAAACAATGAAGGTAACAGGGATAGCACGGAATATAATTATGTGTTTGCGGAATAGAATAGGATAGAAATAGAATCAAATTATGATCTTACTTCCACACATTTGTTACCTATTACAAATCCTAACAACGTAAGAACAAATCATATTGACAATGAAAGTTAATGAGAACACAGATGCTTGCACATATTACGGTGCAAGAGATCTCAAAAAGTATTATGGTCTCAGGTATAGTCGGTTAGACTAGCATAGCATGTAAGAGCAAGTGAGACATAAGTACAAACCCAACGATCTTACTTTATCTCAAATGGAGCCGCTTAGTTAGATTCAGATTCAAATTTAGATAATACATTGGTAAACACATTTTTGAAAAGTCACTTTTGTGTTACACTTCGATCTTGCAGGATCTTTCTTACTCTTCTCACATACCTATTGGAACTAAAATTGACAACATTGGAGGAAAGAAGAAAACGAGGGGATCTTATCGAGACATATAAAATATTGAATGGACACTATAACATCGCTAATCTGGAAAACATATACACGTTAAGCCAGGACACAAGGTTAAGAAGGCACTCCATGAAACTAGTCAAGCCTCTGTGTGCTAGCAACCCTAGGAGACACTTCTTGTCAAATCGCGTGGTGAAACTGTGGAACACTTTACCAGAAGCTGTTATTAGTGCACCCTCAGTGAACTCCTTTAAAAATAGACTTGATAAGTTTTTAAAAACCATATAGACACAAGTGCAGTGATATACACGCATCAGCTCGAAGAGCTGCTAGTGTATTATAATAAATAATAATAATAATAATAATACCTATTCTGTTTCGCATGGGCTACCAAGTAAAGCACTCAAGTAGTACCTCAGTGAGAAGAGCTCAGATTTACCGTGGCTACCGGTGATCGAACTCGGTACCTCTCGATCTCAAGTCGATACCTTAACCTCCCATCCTGTGGCTTTAACTTTAGTAGCATTCACACTTTTCAATAATAATTGATAAAAACTAGTACTAGAATCCACTTACCCCATATATAATTCATTTTTACCAACCACAAAGGGAACTAAACTTAAAAATAATAAAATTAACATTTTCCCTTATTTATCTTCTACACATTTGAATACAAGTTGATTCGAAAATGAGTTGAAGCTACTGTGTCCACCTGTCAAGATAGTATTGATCAATATGCAGGATTAACGATAATAATATTATGATAAAATAATTAGGAATGTTAATAAACATTACTTTAGTTTTGTCAGCCTGGGATGTGATTCTCTTAAACGTATCGTCCGAAGCGCGAGTAGATTCACTCTATGTTACCGTCGTGTAATAGAGTCCTCATTGTGGACAATTTACTGAATAAATATTTGATTTCTTATGACTCTTGATAGGTTAAACGAGCTATCGTGTATTGTTCTTATTTTAATTCAACGTCAGCGTATGCGCACCAGATAATAAACAGTTATACGTGAAACACTTAAGTAAATGATCTCTTGCATGTAGGTAGTTGTGTACAAAACTAATGTGGAATTTACGTCAAAATTCAAATTATAGAATGTCGAACTGTCTATACAGAGACGTTACAACTACATGCAAGAGTTCATTTACTTAAGTTTTTCACGTATACCGTATCTGATACGTGCAACTGGTAAATATACACATACATAAACTCACGCCTTTATTCCCAGAGTGGGGTAGGCAGAGCTACAGAATTTCCAACTACTGTAAAAACTTTTTGATAGTTCTGTAACCACATTTTGCACACTTAAGCGAAGATGTTTACCAGTGTTTTAGTGACTGGTAAATATATACAGGGTGACTTCTGAGTGGTGAACAAAATGATCACCTCTGTGTTCTACCCAAGAATATGAACAACTTTCACTATGGGACCAACTCTGAAACACGAAAAAAAAATCAGCTGTTTCATAGAAAAGTTCAATACGTACTCGACCAAAATGTATGAAGCAGCTGTTTTTTTTTTGTGATTTCAGAGTTGGTCCCATAGTGAAAGTTGTTCATATTCTTGGGTAGAACACAGAGCTGATCATTTTGTTCACCACTCAGAAGTCACCCTGTATTTATCAATCGCTAAAGACATGTTTTTAATATTGTCGTGTATATTGTTATTAATAGTTATTTGACTATTATGAGGTTTTAAATCCTATGGTTCCGTCAAAGGGTGCCAACGGGTAGGTACCTGTCACTAAGCCTCCGCTGTCCGTCCGTCTATCCATCCGTTTGTCTATTAGCGGGGTGTATTAGTATCTCATGATCCGAAATAGCCACTTGAAATTTCCACAGATGTACATAACTGTAGCTGATGTTACAACAAATAGCACCACCGAGGGTTCCGTATTTAACATAATGTGGTTGGAAAATACGAAATAAAGTATTCAATTTAGTTTGAATTGAACATTATTTTAAATGGAATAAGATCCATTTTGAGAAGCCTAAGTGGATATGTTTAATCAAATAAAAGCAGAATTTAAACAGGCATTATTCTTTTGCACGACTTGCCATTGTCAAATAAAAATAATAATGTCATTATGAACCTTTCAAGGCACAAATAGAAAACAAATGAAGATATAATTTTTCAAATACACATTTATTATAAAAAAAAAGTTAAAGCCTAAGTTAAAAACGTTTTTTTTTAAGTTTGTCGTATTTTTTTCCAAAACTGTAAAATTTGACAAAGACTTTATTTTATTTCTTGTGTAAATACCTAATTATCTTTAAATCACTTCATCCATAAACTTCGGAGATTCTAGAGGGGGATCGGATTTTTTTTGGAATTTTTTGGTATAATTCAAAGTACGTCACAGAAAATGATCAAAATAAATGTTTTTAAATTTGCAAATTGATCCCCATCCATTTAAACCCCAAGTGCTATAATCAAATCAATTAAATTTTTTCAATCTCTCATTCTAGAGCCCTTTTCAAATATTTAGAAAAATAATTTCATGTTTTAACTAAAATCAAATGCGAGCAAGTATGTTATAGGTACAACTACGGCATATTTCGGGTTGATAGCTTCAATCGTTTTAGAGAAAACCTGAAGTGACATACAGAAAGACAGACTGCCAGAGAGACAGACACCGAAGTCTCACCATAAGGGTTCCTTTTTTACCATTTTGGTACGGTCTCCATACATGAAACGTGATTATTTCGGCGAGGTACGGAACCGTTCGTGTGCGAGACCGACTCGCACTTGGCTGGATTTTTGAAAATTTGGGTAAAAGTAAAAAGAAGTGTAAAATAGGTATAGTCATGGTAAGAAAAGGGTCGTCATTGTTGAAGCTTAATAGCGTTGAAATAGAGCCGAAAAGTGAGGAACCTTTTCTTACCGAGACTACACAATATACATTTATACATATACCTATAGTAGCAAGAGGTTGCGACAAAAATTACACGTGTTGTAGCCGTTGTAGGTAAAAAACTTAATTAAAGCGGCTCATCCATGTAGTTGTAACAATTAGACCGTTCGACATTCTCATTTGAAATTGGACGTAAATTCCATATTAGTTGAGTGTTCTTACTACAAGTACATTCAAGAGTGACATTACTTAAGTTTTTTACCTATAGGTAAAGTAAAGTAATTGACCGACTGTTCTATTTATTCACAGTCATAAGGATCAATGTAACATGCACAAATCGTTGACATCGGTTAGTTTAAAATTAGTATAGCTAGTTAAAAAGGTATTTATATACTCGTATATTAAGTAAAATGACTTCAGTTGACCATTTCTTTTTTTATGTCACATCGAAGGGCTTGTTAAATTCTTACATTTTAATAACAAGCAAGTTTCAAACTAGTGAAGAAAGCTACACTAAAGAAAACATTAAGAAAGATAACTCAATTTAATTGCAATAAAACTGTACAGGATAACCGAAAAAAAAACAACTTCAAACATTACGTCTCATTCTGAAACTTGTAAGGGCATTCCTAGCGCCTGTCTTAATTCCCTCCCAGGTTTCAAATCCAGCTTGTTCAATGAAGGCTGGATCGACCAAAAACCCAAGGATAGTTCCGCCACCAAATCTATGTCCTGGCAGCTCATAGGTATATGCCAATGGAACACCCACCGACTTGGCATAATCTGAAGCTGAACCTGACGCTTCATATAATACTAAAGCGACATTACCTACAATGTAATTGCTGTTATAGTAAACCTTCACAGCATCTATAGCTTGAGCCATACGGACACCGACCAGATGTAAATTCAATGCATTAGGTGGGAGAGTACCAGTTCCATAACCGTATAGGATCATGCTTCCAAAGCTATGAATATCAAGGAACAGTTCGATTCTGTCTTTATGCTCGCTGAAGATGTCCCTGATAATGGAAGTTTCTGGTTCGGAAAAGGGCGCTCTGCCGTGGAAGGTTTCTGAACAGACAACATTGCTGGAGGCTTGGGACCAGAAAATGTCGAAGTTGCGATTGAGGTCGACTCCAGCGCAGACGTCTCCGACCGTATAGCCAGTGGCTCTGTTCTTACGCCAAAGTCGTTCCTGGAAATACATGGACAACATCAAAATCAATTCAAAATGATCATTAGTGACTTAGAGTGTCCAGTGTGTTGAAACGTGATCGTAAATTCGGACCCAAGTGATTGCTATAACCAATGAGTTTTACTAACTTAAGCAAATTACCCGAGTCTCTTACTATTAAGGAAAATCATCGTAAGGAAACCTTCTGATTCCAATAGCAGAGTGTAAGAGGGTAGTTGCACAATAGATCCAAAAGGAACAAACTACTGGTAGGTAGTATGACGTTCATATTTGTGTATAATTTCTTAATAGTTACGCAATCGTAATATTTTTTGTTGATTAGGGAAAGAATGTTTATGGCACTTACTTCACATTGATCAAACTTTAAAGATGAAAATTGGTTTATTATTATTTTTCAATTTGAAAACTCATGCTTTAAATTCGGCCCAATTTCACAAACAAACATTGTCACAAACACAAAAAAACATGAGCGATGCTTGCATAGTTATATTAGATTCTTCGTCTATTCAAGACGTACAATAATGAAGTTGCTCGATTGAAAAATTAAGTATTGAAGGTAAGTAACAGGAACTTCTCGCTTCTCCCCGTATTAATTCTCGATGGCAGCAAATATTCGGAACAACCTTTTTGCAATGGTACCGAAGAAATATAAATTTCTAGTTTCAAGTAAGGTTCAGCAGCTGCATATTGTCTGACAGTCACGTTAGAGTTTCAAATGTATATATTATTACATAATTGTGAGTAAACTCAAATCCATCAGGATTGGCGACAGGCAAGATGATCCAGTCAATGTTCTGCAGCAGGTCTTGTTCCGTGACGTCAATAACGAGTTTTTGAATTGCATACAGTCTTACTGGCTGGGTGACCCACTCACGCGCATGTAGCAGGGATTCGATGAAAACTACTGGCTTGCTTAAGTCCTGAAAAAATAAACATTATTACACTTTCTCGTGAAAAGGCTCTATAGATATTTTCTTAGGATAATAATAACAGATTAAATATGTTCCAGAGAAAAATGCTTTAAATATACTCCAGACCATAAATGTAAAGTTTTAGTTCAACGCGATTAGTGGTTACTTCGAACGTAGGGTAAGGTAATAAAGTATTGACTGATGCTTTGAGCACGAATTTTTTTCTAGAGAACATTGGATATTTTGCATGAATTTATTATAAATAAGTTCCAAGATATCTATGTTGACAGGATCTACATATTCATCATCATCAGCCGCAAGACGTCCACTGCTGTACAAAGGCCTTCCCCAAGATTTTCCATAATCATAGTCCCAACTCTATAATGTTTCATTGAGGATTTATTTAATAAGATATATTCCTTACTAACGAAAAAAGTGTAAGTAGGTACATAGTAGTTTCCAAGTTTTAGTCAATTACTCACCTGGAAGTTAGTGGTTGATATTTTCAGATACTTAATATCTCTTCCCTCGAAACTTTTTCCGGCATTTACTAAAGTCACAACTTGAGGATATGCGCTGGCTAATTCTTCTAGATAAGCATCTATCTGCAAAAGCAATGTAAATTCTTTGAATTTATGAAATCCGTGTGTTTCCTATTGATAGAACTAGTGTATGCTGCATATTTGTTTAATGGTGAAGATAGTAGTCACTCAATTAACCTAGTTAAACTGGTTCAGAAAGCTTTATGAAGTTTATTTTTGATATTATCATTTTGACGATTTTCTTAACGGCTAAACACACTAGTTACGGGTGTTATTCTCTCAAAAACAACGGACGGTTGGACGAACGAGCGAAATCGCAGCGGCGAGTTTAAGTAGTCCCCTCAGAGCGACCAAAACACATTTTAGCGCGTGCATTTTCAATTTACCAGCCTTATATGTTCGATCAATCGGTGGAAATCATGCCGCTAAATTGAAAATGCACGCGCTAAAATATGTTTTGTTCGCACTGACGGGACTACTTAAACTCGCAGCTTGGACATTAACTCGTTCGTCCGTCCGACCGTCGTTGTTGAGAGAATCACCCTGGTTCGCTGCCCAAGGAATTGACTAATTTAATCTAATATTCATAGAAATAAGTGTAGAATTATTATGAATTACTTCTTATTATTACTTTGAACTTTGACTTGTACAACTTCGTTTTATCAAGGAATAAATAAATAAATAGCCCTATTACGTATGTAAGGCTAAGTAAAACTGTGAGTATTATTTAAAACAACTTACTCTACTTGAAAGTAACGTTTGCTGTTATAATATTTCGGGATTTTTAATCGATTTTCAATAGTAATAAAGTAATACTTATTTAGAAGTAAAATAAACACAATAACTTTCCAAATTCAATGCTATGAAATTCTTAAAATTTTCCTCCTTTTGGTGTAGCCCAAGGCTGCTATCTAGGTCCTATGTTATAAAACTCCCACAAATGTGATCGAAAATTTATAAAGAACTACCATACATACCTCATCAACAGTGTAAATCCGATTCAGTGGAAGAGCTGATGCTCTTGTCCGGGGATGATTCTTACTTGACACATTCCTAAACGATTGATCTTCCAAGTCCAACAATCTGGCAAATATACACAAAATGTAGATCATTATAAGTTTCCTACTTATTAATAATGTTATCATTATCTTTTATGTATTAAGTAATTAACTCAAAAACTTATTTCAAAATATCCAAAATCCACATATCATTACACTATCTTTTTCTCACGTGCATACTTTAATTAACATTCATACATTTCTTCATAGATTTTAGCCTGACAGACAGACTGCAGAAAAAATGTAAGTTTACTGGAGCCGCAAGAAATACATACAAGCATACATACAATCAAGGGGTGGTACCGTAGGGGTAGACAGAGACCACTTCCTTCCACTTGCTATGATCCAGAAAACTTCCCTCGCTTTCCCTACACTCATAAGTCTCTTCATACAAGTAAGTCGACTTAGGGTACTCCTGACTAGCGTGAGGCCGTTAACCTTCTCGAAAAAAAAAACTTACGCCTTCACGTTTTCTACTTCCACATTAAACTGGATACCCTCTGCATGCAACGCATCCTGGAAATGAACGATCTGGTCTCCTCCCACCATTACCAGACCAGGGCGATCCAAATTTGGTTCTGACCAGACATCCAAATCTAGCTGGGATTCCAGGACTTTCAGACTTTTAATGTCTTCCGCATTTGACACGGAGACTTTGAACACCTTGTGTCTGAAACATACAATTGATACTAATGTTTTTTTTTTATGGCATAGAGAAGACAAACGAGCACACAGGCCACCTGTTGGTAAGTGGAAACTGTGACCCATAGACATTCGCATTCACAAGATTGCAATGCAATCCTAAGACTGCAAATGCGTTGCCAACCCTGAGGACTAAGATGGAATGCCTCTATGCTAGTCATTTCACCGGCTGTCTTATCCCCAAACCGGAACACAACAATGCGAACACTGCTGTTACTACCTATAAGCTTCTTTTTTTTACTATTGTGCTGTTTTCGTTCATTTAGTATCAAGAAAGTTAGTTACCAAGGACAATCTGAAGGCTGACAAAGTGGATAAAGTTAACGTCAGCGATTTAAAAAAACTGTCAAAATTTATATCTTTGACGTAACTTGACGATAGATTGTTTTTTTTTGCATTGGCCAGTTTTCGAAATCGTTAACACTATCGATATGCGTCTTGTCTTGTGTGTATATTTGATTAACTCTTAGACGCTATAATATTAGATTGTCATCATTAGCAAAAGGTATTCGAAATTTTTCCACAAGATAGTTAAAGATAACGTTAACGATTTTCAAAAACTGTCATAGTTCTTATGGTTAGAGTTTGGGTGACAAAACGTGATTCAAGAATCCATGGAGTCGCTATTTCTTATTTATTACTACACATATCACTTTGATTTGGGCCTTAAGTGTTATCATATTTCTAAATAACGAAATACATTTTTAGTTCAGTTTATCGATACTTACTAATATTTGTTTGTTTGTTACGCTTTCACAGCGGAGGTATCCTCCGTAACAAATTAAATTTAAACACGTTGAGCGATTTAATTAAAGATTGAATTTTAAAATATGACAACACTGAAGGTCAAAGTCAAGGTGGTATGTATAACAATCAGGAAATATGGACTCCATGGATCCTGAAACCGCGGTTGCAACCAAAAGTCCTAACCCTAGTCATAATGTATGTAATTGATATAAGCGCTCGACGCGATCGTCAGGCAGCTAACGACAATCCATTTTCGATAACGATAACGTTTGTCAAATGCATCTTGTCTAATGTCAGTGGTTCGAAAACTACTTGCAAGATTAATATAAAGATAAATTAAATCTTGTATAATCTTACCCATCGTAGATTTCGTGTTTAGCGTTAGCAACGCTTATAAACACAAGTAAAGTTGCAACCCAAAACATGACTTCTGCGATCCGGATATTTCACTGCAATGATAAGCTGCTTCATAATGAACACTAATCAGATCAATATTAGATAATTTATTTTTAGATTCGTCATTTGACCGAGTTTAAAATGGCACGTATACATAACAGCCACTGTGATATTCTAACTTACAGTCCAAAAATAAAGTTTTATTATATGGATGTATACTAATTATTACTTCCACATCACATTGATTAATATCCAACCAATTAAAGGGAAGTTTTTACTATTAGTATTTGTCGCAATAACATCGTGCTTGATACGCTGGAAAAAAATTCTTTTTTTTTTTAATTTTTGTGGGAGTTTTCCGACTTTATAACCTAAAACAAATGATAAAAAGTTGTATTAAGAACAGTACAGACGAAATGTTAATTACAAAAGAGTTATTTGTTGAATTACTAGGGTCTCATAAAAGAAGGGAATAATTATTTACACATTTGACGTCTATCTGTTCGTATAGCATCATAGCTGACACAAATCATTTTTTTTTATGGCATAGAGAAGACAAACGAGCACACAGGCCATCTGAAGGTAAGTGGAAACTGTGACCCATAGACATTCGCATTCACAAGACTGCAATGCAATCCTAAGACTGCAAATGCGTTGCCAACCCTGAGGACTAAGATGGAATGCCTCTATGCTAGTCATTTCACCGGCTGTCTTATCCCCAAACCGGAACACAACAATGCGAAAACTGCTGTTTGGCGGTAGGTTTGGTTGATGATGGTCATCCGAGGTTACATATATTTTTTATTAAATCTGTCTTTCAAAAGACAAATGTAACGTCACCTCAATGTTAAAATCTATCACACCGTGTAGGCTGCAAAGCGGGCCTAACAAATATACATACATACATTTCTTCTGACGCAGTCGGATATTTTGCATTTCCCAAATAAAAAAAAATATACCTTACCTATTGATATAATTCATCGAGGATTATCGTTAATATTATCTGGACGTTATCGCTTTCATTGAGCGGAGCAACTTCTCTAATCGATCCATCATTAATTGAATTATAATATTGTCGCATTTGTGTCTGGTTTTTTTTTTAGTTTTTTTACTTTAAATGGTGGGATTTTATTAACATTCAAAGTATACAGGATGAAAGTTTAATCATTTTTAGTAGCTCTGACTCAAGAACATGGAAGTGAACATCCCGCCGATGACTAGAAGTGCTATTGGTAGAACGAGGCCGTTGGCACCAGTTTAAGCAGATCCTCGGAACACTCCTTCTAGCAAATCGAAATATTATTCTAAATCCTTCTCGGTACATTCTGTTTCTGGAATAGTCTACAAACTAATATCAAGTAATCTCAATCTGTTGCTTCATTTAATTCTAGGCTGTACGAGTACTGGCTTGACTCTTATTCCTGCGTAAACTGTATGTCCTTTACTGTTTTCATACTTACATTATATATATTTGGTTATACGTATTGAATAATAATTATACTAGTATATATTCGTTTATTTATCCCATTTCATATTTGTTTATATTTAAGTAATTATTTGCATTTTTTATTTTTATCTTCTGTATCTTTAGGTGTTGTACGTTTAGCCGTCAGTTGTTACGAGTATTTATCTCTCAATCGCTCAAAAGTAAACTAAAAGAGGTCCCTTAAAGGGATAAGTTCGGTTCTCCCCAAATAGACCGAATTTCATAAAAGCTCATTTCATTAGGTATACCAACGTTTGATATAATTTTCATTAGCCCTAATTTAATGACAGCTAAACTTGTATGACCTAATTGATTACTAGACCTAAAGTTATGTACCCTAATGTTTACATGAACTAAACATTAAATACTCTATATTATTAAAAGTAATAATTATTATTCCTAATGATTAATAGACCTAATTGTCATCAGTCCTAATGACTGTTTGAACTAATCATTATTTGAACGAAATATGAATTAAAAACCAATACTCAATTAGATCAATTTTACCCACATAGGTTAGGTTAGGTTAAAGTTGTGACAAGGCGCGAAGCGCCACACCTACGCGGAATAGGAACATATTATGTAATTGGGTTTAATAAACGTTAGATTTTAGACTTGTAAGGTATAGTAAGTAATATTCGATCTTTATAGGAATCGGATTACTAAAGTTAGGGCTATTAAGAATCGGACATAAAAAATATGTATAACTAGGACTAATTAACAGTTAGAAAAAAATCAAAACTCAGGTTTTTGATTTTAAGGCTAATGAATGAGAGAGAGCGCGCTAGTGCAAGTCAGACGTATATCAGTGGTCTCCAAGGTGAAAAAAAACGAAAAGTGTGTTAAAAGTTAATATACCATTACAAAACAATAATAAAAGTGTTAATTAGTGAAATACTTGCGATTTTAAGTAAAAAGTTAAGAAAAAAGTGATTCAACAACACTAAAATTTTAAAATTAAAAACACATTCGGGCGTTAAACTCATTCAAAATATCAAAACAAAGGATTCACAGTGCTAAGTTCGGTGTTCTTCGGCTAAGTTCGACACCGATCGGCGCGCGGAGCTCGTTATCGCTCGCCACAACAATGTATTTAAGTAACATACCAGTGACATCAGGTGCTCTATTTCAAGCAAATAGATAACGGTCACAGTGGCCTAGGGGTACAGTAACCGCTTAGCAAACAACGGTCGCCGGTTCGATTCTTGTGTTTTTCGTTTTTTTGTTTTGTTATATATATATATATATTTTTTATCGTTTTTATTTTATTTACTATTTTGGTATCGCCACCTAACGTAAACTTGTGAAATATGGCGCCGAAATGTGTAAAATGCCAAAAAAACTTACAAAAAGATCACCTTAAGTGCATGAAATGCAAAAAAACATACCACGTAGAGTGCACAAATCGATCGAAACTGTATGATTTAATGACAGGAAAGGAGGAAACGATGGATATGTTTATCATGCAACTGCTCTAGTACAGCCAACGAAGCGACTCAAACAACCAAACCTCCGAATACTTCAACACATAGGGAGACCCAAGAAGTGGCTACACAAAATAAGCCAAATACTGTAAATTCGATTTACAATCTACCAGAAAAGGATTACAATGATACTGATAAAAAAAGTAACCCAATCAGCAGCATACCAAACGTAAATATTCACTCGAGTACAAAGTCAGTACCAGCCTCATCCGCTATGCCTATGCGCAACGAGGATAGTTCACCGCCTAAAGAACACAATGAGGATAGTTTAGCACCCAAGGAACACCAAGCCGAGATATATATTAATACTTACTCGCCGGAAATTACTTACAGTGACTCGAAAAATATAACACATAGAAAAAAAGTACACGTAAATATTTCAACAAGTAATTCTTTCGAGTTACTCCCATCAGACTTGGAAGATTCTGACGACGAAGCGCTATGTGATGACACTGTATTAAGCCATACAAACTTAAACAGAAGCTGCCCAGAGGCCACCACAAAACACTGTTTTGAGTGTGAAGCTCTACAGTTAAAACTGTCAGCACTTCAGCAAAAATATACTTCCGCTGAAAATGAGATAGAATTGCTGTCAGCAGAGAATCACAGACTAAAAAAGGATTTGCAAAAACACGAACTACAAATAAGAATTAAAAACAATATGCGAATCTACTGAAGCAACACCAACGAGCAAATATGGCAGCGGGACAAAAGTAACGACGAAGAGGCGAACGAGGAATCTAAACCAAGCTCTACTTAATTTCTCGCCTTCACACGCGGAAGTGCAACAGAACGACTTAACACCTGGACTTGGCAGCGGAACTTTGGATGACGTCACCCAACTAGCAGCTAGCCAACCACCACCACCACCACAACCACCATCGACCAGCAGTCCAGCAACGCCTAACATTTGTTTGATCAGCAGTAACACAACACAAACTAGGAAAACGGCCGAGCGAGCGCTGCCGGAGGCTAATCTATGCCACTACCTCACACCAGGAGGCGGAGTCCAACAGCTTTTCCAGTGCCTTGAAAACAAACTTAAAGACTTTACGTATAAAGACTTTTGCATCATGTATATTGGTGATACTGATTTTACATGGACGCAGGATTATTCTAAATTGGTATTATTTATAAGAAAGGAACTCCTAAAAGTTCAGCACACAAATATTATAATTTGTTTACCAACGTATAGACTGAATAATTATGTAAACTTATTTAACAAAAGGGTAGAAATTTTCAATAACATACTTTATTTTGACAATATGACATATGAATATGCTTACATTCTCGACTCTAATTTAAATATACCGTACTCAAGAACAATGTTTCTGCCTGGGTCGGGACATATAAATAAGCATAGTCTTTCATTAATCTTTAATGACTTGGTAGACCTAGTAAGTTCCATAACAGAAAATACACTGACAAATCATGATTTTTATAACAATAAAACGGAAATTATAGATGCACCACTTCCTGACATAGCAAAACAAAATACCCAAACCAAGCCAAAAGAATCCACATTTTTTCGTAAATAAAAAAATTGACTCATACTTAACATTTTTTCATCAAAATATTGCTGGTCTGATAAATAAAACTGATCTACTCGTTGTTCGCATCAATAATCTGAGAGCTCAGAACATTAACGTTGATGTTATGTGCATAACGGAGCACTTTATAATGACTAATCATAAGGAACTTTTAACAATACCCAACTATCGACTAGCAGCGTGTTTCTCACGTGAAAAAAAACGAGGTGGAGCGTGCATACTTGTAAAGACAGGGCATCAGTACAAGGAATTACCTGACATTACAAAACATTCAGTAAGTGGGGTCGTAGAATGCTGCGCTATAGAATTAACCCTACACAAAATAATAGTTGTATGCATGTACAGAACTCCTAGTCTTACTAACTTAAGCATATTCTACGAGAAACTAGAAATAATACTAAAAAATATGTCTAATAATAATAATAAAAAAATTATCCTTTGTGGAGACTTTAATATTAACATTTTGAAAAGAAACCACATATCTTTACAATTTGAATACTTTCTTTCTAGTTACAATTTAGATCTACAAATTAAGGAGCCTACAAGACTAGCAAACAACACATGTATAGATAATTTTGCACACAGTGTAAAAAAAGGGCATAGTAGCAAAGTGCTAGACTCTGGTTTATCTGATCATACTAGCCAAATTCTGACAGGCAATATCTTCTGGCGTATAAAAAGACGTAAATACTCTCTTGACAATTTAAATTTATTTAAGCGACATCTAGAAAATTTATCTTTTGCTGAAATGTACAATACTTCTGATCCAAACACTGCTTACAATATATTTCTAGAAAATTTTAATGTTCTCCACGACTTATGTTTTCCTGTAAAGCTAATTACAATAAAATCAAACAAAAAAGTAAAGTGGATGACAAAAGGCATCAAGGTATGTAGCAAAAAACAGAGACAACTGCTCTGGCAACTTAGACATACGCCTTCAACAGCCAATAAACAACTATTTCGGAACTACTCGAAACGATATAAAACAATTATCAAATTGACTCAAAAAGCACAAAATAACCACGCGATCAAAACTGCTCAGAACAAATCTAAAGCCACTTGGCGGATAATAAACTCCACAAAAGCTAATGAACCAAGGGATCAAATACTGAGGATAAAATCAAATGATGGAACCATAACGGACCCTCAAGCTATAGCTAATGTATTTAATGATCATTTTACACAGCGTGAATGTAATTTATCAAAAAATTATAATGATGTCAAATGGAAAATTAACAACAACAGTGCTAATTCTATGTTTATGGAACCCGCAACAGCTCGTGATATATGGTTGATAATAAAAGGGTTGAGGAACACAGCTAGTGTAGGCGTCGATAACATACCGACTGTCATAATAAAATATGTTAAAGACACGATAGCCAAACATTTAAGCTACTTGTTGAATCTCTGTATTAATGAAGGTATTTATCCGGACAAATTAAAGGTATCTATTGTGAAACCTCTGTTTAAGAAGGGGGATAAAGAAATTCCTCAAAACTACCGGCCTATATCTCTCATTCCTACATTCTCAAAAAATTTTGAAAAATACTTATACAGTTGTCTATATAATTACTTTGAGAAATATAATTTATTTTGTAAAGAACAGAAAGGGTTTAGGAAAAATATAAGCATAAATATGGCCATATATGATTTAGTAAATTATGTAATGAAATGTGTTGACAAGCGAACACAAGTTAGTGCTGTCTACGCTGATATGACAAAGGCCTTCGACTTTGTTGATTATAAGATATTGTTACACAAACTTGAGAAATATGGCATCCGAGGCAAACCACTAAAACTAGTTGAATCTTACTTGACTAAGCGCGTGCAGTACACTGAAATTACAAGGATTTGCCAAAACTCTAGAACTGAAAATAATTTCTTATCAGATGCACGTTGTGTAATGTTTGGTGTACCCCAGGGTAGTGTACTTGGACCTCTGCTCTTTTTGATATATATTAATGATCTTCCTAAATCGGTCTGCCATCCTATGATCTTGTTTGCTGACGACAGCACATCTATTGTAAAATGTGATAACCCAGATATGTATGAAAGTGATATAAATAGTGTAATATCGGACATAATACTGTGGTTAAACAATAATAATTTAAAAATCAATTTGACTAAGACTAACATAATGCATTTTTATCAGCGATTACAATATAATGACATGAATATAAATTATGAAACAAATAAAATTGAAACCGTATCTGTAGTTAAGTTCTTAGGGCTCAATATTGACAGTCAGCTAACATGGAAATATCATGTAGACGAAATAAGTAAAAAGCTTAGTAAGTCAGCTTTTGCACTGCGCAAGCTATCAAAAGTAGTGGACAACCACACTCTTCTTATTGCCTACCATGGTCTTGTTGCGTCAATGTTGAGATACGGTGTCATATTTTGGGGCAATTCTACGTATAAAGGAACAGCGTTTAAAGCCCAAAAACGATGTTTGAGAGCAATGTGTAGCCTGAAAATAACTGACAGCTGCTCCCCTTATTTTAAATCACTCAGAATACTTACCCTTCCATGTCTGTACATTTTAGAAACTGCCATATTTGTTAAATGTAATCCGGCATTGTTTGTAAAAACTACAGACACACGCAGGCTGCCTACTCGTCCACAGTATCAGCACACGGTGCAGAACGTACGGTGCAAAACTGCGCTAATGCGCAGAAGCATACTGGGAATGGCGCCCCGGATTTATAATAAAATTCCGTTATGCATAAGAACATTAGACATTGTACCTTTTAAGAAAAACCTGACCAAATTATTAATTACAAAATGTTATAACAGTACGCAAGATTTTTTAAGTGACATCGATCTATAAATTTGTTATTGTCCAATTGACATGCATGCGTTGAATTATAAGGATCGATTTATTCGTTCACTTGTATATATATTTTAGTACTTGTAATTTTTAAAAACGTTACTGTATCTACGTGACATTGATATTTGTATGCCAACAGGCAAAACATAGTGATACACGCTGTATTTTTTCCTCCACCTGTATTTCTCTACGTATGTTTTACAAATAAATAATTCTGATTCTGATTCTGATTCTGATTAGTGTTACTGAAAATAAGGTTCATATTTTTCGGACTACAATAGGAGAACCGATAAGTTCACCTTTATATGTATATAAAGGTTTCTGTTTTGTTTCTGTTTCTTTTTAAGTTTGATATTTTCTGTTTATGCAATAAAGAGTTCACATACATACATAAAACCCGACTGCAAAAAAATCGAAGCAAGGTTTGGACGTTTGGTCCTTTGTAATGATGTACAATATATATTACCATGTGGAATTCGTCTTCTAATTTACAATAAAACCACTCCTAGTCCTTGTATGATGGAGTAGAGGTCTTTAGAAAAATCCAAGATATTGACATCAGACTTCACCTGTGAGTGGAACTCCATCAATTATGATCGATTGTTCGTATTCAAAGGCCAAACTGCAATGCATGTTGCTATAATACTCGTAATCCTGGCCTTCGACTACGAGCAAAATTTTCAATTAGTATAGGTTGGTAAAAAGGTATTCAAGTAGGTATGGTAGTGGTAAGTATGTTTACAATTACCTTTTTTTATGTAACATCGAAGGGCCTGTTTAATTCTTTCATTTTCACAACTTCTCACAAGCAAATGTACTAAAGAAAGCCGCAATAAAAAGCAGTTGCAAAGATAACTCAATTTTATTACAAAAAAACTGTACACGGATGTAGGCTCATGTCGAAAAAATCTTCTGACAATATCAACTTTAAACATTACGTCTCATTCTGAAACTTGTAAGAGCATTCCTAGCGCCTGTCTTAATTCCCTCCCAGGTTTCAAATCCAGCTTGTTCAATGAAGTCTGGATCCACCAAGAACCCAAGAGCAGTTCCGAGTCCAAACCTATGACCTGGCAGCTCATAGGTATATGCCAATGGAATACCCACAGACTTGGCATAATCCGTAGCTGAACCCGACGCATCATACAATACTAAAGCGACATTACCTACGATATAATCGCTGTTCCAGCTCATCTTCACAGCATCTATAGCTTGAGCCATACGGACACCGACCAGATGTAGATTCAATCCATTAGGTGGGAGAGTACCAGTTCCATAACCGTATAGGATCATGCTTCCAAAGCTATGAATATCAAGGAACAGCTCGATTCTGTCTTGATGCTCGCTGAGAATGTCCCTGATGATGGAAGTTTCTGGTTCGGAGAAAGGTCCTCTGCCGTGGAAGGTTTCCATGCAGACCACATTGCTGGAGGCTTGGGACCAAAAAATGTCGAAGTTACGATTAAGGTCGACTCCAGAGCAGACGTCTCCTGGCAAGAAGCCAGTGGCTCGGTTTTTACGCCAAAGTCGTTGCTGAAAGTACATAAAAGATGGTGTCAACAACAGTAAAATGAGTTGAAATTGTTTTGCGGTCGTACGAGGTCTTTATTTTAATGTCAGGCACTACATGGATAGAACTCGTCAAATGCGTTTGATCTCGTGTATACGATATACTGTGGGACAGCTTACTAAACGAATGTATCACCTTGTTAAATTTTTCGTACAACCACTAGACCAGCGTGAGAAAGGCTTGGAGGACTCGGATGACTACAGGGTAGGCTGTCATCGCCTATACTGTTTAACTTATATGTAAGTGAGTTGATTGAAGGTCTCAGCAGCACGCATGTGGTTTACCATATTGGTGGAACGTGTTTTAACCAAATAAGTTACGCGGAAGATATGGTGCGGCTGGGTCCTTCAGGTGACTCAATAAGACAACTAGTGGTGGTGTAAAGTTTACGCTGGGTAGCATGGTCTTAGGTACAATGCAAACAAAAGTGTAGGTGATGGTTTTCAAGGCCCGTAAATACAACCCAACAGAATTGACTAAATTCTATGGAGTGTCAGGGTTTCATTGGGCTGATTATATATTCTTACTTCAGTATGAGTAAATTCGAATCCGTCAGGATTGGCAACAGGCACGATGATCCAGTCAATGTTCTGCAGAAGGTCTTGCTCTGTGACGTCAATGACGAGTTTTTGGATTGCGTACAGTGTTGCTGGCTGAGTGATCCACTCGCGCGCATGCAGCAGGGATTCGATGTAAACTACTGGCTTGCTTAGATCCTGAAAAAATTAACTTTGAACCTAGTGGTTTCGGTAAGGTAATAAAGGATTTGACTGATGCTTGGAGTAAGAAATCTTGTTTCTAAGTCTTGGATATTTTCAATGTATCTCAGTCCCAATATTTATGCTGGTTTTCTAGATACTTATGTTGACAGAATCCTCGTATGGTCATAATCTCAACTGTATAATGTTTTATTGAGGTTTAATGAGATACAATCGTTACTGATGAAAATGGTGTATGTAGCATTCAGTTTCCAAGTTTTGGTCAATTACTCACCTGGAAGTTAGTGGTTGATATTTTCAGATACTTAATATCTCTTCCCTCGAAACTTTTTCCGGCATTTACTAAAGTCACAACTTCAGGATATGCGCTGGCTAATTCTTCTAGATAGGCATATATCTGCAAAAGCAATGTAAATACTTTGAAATGTATCAAAATCTGATTATTTTCTATTGAAAGAAAATTACACAATAATGGACAATTATAAATTTTAGAATTAGTGTATGCTGCATATTTGTTTGATGGTGATGATTATAGTGACTCAATTGACCTGGTTAAAATTGTTCAGAAAGATTTATGAAGTTTATTCTCAATAATTAGAAAAGTAGCCTTAAGGCTAAGGCCAAGTAAAAACTTTGATCATTGTTAAAAATAACCTTCTCGAATAATATTCCGGGATTTTTATCGATTTTCAATAGTACACAATACAATACAATACAAAACACTTTATTGTACACCAAACAATAACAATACAGAGATACAGCATAATTAAAAACAACACAGGTAAACAACAGGCGGTCTTATCGCTGATTAGCGATCTCTTCCAGACAACCTTACTAGGGATAAGGTGTCAGATTAAAACATTTTACGAGGTAGGTGGTACAAACTTCACGCAAGCAATAACAAGAAACTATGTAAGTTATTAAACATGAGTATTAAAAATAATAATAGAAAAAGTGATAAATATAGGCTCATTATATATGTACTAATAAATAGATAAGAAAATAAATACATAAACAAATAAATACAATATATATATGACTTACATAAATAAACAGATAAATATATATAAATACATAAATGAATATCAATACATCCACAACAGGGAAAACAATAAAAACATTACATAAACATTACATTTTTGGAAATAAAATAAACACAGTCACCTTCCCAATTCAATGCAATGAAATTCTTTTTTTTTTCTCTTTGGTGTAGCTCAAGGCTGCTATCTAGGTCCTATGTTATAAAACACCCACAAAATGTGATCGATTTCAATAAAACATACATACCTCATCAACTCTGTAAATCTGATCCAAGGGAAGAGCTGATGCTCTTGTCCGGGGACGATTCTTACTTGAGACATTCCTGAACGATTGATCTTCCAAGTCCAACAATCTAGAAATTACGTATTAAAAAAGGTAGGTCATTATCAGTTCACCACGGATTAAAAATGATATCATTATCTTTTACGGATTAAGTAATAATCTCAAAAACCTATTTGGAGAAACCCAAAATCTACACAGCATTACGCTATTTTTTACCTTAACAGTCATTGATTTTGTCCTGAAAGACGTAGGACTGCATGAAAATGGTTGTAAATGAAATGAAATGAAATAATTTACAATTTTTTGGTCAGTGTACATAGTACTATCATAATTGGATAAAATGCATTATAAATAATATTTAGTTGATTTTTAAATAATACATTAAAAAGAACAACATGTCGATAAATTAAGTAGTATTATTAGTTTACGGGAGGCACACAGGTTGTAGCCTGTAAGGTCATTTACCTTGGTGATATAAAAACATATAATAAAAAAAAAACTTACGCTTTCACATTTTCTACTTCCACATTAAACTGGATACCCTCTGCATGTAACGCATCCTGGAACTGAACGATCTGGTCTCCTCCCACCATTACCAGACCAGGGCGATCCAAAGTTGCTTCTGACCAGACATCCACACCTAGCTGGGATCCCAGGACGTTCAGACTTTTAATGTCTTCCGATTTTGACACGGAGACTTTGAAGACCTTGTGTCTGAAATGTACCATTAATACGTTATATTATTATGCAATTTTTTTACTATGTCTACGCTGTTTTTATTCATCTATTATCAGGTAATAATCAAGAACTATCTGTAGCCACAAGATGCATTCGGCGAAGGTTAACTATTGCTATCGAAAACGTAAAAGTACTCGTAAGCTGACGATTGATTGTACGTTTTCGATAGCGAAAAATTTCGCCACATGCATCTTGTCAAAAATTACTTGCAAGATTACTAAAAATTCAAACATGTAAAGATTAATTAAATCTTGTAAGTATAATATTACCCATCGTAGATCTCGTGTTTAGCGTTAGCAACGCTTATAAAAACAAGTAAGGTGGCAACCCAAAACATGACTTCTGCGATCCGGATATTTCACCGCAATGATATTAAACCGCTTCACAAACTCATAATGAAGGTCCAATCAGATTAAAATTCTCATAATTTAAATTTAGACTCGTCATTTGATTTAAAATGGCACGTGTACAAAAATGGCACGTGTACAAAAACAGCCACTGTGATATTCTCACTTCTAATCCAAAAATCAGTCAAGTGCGAGTCCGACTCGCGCACTGAGGGTACCGTGTTTAAGATATGGTTGGAAAACAAAAGAAAATACAAAATTTTTTAGGACTTTTTTTTTTAATAATATCCATTTTGAGTAGTATGTTGAATACCGTAAAGGTTCCAAACCGTCAAGTTTGACTACTTTATTTTATTTTCGCGTAAAATATAATTATTTTTTTAATTTTTGGCAATAAATTGAAAAAACGTCACGGAAAATTAAAAAAAAAATGTTCCGGTAAACCATGAAAGAGAAAGCCCATTTTGGAGGAGCGGATTTGTGCAGGGAACCTAAATCAAATTCAAAATTCAAAATCATTTATTGCGTGTCACATTTCGTTTACATTAGATGGAACAACAGACAGGTATGCATGTGATGCCCTTCCAGGGCACAGCAACACGAGGGGGCTAACTATTTAAATATCTTTATATTAAGTTATTGCACGTTACCTATGTTGTACCGTCAACGAGTCCAATCAAAATCAAGGTTTATAAACTAGTCTGTATTTATTAATATTGTCTAAAAAATCTAATTGTGTTTTCATTTCCCTTTCCCACATAAAAAATTATACCTTACCTATTGATATAATTAATCGAGGATTATCGCTATATTACTATCTGAACGTTTATCGCTTTCATTGAGCAAGACAATATCTCCAATCGATCCGTCATTAATCTACACTATTATTATGAAGCTCAAGAGTTTGTTTGTTTGTTTGCTTGAACGCCCTAATCTCAGATTCTGAGAGTCTGATTTGAAAAATTATTTCTGTGTCAGATAGCCCATTTAGCGAGGAAGGCTATATATATACGCTTTTATAATATCATACTCACATTAACCGAAGCGAAGCGAGGGCGGGTTGGTAGTTAAATAATAATACTGTTGTAAATGTATCTCTGTATAATTATTACCATAAACTTTATAAATTAGATATATAATGATAAGCCCGGAGTATGGAGGCGGAGTGTGTCAGCCAGGTCGTTCGCGAGAAAATGTAGAGTAGATTTAGGTGTAGGTTAGGTACCTTGTAATAAGTGTTTTTATGTTAAGTTTTTAAAAAGTTTGGTAAATTTATAATTGTAAATGGTTTTTCTTATATAACTTTAGTTTTTTAGGTAATTTATTAGGTTACCTATTAAAAAAGTACTTACTGTTTTTTGGTGAACGCTGTTGCACACCTGAAATTGGTATACAGCCTAGTCTAAAATCTTCTGTCACTTATTTCTAAAATGTAAGCCTAGCATATTGTTGGTGTGTCTATTTAAATAAATAAAAAAAAATGTATAGGTTTTTTGCTCATTTTTCCGAGGGTTCCGTATTTCAGATTTTCTTACGATACGACACGAAACTCAATTCAAAATTTTGATTCCCTTGAAAGTGTTGAAATGTACGTTTTTTGCGGCATAAACGGCTGTATCTTTTGTTTACATCAACTGACAAGTTTGATTTTTTCACAGCATTAAGGGACTGTAGACTTGAGTATATAGTTTCAATTTCAACTCGATACCTCCACGCGTTCCCGAGTTAAAGGGTCTTGAGAGAACAAAAAAAACGAACAAACGAAACGATAAACGTTTTATCTATCTATCTATCTATCTATCTAGATGGACGGACGGACAACAACGTGATCTTATAAGGGTTCCGTTTTATCATTTTGAGATAGAGAACTCTAAAATACAACTAGGTTAACCAAAATAAAATCTCGCAAAGAGTTGTTGAAAAAAATTTTTTTTTTAATACAGTTATTCAAAACGCAGTGAACAACACTGCATCTCGCTTTTTTGAAACACGAAATTCCCACAAACTCCGATATGGTGGCTGTAAGCCTTCCTCGGTCGAAAGAATCCGCTCGTTTGACGAACTACGTTGACACACGGGTGCGAATTGTGTCCAACAACCATTTTAAACCGAGGTGGTTTAAGAGAGGTGTTATAATATGTTTGACCGCTATACAGGGTGTTAACGGGGTCGTGATACAAGTGATCACCTCTGTGTTCTGCCCGCGAATATGAGCAACTTTCCCTATGGAACCAGCTTGGAAATCGGGAAAAAAAAATCAGCTGCATCATACATTTTGGTCGAGTACCTACCCCTGTTCTTGTTCTATGAAACAGCTGATTTTTTTTCCCGATTTCCAAGCTGGTTCCATAGGGAAAGCTGCTCATATTCGCTGGCAGAACACAGAGGTGATCACTTGTATCACGACCCCGTTAACACCCTGTATAAATAAATATCAGGGGACAATGTCACACCAATTGACCTAGTCCCAAACTAAGCTCAAGGCTTGTATTATGGGTACTAGACAACGATATAAATATATAATTAAATATATAGAAAACATATGACTCAGGAACAAATATTCGCGCTCATCACACAAATATCTGCCCTTACTGGGATTTGAACCCGGACCGCTAGCTTCGTAGGCAGGGTCACTACCAACTAGGCCAGCGCGTCGTCAATATATATGTGTGTGTGTGAGTGTGGATGCCTGCGTGTGGACTATGTGTGGGTATACCATCCATTTTGCAACGTAATTTTTGTTTTATAGAGTTCCATACCCAAAGGGTAAAAGTGGTACCCTATTACTAAGACTCCGCTGTCCGTCTGTCTGTCTGTCACCAGGCTGTATCTCATGAACAACAAAAACTAAAAACAGAATAAAATAAATATTTAAGAGGGGCTCCCATACAACGAACGTGATTTTTTTGCCATTTTATGTTCGATATTAATAACGGCGACCGGTACACGCTTGAAATATTCACAGAAATTGTATACTCACTTTAAAAATACCTACATCCCATACAACAAACGTGATTTTTATAGATAATGGTACGGAACCCTTCGTGCGAGAGTTCGACTCACACTTGGCCGGTTTTTTTTATTTTGTTTATCTAAAAGACTCGTTTAAAGGTAATTATAATTTAGTCTAAAACGTGTCATTACTCAATTAACACAATGCTGACTACGGTCTGGGGGGTTATTATGACATAGCTATGCAGTTCATTTTACGGTGAGCGTAAAGGACGGAGCTATTAGCAGTTACATAACTCTGTCCTTTTCTCTCGACGTAAATTGAATTGCACAGATACGTCATAATAACCCCACAGACGTAAGTATTTCAAGAAATATTTTACTAAATACCTCCCATCTAGAGGAAATAAATAATTTGATTTGCATATCCGGCTCGAAGGACCGATGCGACGTGACCATCCCCCATACGTATACCTACCACAGATCGTAAGTCCCATTTGCAGTAAAGCTCTCATGTACACCGTGTTTCGAATACGTCACGAATATCGTTGACGGAATATTTTTTCGATACTATTGTCAGTTGTACATGATCCGCATGGTGATTGGAAGCTGATGTGATTTGCAAATAGCGTGTTTTGAGGGATAGACATGGGCTGGAATAAATATAATATTACGCCTATATTAATTACGTCTGATTTTTTCAAGCGATTTTTTTTGACTAAGTAGTGATTTCGTTCATCGATCAAACCACTTATCGATACATGTCTCCTAGTAATCGCACTTAAGTGTGATTATTACTTTTGTTTTACGCTAGCTGTTGTCCGCAACTCCGCTCATGTAGAAATCGTTTATTGCTATTCCTTCAGGCACCGTAATTATTATGCACATACATACATCACGCATCGAGAATGAAGGGACGAAAATGTGACATTGATATTCTTCAACCGGAGACAATCAATAGCAATTGTCAATGTCTTGCGTTATTGATAATGCCAATTGAAGTGGAAGATGTAGTTTCAATCGACAAATCAATGATTACGCCCTTGGTCATCAAAAAGATGTAAAACTGTCAATTGCCTGTTTCGACGACGACCATCAATCAAAATTATCATCATTTGCCTTCAATAATTGACAATCGCTTCAATTGAATTGGTTCAATGGCGATTGACAATCAACTAAAATTGACAATTGCAATTGATCGTCTTCAGGGTACTTAAAATTGAAGTCTTGAAATTTCATGGTTTATCCGTCAAAATGGTAATAATCAACAGTAATTAGTGTTAAGTCATTTAATAGGTCTTTGCATGTACCTATAATTAATTAACTACTTTGGGCACCACATTAATTGCCGTTATAAAAACATTTAAAGCAAGTGAAAGAAGCAAACACTTTAAATTGTGACAAACAAGAAGGAAGAAAGAAATACGCACAAAACTCAATATGCTGTCACGGAATGTTCCCAACTTAGCGTAAAACTGGCATTATATTATGTTTCTCTGTTGTATGTACTATTAGTTATTTCCTGAAATTTTGTTAGTTTGTCTATCCTTCAGCATTGTCCTTGCTTATTCTACTCCAAAGTTAACTGGAAGAGATCCCACAGGTACATTATTTATATTGATGCAAACATGTCTAGTAATTTTTTATGTGCAATAAAGAGATTACATACATAATTACATACATCCAGGTCTTCAGTTGGAATTTCCAGGTTACACAGACAATAATAATTTACACAGACATTAAACAACAAAAAAACAGGGAATCCAAAAAAACGCAAGCTGTTAGTCCATACAATATTTTTTCGAAAAATAAGCCATCTTATAAACCGGCAGAACCAATTACCGTCCCGATTTAATACCTGAAATAAATCTTTAATTACCCGTTACAAAAATAATTAAATCAAAGGAAGAAAAGATTTAAGACATCCACCGAAACTTCCTCCATAAATCCCTCAACGCTTTCCGAACGCGAAACACGGTAGTAAAATTATAATAAATTAAATTGAGTCCCGAACTCCCGGCTGCCGGACGGTTAAACGCTGCTGATTTAGAAAAATACTTCGCCACTCCATTTTAGCCGACAACCTTAAGTATTTTTACGTAACACCTGGCCATAATGTGAGTTTTATCGCACGCTGCGCGCACGGTAAAACTCGCATTGTGGCCAGGTGAAGACGTAAAATTGTGTACTCATCACGGGCAGTAAAAAAGAAAGCCCTCTATCGCATATTTACAACCCTCGCCTACGGCTCGGGTCTCAAATACCTGCGATTTCGGGCTTTCTTTCTTTTACAGCCCTTGTTAAGTAATGTACTATTTTACCTTTACCCTAACATTTTTTACCTTGTGATGTCATAGGTCACTTTTAAGTATTATCGTATTTTATGGTTTGAATGACCTTGAACTGGAGTTTCTTTCGGAGCTTCTTCTCCGCAATGATTGTCTTGTCCGAAGCGCTAGTAGGGACCCTTATGCGGCCAATTTATTGAATGAATATTTTGAAATTCGAATGGATTATGGTCAAATTGACCTATTGACCAATAAGGACAAGCGATATGTCCCCGGATAGGTAATTCTAAGTTGTAAAACTATTACTATGGCAGGTGGTTCTAAATCTTTGTGTGAAAATAGTTATCGCCATGCAAAGACAGCGGTTTTTCAAAGTAATTATGCTAAAGTCGTCTATGTAGGCGTCTCGTTGTTCCAGATTTTTTAATATTTCACACAGTGATTTAAGATTTCCCGCCATACAAAAAGTTTTAGAGTATGAAAAAACCTTTCATATGGCTTGTCATTATTAGTTTTTAGGCCAGAGTCCATATGAATCTGGGCATCCTCCTTTGAATTACCTATATTACACAATCAAAGGGGTTAAAGGTTTGGTTAGGCAATGCGCTTGCAACCTGTCACTAATACACACTTATCAACATGAACACTCTCGAATTACACACTTATTCACGACATAGCATTATAGCATAATTTGCAGCTCAAAGACTTTTTTTTTTTTTTTCAATATTTGTGTTGAGTTTACAATTTTTACTTAGCCTAAACCTTTATCTATTTAAGATTATTTGGCTAAGTTAGTGAGGACACTCTTTATAAGACTTAATTAGAATTAATTAGAATTAATTACAAGACATAAGAAATCTTTTAACTATGTTTTTGGTAGACCCAGGTTTAGCTTCCATGCGTTCTAATACATGTTTCTAATACTTGATTTCGATTTATTTTTACCCCTATTGCAGTCATATTGTTAGTAACCCAGCCGCCATTTCTCTCAAGCAAGAAAGAGTTATCATAATGACAACAATACTATGACAATGAAGTACCTAAAGCTAACAATTTTTGTGATCTACGAGTATGTATTATCGTATCGGGTAAGAATAGTGCCACTCCCTGTCCTCCCGTGGATGTCGTAAAAGCCGACTAAGGGAATAAAGGCTGTGTAGTACTGTTAGGCGATGGGCTTGCAACCTGTCACTAATACACTGGTAAACATCTCGGCCTAATTGTACAAAATATGGTTATAGGATTAACAACAAGTTGTTAGAGTTGTTGGTAATTCTGTAACTCTGCCTACCCCACTCTGGGATGAAGGCGTGACGGTATGTATGTATGTGTCTTACACAATCAGTTGAATTAAATGACGCTGTTTCGCGGTTTGGAATAATGTCCATAGTTTATTTATGCCATAGATAAGGCAAACTAGCACACAGGCAACATGATAGTATGTGGGGTCTGTGGGGTATGTTAGACATTTGCATTCACAAGATTGCAATTCTAAGACTGCAATCATAATACTGCAATTGCGCTGCCAATGAAGAGGACAAAGAATGTCTCTATGCTAGTAATTTTACCGGTGGTCTTACCCCACACCAGGGTAACGGAACCAGTAATGGACAAGGACCAATGATGGACACTAAATTCATATTTAACAGAGGATAAGAGTTATTCATTTGTTTTGCAACAATCCACTTAGGACTATATGAAATTCGAATTAAAAATGAATTGTCCATCATTCTGCCGTGATATATCTATAATGCCGTTTATTGGTGCCATCATTCTACAACATAATAATACGAATTCTATATGCTATATGCTAGTCTGGGGCCCAATATGGCTGCGTTTATCACGTGACAAAGTTTGGCTAAGGCATCCGTCACCTTCTGACACATTTATAAGTACGAGAGTGACGGATGCTTTATCCACACAGCCATACTAGCCCCGCTGGTCTTTAAAACACTACGTCCAGCCCGACACACTGACTTTATTATGGTTTTTATATTTTATTATGTTTTCTTGGTTTTCATAATTTTCTTCTATTTTTTTCAATAGTTTAATAAAAAAAGCCTGTATATTTTTTACTTAGCTAAAGCTTTTTAAAACTAAAAATGGAATCCAATTCCAAATTAATTTAAAATCGGATTTCATAAATAATTTGATCTATGATTTGAAGCTTATGATTTTCTAATCGCCACCGAAATTGAATATTCATGAGAAATATTTATAGTTCTAGGAATATTGCAAATCAAATGGCGTAGAAATTTAGATTAAATTAGAAAAAATCGAGCCACTCGTTTAGTATTACTTTTTAATTGAATATTATTTTAAGTTTGGGTAATAGCAAGATATATAGGGTTAGCTGGAAGAGGGATAAGTTCGCCTTTGTAATTTTTTTTGTTGTACAATAAAGTGTTTACATACATACTTACATCTGATAGCACTTTAGTAGAAACAATAATAGAGCTGTGTTCATCAATCAAATAAACAATAAACACCCTACAGACTCAGACAAACTATATAATTATATTGATATAAACTCAGCAATAACAAAAAACCATGATTTCAAGTGTTGAAACAACCTAGTATTCCATAATTCATTTCATTTAATTATTTTTCATTGTTAACCCTTACAGCGCCGCATAGTTTCTCCTATACAAATTTAAATTACTTCATAATTCTCAGCTAGGACAGCTTCGCGCTGAATTTCTGAAAATCATCCTGTGTACAAACTGACGACAAAAGGTGAAAATATTAAACCATTAGCGCTAAAATAAGTTGGGAGTTTGCGAAGAAAACATTTTCTCCGCTCGCCCGGAGGCGGCGAGTCACACCGAACTCACCTGGAGACATGATTATTTATTTTCTTCTCTCCTGTTCAGAAACTTTAATTTGAATGGGTAGATAGCCGGGTGGAAAATTGCGTTTTCACCCCTAGGGTAGAAATATATTTTTTATAGTTACGATTGGCCTCGGATTCTATGATAATTGAGCTACGTCATAATATTAAACGTACCGGTCTATTTTTTTCACAATTGCAGGAAATCAACATTTAAAATTATGCCTCTATTCTGCTGCCCGCCAGAATGCCTTTGGCTGTATACCATGACACTTTTTTATCACGTCACGGCATGGCCACCTGGAAAATGCACATACTGCCAACATTAGAAAAGTTTAACGAGTTGGTCACAACCAAGGAGCTTATTATACAACACTGGAGGTTGAACGCCAAGAAATTAGACTTTTATTACGTCACGAATATATTCCATCTCTTTCCTCACAGTCGAAATGAAAAGTAGAGTGTCTAACTCGGGTGAAATTGCCCATTTCCCGTCAAACTATTGGCGCTCTCCTTTCGTTCGAGCGCTAGAAATATCTCGGGTGAAAAGGGTCACTTTCAACCCTTGGTTATCAATCTACTATTGTTGTCACTTATTGTTTCCAACTTAAATATTACAAAACAAGTCTTTTTTAAAACGTATCCCTCTTATTCACTTACGGTGTATCTGTCATAGCGACATTTGAATTTGACAGAAAGTGACATTTGAGTTTGAGTGAAAGTGATACTAAAATATAACTTTCATGTCCCTAACAGGCCGGCATCGCGGCATCGAATCGACCACGCTTTTTGAGTCTTTGGTGTTTATAAGCGTTGGTGTCAGTGCGTGCGTGCATGCGTGCGTGCGTGTGTGTGTGTGTGTGTGTGCGTGTGTGTATTGATATCGTTGTCTACCAATAGTATAGATGAATTAGCGAACTTAAGTATTTCTCTCTCTCTATCTCTTGCCTATAAACACACAATACCACTACATATGCAATTCCACGCTCTCGCTAATTGACAAGATTTCATATTTTCAAGACTTTAATTTTATTCGTTTTATAGATATTGTTTGGAAGGAGAAAGACACTAATAGTTTTAAATTTTCTCTAGAATGAATAATTATTTTATTATTAATTTATTAAGATGTACTTATTCTAAAAGGGCGTGACTTCATTTCTACGACACAATGGACATATTACGTTAGTCCAATCTGTATATAAAAAAGTATCATGTCAATCGATAAAGGACCACTTGCACGAAAAGTTTAACCCTGGGTTAAGACACTAACTCGAGTTAAAATGACAATTTTCGTATGAATCTGACGTCTACTAACTCGAGTTAGTGCCTTAACCCAGGGTTAAATTCTTCGTGCAAATGGCCCTAAGTCTCTATCCATCTGTCAATAGTGTCAATGTCTAATATGAAGTATGACAGCTTTTTTTCTCGTGAAAAAGGCAATGGTATTATATCTATTCAGGCACAGTATTGGTAAAACTCGATATTTTTATTAACTTACTTGTAATTTTGAAAATAAATCTAAATAAATATTTTGCTGTGTTCACGAGGTAAAACCCTTTCGATTCGTATAGTAATTTGCAGGTGTCACCAAAATGAAATGTTGTCAATTTATCTATAAAGCCTAGACCTTAGTTTTGGGACTATGTCAACTCGTGTGAGATTGTCCCTGTTTTTTTTTTAAATGTTTAATTTAGCTCTCGTATACGGTGTAACATCTTTATTCCTTCTCCTGCCTTCCTTAAACGACATATTCATATTTAAATTTATTGCCCAACTTTGAATAGTTACGGCTAGGCAAGTCGTTCATTGTTCTCCCAGGAACTTGCCACTTTTAATGGCTTATGGTACAAAAGCCATATTTCAGTTAAGCTGTTGGGAAACAATATGATTAAACAAACTTAGTTTTGCACTAATCTTTACTAGTTTGCTAGTGTTATGAGTGAGAAAGTGGGTTTGCTGCGTTTTAACACATCTACTGATGGACGTGACATTCGGTACAAAGATAGGTGATAACCTTAGGATGGATATACTCAGTATCATAATAATTTATTACGAAACGCTGGTTGGACTGTGTGAAGTATGGAAGAAAAAGTTTTTTTTTATGTCATGGACAAGACAATCGAGCACACAGGCCACCTGATGGCAAGTGGAAACTGTGACCCATAGAGATTCGCATTTACAAGACTGCAATGCAATCCTAAGAATGCCTCTGCTCTATATGGTGATAAGGGGAGGAGAATGATGAGGAATTATAATAATTTATTAATCATAATCATTAATTATTTATTTATAGGACACATTTTTTACGGAAAATTAGACAATTCAGACATCGATAAACTAATTCTTCGCAGACGGAGTAAAAGCTAGTATAAAAATTTTGATACTCATACTTTTTTTTTGACGTCTTAACAAGACCGGCAATGCCTGGTGTTGGACCATTATTCGAGAAGTAGGTACCGTTTCTTTTAATAAGCGAAAGCATTTATTTATTACTAGCTGTTCGTACCCGGCGCCGCCCGGGTGTATTTTTTTTCATAAAAATGCTTATCCTGCGTGACCGAGGGAAACAGGGATTCGTTTTTATATACGAAGTATATAGATAGACTAGCAACGCGCCCTTGCTTCGCTTCCGTTCATGAATATTTCTATAACACCCGTATATAAAACAGAATTTATTAAAACATAAAAACCTTCCGTGAAAATATGTAACTGGTGATGAAAACCGCATCGAAATTCATTGCGTGGTTTAGGAGTTAGCGGATATACAGACAGACAGACAAACAGATGCCTAAAACGCCTTGTTAAATAGGTATGTATTAATTTGTTGTCATACTATGTAAAGGTAAAGAACACTTTTATTTTATTTACATACATACGTTAAATCACGCCTGTTTCCCAGAGGGGTAGGCAGAGACCACTTCTTTCCACTTGCTACGACCTTGACAAATTTCTTTCGCTTCTTCCACATTCATACATCGAGTCATGCACGCACGTCGGTTTCGGGTACTTAAGATTCGGCCCTTTTCCAGTATAAGAAAACAAAATAACCTTACAACCTTGAACGTTATTCAGCAGACCTCCTGCCTATACACTCGTAATACACAGAACATCTCCAAAATAGTGAATCATTTAATCAAGCATGCTATTAATTATACGAAATCCACGCAACAATAAACATCGGAACATAAAGACTTCTCCCTAATTGAAATTTAACACAATTGGATCACCCCTTAGTCTGCTTGATGAACACTCTCGTCTATTTTTACCTAGCAACGGATACCAGAGTTATAAACCAGAGGTTCCTGTTTTGTTACTGCAGGAAATCCGGGTAACGGATAAGAGTTATATTTAAAGGATAAGCGGAAGCATTTTTTTACTAACTAATGTACAGGTCGGGGTGGCGGTCTGGTCGCATAACAGCTATTGTCATAATATCGATTGTCATAACACTTTACGCATAAAGTTGATGCTCATAATTTTTTTTTGGCATAAATTATACTAGGCGTAATTGTTCCTTGCCATAATTGTACGGAGTCATAATTGGTTTAATCATAATGTAGAAAGGCATACATTTATTTAGTCATAATATTGATAATTATAATAATTTTTAGTAATATAGTAATATATTTTTTTTGTAAAAGAGCGGATGGTTAACTACTTTTATGAGCAACCATTTTAAGTCCATTGTAAAGTATGCTTAAAAAAAATTATGCGCATCAAATTTATGCGCGTTACACAATATGTTCTTAAACATTATGATTAAAAACTTTATGCGCATAAATGTATGACAATTTACAGTTATGCGCAATGATGAGTATGACGAATCCTTGTATGCCCATCAAAAATATGACTTTAAACTTTATGCAACTCGACCCCTACCCGTACAGGTCGATTCACAAGAGTTGGCACGAATGGATTGAACAAAAGTAATGTCACCTATCATTGTGTGAGTGCCGTCCTTTGAACCGATGTTCGAATTTCAAACCGAAACCCTGTTACTATGTATACGTATCAAATTACTGAGCGACGCACATGGAAACAAAAAATTCACCCTAATTCACAAATTAAGACATTTGGATCGCTCCTTAGATTTTTTGATGGAAATTCTCGTTATTTTTTTACCTAGTAATGGACACCGGAGTTATAAACCAGAGGTTCCTGTTTTGTTACTGAAAGAAATCCGGATAACGGATAAGACTTACTTTTAAAGCAGTGATTCCCAAAGTGGTCCAGGGGGTCTACGTTGGGGGTGCATGAAAATTAATTTAGGTTCGATAGTGAAGAACTAAAATGTTAGCTTGAATTATCCTATCAATATAGATAGGCAGATATAATATTTTAAGAAGTTCAGCGACTGTTACTTGTAATAATTTGCATATTCCATATTCAGTACAACACGTAGTCCACTTTATTATTACATAATTAGCCCTATCAATCAATCAATTCTAACCTTTTTTTTTCGAAAACTGTTAATTCGTCGTTGAAACTCAGCAACAACGCAAGTTTCCATAGAGAGATCTAACCTTCACTTTTTTTTTCGAGACTTGTAATGTAGCTGCAGGGGGTCCACCGGATCCAGCAAAATTTTGAAAGTGGTCTATGAAACAAAAGAGTTTGGGAACCTCTGTTATAAAGGATAAGCGGAAGTATTTTTTTACTAAGTAAGATATATCAACTCGTTCAACAACACGTATATATACATTAGTTGGCCTTCAAACAAAGGGAATATCGCACGGCTTGCATATAATTATGTGCGTGCCTCGGCCGTACAGTCAAGGACTCTAATTGTTAAGCCACTATGGAACCCTGTCGCATAACGTTGATCATTAATTTTAGCTTAATTTCTTCCATATGGTTTGACGCTGTCATTATGACAGGGTTCCATAGTGGCTTAACAATTAAAGACCTTGACTGTACGTGCCGCGAGACAGGACAGCCATGGCAAAAGTTGAGCTATTTTATTTATTTTAGTTAATTTATTACGTAGGTTGGGGGCAATGATGGACACTTTGAGCTGACAGGCACCAGTAATGGACACGTCATTCTTAATTCAAATTTCATACGGTCCTAAATTGACTGTTGCAAAACAAATGAATAACCCTTATCTTCTGTAGAATAAGAATCAAGTGTCCATCATTGGTACTTGTCCATTACTGGTTCCGTCGCCCTACAGTAAAATATTGAACACTAATAATTTAAAATTAAGGTAACACAAAGGACACTTAAATTCAAGGCCTACCTCCCTTTTACCACCCGTGTTCTCTTTTCCGTCTTTGTTTCTTAGATCAATGTCGAATACAGGACTCGACTGCAAAATCGCTTCTCGCTTGTCACGTATAACAAATCAGGAGGCGACAGGAAGTGCGAGTCGGAAAAATGGCCGCGCATCCGGTAGGCTAATGGCGTCGTGTACTGTGCTTGATGGCGCGCTTCCGGTACGTAAAAACTTATTCTGAGATAAAATGTCTTGGGACTTGGTTGGCTGACAATTATATATGTTAGGAACGACGAGAAATCGAGACCCGAGAAAGGATTAACGGAAAAAATACGTTAAGATGGTATTTGTGACCCAAATAACAGACCATTTCAGTTTTGTTACCTTACAATACAATAGTGTCATTCTAATGATTTTTTGACAGCTAGGCGTATTAAAACGCTAATTTGAAATAAGTTTACCACGGTAATATTAATTATAGTTAGTTACAATGTTATTTTTTTTTGTAACTTTGGGTGATGATACCAGTTTTGGACACTTTTAGCTGAAGGCACCAGTAATGGACACTTAACTCTTAATCCAATTTTTTATTGGGTCGCTAATGGATTGTTACAAAACAAATGAATAACCCTAATCTTCTGTAAAATAAAATAAGAATCAAGTGTCCATCATTGGTCCATTACTGGTTCAGTCACTCTAGCATATTCATATTATGTACTCTTTCTCAATAATACGAGAAAATAGACACGAAATGAGTACCAAAACAATATTCTTCTTAACGTATTTATTTTGAATATGTCACGCTTGTAAAGAGCTATTTTCAAAGTAACACGCTATTATCTAATTTCAAAGCGACACTTCCATAACAAAAGCACTACGACTGCGCCAATCTTGACAATGCTACCCAGAAAAAAACGCTGCATCTCTAAAAACCTCTAAAGCACCTACAACCTTGTTCCAACGTACTAAAGATTGAAGTTGCTGTTAGGGTAAAGTTACAAATGTGATCTTTTGCCTTAGGAAAGCACAATGCTCAACATGACCACAACCCTTTGACGAAGAAGTGCCGCGAATTACTCTTAGATGAACCCCATTCCATTCATTTCCATTCTTAAGAGTTGCTTTGAGACGTTCCGGGGTACAAATGTAGGGGAGCGCAGCTTTTGATCAAATATGCCGCAAGAAATTACAAAGAAGCTGAGGAAAATAAAATATTCAACAAAGAATAAAATGGCGACCATTTGCAATATTTTTTAAGTTTTGACATAGGGCAGATTTTTATTTTGCTGTCGATTTCTTTTTTCCTCACTTTTCAATCAAATTTTGGTGAGTTAGTAACTAAAATTGGTTATTCTGATCATGGTAAGCCCTGTTTGACGCAATGTCCTACAAATTTTCCCATTAAGTTACACAAAATGTATAGAAATTTTCGTAACGAATGAGGAACTTAATGAGAAAATTTGTAGGACATATCGTCAAATAGGGCTTAACCATGATCAGAATAAACAATTTTACTAACTCACCAAATTTTGATTGAAATCTGAGAAAAAAGAAATCGACAGCAAAATAAAAATTCGCCCCATAATGTCTTACTTTTCGTAATAGGGTAAAGTCACCAGACCTGTAGTCGGCTTCTGCCTATACTTTGTACGACTGGGCAGTACGAAATTATATTATATTTCCCAGTCTTCGCACTCGTATAAAGGTCAATTACTGGTCTTTGGCCACTGGTGACTTTATCCTATCACTTTACAAAAACCATTAGTTAAGTGATGGTAGGACTTTGTGCAGGGTCCGTTCGGATGCAACCACCATCTTATCCTTTAACCTACGCAGCAGTGTTCGTGTTCGGTGTGGGGATAAGAACAAGGCATAACACCTTCGTCCCTAGGGTTGGCAACGCATTTGCAGTCTTAAGATTGTAGTCTTGACACTGCATGTGCATAAGATGGCATGTGTGCTTGTTTTCCTTCTTGCCTTAAAAAAATGATTTCGAGGCACTTTAATTGTTGTTAGGCATTTTATTGTGACCTTTTAAATCAACTTCAAAAAGGGAGGTTTTAAATTTGGCTGTACGAGTATGTTCGTTGTTTTAAGTACTGTTTCAATTACATTATATCAGTACTTAAAAAAACCTTGTATCATCTATTTTGACGATGCCGTTGCCGCACATTTCTATGTAATGTTTTGGATGTTTAATATTCTTCGCAAGACCCACGTCAAATTTCGTTAATTCAAAAAATAATCTTTTGTCGGTTAACTAAAGTCAAAAGTCGCTTCACCAAATGTACTAAATTTAGGATGTTGTTGGACCTTACGAGGGTAAATTTCTCTATATCTTTATTTCTATCGTTATGTACCTATAGTACCATTAGTATTATCTACCCGCGATTAGAAAGGGATTAGAGGTGACAGTTTTACCATATACTTACGTCAAAATGCATATGAAATGACAGCTATTCCAATCCCAAAGTAATCGCGGTTTCATAATACAAGCCTAGAACTTGAGCCTAGGGCAATTATTGTAAGATGCTCCCGTAATATTTCTATTTTGTCTGGTCGCTAGTTTTAATAACTTTTGAATAAATAAAATAACCCTATAAGTAATGGCAATCCTTCTTTTAACGAGCCATTCACGGTCGTAGTTATCGTTATGGATAAACGTGGATAAAACATCTGTCACTTTCCGACCAGCATGTAAGTGAGAGAGTGACGGATGCTTTATGTGACCATAATACCTTCGGGTCCAGAATTCACAATTCATAATTTACAATTTATAATATGTAAATTGTAAATTATAAATTGTAGTATACAAGCTGATTTATATACTTACATACATATACATAAACTCACGCCTTTATTCCCAGAGTGGGGTAGGCAGAGCTACAGAATTTCCAACAACTATAAAAACTTTTGATAATTCTGTAACCACATTTTGCACACTTAGGCGAAGATGTTATTATATTAGTGACAGGTTGCAAACCCATCGCCTAACAATACTACACGCCTTTATTACCTTTGTCGGCTTTTAGGACATCCACGGAAAGACTTGGAGTGGCACTATTCTAATCCGGCAACCACACGGGGAATTTATACACTTATTCTCATTATTCTCTGACATGAGTGTTATCAATAAAATACTTCACTTCATTTAATTTCATGTTATTTCTCATATCTCTTAAATGGCGCAACCAATTTTCATGAACCATCCTAATTAACCAGCTTTAAAAAAAAAACCCAGTCTCAATCAAAATTTTTGGGAGATACGATGCCATAGACATTATGTAAATACTCGTACCTACACATGACACTCATAATTATATACACGTTAAATATATAACATTGCAATTTTTTATCAGGGTTTTAATATATTTTAAACTCATCCTTTCTTGTGTCGCGCTTCCTCTTCCCGCGGGAACCGGTCCCTAATTAAACCTGGAAAAGTAAACAATTGTATGGAAACTCCAGAAAGTTCTGCGTCCAAGAAATACAGGTTCTGCGAAATGTGCTTACCAAGTTCTCTGTATTTTGTTAAGAAGTTGCATTAGTACGAATAATGTTTGGAATTTTAAAAAGTAGTCGTGTTGCATGTTAAGATAATTTTTTCTTACTTAGGTAAAACTGTAACAAAAATAGTACCTCCCTTATATTTAGTATCAACATTTACAATGAAATAATTTAGTTTTTTTTTAATTTTGAATTTCTTAAGACTTTTATTATACAGTTTAATAATAGGCATTATTATGACACTCTTCTTTAGAACACTTCCGATATTTTTTTATAGCTAAAACAGTGCGTCAACGTCCCTGTACGTAATCTGCATGTTGCGAAGCGATTGCAATTAGTTTTGTGGTGTGGGTAAGGAATATAATATAAATTTATATAATAACGATTATTTATGGCTTTAAAATTAAATCAAACTTAGTTATTTGAAAACCGCCGTCAAAATTGAAAACAAATAAAAAACTATTTTAATTAAACGCCAGTCTTTGGAATTGCTTATGTACGTATTGAAGTTATTAACTTAAAATAAGTCTAATTTTTTCTAAGGAAATTCCAAGCTACCTTTAAATCTGGTCTAATTTATGAACCCGAAACAAATTGTATTGTTTTCCCTTTTCTTCAGTACAACAAAGTTTTGCTATACATACAAAACCTAAGGTTAACCATCGATAACGTACAGGTTTTCATATATTAATAGTAGTAATTACCTTCTGCACTATCGAAAGTGCAGCTGCCGGACGGTAACGTCGAGCGCAGCGCTTATGTAAATTTCATACACTATGACAGTTTTCGAAAATCTTTGATGTTACTATGATGAATATAGTCTAGGACCCCTAATGATAAATCTAGGAGGGTGAACTCGTGGGCAGAAGCTATTTATTTCTATAGCCTTTATATTGTAATTCATCTTTGTCTTATCCACCATAGTCCTAACGCAGGATGTATCTGTTCGCAATTTATCAAAGTCGGGCCGGCGTCGGCATTAATTACCACGTTTGAATCACGTCATCGCTGTATACGGAGTGATACGCAAGCGATTTAATAGCGATTTAGTAGTGACATGGCAAGCGGCAGATGGGAGAACTACCACTACTTTGTCACTTTTATCTTACGTTTGCGGAAATCTGTAAGATAATTAACAAATAGATAATAACTATTTCCTATATAGGTTCATATCAGGAGTTGAAAATTATTAATAAGCAACAAAAATTGAATTTAATGGTTGATGTCTCAAACAATTAACTCACTGTTTAAATTATTTAAGTTAATGATATTGTTAAAACCAATGACCACTGGATACATGATTCATTAATTATTGAAGCGAAGTAGATACGTCAAGTGCCATCGCTTTGGCGGGAAATTTGACAGATATTACGCCAATGAACTTATCATTTAAGTGTTGTTAACTCATAGACTAAACAATTAGTAGGGTGACAATTCATTTCAATTAAAAGTTATTTTCAAAATATATTTTTTACATAAAAATAAGTTTTGTTTCATGTAACTGTGTAATAAACGTGATCGCCATTAATAACTGAATTAGAAAAATTGGTTCCTGATCACCAAAAAAAAAACACCGTGTATATAAAAAAATACCTTTTATTGTTATTTTTTAGTACCCGATCTCTTATAAACTGCCCAACCAATTTTGTTGAAATCTAGCTAAGATCTAGTGCTTAGACACTTACGGTCAGCTACAGATGTAGTGAACAATCCTTTCCCATAATTTTTTGTCGGGTAAGCTCGTATTTATCTATCTTTCTCAATTAGCTTCAGGACCCGTCAATAAGCCAACTGAGAAAGCATGATAAATACGAAATTATCCGACCAAAAACGATGGGAAAGGATTGTTCACTACATCTGTACGTCTTCTACGGCGGCAGCGAAGAGCGGCAAAAACAAATGAATAGCCAGGGTAGTGATTCTGTAAACAACGCCGGTCGTGCGGACTGTCGAGTGATATCCAAGCGGCGAGATTAAGTAGTCCCGTCAGTGCGAACAAAACACATTGTAGCGCGTGCATTGTCAATTTAGCAGCACGATGGGTCGAACGTATAAGGCTGATTAATTGAAAATGTGTTTTGTTCGCACTGACGGGACTACTTAATCTCGCCGCTTGGACATCACTCGACAGTCCGCACGACCGGCGTTGTTTACAGAATCACTACCCAGGTATGGAGCACGCCACGAGTCGCCTCAAACACTATTCATACCAAGTATCTCGTTTAAAGCCTGTCTTCTGTGTGCGCTACAACAATGCACTGTTCTGGTGCAGCAGCTGCAGTCTGAACACCGGCTCAGTCCAGTGAGTGCGGCGAGATGCATGTGTACAGGCTCAATAGCAAACATGCGGGTGCAGTGCACAGTTTGAGCACAGTAGGGACTCGGTAAACGAGCTAGACAAGCTGGAAAAAATGCTTGAAGAAATCGTGGATACGTAACATCTGGGAATTGGGATTGACCAAAAAAATTACTCACGGTTTTTACTTTCTCATTCGAAAGAATAGAAAATTTTAAGACATTAATTTCATTAAATTCGGTATTTGACCCAATAGTTTTGTTGTATCTTTATTTATTTAGCAGACATTTTATGGATGACATGATTATTTTAAATTTGCGATGGCATATTCTAATAAATTACAACAATTAAATGATATGCAATGAAAAAAAGTGATTGTAATAGTGTATTAAAACATACTATTTTAATCTGTTTTCGCCTAACCCGTAAGATACACCTAGGAGGGCTTTAAGCCGAAAACGAAAGTCAAACAAAGGTTAAATATACTTTTGTCGAAATATGCAAAATAGATAAATATTTCAAAAACTTAATAATGCAGAACGGCTTTAAAACCCTATTCCTTGAAATGGTTTTCGAATTCGAGTAATTGTAAAAATATGAACAATCCCAATTCGCGCCGCAAAAAACTTAAAACTAACTCAAGTAGGTAACTAACTTATAACTTAAATAACTATAGTTAACTTATAGGGTATATCATATAGTTTAATAACTGTTCACCTTCGAGTTATTAACTTAACGGAAAAAAGTGGCCACCTTTTCCCGTTAAGCTGACTAGTCAAAGGGTAATTATTAAAGTTTATTACGTATCCCATAACTTGTGTTTTTACTTGCACTACAAAAACATTTCGTCTGATTCCAAGGAAATGCTTTAGTTAATTAGAATACATAATAATAGTAATGAGGGCGCCACTGGACGCTCGGCGTACATACAGACACACAGAATCACTACATAGTATAAAACGAAGTCGCTTTCCGCTGTCTGTCCCTATGTATGCTTAGATCTTTAAAACTACGCAACGGATTTTGATGCGGTTTTTTTTAATAGATAGAGTGATTCAAGAGGAAGGTTTATATGTATTAGTACATTGTGTATTAAGGGTGGTAAAGAAAGAATTACAAACGAGAGTCTGTTAGAAGCCCGAAGCCGAAGGCTGAGGGCTTTAATGACTCGAGATTTGTATTTATTTTACCACCCGTGTAACATACAATGTTTTTCATCACAATTGCGAGGAAATGAAATAAAATCAGACAAAAGATCATATTTTTAACTTATTAGCGGCAGACCACAGATTATAGGATATGTCTCGGCAGACTACATCATTGTCTGTGACTTACCACAGCTAATGTCAAACGGGTTCGGAGTCCGATTCTAGTGACAGTCGAGATCAATAGTTTATATGCGAGATTTTTAGGAAATTGTATGCTACTGACATTTCATCTCGAATGAAACTACATATCGAATGGCACAAGAATTGGGGTCCTGACGTATTGTGATAGTTTGAGTCCACGTGTAATATTTAAAAAAAAAGCTATTACGTACGTTAGAAGCGTAATGGTAAAAAAAGGCCCGCGGGTATTATTTTGGATTTACGGACGATTTTTATAGCATGTTAGGACACTATTTACGAGCAAGTGTGATGAAAAATATTTTATGTACTGGTGTTACAGAAAACTCATATAAACCGAAGCGAAGCGAGGGCGGGTCGCTAGTATTAATATAAAACCGAACGCTGTTCATAACATGTTAACTGTGCCACATCAGCCTCGTCCGGACAAGCGGCCTGCCTGATCCGATCACTACCCGACAGTTGTTCCGCGCATTGATCAGTTCACAGCAATTAGGCTTTGTAGGATCAACTCCCAAGCCTTAACAGTCTGCTAATAATTCCTTTCATCATAAACGCATAAATATACATACATTATATCACGCCTGTTTCCCAGAGGGGTAGGCAGAGACCACTTCTTTCCACTTACTACGATCTTGACAAATTTCTTTCGCTTCTTCCACATTCATACATCGAGTCATGCACGCACGTCGGTTTCGCGTACTTAAGATTCGGCCCATTTCCAGTATTTCTCCGATTTGACTCGAAAAAGTACGCCTAGGGCGGCCGCTTCCGACCGCTCACTCACTTTCGATCAGTATATATCTCCTTCGTCAATCTTCTTTCATCCATCCTTTCCAAATGACCGAACCATCTAAGCATGCCTTTTTCAATAAACTACAAAAAAAGGGTTAAGGGTTTGTTAAAGTGGGCTTTGTTGTTGTCTGTCAAAAATATCATAATGTTAGTGGCGTTAGAGCAAGTCAAAAAGCACCTAGAACTTGACATAAATATTTAAGAATTAGAAAGACTTTACTCAGCAATTCAGAATATAATTTAACGTTTCAATCTGTTTATATTTGTGGAGTTTTAATGATACTCGCACAGCTTTGGTGGAATTCCAGCCTTAATCAGCGGTGCGGTCACACCTTAATACAGGGTAGTGAAACGGACGGACGAGTGAATTTCCAAGCGGCGAGTTTTAATAGCAGTGTTCGCATTGTTGTGTTCCGGTTTGGGGATAAGACAGCCGGTGAAATGACTAGCATAGAGGCATTCCATCTTAGTCCTCAGGGTTGGCAACGCATTTGCAGTCTTAGGATTGCTCTGCAGTGTTGTGAATGCAAATGTCTATGGGTCACAGTTTCCACTTACCATCAGGTGGCCTGTGTGCTCGTTTGTCATCTCTATGCCATAAAAAATAATAAAAAAATAAAGTCGCGTCAGTGCGAACAAAACACATTTTAACGCGTGCATTTTCAATTTAGCAGCATGGTTTTTGCCGATGGATCGAACGTATAAGGCTGCTTAATTGAAAATGCACGCGCTAAAATGTGTTTTGTTCGCTCCAACCGTCCCTTGTTTTTGAAAGAATAACACGCCTGTGTGACCGTTCATCAAATCTTTGTTCCATATTTAAATGCCAGTTATAATTTAAATTTGGCCCATTATTCAAAAGGATTAATGGCTGCCTTTGTTATCGTGTAATTATCGTCCTTATTAACGGTCATTATCTTCGAAACCTATAGAGAATTGCTTGGATTATACAATGGATTGGTAAGGAGATTCTTTATTATATAAACGCTAAGGTTAATTATATCCAGAGGTCAACGGCCCTAGGCAAGATGATTAACGATATCGTGAACGATTTTTGAAAACAGAAAATGTATGGAAAGTCGATCTAACGTTAGTAAGTAATAATAAACAAATAAAATAATAAAAATAGGGGACATTCTGTTTATAATTGACCTAGTCTCAGACTACGCTCTAGGTTTGTACAGTCAACCAATTTGATTCCTAGGCCACTATGGACTTTGTCAACGTGACGTTGTAAACCAAATCATAGGGAGTCTCTTACGTTTTGGTTGACAACGTCACTTTAACATAGTCCAAAGTGGCCTAGAAATCAAATTGGTTGACTGTACATAGAGAAAGCAGACGAACACACCGCTGCACAAATTTCGATCAAATTTGCCATGGAGATAGCTTGAGTCCTGGGGAAGGATATAGGATGGTATTAGCTATGGGAATAGCGATAAACTACTTATACAATCGTGAAAAAGTTACTAATAAATAGAAATAAAAATCATGTAGAACGTATTTGACAGCTACGCAATATCAAGGCCTCTATTAAACACGTAAAAATGATATCGTATTTGACCTGTTTCATTTTACGGCGAGCGTAAGGGACAGTGCTATCGCAGTTATATAGCTCTGTCCTTTTTGCGGGTGGTAGGACCTTGTGCAGGGTCCGTCCGGATCGCTACCACCATCTTATCCATTAACCTACCGCCAAACAGCAGTGTTCGCATTGTTGTGTTTCGGTTTGGGGATAAGACAGCCGGTGAAATGACTAGCATAGAGGCATTCCGTCTTAGTCCTCAGGGTTGGCAACGCATTTGCAGTCTTAGGATTGCATTGCAGTCTTTTGAATGCGAATATCTATGGGTCACAGTTTCCACTTACCATCAGGTGGTATGTGTGCTCGTTTGTCTTCTCTAAGCCATAAAAAAAAATTAAAAAAAAAATTGGTCAAATACGATATGGTTTTTACCGCCGGGACATAGAGGCCCTGTTATCGTATTGTCAACATTTTGATAGCTCTTATATAGGTACTTGACAGTAATGGCGGGTTAAAACAATACCTTAAATAGGTCAAACACGACATGTGATACGGGTCACGTGATCTACTAGTGACGCTATCGTTTTAAAAACGAAGCGAATATAAACGCTAGTTAGCGTAATGCATTTTGACTAGGATTTTTAGTTAGCGAAAGCGATAGTGTATTCAAATAACAATTTTCCGTTAGTGTCCCTACCAGAATGTGTTAAAGCCCCGCTGCAATTGACATTCATTAGTTCAACTGCAGCTCTAATTGAGTTCGCTGCAGATTTACGAGCCACTTGCATTGTTGCATATCATGCATGCGGCATTGCACTGTAGTCGAGTTGCACACGTCATGCGGAAGTTAAGACTAGTTTTTGCCGAATGTTTAGTTTCGTATGTCGACTACGGTCGCCTTTATAGCGTTGGATAAAGCATTCGTCACCCTCGTACTTACATACTGGTCAGAAAGTTACAGATGTTTATATCCACATATCCACACCGATAAATCGATTGTATTTATTAACGAAGGCAAATATTTGTGTGATGCGCGAGAGTATTTTTCTATTGGATATTTTTGTATTTATTTGTCCATATTATTAAAGGGCATGCTTCGATGGTTCGGTCATTTGGAAAGGATGGATGAAAGAATATTGACGAAAGAGATATACAGATCGAAAGTGAGTGGACGGGTCGGAAGGGGCCGCTCTAGGCGTACTTTTCCGAGTCAAATCGGAGAAATACTGGAAAAGGGCCGAATCTTAAGTACCCGAAACCGACGTGTGAATGTGGAAGAAGCGAAAAAAATTTGTCAAGATCGTAGCAAATGGAAAGAATTGGTCTCTGCTTACCCCTCTGGGAAACAGGCGTGATTCAATGTATGTATGTATGTATTATAGTGGCAGTAGGACCATGTGCAAGGTCCGTCTGGATCGCTACCACTATCTTATCCTTTAACCTACCCCTAAGCAGCAGTGTTCGCATTTTTGTGTTCCGGGGCTGGAGCAAAAACACCGGTGAATTTGCCAGCATAGACACAATCCATATTAGTTCTCAGGGTCTGCAACGCAATTGTGTTTTTAAGATTTTAGTTACTGAGAATGCATTCTATGGATCACAAACCCCACTTACCATGCTCATACTTAATGTAACTTAGTTATAAGTACTATTATGTTTTTATGATTGAAAAAATGACCTTCTGCTGGAGTTTCTTGCGGCGCTTCTCCGCAATGAATGTCTTGTTCGAAGCGCTGGTAGACTCACTCTATATTACCGACGTGTAAAAGAGCCCTCATGTGGCCTATTTTACTGAATAAATATTTTGAATTTTGTTTTTTTTTATTTTTACCATTAGGTGGGTAAATAAGACCCAGCAACATTTGCCGGGATATATAAAACCCTGAATCGCTATATGCCTAGTTTAAGACACCATCTCTACTCCTGTAAACATATCCACAGTATCTACCATTTTCTTATTAGCAATCGGCAATCTTCGGTTTTTCTGTGACACACGAGTGACAAATATACCTGTCTCCATGAGGGCTCTTTTACACTCGGTAATAATAGGGTGAGTCTACCCACCGCTTCGGACAAGACCATCATTGCGGAGAAGAAGCCATCATTGCGTGACTGCGATAGCGAGCCGAAAGCTATTAGAAAGCTGGGAATGCATGATCCTACTAATACTATTAATGTGAAATTTTGTGTGTTTGTTTGTTACTCCTTCACGCTGCAATGGCTGGACGGATTTGCATGAAATTTGAAAAGGTGGCTACTTTTTATACCGGAAAATTTAAAAGTTCCCGAGGGAATAATGATAATCGAAATATACGCGAACGAAGTCGCGGGCTAAAGCTTAATGAAGGTTAATGATATGTTCCGCACACGTGCTCAAGACTTGATGTGGGTAAGCTCATCAGAAGACCTAAGTTAGTGCAATTTAATTCATTTGAACTGTATACATTCGCTCGAGGAATGTTGACGGAGGCAAGAGGTAAGGTAACACATGATTCGTATTGTATGTACTTAAATACCTCACGCCTTTATTCCCAGAGTAGGGTAGGCAGAGCTACAGAATTACCAAACTCTAAAAACTTGTTAATAACTCTGTAACAACATTTTGCACATTTAGGTGATAAGATGTCTCCCAGTGTATTAGTGACAGGTTGCAAGCCCATCGCCTAACGATTTGTATTGTATGTGTATTTGTGGGTTATGCCTGAGAAGCCATAATAACGTTACCTATAGCCTCCTAAGACCCACCATACAACAAAATTTGTCAGTGGAATATGAATCTATTTTGAATGAAATAAAGGCAATTTTCTAATTTGATCAGGGGGGTTATTATGACGTGGCTACGCCGTTTATTATACGGTGAGCGTAAAGGACGGAGCTATAGCAGTTATGTAACTGTGTCCTTTTCTCTCAGCGTAAAATGAATTGCACAGATACGTCATAATAACCCCACTGTACTTAGTCATAAAAATAAAAGAAATTCCAATTTAATCCCTTGGCACTAGATCTTCATTTCAATGGCCGTATTATATACTACAATTAGTACAAGGAACCTCAGGAGGATAGATACTGGTTTTCAACTGAAAGTTTTCCAAAAGTATCTAATGTCGATTAGAGATATCATTCAATAGATGTTTACAACCTAGGTACCTAACTATATGGGATTAGAAATATGAAATAAATCCTTATAATTATCTAAATAATCTGGTGATGGTTAAATTTAAACTAATAATAGATATTGCTGGACAGCCTCACACAAATTGACCTACATATTTCCAAACTAAGCTCTAGGATTTGTACTATGAGTAGTATGAGTATGATTTGTTCACTCATCACACTAATATTTGCCCTGACCAGGCATCAATAATGTATGTTTAATTAAAAATAATGTTAATAAATAATATAAATACATAATATTAGCTCGTGTTTTCGACAACTTCAATAGTTTTCCTTTACGAAATACTGTAATTACTAGCGCCATCTATGGCCGAGTGGCAGAACGAAGTGGCAGAAGTTTTAAAAACGTACCAATAGATGGCGTAACCTGTCCTCGTAAAACTAAAATAATATCAACATTTTTTACATTCCTCGTGCATAATGTGATGTAATAAAATCATTTTAATTGCATAATAAAATGCAGGTTTATTACTTGAGGGTTGCGATCTTTTTGTGTATCTGTAAAACCAACACGATTGAATATCTGTTACGGTGCGATGGCTTTTAAAACAGGCATTCGGCAGATTGTACCTCTGTCTCGTTCGCTCTCGTATCTTATGCTCTTATGCGAGTCAAACGTCAACTGAACTCGAAACACTTCATGTTATAAAAACCCTTGCACTGCAGGGGGTGCCTTAACTTCTTAAAGTCTTCGTTTAGAAGATTGTGATATATTTTGTACAGTCGAAGTCATAAATATGTTTACACTTTAGTACCTTGTCGCTTTAATCGGTTTGATTTCGTATGACAGTTTAAACATGACGTTAAATAGACAAGGTACTAAAGTGTAAACATATTGTTGACTTCGCCGGTAGTACCCCAACGAAAATGTGAAGCACTTTAGTAAATTGTCATAATAAACTTCAAACTGAACATCAAATGACAAGTATGACAATAGCAATGGCAGTCACAATGACAAGGTTCTTAGTATCCTCAACATTTTTATTGGGTGACTGTACACATTGATAAACATTGTCGTGACAAATGCCTCCAAGGGTTGACTGTAATCTAAAAAACAAAAGCCAAATATTTTGAATTTATTTATTCAATCAAATAAAAAGTTTTAACATGTAATTAAAACACGAAAGATACATTATAAATTGTAAAATATTTATGTTGTTTTAGACACCATAGAAAATGGTTGCTTTCTAGTAACTTTAAATCGCATGAAGCATATTGAAAACATAACTTAAGCTGTAAGGACGGACGCCAAATGGCATATTACAAGGTAAATTATACTATATCGATACCTAATTAAAATGACAATTGGCATAAAGAACAACTAAAGCAGCGACCATACCAATGCTTAAAAAACGGTAACATGACGTTACGAAATCGCAGTGACGCGTCGTATTAGCACCGTTTTTGACGCATGCTCTCCACACCGGTGATCAAAATTCACAGACGGTACGTAAACAAACGAATGTGTCATAGTAATAACATGGCGTCAATTTTGACGTACCGTGATATTCGCAACGTTAAGCAGCGGTGTGGGGAGCGTGCGTCAAAAACGGTGCTAATACGACGCGTCATCGTCACTGCGATTCCGTACCGTCACCGTTTTTTAAGCATTGGTGTGGTCGCTGCTTAAATTGTACTGTAAAATTGTCCTAATAACAATTGTCGTAAAGGACTGTTAGTTTGTACTGTAGATATCTACTTTTTAAACTAGTTGCAAGTCAGATATAGGATGTCTTACTTAATAATCTGGAATATTCGTAGTAGTACTTGTATCAGTCACAGTAGTATCTCCACTACTATCATATCTGTAACAGTTAAAATCGACTACAGATTTCTTACCATGAAACCCAACGGTGTTATTATTACAATCGAAAGGCTTCACGCATCCTCGAGGCAGAGGTACATCGCCTGCTTCCCCGAAAATGGTGCATATTTTCTTCAAATACCAAGTGTCTGACACCTCGAACACTGTATTTTTGGGCCACAGTTCTACGATTGGGGACGCGTCGAGTTTGAGCTGGGCGTATTTTTCGGACGCTTTGCCGGCGAGATAGCCTCGATCCAGGACGCATTGGCTATAACGTCTCTGGTCAATTCCACAGCTGCATAGGCATATTTCGCTTTTGGTACCTGTGGAACAGAATCATCTTTATGCACTGCTAGAGGACGGCCGTGAATTCGTACGCGCATAGTTTTTCCTATTTCTTTCCGTTGGGGGTCGATTTTCGGGATATCCTTTCTTAGTGCTCCCCTAGGGTACCCAATGAATATAGGTACTCGCGATTCAGGCTGTTGGTTGTCTATCAGTCAGTCTGTCAGTCAGTCACAGTGCTGTTTTATATATCGTCCGTCTAGATATGACAATTCGTTGGTATATGCAAACTGACAAACTTTTCAGGAGTGACAAATAACTGATTAGTCACTAACGAGGGCCTTAACAAAGTTGTTCCGTGATAATATTATCAGATGTCACGGAGATCTTACGAGGTTACACTAGTTGAATGCGTGTTACAAGATGTCACTTCTAGTCGTTTTTCGTCGTCAAATAGAATTGTCATGCTAGAGATATTTACGAATTAACACTGGAAATATTATTTGAAACTTTTTGCATCAAAATCTGTCACACACACATCTACACTGAAGATATTTAAATGATATGGTAACTATAACTAAGTATAATATAAGAAGGAACAATTCAAATCTTACGGAGGCCAAGACAGACTCAAATTACTATAGATACAATAATATTACTTCACCAAAAACAAGAAGGCTTAAAATATATACCTTCGGCTTCGCATTTCAGGTACTGGGCCTGCAGAAAAGTATTAAACTGCAACTGTTCTAGTGCACACATCTGAGGGACGGAGTACCTCCCACTCCCTAAAAGGAAGAACTCTACTCCCAAGTGCCCCCCAATGTTATCGATGATCCAAGGGAACGTTTTGGTGAAGAATTTCGTGTCCCTCATCACATCACCGTAGACGTTGATGAAGAAAGAGGCCTGGGCCAGAGGGACGAGGGCCAAGCATAATAGAATATACGAGTACATCGTTGGATATCGATTATAGAATATGGATATGGTTTCTATTTTCTGTCTCTTTTATAGTAGTTTACACGTGTTTAAAGATAAGTAAGTTATCGTGTTCTTGTTCAAGTAAATTACTTGTAGGGAATGTATTAATTGATATGGTTAATGTCTTTTTAACATGATTTTATTGGTTTTTAAATATTTTCTACGCATTTTTTACTACGAATAAGTACTTACGTACTAGTAAATTTAATTACAGAGTATCTGATAAAGCTTTCTATGTATGATGCTTGTGATGTAAACAAGTCGATTAATGATTTAAAAGGAAATTCTTTTTATGGCCTAGGGAGTAGGGTTCGGAAATTGTCACATAGTCTCTGGTTTGCTACTAATTGTCGAAAGATTAAAAAAAACTTTAATGTATGATTAAACGGATTTAGTTATGAACGACATCGATCGCCTTTTAGCTTCATTCGATTTATAAATGCGAAAGTTGTATTTATGTGTTTGTTAAGGAGCTTCTAAACGGGCCATGTGTTGCTGCAATTTGTGGCCGGCAACTAGTGTTATCTTACTCTTGCTTCGTATGTTACACCAAGATGCGTATAGTTGCCGGCCACACATTGCCGTGACAATGTTGCTCGTTTAGAAGCCCCCTAACATCTTCACGCTGCCACCAACGGCTGGACGGATTCGAATGAAATTGAAATAGAGATAAAATTTATCCTGGATTAACATACACACTATTTACTTTTTATCTGCGAAATCTACGCGGACGAAGTTGCGGGTAGTAGCTAGTTTATAACTATGTAAAAGAGTAATACTAGCGAAAATATAACTATAGCGAAATACCTAGCGAGTAACGCCGGATTACAGCTCGCTTTTTGTTATTATACAAGGTCGTTTTTTCATCATCGAAGATCGTGGTTACTGGACGTCATAAGTTTTGGACAGAACAACTTGCTTCCTTCGGCTTCTGTTAGTGGCCCACCACAAAACAACGCTCGCTCTTGTCTTTTAATTGTTCAGTCCATCCTGATAGACATCTGATCTCCAAAATGATATTTAACGCTTTCGTAAACGATTTTCGAGAACTGTCAAAGTGAATAGAATAGACATAAGCGCTTGACTCGACCGTCTGACCGCTTACGTCAATCCTATACATTTTCGGTAACGATAACGAACGCCGAATGTATTTCAGGGCCACTGTTGCGTTATCAATGGTAGCTAAGAACCAACTAGCTTTTTTTATATTGGTATGCCACTTCGTTTGCGTTACGAGGTAGGTAAGGTTTGTTGGGCAACTTCAAATGCCCGAAGGGCCAATTACCCAGGAATAGGAGGACTGCCATGCGGGGCTCCGTCAACAATATGTTCATTTAGCAACTCAGATTTTTTGAGATGTAGTCGTAAATCGATCTGGTCATATTGCGATCTAGTCTAGGCACAACTCGATGTGGTCAGATCAAGATGTAGGTACCAAGTTCGCATCCGCTAAGACCTAATCAAATAAATGAACCAGTTTTAATATCGTTTTTCCCCCCTGTTTCCCCCCTTTTTCTACGCAGCCATCCAGCAGGTGTCCTGTTGAAAAATCTCTACACATAAATTTAAATTGTCCGTACGTCCGTAACAAAATGCCAAAATGCGTGCAGCGCACTCACCGATTAACTACGTTGATAATAGTGATGTGCTAGTTTTTTATCGATAGCTAGGTACTACAGTTGTTGATATATTTTTTTGATGCTGATAAAAATTACAAATTAGAAGACTGTCTTCTAAGGCCCTGGGGGGTTATTATGACATAGCTATGCAGTTAAGTCTGTGGTGAGAGAAAAGGACAGGGCTATATAAATGCTTTACCTCTGTCCTTTACGCTCGCCGTAAAATAAACTGCATAGTCATGTCATAATAACCCCCCTGTTGTTTAATCAGTAGTTAAAATTTCAAAAAGGATTCTAAAATTAGAAGGAATCTCAAGGAAATGTGCCATTTTTTTTTTATGGCATAGAGAAGACAAACGAGCACACAGGCCACCTGATGGTAAGTAGAAACTGTGATCCATAGACATTCGCATTCACAAGACTGCAATGCAATCCTAAGACTGCAAATGCGTTGCCAACCCTGAGGACTAAGATGGAATGCCCCTATGCTAGTGATTTCACCGGCTGTCTTATCCCCAAACCGAAACACAACAGTGCGAACACTGCTGTTTGGCGGTAGGTTAATGGATAAGATGGTGGTAGCGATCCGGACGGACCCTGCACAAGGTCCTAAGGTTCAGTTCCTTTTTCGAATTTTAACTAAATATTAGTTAGTTTAACTAGTAATCAAACAACAGGGCCTTACTGTTTGTCTTTGTGAACGGTATGGTAAAGTGTTTCAAAGATATAAAATACTTATTTAGCGGTGAAAATAAAAGCACGAATAATCAACTTGCGCAATTGTTATATTAATTAGGAGTTAGCATTTGCCTTGTAATTTAGGGCGCCGGGCGCTCACTGCATTTATAAAGTTAAATTACGGTGCAACCATTATCTTAACAGGTATACGCAATCTTAGTTTGTCTATGACACACGGGTGACAAAATTATACTTTCAGTGGCGAGTGGAAGCGTGATAGCGATAACGAGCCGAAAGATATTAAGAACCCGGGAATTATGTAAGTAGCTCATTTACGATAAAACATACCTACATACATACATAAACTCACGCCTTTATTCCCAGAGTGGGGTAGGCAGAGCTACAGAATTACCAACAACTCTAAAAACTTGTTGATAATTCTGTAACCACATTTTGCACACTTAGGCTAAGATGTTTACCAGTGTATTAGTGACAGGTTGCAAGCCCATCGCCTAACAGTACTACACGCATTTATTCCCTTAGCCGTCTCTTACGACATCCACGGGAAGACATGGAGTGGCACTATTCTAACCCGGCAACCACACGGGTACGATAAAACAAATAACTATTAAACTTAAACAAACAAATTGATCTAGTCCCAAATCCAAGGGTTAGAAACAAACTTGCGTACTCATCATCATTAAAATATTTACCTACCCTTACCGGTAATTGAATCCTAGCCGTTCCGTCGCCGAATCGTGGAATACCTGTATTTTTTTTAAACCATCGATATTTTCCCATCCCTGCTCTTACGTGAGAGAACGTTCGGCATTTGACGCAATCCCGATGAGAGCCATAATTTACATGCAGCCCCTCGCCGCCCTGAAATGCCGGTGGCTCCGATCGGTGTCAGCATTTCATACAATTCTGACAATGCTGGCAATTGGTCAACCCTAGGGGAAAAATAGTTACAATTTAAATTTGTTTTTTTTAGAGTCTAACTAGATTTAATCCTTGCGCTAACCGCCTGTTTCACAATCGACAAGTAAAGCATATTTAACAGATAAATATTGTCCTTTCTCTTTCTTACACTTAAAAATAGACGAAGATCGATTGTGAAACAGGCCCTTATTAACTACGTGGTAAGTATAGTTTAAAGAATGTCCTAGTAGCTATATACAGTCAAGGACTTTAATTGTTAAACCATTGTGGAACCCTGTCATAATGCAGCGTCAAACCATTTGAAAGAAATTACGCTAAAATTAATGATCAACGTTATGCGACAGGGTTCCATAGTGGCTTAACATTTAAAGTCCTTGACTTTATAGTACAAATTTTATAAGCTGTCCATTTCCTTATCTTATACACAATGGTATTGTTCTCTTTTCTTGAAGGCTACCGCTAATAACAAATCATAGCAAGTAACAAAAAATGCATACAAATAGCTACCGTCTTGAACAAGTCACAAGGTTGAAATTGCAAAAGCTTAACTCACGTTGACAATATTAAGTGGTCGTGGACGCACTAAACAGCGAAGATCTACCTGAGTACGGCTTTCAACGTCCGAGTGTAATTATCAAACGTGCTATTATTTTGCAATTTCAACCTTGTGACTTGTACAAGACGGTAGCTATTTGTTTGCATTTTTTGTTACTTGCTATGATTTGTTGTTAGCGGTAGCCTTCAACAAAAGAGAACAATGCCATTGTGTATAAGATAAGGAAACGGACAGCTTATAAAATTTCTACTATACTTAGGTGGAGGATCAATTCAGGCCCTATTTCCCATCCCCGTGACTCAAAATTCAAAATTCAAAATCCAAAATATTTATTCAGTCAATAGGCCACATGAGGGATCTTTTACACGTCGGTAATATAGGATGAGTCTACCAGCGCTTCGGACGAGACCATCATTGCGGAGAAGAAGCGCCGCAAGAAACTCCAGTAAAAGGTAATTGTTGCAATCAACAACATAATAGTACTTAAAACTAAGTTACATTAAGTAAAGTAAGTTACATTAGGTGTTAAAGTAATAAATAATAAATTCTTAAAACTACCAAAAATAAAATCATTACAAAAAAAAACTATGAGAACAACACGACGAGGTCTCTACGTCACAAGCCTTTTTCCCCAGTACAGCTAGGAACCAATTTTTAATTACAATACTGTCATTGTGACATTTGAATTTGACAGATAAGGCTATAAAATAAAGCATGGTTTAGCTACCCCCACGGTTATTCCACGTTTATATAAGGCGGTAAATATTTTACAAAAAAAAATTTAGGTTCTATAATTGTCCTATAGAAAATATTTATTTTCAAAAACGGTTTATTTTGAACTGACTGGTTGACTCATCAAAACCTATTATAAATTAGTATTTACAAATACCGCGAAATTTGGTATTGAGGTTGATCGGAAAATATTGTAACTATTACCTTTTTTTTTTAAATGGATCAAACAATAAGTACGTATTATATTATATTAATTGTTTCATTTATCAAACATATACGTAGGTCAGAATTGACTACCTAGTACCTACCAAACAGTAAACACTCGAAAAATATGAAACTGAGGAAAAAAGACAGAAACGACTATCAACAAGAACAAAAAATTTAATTTATCCCTTTTCCCCAAAACTGCGACTAGCAAATTACTGTGCACGTTTCCAAGCAGTAAAGGCTTTTAATAATCTGCCTATGGAGCTTAAGGCCATCACTAATCTGAATGAGTTCAAAAAGAGAGTAAGACATTTTTTGCTGTCAAAGCGCTACTATAGTATTTGTGAATTCTTCAATTAGTTTTAATTGGTAATTAATTTATTATAACTGACATTATTAATACTGCAATGTTATAGTTAAGTATCTTAGGTTATTATTAATATATATGCAGGCGTTTTCAAACACAATGTACGAGTATATTGTTTCTGAAATAAACTTGAATTGAATTGAATTGAATTGAAGTACATTCTCATATGGCTGTCAACATTCAAGGTGCCAAACTTGGCACCTTTTAAGATATCAATACTTTTGGTGACACATAAGAACCTGCCCCATTTTTTACATTTATATTTTTGGTGGGATTTTAATACTATACCTTTCCACATGCAATACCTCTACTCTAGCAATACTCTAGGGGAACAAATAGTGTACATGTTACGCCATCTAGTGAGTGTTTTGTGAACTAATAAGCTACAAAGTAAACCTGCTAGATGTAGCTAGTTGCACTCAATTTAGAATGATTATTCCTTGGAATTATGAAATTAGATAAGATAAGATAAGATAGATTCATTTATTCGGCTGTTATTCGGCTGTTAAATAAAACAAAAAACACAAGTATTTAAATTAGGCGATTGTAATGTTTTAAATAAACATTACAAGTTTTCAACCGACTTGTAACTTTAAAATATACTGCCTATATGTGTTTTTAGTTTATTTTATGTAATATTTTTGGTTTGTTTAGAACTGAAATTTTAAATAAACTCTCTATATTTTAAAGCTATTGTCATGTTCTGCGTCTTTGTTCATAAACCTTTGTGGGTTAGGGCTTACTATCTATAAGGTGACCTTGTGTGCTCGGTTGCCGTCTCCTTGATATAAAAAAATATATCTTAATTGGTCGCTATAAGCAAGTTACACGCAGACAAAGTCGAGAGCAAAGGATAATATCAGATACTCACAAACTTGTCTACTAGCGTCATCTAGCGAAAACCCGTTGAACTACATAAAGCGTTTCGCGCATCTTTTACGATTATTCGTTGAACTTAAAGCTATTCTAAGCGATTTATGACAGCAACTAAAGTCGATTTAGAAAGTTTTGACTTGCGACAGATTTGACGGCAGTGGTGGCAGTAAGAAGCGGCAGCGGGATCATAAAATAACTAAAATCTCTCTATGAGACTATAGATACATACTAACACTCGAACAGTATCTTGATTGAGGAAGAGAGATTAACGGTGTGGATTGCCTCACATCCAGGGACTATATTCTACTTCCTGAAACTATATTGCCCTTCATATGTTATTGAGTATATTGCAAGTTAAGGCTGCCATGCAAACGCTTTTAACGTCACGTCAAGGTGATCATACTGCTTAAGTAGGTAGCTATCTTTTTCAGACTGCCTAATAACAACAAACAATACACCAAGTAACACTTTAACATCGATTAATTAATAAAATACATTATGTATGTATGTACGTACGTAAACTCTTAAAAGTACTTTTTTTTTTTAAACAAAATGTTAAATGGCGAATTTATCTCTTTAAGGGTTCTCTTTCCAGATAACCCTTGAGAAATTTTATTTATTTAGCAAAATACAATAAAAAATTAACAAACCAATAAAAACTAAACACATTCAAATAATAGATGCAGATATAAACGATAAATAAACTACAATTATGTAGAAGACAGTTGACACAGTATTTAGGAGTTAAGAGTCAAGCCAGAACTACTACAATCTGTCTTAAGGAATCAACTGACCACCTCTCTGGTTATCACTGCCACTGAATCCGCTGTCGGCTGTAAATGAGCTCGCACCTTTAATAGGCATTCTGCTACCCAAAGATGAGCATTCCTTATAATTAATGGCAGAAAGTTAACATTACTGGAATCATTTTACAAAGTAATCGACGATTATATAACGTTTCACAAACGTCCAAGTTCTTAGGACAATTGTTACTCAGACATTTAGAGGGATTTATTTTATTTTAATTCTTTGTCGTTTGTTGTTTGTTTACTTTATAAAATCAGTTACGAGTAAGCTACACGATTCACGAGTTCCTGACATGAAACGATTGAAAATTTTCTTTTTGTGTGTTTTTGCGCAGTATATTTTAGTAGGCGTCTCATCCGTTTGAATTTTTTAATGCTCCTGATTTTTTTATTGGCTGTGCTTAGTTCTATTTTTATGCGCAATTTGTAAATATGAATAAATGGAATTTATATTGTAGAAGTATTATTGTATTTTAACATTGATTACTTAATGTAATAGGTATCTATTGACATCGGAAACTGATCATTTACTTATTAGTTGTTTATTAATGTTGTATTTGAGTGTTATTTTATTATCTGTATAAATGTTGACAATATCAATGTAATATCGTAATTTTTGACATGCAATGCAATTTATATTGTAATTGTTAAGTATCTGAACACGCCTGCTCCCTCGTGTAAAAGTTGTTATTGTCTGTCCTGTCTATTATGTCCCTCTCTTTGACAATTACCCGTAACAATACAGTCTTGAATCCAGTCTTGTGTGTTATTAATAAAGAAAAACAATAAACAATCTGCCCCACGCCTCATGCAATAGTGATATCATGGATGAATATACTAAAGTAAACTAAGCCTTCAATGTTTTAATAACCATAAAGCAAATTGAGTTGTATCATCGTCAGAATTCGAAAGCAGATGGCCAAGCTATGAAGCATAACGCTCAGCGATTGACAACTCTAAAAGACAAAATATTTTAGTAAGCGGTTTACACTAGTTCATCATTTCTAGATAGATGGCGTTAGTTGCACTTTAAGTGGCGCAATCGTTTGGTTATCCCGTAATCTTAATAAGAGAGTCTTATTTGGTGGATCGTGAACAAACAAACATACATATAAAACTTGTTTTTGTAGGTCAAAGTTCTACAAAGAACTAAGGCTCTTAAAATATAATACCCTTTCTAAATTAAAGTTAATGATGATTATCATAATTTAGCGTAGTATCTGTGTGAGACTGTGAGTGAGTCGGATTTACTTATTCGAAATCGCATCAACCGGATCCGATGGGATCTCGGCCGGCGGCGGCGAGTCGAGTTTCGGTTTCCTTTTCCTAAGAATCGTAGACTAACGTGCCGCGCACTCGAACCCGCATCGCTTGCATTCGTTATCCGCTCACATGTCCGACTGCCCGGCTGTATCAAGACAGGTAGGTATTCGAGTTACGAATCAAGTTTAGTATCAACTCGTTTAGACTCTGATTCGAGTTACTCAAATCAGACAACTCGACTCGCCCAATCGCTAGCTAGTACAGATTAGATGGTTTACTCAAGGAGGTTTCGTACAATCTTATTGCGATATAATAATGCGTAAGTGTATGATAAAATTGATAATGAACCTACGAATAGCAGTGAAGTGAATAACAAAATATAACAATTCAAGGGCCCTTCTGCGTACTGTATCTGTGCCCTAGATAAATATGCACTCGGCGTTCGTTATCGTTATCGTTATCCAAAATGTATAAAGTTGACGTAAGCTGTCAGACGGTCGCGTCGATCCCCTACGTCAATTCCATACATTTTGTCAGTTATCAAAAATCGTTTACGTTAGCGCTCAGCAAGTCGTGAAGACAGGAGTGTTATTTTCTCAAATACTTACAACGGACGGGCGGACGAACGAGCGAAATCACAGCGACGAGTTTAGGTAGTTAGAGCGAACAAAACACATTTTAGCGCGTGCATTATCAATTAAGCAGCCTTATAAATCCGATCCATTGGCAGAAATCACGCTGCTAAATTGAAAATGCACGCGCTAAGATATTTTTTGTTCTTACTGACTACTTAAACGCGCCGCTTGTGTGTAGAGGGGTCTTTACGTTTTTAGTGACAAGTCGGACATTACCCGTCTTGACTTTATTCAACACGGTACAGTCGAATTGATAAATATGTGTACACTTTAGTACCTTGTCACTTTAATCGCTGTGACAATTCGTATTATATGGCAGTTTAAACATGACATTAAATGTATACTTTGTGCTAAAGTGTATATATTCATGACTGTACAACTATATTATTGCTTTTAACTCGAGCGTCATTCCTGTCAAGTAAAAAAAAAGTGAATTAAAAAAGGTGGCAGCTAACTGGAATGTAAGTGGTCGAAGCATTCTATACTCTATTAGACTATTAGTGACCACATAAAATTTAAAATGCTTATACCTACTATTGTCTATTACTATGAAGCTTAGGGGCATTCTTTGTTATTTATATTGTAGGGGGTTCCGGTTTGTGCTTCGGTTAAGGAATTGTAAAAAAACCGTGTTATACCGGTTAAATCCGGTTCCCACGTAGCGTAACCAACGGACAGGACAAAGGATGAATTTAATTAGAAACTTATTATAATTCAAGACTGCGGAAACTGGGAACAAGCTTTTTCAACGCTTTTGTTTGCGAACCGGAGCTTTTGCGGGATTTTCGTAGTTTAAAATTTAATTTTTGCAACGTACTTTAAACATTTTTAGTCGTTAAGTTTTGTCGTCAAGCGAAACAATTTTCAATATATTTTTAGGTACTTATTTTCGCTTCGCTTAAACTGGCTTTTGCTGACGTCATAATTATTTTCTTATTAATTCATGTAGAAAAGTTTTGTAATTATTGTTTGGAATAGAGTAGATATTTCTTTGAGTTTGTGCGCTGTGATATTTTACTACGCGGTGTTTATCACCGAATAAATATTATTCTATTTTCTTTGCATAGATAGTTCCTTGTGAAAGACATTATGTGCATAATATTTATTATGTTTTATTTTATCCACACGAACATCGCCGGGCGGGGCGCTAGTATCATTATTATTTTTTCATCACACTTGCTCGTAAATAGTGTCCTAACATGTTAGAAAAATCGACCGTAAATCCAAAATAATACCCGCGGGCCTTTTTTTTACCATTACGTTACTTAAGTGCGTAATAGCTTTTTTTTTAAATATTATACGTGGACTCGAACTATCACAATACGTCAGGATCCCAATTCTTGTGCCATTCGATATGAAGTTTCATTCGAGATGAAATGTCAGTTGAATACTATTTCCTAACAATCTCGCATAATAAACTATTGATCTCATATGTCACTAGAATCGGACTCCGAACACGTTTGACATTATCTGTGGTAAGTCACAGACAATGACGTAGTCTGCCGCTAATAAGTTAAAAATATGATCTTTTGTCTGATTTTATTTCATTTCCTCGCAATTGTGATGAAAAACATTGTATGTTACACGGGTGGTAAAGGAAATACAAAGCTCGAGTCATTAAAGCCCTCAGCCTTCGGCTTCGGGCTTCTAACAGACTCTCGTTTGTAATTCTTTCTTTACCACCCTTAATACACAATGTACTAAACAACTATTAAATAGATAAAATCTAACAAACTATCTTCTTTCAAAAAAAGCCACGTCCAAATGTGTGCATCGGTTTGGGAGTTATGATGCCACAGACACACAAAAACGATCGAATACACTGACACACAAACACAGATACACAAACATTTCACGCCTCATGTTTTTTTTTTTTTTATATACCGGGTGTCCCGCGGCTATGCCACATGAAGGGAAAGTACCTTAAATATGGTCCGTAGGAGACTTTGCTATTTAGAAAGTTTATTTTATTTTTAAAAGTGAATAATATTGCATTCTAAGTTTTAAAAAATTAATTTCAGTTTTTGAATGTATTTTGCATATTGATAAATTTTCTAGTGACTTAAATGTAAAATTTCACATTGTTCCTTTATTTTTAGATACAATGTTACTTGGAGGGAATTATTTCTTATCAGTTACCCTCTTGACTGGCATCATAAAAATACAGAATGTTTTTTTTTTGTTGTATTGGTTGTATTAGGTTGTATTGGTTTGTTCGATTCCCAGGTGAGGCAGGCAGTTTTTCAAAAATCTTTGAATGCAGTCTTACTTACTTTTTAAAATTAAATAATGTCTCTATAAAGCAAAATCCTCTATCTACAATATTTAAGTTACTTCCCCTTCATGTTGCATAGCCGTGGGACGCCCTGTATAAACCGTGCTAGATGGCGCTGTCTGTAGATTAGATCGCGCAATCGTTTGTTCCCCCAGAATTGCTTAAGTCAAAAAAATAACTGTGTCTCGTCCATACATACTTACATACATACGTATTTTTGAAGTATCGTAAGGCTCCGTTATAGGTAGCCCCGATCATAAACTAATTGAACTTTGTAGTCTGTCGATTAATGGTCATGTGTGACGGAGTTTCGTTCTTTCGTTTTCGAAATTCCAAGCTCTGGCTGACGTTAGCAGACGTATCCATACTAGCTAGATTGAGGGATCTGTATCAATTAATTATACTGATTTCTTTATGTACGTAATTTATATTTTTCCCTTTTTAGGGATCCGTAGACAAAAAACGGAATCCTGTTTCTTCACGTCCGTACGTATGTCACCTACATTTTACTCAAAAACCTACTAGATGTATATTGATAAAATTGAGGGTTATGTCATGTCTTGTACAAACCGCTACTTAGATAGTTCAATAATAATAATAAATATAACTAAGGGGTACTCGATAGATGTAACAGAAGATGAAAAAAAACAGGCAACTTCAACGGTGGTGACACCCTAATAATGAACCAGGAATAGGGGACGCTGCCCTAATGTTAGCATTAGCACCCTGAACTTTATTTCAAGCTAATAAAGGTGATAATACAACAATGTCTTGGTGCTAATAACTGGTATTTTGATACCAACAATAGGGTGTTTTACTGCGGGTTAATTAAAAAACCTTTCTTTTAAATTGTACAAGATAATGTAACTATGTATAATATGTATATATGTTTACTTTTCCTTTCAAACTTGATTTACTTATTGACGATAAGGCAATTTGGGGTGCAACTAACGCCATCTATGAGTTAATCATGTAACTTTTAAAATCGATGTGCTAGATGCTAGACAAACTTCATGTTTTAATTTAAGTCAGTACAAAACAGGTGTAAGGTTATGTGTTATAAACTAAATGATGTCGGTTGTAATACTTCTGGTGAAACTGGTATTAAAAGGAATTTGGCTTACAAAATTACTTCTTTAAATAAGGCGCACATCTTCATAATATTGCGTTCGTAAATATGACAAATATTGCACACATTTAAAATCACTAGACAACTTTATTTCCAATAATAGATATTAAAAAATAAAGGACTTAATTAGTTCGCCTTTGTCATGACTACTTTTCTAAAGGCGTTAATTTGCGCGAACGTACTATGAATCTTGATAAAATCAGTTACAGTAGCGACATCTACTAGAACACGTTTAAACTAATCTATATGAAAACAGTTGCTTACATAGTCGTATTATTAAATGTCAAATATTTGCTTCAACGAATATTCGCTTCAACTGAATTAATTAATAAACAAAATAAATCCAAGTTTATTATCATTTAAACTCTCAAAGGTTTCTGAAAAACAATATTTTCGCAACTTTCTGTTTATTAGTAATATTGTTTACCAGTAGATGGCGTTAGTTGTATCCTTCGGTTATACTTTGTACCGTGTCTACAATTTTAGATTTTCTCAAATTGCTTTGGCAAACTGGGGGGTTAAGTTCTTAAAATCTGTTAAAAATTTAATTAGGTAGGTAGGTGGTCTCTTATTTACTTCACCTTATTAATCACATAGCGCTGTCTCGCTTACGGACGTGATAAAAATGCGTGAACTACGCCGAAGTAAATTCTGTCATAGCAATCTTCCATTAAAACTGCAAGTGGCGCCATCTTACGCAATAAGTTAACACTTGACCATAAGCTAACTTATTTACGCTTGCGGCGAAAATATGAACTAATGTATTTTAGAACGAAATCCACGGTTATTGTAAGACAGCAGGGCTGTAGCTAAGTGTAATGGTAAATTTGTACAGACCCTCTGCTTCCTAATTTTCCAGTTGCGACTCTTATTCACTCCACTTTATTAATAATCATATAGCGCGGTCTCGCTTATAGACGTGTGGATAAAAATGTGTGAATTGCACCAAAGCAAATTCTCAACAATATTCCATTAAACCGCTGCAAATTTCTGCAAGTGGCGCCATCTTACGAAATATGTTAACACTTGGCCATGTGCCAACTTATTAATGCGTGCGGCGTAAACATGAACTAACGTATTCTTGAACTAAATCCACAGTTATTCTACGATAGTGGCGTTATAGTTAAGTGTAAAGGTAAATTTGTGCAGACCCGCATCTGTCTAATTTGCGACTCTCATATTCACTCGCGCCGTGTTGCCCCTAGCGCCATTTATAATGCTTCGCTTCGGTTTATGTGAGTATGATATATAGCCTATAGCCTTCCTCGATAGATGGGCTATCTAACACTGAAAGATTTTTTCAAATCGAACCATAGTTGCTAAGATTAGCGCGTTTAAGCAAACAAACAAACAATCTCTTCAGCTTTATAATATTAGTATAGATATACTGTTGAATTTTTATTTGTGCGCACTTAATTCTTAGTTTTGAAACTACCTACACGACTCACAATTCAAAAAGTTACGCTCGTTTTGTTTCGCCCTTAATCTACTAAACCATTTCCTTCATTTTAATAAAACTACTTTAAAATAAATAATTGTACATCAAATATTAAAAGCTTCACTTTAAATAACTACCACCTGTATATAAAGTTAAAATCACCCCGTAAATATACATCCCCGTGTAATGGCATAGTGTTGTGCCAGATAATCGATATTAATTCATGCGAGCTATCGACTCGATAGTCTGCATCAGGTCGTAAATAGGGAGATTGCCCTGCAGGTGCATTAGTGTCGAGACGCTCTCATCGATACATTTATTTTTTTCAATAACCAATTGTTTAGTATTTTTGCACGATCTTAGTCGTAATATCAATAGACTGTACAGATGACACATGGCTTTATTTCGTTACGTAATACCGGTATTACAATACAATCTTTGAGTTAGTAAGTCTTATGATATTCCAAAAGTATAAACTGGTAAAAGTATTTCAGAAAAGACTAAAGCATGCCTAAGTTAGTTTTTTCGACGCATTTTCAGTCCTGTTGTCGATCAATTTTACGGAATACTTATTACCAAAACATTTACATTAGGGAAACATAATGGATAACGAAACAAATACGTGAAAATGGTTATTTTACATAGGTATTCAACATCAAAGATTATCATGAACGTTCTGAATGAAACCAGTTGAATAAATACTTTGTGTTTTTATGAAATAAGTTATCATTCGCAAATTTTGACACTTGGGTAAATAAAAGGCATCAGGAGGTAAAATACCGTACGGTTTTAATGAATTTAAACCGTCAAGCAGCAGCAGCAGAGTTTTAACTCTTGTGTTCCAGTGTGCGGATAAATCAACCGGTGAAATTAGTATGCAAGCATTGCGTCTTAGTCCTTAGGGTTGCCGCAATTGCAGTCTGATGCCAGCTCCACATGCTTGGTGTTTGCTGCAAACACTGCAGGACGCAACTATACGTAAGAGTGAGATTGAAATACATCGTAGCTTCTCTAACTCATAGTTGTGTCCCGCAGTGTTTGTGGTAAATACCAAGCGTGTGGAGCCGGCATTAGGATTACAGTATTGAGACAGTAGTCTTTGTATGCCTATGTGTCTCACACCCCGCTTACCTGATTGGTGTGCCAATGTGTTTTGTGTGCCGACTTTATAATCGCTGGCGGATAAAACTATCGATATCGACATTTCTTATCCCAACCCTATTAAGTACCCTCAGTGAATCCGGGCAGGTAATGTGAGTATATTGATGGAAAATATATCCTCACGTAAGACCTAACGCCGCGGAATTGACTGGAATAAACTGGAATAGACCAGATAGATCCAATATCCCCGTTTACCTTATAATATTGTATGAAAACTGGATTTTATGCGAACAATATCGATAAATTTTCGTTTAACTGAAATGTTTTGCTAAATTGAATCAGTTTCCAACATACCTACACTGTAAAAACAGTATCTGTGTATTGTGTCTATGTATCTGTATGTCTTTTTGTGGTAGCGTAGCTCCCAAACGGATATACTCGTACCGAATTTCATTACACCATAATTTTCTACATAATAATATATAATAACTAGTTATTCAGTTTAGTGCCAAAGCCACCGTCACAGGTGCAGTCAAAGACTTTTTGTGACCCCCCTTAGGTCCAAAGTCAATCTGACATTCTATAGCAATAAGGTTGTTTCCTATAAGTTACAAATGACTTGGCGTCTCTAATGAAATTGACGATTTCAAGCAATTTTGTTTTGGAATTGGTTCGATTCTCGGTATGGGGAAATATTTTTGTGATGAGCGCGAGTGTTTGCGAGGGAATGCAAATAACCGGTTATAACAGGTTTTAACCGGTTATTTTCACACTAAAACGGTCTTGACTGTTTTCTATGCTTTGTAGAGGCATTCCATCTTAGTAGGTACTCAGGGTTGGCAATGCATTTGCAATCTTAGGATTGCAATTTTAAGATTGCAGTCTTGTGAATGCAAATGTCTATGGGTCACAGATTGTGGACTTGATGTGACTCTACGGAGGCCAAAGATCTTGTAGAGTATGTATGAGTTAAGACTGGATTTACCCCTAGGGTAGAGTGGTTGGAGCCCCCGCCACAAGGTTAATTTTAAGTCATTTGTGGTGAGAGTGCCGACCAAAGATCTGTCGACCTTTTTAAAGGAGGAATTCTGGCTGAGGGGTGTCATATTTTGGCAGTTTCGCGTAATTGTATAAGTCAAGTTAATCATAAGTTATATAATTGTTATACAGCCTTGGCCTAAGGTGTTTCCAATTTAAAAAATACACAAAGAGGTAAAATATAAAAAAAAGTTTGAACATGTGTAAATCATTTAGTAGATATGTTTTCGAATTAGCTATTTGCGTGTGAAAACTGAAGTTAGAAACAGTTGGGCTTTGCAATAAAACGATTAATCGTTTTTTTAACAATTTCCCTTAACGTCAATAAACATAACTAATATTATAAAGAGGAAAGATTTGTATTTGTGTGTGTCATGTTTGTAATTAATAAACTCAAAAACTACTGTACCGATTTCAAAAATTCTTTCACCATTGGAAAGCTACATTCACCCTGAGTGACATAGCCTATGTTTAATTTTTCTGCGTAGACGGAGTCGCACGCAACAGCTACTAAAACATATAAATGCACCGGTAAAAGTCGGTGCTCAACACCTTTGGCCAACGCTGTATGTTAGTCGGTAAGGTATTTCTATATTCATTTATATTTAAGCCTTGTTGCAAGTGTTCTTCGCCTCTCCCAAGCTATAAAAAAAACCCTAACAGTAGAAATGCAGCTCTAAATAAAGACTTGAAAAAAAGCGGTACTCTAATTGCTAGCCTTCTAGAAAATTCTTTGTAAGCAACCGTCGAAATCAGGCCAGACTATTAGACCTAACCTATATCCGACTCCAATATGCTTTGTTTCCTACGTATTGTTTTTAGGCCCTTTTAACAAAGCCTTTGTTCTATCGGTAATGAAGCCTCCTTGCTTGCCTTATATTAAAAACTTTTGTTTGAGGAACTAGTTCGGTTTTAACTTGAGAAAAATAGAGAAAGATAATGTTTTTTTAAATATTTATTTAGGGTGTTTTATTCGGAGAAATACTGGAAAAGGGCCGAATCTTAAGTACCCGAAACCGACGTGCGTGCATGACTCGGTGTATGAATGTGGAAGAAGCGATAGAAATTTGTAAAGAGTGGAAAGAAGTGGTCTCTGCCTACCCCTCTGGGAAACAGGCGTGATCTAATGTATGTATGTATGTATGTTTTTTTGAATCTCAATCTCCTTGCCTTTATCCCAATCTGGGAGTCAAAACCGATGACAATAAAATATTATGGTACCATCGAGCTGATCTGATGGTAACGGAAGGTGGCGACCAGAACATACATACATACATAAACTCACGCCTTTATTCCCAGAGTGGGGCAGGCAGAGCTACAGAATTACCAACAACTCTAAAAACTTGTTAATAATTCTGTAACCACATTTTGCACTTTTAGGCGAAGATGTTTACCAGTGTATTAGTGACAGGTTGCAAGCCCATCGCCTAACAGTACTGTACGCCTTTATTCCCTTAGCCGTCTCTTACGACATCCACGGGAAGATACGGAGTGGCACTATTCTAACCCGGCAACCACACGACGACACGGCGACGAGAACTATCTACTTACCCCCTTACTAATAAACGTTGAGTAGCGGTGGTATAGCTATACAATGTTTTGTCCTTATCTGCCATTATGACATTTGAATTTGACAGATAAGGACAAAACATTGTATAGCTATACCACCACTACTCAACGTTTATTAGTAAGAGGGTTAATATGTACCCGCCGAGTTGGGGCTGGTTAGTTGGTTTTTGTCTCTTGTCGCTCAGTGCGTCTCTTTATTTAGGTACAGACTAGTCAGAAAGGGACTTCCGAGCGACAAACAATGATGTCTGAGCGGAAAAAAGTATCGTCGGCAACAAAAAATGTTTTTTTTGACAGAAACTTATCAGATTGATTTACGATCCAATCGTTTCTAAACTACTGCTCAAAGCAGAATAGTTTTTAGTTGATTCTATTAAATGTCAGAATCCCTTAAAAACACCATTATTCCCAGATATTCCGGTATAAATATTCAGGGATCAATACTGCACTCATATAACAATAGGCATTATGTCAAATTCAATAGCCAAACCGAATTGAATCTTCTAAATTTAGTAATAAGGTTACATTTGCTAAAGGAATTTTGAATGAGATACGACCATTAGCCATAGCATAAGTCTTCGGCTGACGCGTTCCAAAAATGAACGATTTATTCCAAACTTTGATTAGTTTCTATAACTCTTCGTAGTTTTGTCAAAGCGTTGGTTTACCCTTACATTAGATAAAAGGTCGTGTACGCTACAAAATTGATAGCCGATTTGCTACTTTTATATTTGAGAGCAAAGGGTTCGATATCCCTTGACTTTTGTTGCATATGCGTGGTTTTAACTTAAAAGGATTTTGGTGCAGTGCTGGTATTACCGTTTGAACTATTGTTCTTGCTGATTTATCAGAAAGTATAGGCTTTGGTTGTATTATATGTAGATTGGAGTCAAAGTGGAGGATTCCTGTTCCAACTGGTTTAAACTGGTTTGGACGGTGATTCTTTTAAATAATTAAGTTTTCTAGGCATCCGGGAAGCCTAAATTGTCTCGCTAGAGCATTATAAACATGATAGTGTGTCCATTTTTAGGGTTCCGTGGTCAAACTACCCTTATAGTTTTGCCATGTCCGTCCGTCCATCCGCAGGTTAGCTCAGAGACTTTTAGTTCTAGAAATGTGTTATTTGGCTTGAATGTACTTGGCCGGTTTTTTTCTGATATAAAATTATTAATATGCACAAGTTGAGAAGGAATCTCTGCTGGTGCGAGGAAAATCATGACTTCGATTGACGAATGACTTTTCTTTCAGGACTTTACGATTCTACATATATGTGGCTAAAGCGGTAGGTAGGTACACAATTCTGTCTTAAAGAACTACGAATAAGCTAGGCAGTTTAAATTGGCCTGTACCACCCTAGAACTTAGTTTGGAACGAGGTTAATTTTAGAGATCCCTTGATACCTATTTTTTTTTCATTTTATTTAGTTAGCATGTTCGAACAAGAAAGTTTGAAAGTGCCATTATTTGTGCTAGATGCGCAGTTGTACATAGTTTTCTCTACTTAACACATGATGTCGCTAGTGCACTACATGTGATTATTAAGCTGTCAGATTTAGTTCAGTTATCTGACGCTAGAGGCGCTGATGTACATAGTTGTCTCTACTTGACACGAGATGTCGCTAGTGCACTGCATGTGATTATTACGCTGTCAGATTTAGTTCCGTATCTGACGCTAGAGGCACTACTGTACTATCAGCCCAATGGAACCCTGACCCACCATAGAACGGTGTCACAGTGACATTATAAAACAATTTGTTTGACACTTCTTATGACTTGAATCATACATAACGTCTCTGTGACACAGTTCTATGGTGGGTCAAGGTTCCAATGGTCTGATAGTACATATTTGTCTCTACTTGACATAATTTGTAGTGCATATAGATAGTTACAGACACGTTGTTGTATGAGGTTTAACTTGGGATTCGGTCGGATGAGTGTTATAAACCATGTAAAGGTACATAAACCCATTTCAGACGCCTTATTTCAGAGCTGATAACTCATAAACGACACAATCCATTTCGACAAAACTTAGGTAAGAACCACCCTATTAAACTAGCTTACTTTTATAAAATGGCGTCCAAATAGGTGCATTTGTTTGGGAGCTACGATGCCACAGACTAATACAAAAGTAATATCCATACTTTTTTCAAACGCGATTGTTTTTTATTTTTTATTTTGTATCGTATAATCATTTAAAGTCTTGATATTGTGCCGGGGTCTTTGTTACTGTATGTATGTATGTATGTATGTATGTATGTATGTATGTATGTATGTATGTATGTATGTATGTATGTATGTAAACTCTTTTTTCTACAAAAAACAGAAAATCAAATACAATATTTACAGAATTGGAATGTACGAAGGCGAACATATCCCTTTAAGGGATCTCTTCCAGCTAACCTGTACATAAGTTACACGGTTTTTTAAGGTGCTGCTTGACGGTGCGTCGAAACCGGCGCCATGTCATTACTATGACCCCGTCTTTTTGTTTACGCAACGATACCGTAATTTAGCGATAACGATACCGCTTTGCAGCGGTGGGTTCGCACCTTTGCGCAGTAGTTGTTTGATTTTAACATTCATTCAATTACTAATACTTACATACATACATACATACATAAACTCACGCCTTTATTCCCAGAGTGGGGTAGGCAGAGCTACAGAATTACCAACAACTCTAAAAACTTGTTGATAATTCTGTAACCACATTTTGCACACTTAGGCTAAGATGTTTACCAGTGTATTAGTGACAGGTTCCAAGCCCATCGCCTGACAGTACTATACGCCTTTATTCCCTTAGCCGTCTCTTACGACTTCCACGGGAAGATAATGGAGTGGCACTATTCTAACCCGGCAACCACGCGGAATTACTTTTAGTCGGGGAATAAAAATGGCCGCTATACATCACGGAGCTTGTTTGGTATTGAACGTCATTTGCGCTTGTCATCTGTTTATATGTACTTACACGCACGTGCGCATACGCAAGCCTAAAGCGATAATAGCTATACTTACAAGTGTATTTACGCGCGTATTCGAAGAACTCGCCACCAATCTAAGATTAAGATGCAATAAGTTTTAACTACAGACACTTGTTTATAATAATGGACTCTATCTTAACGGTTGAGAGTATAAATTGATTTTGCTGATAAGACACTTAAACTGATTTTGTAGAAGACACGTGTTAAGTTGGAATTTGGTTTCATTTGATGCTTCCAAGTAGAGAACCTCGTACATTTGGAACTTGGAACATTTTCGGTTATGTTAGAATGTTTTACTAAATGTTATCTACTTAAATTTAAGTTTGTTAAAGACAATAGTGTCTCAATAAAATGGTTTTTTTTACTGACAATTAGTTTGAGCAATGGGTGAGATCAATGATAAAGTATTTAACAAAGGTAGGTAGAAGTTAGAGGAATGCACACAACCGGTTATTAACCGTTCTTGTGTGAAAATAAACGGTTAAAACCGATTATAACCGGTTTTTTGCGTTCCCTAGTAGAAGTACCGATTGTGGCCATTGTACCTTTTTTGACCGCATACCTAAGGTTGAAATAAATAAGTAAAATTAATATTCATAAATAGTTAAGATTGTGGAGAGAAGATTAATATACTTACAGATAAAATATTAAAATAATTTTGTAATTCCTGGTTTAAGTCTGTGTTTCACAATCAACAAGTAAATTTATCTGCCATTTAAAGTTGGCTCTCTCCTTGTCTACTTTCAAGTGTAAGAAAGAGAAAGGGCTAAAATATGTCAAATATGCTTTACTTGTCGATTGTGGTAAGTCCTATACTACCTATACTTACTCCGTTTGTGTATAACCCTTTGGTGCAATAATTAGCGCAGAGGCATTCCATTTTAGCCCTTAGGACCACAACTTAAAACCATATTACCTTTGACATGTTATCGTGTTGTTAACATGACGATAGCTATTACTCACTTGACAGTAATAGATATTTACTAGTTCAACTGGTAGAGAATGCTATTAGGTATTAAGTTCACCTTTCATACTCACATTTGTATATGTGCAATAAAGTTTAAATTAATAAATAGCGGGCGAATTAAAAACAATACGATTCAAATGCAATATGGTTTTACGGCGCAGAATATATCCCCAGAGGGCAAACCAGTGAGAGCTTTGGATACAGTAAAGGCGCTTGTATTTCCTCTTTACATCCCATAGATATTAAGCAATCGACTGCAAGCGAGATCGATTATTGATCGATTTTGCAAATATATCTTCTCCCCGCGTCTTTGTTCCACCGGAACAGTGATATTTTTAGGGCACTAGTTAGTGTTCATTTAAGGTATAAGCTTTCTCGATTCCAAATTTCATCCAAATCCGTCCAATCATCCGTCCGTTCATTTGCAGTCTTAGGATTGCATTGCAGTCATGTGAATGCGAATGTCTATGGCTCACAGTTTCCACTTACCATCAGGCGGCCTGTGTGCTCGTTTGTCTTCTCTATGCCATAAAAATTAAAAAATAAATCATACAATACAATACAAAACACTAAACAAAAACTTCCAAATTTATAATTATACTACGATATTATTCCCGTCATAATATTAATAATTTACTTGACTGACCTCCTTTTATAGACTGGCCAGTTTATATTATGGAGAATGCTGGCTGAAAAGAATATGGCTTTACAGTTCAACTCAGTAGCGCCACAGTTTCACTTTGACGCCGTTGTGGTGTATGGCGGGAATGCAGCGATTTTTTAGTAAGCGTTGGCAAAAGCAAAGTTTTAATTTGGTTTACAAAAAAAGTCGAGTTATTATCATACACCGCGTCTAACGCGTATGTATATTATTATTCAACCTTTGTTTTAATGTCCTCGTCAGTCACATAACAAACTTAATACAGTAGAACAATAGGTTACATCTTGTATTAGTTAATCGACCTATTAGTCTTACAAAACCATACGTCAGTGTAAATTTGCTCCTTTAGCACGTTGGCTAGTGACCCGATTTCGAGCCCAATTTCTCTGGAGTTCAATGAGTTGAGCACTGAATGAATTGCTTCAAAATGTAGTTAATAGTTCTCATTAAAAGATAATAAAACGAGGACACGGTTCGGTTGGTTATATGTTAACATGACAACAGACTTTACCTACTATACTTAGCTAAAAACAGATTGCTTTTGGGGTTCAGAAGGCAGATTTGTGACCCATACAGTTTCGTTACGCTAGTTTTTCCGTAGTTTTACTCAAAGACTTTTTGTATTACAAAGCTGTAATTTGATACTGTTTTGATCTAGTAATGAAAAATATTTCAAATTGTAATTTTATATTTTATTTAATGGCTTTCACTCCCTGTTAAGACTGCGCCGAGCAAACGCCGAGTGTCCAGTGGCGCCCTCATTACTATTATTGTTTTTTCTAATTAACTAAAAAAAATCCTTGGAATCAGGCGGAATGTTTTTGTAGTGCGAGTAAAAACACAATTTATGAGATATGTAACAAACTTTAATAACAATTACCCTTTGAGTAGTCAGCTTAACGGGAAATGTGCATGCATTTTTTTCCGTTAAGTTAAGAACTCAAAGGTGAATTGTTATTAAAATATATGATATACCCTATAAGTTGTGTTTTAATTTGTAGTATAAAAACATTTTGGCCAATTTCAAGAAAATAATTTAATTTATTAGGAAATACAATAAAAGTAATGAGGGCGCCACTGTACATCCGTCGTACGCTCGGCGCACTCGTTCATTTCGCTAATGTTGGACTTATTAGAGAAATAAGTCAATGTATATCACACGCGAAGACACGCGGACTAAACAGAAGCAAATGGGGTTAGATCCACGTGCTTCTGTCAAGTGTGTAAAATATTTAACACGAAAAGTGTCATTGTCGCTAGAGTTGCATGTCAGCGAAGTGACATTAATTTCACCTTTTCAAAAGGTTTAGGTTTACGACGCAGTTACTTTTTTTTAGCTCCAAAACAACGTCACTTAGTTGATTATCGACTCTAGTGTCCTAGCTCAATAAAATCATCCAAATCCGCCACGCCAAATGGATGCAAAACATAATCCTACCTCCATGTTCTGCACAACCGAAACAAGAACTGTTCTACCGTGAATATCGAATGCTCGAATCGAATCAAACTTTCGGTACTTTCGAGTAGTCTATTCAGAATTGATTATTTTCAATCGAGTGTAACCCAACAACTGTTTTGTAGTTGAGTGAGCGTTTTGTTTGTATTTCAGTATTGTCGCGAGAATTTAGTTACCTACCCAATTGTAGTAACGGTAGTCCAAAGTCAATCTGACATTCTACAACAATAAGGTTGAGTTTCAAGTTACAGATGACTTGGCATCTCTTATGACATTGACGACTTCAAGCATATTTCTCTTGAAATGGGTCCCAAATTAATGCTCGTGACCGTACAGTCAACCAATTTGATTCCTAGGCCACGATGGACTTTGTCAACGTGACGTTGTAAACCAAATCATTGGGAGTCTCTTACGTTTTGGTTGACACTGTCACTTTAACATAGTCCAAAGTGGCCTAGAAATCAAATTGGTTGACTGTACCTAGTTGTAGATCTGTTCTCGATAATTGCGCGTAGCAAGGAATATGCATGGATTTATTAAATGGCATTTCTCAACAAAATATGAATATACCGTAAAAGAGATCACCAAAAGGAGATAAGGAAGGAGTTTTAAGGAGTTTAAAAAAAATAGCACACCTTTGAATTTTTCTTCAGATTTGGGAAAAAAAATTAACGTTGGTTGGGGCCATCGTTCTGAACAAGAAAAAGTAGTACTCCCGATATGTCCCCAAAAATATGTATGGAATTGTTCCGCTTTGTTACCAAAATCCAATACGTTTCTTGGTAACAAAATGGACAATTCCATACATAATTTTGGGGGCATATCGGGAGTAGGTAGATACTATTTTTTATTGTTCAGAATGACGATCACAACGAGCATGCAGAATTTTTCCCAAATCTAAAGAAAAAGTTAAGGGCATGCAATTTTTTTGAATCTCCCAAGAAATGAAATTAAAATTTATATCAGAAAATTTATATCAGCCAAGAAATACGGATGATACAAGCATTTTAAACTGCCAATTAGACAGCGGTTAGACGGAGATCCGATACACCGTATCACGTCATGTAATACGTCGGCCATATGTTGCTAGAAAGATATAGGATCATGAATGGTAATTTTCAAGCAGCACTTTTTTGTAATAGTCAGTGGTTATGAAACTACATAATAAAAATACAATCATAATAAAATGTTAGAGCGTCTGTGTCTTAGACCCTTATATAATCCACAGTACCTTTATTTTTTTGTACACGATCGTCTGACAGTCTTTACCAAATTCTCCGTTTTAAAACATTTTAATATTTTGAATTATACAAGCCAAATTATACCTTATTAAATTATCTTACCACAATAGTTAAGACTTTCCTAATTATATTCAGATTAAGATAGTTCTGAGGTTTTTTAACTTTGGCGAATTTGACTTTTTAACAAATAAATGCCTCCCATACAAAAACAAACTTTCAGTGCTTGGAGTAAAAAGTCTTCCTGACTACTACAAATAGAAATGAGTTTCAAAAATAATTTTTTTCGTAAGACGACATTCTATTGTGGGTAAAACTGCTTGTAACAATAATAAATACAGTAGTGGCGTAAAACCAGGAAGCGAGTGAAGATTGTCAAAAAACGCTGTACAGGAGATGAAAGGTATGATAGAATATATTTGGCGAATACTCACACATACCCATACATTATGATATGATACGATTTTATTTCATTATATAGTATTTTAATTATACAACATATTAAAAAAAAACTGCTTGAAAATATGCATTCATCGCAAAGATACACCAGTCATGCATGGCCGGATTTTATCGTGTACAGTCTTTATGTATTTAGGAATGTCTTTGTTGGCTTCTACTTTGGTTATTTTTATAGCTACTCAAAAAAATATTATTTTCAACTGTTTGTTACATGAATCAGCTTTTCTTGCTGTAAATAAAAGTCATGAGTATTCCCTATTATTCCAGCCATGTTTTTCCCATTCGTGATTTTACTCGGTTGCATTTTTCCCCATTCATAATTTTAACCACATGTATTTATTACATTGTAGCTTTTTACGAGACGCATCATTGCCATTATCAATTTTACAGAGTCAACAGAGCTCCGCTTTTGCGGTGCTCCTATTTCTGGGTGCTTTAGTCGTTCGGGCCTGTTGCAAAACTAATATAACCTTAACTAATATAACGTAATAACAATAGGGAAATATGCGGTTAATTGAAATTCACAGCGGAAAATATGCGAATGGGTAAGCGACCGAGTACAATCCTGAATGGGGAAAAACGCAACAGGAAAAATATCTACGCAAACTTTTCAAGTTTGGGAAACATCGATACACTCCCTTTGGTCCTTATTACAATGCATTAAGGTGAAAAAGTGAATACAAATTGTTGTCAACTGTATTTTATCACATAATTAAATACAACAGCATCCAAATTCACAAAGTTAATTGATTTTTGTGAATTCCACTTAATTTCATTTCAATATGATGGCACGGCTAACATACGAAACTAAACAGTTCCGGGTTCGATTCCAGCATGGACAGATACCTGTGTCATAACCACGAGTATTGTTCCTAAGGCTTGGATGTTTTCTATGTATGTAAGTATTTATTTCTCTAAGTATGTTTGACATTGTCTTGTATGATATCATAAGCGCTTGACGTAACCATCTGCCAGCTTGCGATAATGCTATTCATTTTCGATAACGAAAACGATCTTATGATGCTTGTCTAGGGCCAGTGGCATGAAAAAACTGGCATATTCAATTTTTTAAGTAAATACATAGTTCAATTTCAAATAGGGTAAAGTCACCAGTAGTCGGCCTCTGCCTATAGTTAGTACGTAGGAAAGAGTACGAAAGATATACTTCCCACTCTTCGCACTCATATAAGGTCGACTACTGGTCTCTGGATGACCACTGGTGACTTTACCCTATACTGTAACTAAATAAGATTTTGAGGTACACAATAAAAAAAATATTATTTACATATATTTAAACACTATGTATTTCTGAAACAATACGACTTGGAGGCCTTTAAAAAACGAACCTATTCTCAAAAGCACACCTGCGATTCCTCTGGTTTTACGGGTGTTTATGGGTCGCGATGATCACTTACCATCAGGGGTGTTATTCTCTCAAAAACAACGGACGGGCGGACGAACGAGCGAAATCGCAGCGGTGAGTTTAGGTAGTCCCGTCAGAGCGAACAAAACACATTTTAGCGCGTGCATTTTCAATTAAGCAGCCTTATACGTTCAATCCATCGGCAGAAACCATGCTGCTAAATTGAAAATGCACGCGCTAAAATATGTTTTTTTCTCACTGACGGGACTATTTAAACTCGCCGCTTGGATATTCACTCGTTCGTCCGTCCGACCATCATTGTTGAGAGAATCAATACATTAAAAACTACTCGAAATAATCGTAACTGTCCGCCTCCTTTTATTTAAAGGTTCTATAAGAAACCAGTTGCATTTTGTAATCATCAGAGAGTGCTAATAAAATGGATCCGCGTGTTTTAATCACAGCTGATAAGTTGGCGTGGCTATCACATTTTAGGAAAACCAGCCTCATTAATTTATATACAAAACTGGCTCCTTACGGAGACGCTGGGATCTCGTTTAAGCACAACATTGCGGCAGGCGCGCGAGTTGACACACAGTTCGCGAATCGGATACAGTCAGGTCGTGCGCCGGCGCTGCATAATTACTATCAGTATTATTTCTTATAGATCTCCGCAGAATACTAATGACATTGATTTAATTTTATTTATTATTTATTGGTGATTTCGGTGGTTTTAATTTAAGGTATGTATTTTTTTGTTTTTACCATTTTGTTAGTTTTGTTAGTAATTCGTTAGTTTTATGAATGTATTTAATTGTCGTGAATTCAAATTTTGGTAAAGCACAAAATCGAATAAAAGTTTGTGTGGTTGGTACGAATTTATACACACACACACACATCGTGAATATTAAACAAAATTCCCCACCGCGTCTGTATGTTCCCGATAATCTCAAAACCTACAGAAAATATTTTCATAACTTTTTCACTATCAGTTAGATAATTTTTCATGGAAGCTATTTATTATAGTAAATTCTAGATTATGTACAAGTGTTACTTACACATAATTCACATAAACCGAAGCAGGTCATTTATATAAATATATAACTAATTATAAAATATTAAATCTGTTTTCTAGTATTCATAGTGCATAAAACCCAAGTTTAGGGCTGGGATTAATAAAAGGTTATTAAAAAAACCCAATTCCCGCAGAAATATAGACCAACGAAACTCATTCAGGCATAATCATACGCATAAGCTAATTCCTATTAAATAATATAATTTCTGTGGAAAGAGTGAATACAGAGATAATCTTATATACAACTCAATAGGGTTATAGACTTACCCATCACTACATCACTACATAGTATAAAACAAAGTCGCTTCCCGTTGTCTGTCCCTATGTATGCTTAGATCTTTAAAACTACGTAACGGATTTTGATGCGGTTTTTTTTAATAGATAGAGTGATTCAAGAGGAAGGTTTTTATATATAATAAACTTTGTTTTATGTACGGGTGTTACAGAAAACTCACATAAACCGAAGCGAAGCGAGGGCGGGTCGCTAGTATATATATATAGTATATAAAACAAAGTCGCTTCCCGCTGTCTGTCCCTATGTATGCTTAGATCTTTAAAACTACTTTTTAACTACTACTTTTTTTAATAGATAGAGGGATTTAAGAGGAAAATTTTAATGTAACATAAACTCTGTTTTATGTACGGATGTTACAGAAAACTCGCATAAACCGAAGTGAAGCGAGGGCGGGTCGCTAGTTACTTATAAACGTGGAATAAGCTTTGAATAGCTTATGCCATGCTTTGTCCTTATCTGTAATTGTGACATTAATTGCATCTTACAGAAAGTGACAAAGCATGGCATAATCTATTCCAAGCTTATTACGTGTAAGGGAGTTAGCTCGCAATAAATAGCTATAAATAGATAAAACGCAGACGACGACGCAGTTAGCCTAGTTGGTATGCCTACGAAGCTAGGGGACGCGGGTTCGATTCCCGGTCAGGGCAAATATTTGTGTGATGAGCACGTGTATTTGTTAATGAGTCTTGGATTTCAGTATTTATTTCCCTACATATATAAGTATATTTATCGTTCTCTAGTGCCCACAGTAGTCACGAGATTTAATTTGGTACCCACGTTAGGTCCAAAATCCTAAAAGGTACAAATGACTTGACATCTCTAATGACATTGACGACTTCAAGCATATTTTTCTTGAAATGGGTCCCAAATTAACGCTCGTGACCGCACAAGCTTAGAGCTTAGTTTTGGGCTAGGCCAACTCCTGTTAGATTGTCCCTTAACTTGATATTTATTTATTTACACCCCTGATGTAATGGCCCGATTACACAAGCTTTCTTTAAAAACACATTGAAATCGGTCTATCCGTTTGATTGCTAAGCTGCAGGGTAGTGATTCTGTAAACAACGCCGGTCGTGCGGACTGTCGAGTGATATCCAAGCGGCGAGATTAAGTAGTCCCGTCAGTGCGAACAAAACACATTGTAGCGCGTGCATTTTCAATTAAGCAGCCTTATACGTTCGACCCATCGTGCTGCTAAATTGAAAATGCACGCGCTACAATGTGTTTTGTTCGCACTGACGGGACAACTTAATCTCGCCGCTTGGATTCACTCGACAGTCCGCACGACCGGCGTTGTTTACAGAATCACTACCCAGCTCAGACTCGGAAATTATTTAACAAATTGCCTTGGCAGTAAAAGTAACAGCTTAACCTCAACATTAAACGATTGCAGTATAACTTACTTCCTATATTACTTATGCATACATTCAGCTTTGTGCAATCGCACTATTGCAATGATCAGAAGAATTAATTTCTAACGAACGAAACTTATTTGCATTCATTAAACGATTTTGCAGACTAAATACAGTTTAAAGGAGAATAACCAAGAGCTGGGTGGTGATTCTCTGAACAACGACGGTCGGACGGACGGACGAGTGAATGTCCAAGCGGCGAATTTAAGTAGTCCCGTCAGTGCGAACAAAACATATTTTAGCGCGTGCATTTTCAATTTTGCCTTTATTGGTCGTTACAAAAGGGTTGCTATGGTCACGTATCAACAGCTACTATTTGTTCAATATAATTTCTCTCGTCTGTTACACAGTTTAAAAAGGTAACATGTGCTTGCAACGCGTAATTTAATTTATTTGAAAACTGGTCAACCTTATTGTTCCGAGACTTACTATGAATTGAATTGGGTTTACCCTTGAAACATGCCTTGGGCCTTGTGCAGGGTCCGTCCGGATCGCTACCACCATCTTATCCATTAACCTACCGCCAAACAGCAGTGTTCGCATTGTTGTGTTCCGGTTTGGGGGTAAGACAGCCGGTGAAATGACTAGCATAGAGGCATTCCATCTTAGTCCTCAGGGTTGGCAACGCATTTGCAGTCTTAGGATTGCATCGCAGTCTTATGAATGCGAATGTCTATGGGTCACAGTTTCTACTTTCCATCAGGTAGCCTGTGTGCTCGTTTGTCTTCTCCATGCCATAAAAAAAAAAAAAAAAAAAAAAAAAACATCGAATCAAATTTCACAGAAAACGTTTCAATTCGCAATTTTTTTATTTCATCGACAGGCATTTCCACGTGCAGGAGCTTTTTTTTTTTGGTCCTAATTCCAACATAACCTACGCTTAAGATAACCTGAAAACTATAAGGTTTCAGCAGAAGTTAGCTTTCGATGAAATAAATTCGGAGAAATGACACTTTCAATGTATTGTTGTCGATATTTCAAGGGGATCCCATTTAATTGATGGATGATTTTGTCCTCAAGAAATGGTTTTTTTTCCATACTGCCTGACTCCTTGGATAGATCTTGACGTGGTCTAGTATACAGTCTAGTGTTAGCCTAAAAACACAACGAACGATGTGTTCATTCTCGCCAGGGGTTTTATGTTATTCTCTCAAAAACAACGGACGGTCGGACGAACGAGCGAAATCGCAGCGGCGAGTTTTTAAAGTCCCGTTAGAGCGAACAAAACACATTTTAGCGCGTGCATTTTCAATTATGCAGCCTTATACGTTCGATCCATAGGCAGGAAACCATGCTGCTAAATTGAAAATTCACGCGCTAAAATATGTTTTGTTCGTACTGACGGGACTACTTAAACTCGCCGCTTGGACATTCACTCGTTCGTCCGTCCGACCGTCGTTGTTTAGATAATCACTACCCAGCCTATTGAATAACTCAACGTATAAACAAATAATATTTTCTTTGCAAGGCTCTCAGTAATAAACATCATCTGGATACCGAAATCATTTGCATTAATAAAATACCACCGAACTATTCAAAAAGGAGCTCAAAAAAGACAGAGTCATAAGTTTAAAGTATTTGTCAGAGTCTATGTGTCTGTTTGTAGTACAGTCAAGGACTTAAATTGCTAAGCCTCTATGGAACCCTGTCGCATAACGTTGATCATTAATTTTAGCGTAATTTCTTTCATATGGTTTGACGCTGTCATTATGACAGGGTTCCATAGTGGCTTAACAATTAAAGTCCTTGACTGTACCGTAAGTCCCAAACCGACTGGCCGGTACAAACACGGTTTTGCTTAAAAGGAAACTATTTTAACAAGGATAGTTGTAATCTAGGTGTCACGAAAATTGGTTCAGCTATTTAAGAGATATCAGCTTAGAAACCACTCGTGTCATTAAATTATACAATTACAATTGAATTAAAAACGAATTATCATTAACACATAATAATTGAGTCAAATTTAAATAAGTATTAACTTTACGTTATGGCATCAGTTAACAAGTAGGTCTTAAATTCTTAACAGCTAATACAATTATATTAATTACTTTCATAATTTGGTTTAATTGCTGTTTAATTGATTCGTTATTGTAGAACAACCTTGTATACTATTAAGATATAAATCAACATAAATAAAACGTGCCTGTTCTTTCGAATTCTCATTATACAAGTTACTTAACAGGCTTAAGACTGCGCCGAGCGTACGCCGGATGTAAAGTGGCGCCCTCTACTATTATTGTGTTTTCTAATAAACTAAAGTATTTTCTTGAAATAGGTCAGTAGTTTTTTGTTCTACAAATGAAAACACAACTTATAGAGTATATCACATAGTTTAATGACAATTCACCTTCGAGTTATCAACTTAACGGAAATAAGTGGCCACCTTTTCCCGTTAAGCTGACTACTCAAAGGTTAATTGTTATTAAAGTTTGTTACGTATCCCATAAATTGTGTTTTTATTTGCGCTACAAAAACGTATCGTCTGATTGCAAGGAAATTCTTTAGTTAATTAGAAAACACAATAATAGTAATGGGGCGCCACTTGACACTCGACGTTTGCTCGGCGCAGTCTTAAAAGAAAACTATTGTTATAAGGATAATTGTATGCTAGGGGTCACGAAACTCGGTTCAGCTATTTAAGAGATATCAGCTTAGAAAGTAACCACTCGTACTATATATTGTCATTAAATTATATAATTACAATTTAATTAAAAACTAATTCTCATTACCAAATATTGAGTACTTATAGTATAATTTAAATAAGTATTAACTTTACGTTACGGCATCAGTTAACAAGTAGGTCCTAAAATCTTAACAGCTAAGTAATACAATTATATTAGTTACTTTTATAATTTAGTTTAATTGTTGTTTAATTGATTCGTTATTGAAGAACAACCTTGTACTATTAAGATATTAATCAACAGGGGGGTCCCCTATAAAATTATACCGTTAATTAGTTAGTAAGTATAAAAATTCTCGGGTAGGCAGAGCTACCGAATTACCAACAACTCTAAAAACTTGCTGTTAATTCTGTAACCATATTTGCACACAGGCCAGTGTATTAATGATAGGTTGCAAGCCCATCGCTTAACAGTACTACAAGCCTGTATTCCCTTGGTCGCCTCTTACGACATCCACGGGAAGACATGGAGTGGCACCATTCTAAACACGTACAAAAATAAGTACGGATATATCCACTTATATAATAGTAAACATCTAATCAAACACTCGGTTTTTCGTTCTATAAAGTTTACGTAAAATACACAGTAAACAAACAGCTAATAAAAGATAACAATGGTCCGATAACCAGAACCCAATTAATTGCTTCCTCCTCCTTAATCAGTTTTTGCCTCCAATTACCTTAAACTGGTTTCATGCTGTTTGAACTGGAACGGTTTAGTAGTTGGTGATAAAAAGAGAGTAGTAATAAAAATGGTGAATAAGCTAGCATACAGTCAAAAGTACGAATATCTATAAGGCCTTCGCGCCAAATATATATTACTAGCTGTTCCCGTGTCCACTTCGTTGGGCAAAACATTTTTTTTGAGTTAATAATTTTTCCGCTTATTCCCGTTCCCGTGGGAATTTCAGGAATTCCTTTCTTAATGCACCTCTACGGTACCTAAGCTACGTCCCTTCCAAATTTCAAGTGCCTACGTTTAGCCGTTTAGGCTGTGCGTTGATATGTCAGTCAATCAGTCAGTTTCTCCTTTTATATATTTAAAGATTTATAAGGTCAGGCGGGGGGCTAGTGTGTCTGGGGGGCTATTCTAACTTTCATACTAATTTTAAAAGTAGAACAAGTCTAAATATGAAAAGTTACAACAGCCCTTCAGACGCAATAGCCCCACCTAACCTTACATTACTGTAGTATAGGGGCGTATAGATGATTCGTGACGCCTTGGAAACCTATACATAACTTTGACAAAAGGTTAAATAAAATAAAAAAATTGGACTAAAGAGTGCCATAGAATACTTTTCATCCCGAAACGTACATTTTAATGCTACACAACAATATGGCTTATCGATGTACCTGCGCAGATGACATTTTTTCGAAGCGCGGGAACCAATCAGCGTTGCGTGGTTGTATTCTGTGCTATTATTGGTTATTTAGTGACGCCATTTTGTCGCGCGCCCACGTGTGTCAGTCAGTTGTCAAACGTGCATGAGTGAGATGGAAAAAATAGAGACAATTTAATTTGCACCTTATAACTATTACGTACAAGTCTGATCGTGGGTTTTAATCGTGCTTTCGGAAATCATCGGAATCGTTGTTCGTGTCTGCGCGAACGAAGATTCACGACACGCCATATCGGTTGTGTTCTACTGTAATGTAGTTCCTATGGAAAGAAAGATATACGAGATATTACTGGAGTAAGTAAACGTCAGATTCATACAAAAACTGTAATTTTAACACGTGGTGTGTCTTAACCCAGTGTTAAATTTTCTGTGCAAGTGGCCCTTATGCAAACAAAGTTGCGGATAAACACCTACTTAACTATTAATAGTTAACAATTATTTATAACTTATTATTTATTAAGTGTGTCTTATCAATATTGTGTTTTTTTCCTTATGTAGTGGCAAATCCGAATATAACCAGATATATACTATCTTAAAAAACTACTTAATGAAGGGCAAATAGAACGGTTATTGACAGTAATCTGTTTTTATTTCTACTTGAAATAATGAAATATGTTTTTATTTTGACCTTGTCCTTTGATACAGTTGTTAAGCTAAGTTCATTGCCATTTAAGCAAATATAATAAGACACTTTGGTGAAATACAGCCTTAGTGACAAAAATCTAGTGTAATACATTTTTTTTACGTATTTTGTTTTCATACAAACCTTATGAAATTTACTTTGCTACCTATTGTCATCCCTATCAAATATATATAAAAAAAAAAACATAAAAGGAGGAATTTGATCACAAACATTGTTACACGAGATTTTGATGTATATACTAGAATGTTATATTAGATAAGATTATAAAGAGTTTGTTTTTATATGGAGGAAAAAAAAGATAAACTGTCATCAAAAGCATAAAGGCTTTATGTGTATTCACTCCATATTCGTATACTATCTTTTTGTTTTGAATAGCAGATCAATTCTTAGTACTGAAATAACTGAACTAATATTGCTCCCAGAGCACTGTCACTTGCATCAGTCTTTAACATTATTGTCCAATGGCTTCAGCCTTGTATTTACATAAGTGTGTGTACGCATGTACTATCGAGGAATTTAAATGTGTACCGTAAATTGGCCTGGTTTACGTTTCCCAGGAAAATTTAAAAGTCCTCGAAATTTACACGGACGAAGTCGCCGGCAGAAGCCAGATTAAATTAAGTATTAGTCGGATTGTGTTTGCATTATTAACATAAATAACAAAAAAAAACAGGGGACAATGTCACACCAATCGACTTAATCCCAAACTAAGCTCAAGGCTTGTATTATGGGTACTAGACAACGATATAAATGCTTATATAGAGAAATATATACTTAAATATATATAGAAAACATCCATGACTCAGGAACAAATATTCGCGCTCATCACACTAATATCTGCCCATACCGGGGTTTGAACCCAGGACCGCTAGCAAACAGGCAAAGACCGTATCCTTTTAAATGATTTACTTAAAGCCATGAAGCTAATCGATTATGGCCGTGTAATGTGGCGTTAAGTCTAGAGATATAATTTGTGCAACAATTTATCATGTTCAGAGCCAAGGATATCAATATTGGATCAGTATTTATAAGGAATTTCGAGAGTCTGGTATTGAATGTTGTATGCTTTTTAAAAATATGTGAATAAAATTAATATTAATAAGCGTTATATTTGTTCGTTGAGAAATACATTATGCAAGAAAATGTAACTTTTTGCATGTTTTGATTGATTTTATCTGGTGACTTGACTGTTTTTGTGTGTATGTTACGTGATATCTTTGAATTTTAATTAAAAAGGTTTATTTTCCAATTTGTCTCATTATACAAGCTTTTTATTATCTTCGTTTGTACAGTCAAGTGCAAAAATATGTATCGAAACAATCCTCTCATAAATAAGTCTCAAAGTTCTTATTACACTGAAATAAGGTGCATTCGGTATTTTTTTAAGAAACTCGTGTTCTTTCCATTCAGTTTAGGACAAATCTTGAAAGTCAAAAAAAATAATTGTGACAAACATGGCAGAATGTATGTATGAATGAATGTATGTATGTGTGTTCATGTTAGTGGAATGGGTTGAAATTTGAACCACAATAAGTATGTAAACACGATGACAATGCAATATTATGGTATCTGACAGCTGATCTTATGATTAATTCAGCATCCTTACCATGAGTTACGATTACTATACTCACTAGCGAGTCGAATGCTCTGTCCCTTGCACTCTATAAGAATACTTACGAGGTCTACAAGGGACAGAGCTTCGAATCGCTATCGAATACGTTAATTGTAACTCATGGTAAGGGTACAGAAGGTGAGGACAAGATCTCCTCTGGTGTCCTGATAAGCACAATGATTTTGCAAAATTGTACAGTCGGTAACAAAAGCTGGTCCCGAATATGAGAGATTCAACATATTTTTTTTTAAATAAATGTCAAAACAGAGCATCGCATTGATGTTGCATTATATTATTTTGGGGCCAACCGCATTAAAATTCGTTCAGTAGTTTAAAAGATCTAATCGTACTATCAGCCCAATGGAACCCTGACCCACCATAGAACGGTGTCACAGTGACATTATAAACCAATTTGTTTGACACTTCTTATGACTTGAATCATAACATCTCTGTGACACAGTTCTATGGTGGGTCAAGGTTCCAATGGTCTGATAGTACATACAGGGACAGACGGCGAGAATTGACTTTGTTTTAAACTACGTAAATATTACAAAAGTTATTATTAGTTGTATGCACCTTCGCTGTTTGTTGATTAATGCATAAAATCTCATAAAATTATTAAAATCGACACTATATGCAGTTACATGAATTGATAAGAACTAAATTATCTTGATAAGTAGTTTTTTTATAAACTAAGTTTATTTTATTATGTCACCCAAATGTAAACATTAATAAAATTTAAAGCTACTTGATTATTAATTATTAATAATAATTTGTTATTACATTTTAAGAGCAATGTTCAATCCGAGATATTGAAAGGAGGCCGTTTCCTAGGCGTGGTAAGCACGTGCCAACGATAAAGCCGCTAAAATCAAGTTTGAACTTTAACCCTTTGCAATACCAATCGAAATAGCTTGGTGATAAAATTGGCAGATACGATGTTTGATCTCGATATTTGAACACGTTTAAGTTACGCAAGTTGACCATTAAATCTGAAAAACTCCTTACTTTCAGATAAATTTTAAAATTTTCGCGTCTTTTTTTGTTTATTTTTGCAAAAGACTTATAAAATCAAACATTAAAACAGACAACAATATTCAAAACAAAACCGACTATCGTGCAGGTCCTTGAAAAAGGACTAATGTCCAGAAATGGAAATGTTTCAGTTCAGCTAATATGATGCTGATAATGACAAAAAAGTAACAATGATTAAATTTGCGTTTAACATGAGTGTTTTAAAGTTATCTTGTATATTTATCAATCGGGTTCTTATAATGAAGGGGGTGTTTTATTCTTAAACTAGCGACCCGCCCTCGCTTCGCTTCGGTTTATTATATGAGTTTTCTGTAACACCAGTACATAAAATAAAATAAAAAATATACATATAAACCTTCCTCTTCAATCACTCTAATTTTTTTTAAAAACCGCATCAAAATCCGTTGCGTAGTTTTAAAGATCTAAGCATACATAGGGACAGACAGCGGAAAGCGACTTGGTTTTATACTATGTAGTGATAAAGCAGTCTTTACGTCGTTTTTACACGTATTCGGAAAGAATACCTATATGCCTATTCACGCAAACAATGTGTCATAAGTAAATGCTATACTTAATTTTTAACTAACTAGCACGATATAGAGGCCCTAGACAACATGCATAACGCTATCGTAAACGATTTTCAAAAACTCTCAAAGTGTATGACATAAGCGTTAGACGCGACCTTTTTTTTTATGGCATAGAGAAGACAAACGAGCACACAGGCAAACTGTGACCCGTAGACATTCACATTCACAAGACTGCAATGCAATCCTAAGACTGCAAATGCGGTGCCAACCCTGAGGACTAAGATGGAATGCCTCTATGCTACCTGACAGCTTCCGTCAATCCTATACATTTTCGAGAACTATTATGATCTCGGAAAGCATGTCTACTGTTACAGATGCACTAGCGACATTGTCCGTGTACACCTTAATTAATCCTATGTTCTTCCCAAATGCCCTAAGTACTCGTATCTACATACCAAATTTTAATACAATCGATCCAGCAGTTTTGGTGTTAAAACAGAACAAACAGAAAGACTTACAAGTTCATTTAAACGTGGATAACGAGTACATATAAGGACATTATATGTTTTTTATTGGAATTTTGACCCCAATGGCAGTGCAAATTACTTTCGTTACGTATCTATCTTCGTAATGAAAGGCGTGTCATTGCATCTAACAACATCATTAAAATCGGCATAATGATTCCGAGTACTTATCGAACAACAATACGTATGTCATTATTACCGTTCGAAGTCAAAACATCGTAACTACCATTTAATTTCCAAAGCAAAAACAGCTAAGTCCAATTAAAAATACGATCGCAAATTTAATTATGGTTTTCTATTAGATGTGACCTATTTCATGAATAATTATACAGTTATATAAGAGTGCCTTGGCACTGCTATTTATACGTATTTATCTTACAAGTCAAGGTGATATCATGTATCTTTAATTCAGGTCGTTATGTAATATATGTATTATAAATCTAGTTACAACCGGTAATGCCAAAATCGGATAAGGATAATTAACATGCGGCAAGCGCTATATATTTGTACTCGCTATTGCTTACGACTCCGTCCGCGTAAATTGATCGAAGCTGCGTAATTTGAGTTACGTCAAAATCGCCAAAATTATATAGCGTCGTTTTGGACTTGACCACGCCGGTCGGCTTAAAAGATGCGTCAAAACCGTGACGCAGTAGATGTGTCATTGTGCAAACGTTGTATCAGCGTATTTTAACTATGGTGCGGTCGATCCTATGATCAGTTTATTTGTAAAACTTGAAGCGACCCCCACTATATGGGAAAAGCATCGATAATTGAGTTTATCGATACAGGCCATCCTTATCTGTCATAAAATTTTGCCCCGTATATTCCGAAGCCTGATTTAGTAAAAGTAGTTTTCCGCAAAATAGCCAGGTTATTACGTCTTTACATACATACATACATAAGCTCACGCCTTTATTCCCAGAGTGGAGTAGTATTACTAATAACTCTAAAAACTTGTTAATAATTCTGTAACCACATTTTGTGCAATTGGGCTAAGGTGTTTACCAGTGTATTAGTGACAGGTTGCAAGCCCATCGCCTAACAGCCTAACAGTTTACAACTATAAAAACATTTATATTTCTTTGCAGAAAATGTTCCAGTATCTGGTCCTGGTTTGTGCCCTTGCGCACTTCGAGGTGTCGAGCCACGCCATTGGCAACGAGGTCATCGGGGACCAGGAGCTCGTGCTAGCGTTCGTGGTACGTATCATTTGACACTTTCGTGGTACGTATCATTTGACACTTTCGTGGTACGTATCATTTGACACTTTCGTGGCATGGAATCTCATCTGAATTGATCCATCTCTTGAGCCGAAAGCCGCTTGGAGCTTACGGATTTATTTATTTCTTAGGCTCACAAAACAAGTAACAGCCGAAATTAAAACAGATTATTGCAATACAGTGGTAAAGTTAGTTCGTTTTGTTAGTAAAACGTGAAAAAACGTTTGGTGAAAGTTTGTAAAACTAATTGTACAAGATTGTAATGAAAATTGTGTTTACTTAACTAAATAATTTATTTATACGTAGGGGGGATAGGAGGGGGGGTAGAGGGGGTGGGTTATGCATGGTCAGGTAGTTTCTGAATTTTTTGAGAGACGGTCGAAGAATTTGTGACCCATCTTAGGTAAACATTCTTCAGCAATAAAGTTGAGTAAATAAGTTACAAATGACTTGGCATCTCTAATGACTTTGAAGACAGTAGGTTTATCGTTGTCTAGTATCCAAAGTACAAGCATAGTGCTTAGTTTAGAACTAGGTTTTTGTACCGCAAGTAAAAACGCAGTTTATGGGATACGTTACAAACTTTAATAACAATTAGTCTTCGCTTAGGTGTGGTCTTCCTTCGGTCTCATTTAGACTGCACCGAGCAAATTTCGAGCGTCCAGTGGCGCCCTCATTACTATTATTGTGTTTTCTAAGTAACTAAATAATTTCCTTGCAATCAGACTATACGTTTTTGTAGCGCAAGTAAAAATACAATTTATGGGATACGTAACGTAACAGTAAATATACAGAGTGTTTTTAAAATTCGCCAACAAACTGTTACCGCAGTTTGGCGAAGAGTATTTTTGTAAAAAAGTGTACTTTATCAGGAAAATAAATGAAAAAAAAAAAAAAAAAAAACAAACTTTAATAACAATTACCCTTTGAGTAGTCAGCTTAAAACAGGAAAAGGTGGCCACTTTTTTCCGTTTAGTTCATAACTCGAAGGTGAATTGTTATTAAACTATATGATATACCCTATAAATTGTGTTTTCATTTGTAGTACAAAACCCTACCGACCAATTTCAAGTAAATACTTTAGTTTATTAGAAAACACAATAATAGTAATGAGGGCGCCACTGTACTTCCGGCGTACGCTCGGCGCAGTCTTAAGGTCCTATCATTGCTAACTACGAGTACCACTTTATAACCTACAATTGACTTTAGTTAACAATTTCTTTCGTTATTTTTGTTCTGAGGGAGAAGCGGATGATTTTTACACGAACGGAGTCACAGGTAAAACCTAGTAAAATGTATAAAGACAAAGACCTCATCGAACAAAAAATTTAATGAACACTTCCAAGCAAAAACATACAAACGGAAGCTATGCTAATCAAGTTTAGATAGTTTTTTATCGGTTTTAAGCTTGATCGTCTGAACTTTACAAAAAACTGGCTGGATATTTATGTTGTTTTGGCCCGTCCAGAAACCAGATTATCGTATAGTCATAGGTAACTATTTTTTAGGGTTTCGTACGTCCGAATAAAAACGGAACCCTTATATGATTATTCGTGTGTGTGTCGGTCTGTCACAGCCAATTTCGAACCTTTCAACCTACGGGGGGCCTAACATGTACCCAATATAAAAAAAACATTTATTTCAATTGTTAATTCCAGCGGGCCTAGAACATAATTATGGTTATCAAAATGTGGATAAAAGTACGAGAGTGACGGATGCTTTATCCACATTTCGATAATCATAATACTAGGTCACTTTAGGAAGGTTTTTTTTTTCAAGTTTTACCTACTATACCGTGGACATATCAACTGGAAGGATATGTTGTAAGGGTCTAGTTGGGGGTAGGTTGGAAGTTGTATCATAAATTAGATAATAACTGACCCCCCCCCCCCTCTCAGCCTAAAGTGTTGAAAAGAAGAAATAAAGTCAATAACAATCGTACGGAACCCTCTCTACGCGAGTTCAACTCGAAATTGACCGGTTTTTTTACTTCAATCAAGTACCAATTTAAAGTGTAGGACAAAAAAGCAGTTAAACAACACTCATATAACGCGTGATATTTGGCACTAGATATTTTTCTCACGACTTCCTTCGTGTTGAAGTCGTATATCGCTATTCACTGGGGACCTGTACGATTTTTTTAGAATGAAAAATTCTCTTTATCCGCCTCCAGGCCATAAGCTATCCATGTATCAAATTTCACGTCGATCGATTGAGGCTAGGTCTATGCGTCCAAACAGACATCGACATTTCGTATTTCCTAGTTTTTTCTATAGCAGTGTTCGCATTGTTGTGTTCCGGTTTGGGGATAAGAGAGCCGGTGAAATGACTAGCATAGAGGCATTCCATCTTAGCAACGCAACCAACGCAATCGGTTGGCAACGCATTTGCAGTCTTAAGATTGCATTGCATTCTTGTGAATGCGAATGTCTATGGGTCACAGTTTCCACTTACCATCAGGTGGCCTGTGTGCTCGTTTGTCTACTCTAAGCCATAAAAAAAAAAAAAAAAACTTTTTGCATCATTGCACGTTTTTTCATGTCTGCTTAGGCATTATTTACTAGGTTAAGTTTAGGCAAAGCAGATATTTCGTATAGGTACAGTCAGCTGGTGCAATAATATATTATCCAATACTGGGCGCAAAATTATCTGATACGTCTTTATTACTAGGGGTCTAAGAGCGTCTCGTATGTTTTTGCGCCAAGTGTTGGATACTATATTGTTGCTGGTGACTGTACTATATTTATCAACAACATGTAAACACTCGTGATACCTTTTTTAATAGAGTCACGTGACATTTTCAAGACTAGGCCGCTATCAAATTCTTATCCTGTCATTATTTTTGTCCTTGTCCTGATTGCGTAATTGTGTCCACCAATTAAAATGAATAATTGCATTACATGAGATCTATTTGCAGATAATACGATAGATAAAATATTTCCCGGTAAAATTGTTGTTATACATGTAAATTGCCTTGGGAAACTGCCAGTTGCAGAATTTTCCTCAAGTTTCAGAGTTAGGTAATTCTCAATGATATACATACATACGCTCTTTAGCGTTCATTTTAAATTTTAGCCTTATTATTGTTGGGTGGTCCTTATTATAAAATACACAAATGAACTAAGACCAGAACTCAGCTCTAGTTTATTTTTATTATGAGTTTTACTTTTGACTAACTCTTGCCCTTGGAGGATAAAGTTTTTTTTTACTTGCACGGTCACGAGCGTTAATACTGGACCCATTTCAAGAAAAATATCCTTGTCGTCAATGTCATTACAGATGTCAAGTCATTTGTAACTTTTAGGAAAATCAACCTTACCTACTGTTGTAGAATGTCAGATTGACTTTTAGGTACCAAATTTTATCTCGTGACTGTACCATACGTTACACTAGAAACGATATACTTACTGCTCAATAGATACCTACGTAGTAGTAGCAGTAGGTACGTATAACAATAAAACTTCTAGAAAAAATATGGTCATCATACTTTACAATTGTGCATTTTTTTTTGCAATGAAAATTAAATAAATAAATAAATATTTGCCCTGAAGCGGATCAAACGGGAGACGCCTTCTTCGTAATCGGATCATACTACCACAATACCAGAAATCGACTAACTGCTATGTACCTACTCTAAGCATTCTAAACTCTATTGGTAAGTACATTAAATTCAAAATGCTTTTACTATGCTATGCAGTTAGCCGCCTTATGACTATTGTACAAATAGTCATAAATTGATCTTAAGTAAATGACAATCGTTTTGTTTTGTGAATCGTCGTCATTACAACCTTTTTATCGCTTTGTATTGTGTAGAGGTTATCATTAACACGCGTTTGTATTTATTGGAAAACAATCGAAAGCATGGACTATTTAATTACGCACTTTCCTAGCTTTTAATAAATGATTTATCGAATACAGGAGCCCTATTGTAAGAATTTAATAAAATTCAATTGGGATAGTTAAACAAAAAACTTATTCCAAAACCGCATAAGTACGCCCGCAATGACACATACAGGTCAATTCACAAGAGTTGGCACGAATGGATTGAACGAAAGTAATGTCACCTATCATTGTGTGAGTGAACCGATGTTCGAATTTCAAACCGAAAACCTGTTACTATTTTACACACTTGTATACTTTCATTCACTCATTCAATCCATTCGTGCCAACTCTTGTGAATCGACCTGTACATACATAACCTCACGTCTTTATCCCCAGAGTTGTGTAGGCAGGCTATAGAATTACCAACAACTCTAAAAACTTGTTGTTAATTCTGTAACGACATGTTGCAGTGTTAGGCTAAGATATTTGCCAGTGTATAGATTAGAGACAGGTTGCAAGCCCATCGCCTAACAGTACTACAAGCCTTTATTCCCTTAGCCGTCTCTTACGACATCCACGGGAAGACATGCAGTGGCACTATTCTAACCCGGCAACCGCACGGGGAATGAATTTTATTTTACTTACGTTATTTTCGTTATGAGAATTTACTAATGCTGTAAGTTTTTCCACATAATTAACAAAAAAAATCCAAATCAACAAAAAAAAAACAGGTCATAGTTGAACTCCATTTTTTTTCAGGTGAACCGTCACGGTGACAGGTCACCGGATTCAGACGAGCTGTCACTGTCAAACCAAGCGGATCGGCTCAGGAACCTCACCTACATAGAGGGCCTTGAAGGGCTTACCAACGTAAGTAAATTAAGGTCATACAGAATACTTAAGAACTGCCTTTTTTCCTTAACAGTAAACGGTATGTTATAAGAGCGTAAGAACCAAAGGCGAGGTCGCTAAATAAAACCAACTTTGCGTTTATACTCGTAAGGTCAATCAGGGAATATTGATGTTTTTTTCACAGCTTTCATACATGAAAGAAACAAACGGGGATGTTTTTTTTTTCAAGATTTGTCCCCATCTCTTTTACAAACAAAATGACGTCATCCGACCACTAGTGTAAAGCGAGAGTAGCAAACACTAATAAGTAACTTTTCTCAGTAAATAATTAAGCATGATTTTTTCTGAACACCTTATAACAAAGGACTGTTAATTGGGTTGGGAAACATCTATTCGGAGATAATACCAATAAAATTATGACACGTGACTTATATCTGAAGATATGACTTTTTATTTAAAACGAGGTCACGTTGCGTCTTTATCAAGAATCATTATCGGTTAGTGTTTTACATGATTTAAAAAAAAAACTAAAAAGTTTCACAATCGTTTTAAGAATAACAATGTTGATAATATTTAAGATGATGAAATTAGAAAAACAATAGAATAATAGTCAGATTTCACTGTCATTTTAATTATTAATAGGTAGGTAACCATATTAATTTACTTAATTTACTCTTCCTTTTATTATAAACGAAACGGGATACTATATACCTACCATACATACAAACTGTCAATGTCAACCTTTAGCCTATACCATGACTTTCATTATTCCGCAAAAAAAAACCATCCTCGTGAGACAGTGAACGCAGACAAAATCTGGGGCAGTATTTAAATAATAATCTAGCTGATCCTTTTGTCTTACAGCTAGGCAAACGACGAGCCTACCAAATTGGGAAGTTCCTCCGCCAACGCTACGGATCCCAGGGTCACAACATTATCTCCAATTTGTACCTTGGCGACGAGCTAATAGTACGAAGCACAGACAAGGAGCGGACCAAGATGACAGCCCTGGTGGCTATGGCTGCTGCGTTCCCCCCAGAGATAGAACAGCAGTGGGATGAGGCTGTGGGGAAGGTGTGGCAGCCAGTGCCGTACACTACAGTGCCGTTGAGTGAAGATTATGTGAGTATGGCTATGACAGAGATCGGAATAGGTAGAGCTAATTTGCCTAAACTTGAGGCATATTCATTCATGCGTGAGTGAAATAAGAATACATTATTGAATGAAGGTGCGTCAAGTGTAGGCAAATTAGCTCTACCTATTCCGATCTTTGGCTATGATGTAGAGATGTCTGCTCGTTTCCGGGCCAGTCGTGGAAAAATGACTAATTAATGAGAAAACCGAAAAATGTAAGCACAAAGTAATTATATTTCACCACGAGACAATTTTAATTAATTTTCAATCAAAAATTCCTATTTATTTTACAAGATTTTCCTTGTTTTCTCGATTGGATATCTTGTACACTTTGTCCCATATTACAAATGTAATACTTTATGAATAAATTTTCCTCCGTCCGTTTGAATTTGTATTTTTTCAACCTTATTTAGAACAAAATAGGGGCTGTTATTTCTTGCCGTGTCGTTAATTCAAATATATTCGTTTTGGTTAACTGGAAAACTGATATCACTATAGATAAGTTAACATATATCATACGAGATGGCTCGTGACTTTGCACAAGTAGAACATGTTTCCCGTTTCTGCCCCTTCTCTCCCCGTTGGGGGATGATTTTAGAAAAATCCTTCCTTGTGGTACCTCTAGGATACCCAAAGAATGTTCCCTCCTTTTAACTCCAGCGGTTTAGGCTGCGTATTGTCTGTTAGTCAGTCAGTCAGTCACGAAATAGTTACATTCGTCGGTAATACTGCAATATCTCGTATCTAACAAACTCAATACGTTGCAAAATGTACCTTACTGATATACATGCTAAGGTATAATTTGCACCTTGTTTAATTTGTTAGTTACGCGGTTTTTGCCGTATCACAGGTGATACGTATTTTCGACTGTAAATAAAGTGTTTGTAAACGAGTTTTACGTCATACCAGTTTAAGTGCTATGCTATGCTATTCTAGGTCGTACGCCCGCCCTTTAATAAATAATATAGAACTTTGGGAACAATCACACACAAATTGACAAAGTCCCAAAGTAAGAGACCACTTCTTTCCACCTGCTGCGATCCTGATTTGCTTTTGGTTAGACGTAAAACGTTCGGTTGATAATATATACCATTTAAAATAAAAATAAAAATAAAATCCACAGTTACGCTACTATTCGAGCTGCCCGCACTTCACGTCGATAATGGCGGACGTCAAGATGGCGGCGTGGGACGCGGAATTCGCGCCATTTCTCGACCTGATCCCACTTCTGAAGTCTGAGACCGGCCGCAACTTCACGGAGAACGCCGTGCTCTTCGAGACGTTGCACGACTTGTTCAAAAGCCAGGTAAGTTTTGATTGGTTTTAAGTTTAAGTTTTTTCCTGTGTGGGATTGAATGTTTAGTCTGACTCAAAGTCAGTTAATGGTAGGTAGGTTGGCATTTATATCTTGTTGAAAATTACATTATTCCATGTCACATAATCATAATGAATTCACAATAGATCGTCAAATATAAAAAGAATAACGCAAAAATTGAGTCTAATTATATAATACAAAAATATATGCAAATATTCACATAAATGATCATGTCAAAAGGTTCAATCAATTAAACCTAGTTATCACGATTATGTCGTTCCTTACAAACGATTTTTCAATATAGGTTTGAAAAAGGACTGTGTATAAACTATCTCTAAAATGTCAAATAAAACATATTGCTGCAAATGTTAAATAAATAATTAAAATTTTCTAGACAAAGCTATGTACTGGACCACGATAAAGATACTTATATTGAAAATAAATACTTACTCACATAAAAAACGAAGAAATAAAATCTCGTGCTTATTTCGCACATAGAAACCGCTGGCGAAGCGATTCTACCGCCACTAACCGCGTCGAAAAATAATGCCAATTCTAAAACGCTTAATGCCGAAATACCAGAATCTCAACATTCCAGGCTACTCAATTTACCAAATCAAAAACGCGAACTTCGAAATATTAGGTAAAGATGATCAATGTCTTAATTTACATTTTAACTTTCGGGATTCTCACTAGTATATTGAGAATATGGTATTTTAAAACTCTGGTATTTCGGATTTGAGCTTTTTTTAAATTGCAAAAGGTAAATAGTTCGTTTTTGAGAATTTATCAAATCATCCTCAAATTTCCAATTTCAAAATCCAATAATTTCTGATCAGAATTATCACCATTATATATTATAAAACGTAAAAACACAGTTTTATTAAGAAATCTATAACACAAACTTTAGTAAGAACGCTCTTTCAATATAATTAGTGTGTGAAATAAAATGAACACGAAACGGTCCTAGACGGCAACATTCCTTTTAACTATTTGTATTGTCCGGGATTGCAACCGTTTCCGGAAAAGAGCCAATTTATACTTGATTTTAGCCGTACAAGAAAGCTTTGTTGACTGTTCGTATTCTTGGCCACAAAGCCTTTTGAAACTGCTGAGTTTGGCAAACAATTAAATGTTTATTTAAAGGGTCTGGGAGTTTTGAAGTAACGGTAACTTAATCGAGTTAGAACAGTAATAATTGTATCCAAGGATATCCAAGAGATGCAACGTATACACTAGCCAGAGGACGAATTTTCACTATATTTATCACACATTTCTATCTCATCACACACACACATTTATTTTTTGGTGGATGAACTGTGTGAAGAATGACATTATATCTGTGAAAGTTTGCACTGTGTTAACAGCAGATAAAGTGGAACAAGAAGACATGTTGTTCCGACCCTACCTAGTGTGGGATAAGGGCAGAAGAATGATGACTTACGTACATAAAGCTAATTGCAAAACAAGACTTGGAAATTTGTAGACTTATAGAATTAGTTTCCCGCTACACCCCCTATTTCTTCCCGTTGGGGATCGATTCTCGAAAAATCCTTTCTTACTGCACCCTTGGGTTAACTAGGCCTTCAAATAGAGGTTATAATGTATGTTCCTTTAAAAAACTATTTATTCAGTAGGGACGTTTCGCATCTTACGCTGGACGCTGTCTACCAACTTACCAGTCCAATACTTATGTGTAGTACAAGCCTAGAGCAAAGTTTCAGACTAACTCAATGTCTGTATGCTTACACAAATTGACCTATCCTTAAAGTTTTTTTTTTGTTGTTCCAGGTCAGTTTAGGCCTGCCCATCCCGGAATGGTCGAAGCCCATCCTGCCGCGGTTGACCGAGGCTGCGCTGTTGGCCTATAGGCTGTTCTTCAAGACCGATGAGATGAAGAAAATAGGCGGAGGTACACGAAAAACCATATAATTTGTTGATATGATCTTAATTTCTAGTCCCTCCACTACGTTAAAGAAAGAGTCTTCCAACGCCTCTCCAATTGTAGGCTGCCGAGTACTAGTGACCATTCTCACCAGATCTTGCCAGATCGTCGAACGCTCTATAGCCTGAGGGCGTTCCTCACAGCATTCCTCAACTACCATTCAAATTTCCAGGTGTCCTCCTCCACAAATTTCTGGAAGCAGCCAACGCTGCATCATCAGGCCAGCCAGCGAAGAAACTGTATTTGTTCTCGGCACACGACTACAACATTGGGGGACTGATGGCAGCAGCTCGGGTCGAGGGTGATGAGAAGATCATGCCGGCTTACGGCTCCGTGTTTTCCCTTGAACTATACAAGTCCAAGACTGGGGAGTACAGTGTGCTGGTAAGTTCTCTAGGAATCCTTCTGCAGGATTACTATGGTATAGTTTCTCGACGTGCATATACGTTGATACAACATCTGTCACTTTCTGACCAGTAAGTGCGAAAAGGGCGGATGCTTTATCAACATTTATTCACCGCGATAAAACCGTTGACCCTGGTGCCTCATATTGCTGAAGGCTGTTCAGCGACTCCAAATCGATTCTTGTAATTCGGCCATTTCTAAATTACGAACCATAAACCAAAGACGAAGTTATAATTGAAAGTTTAATTTCTTATTTTTCACAGCCTGTCTACTTGGAGCAAGCAGGTCTTTGCACAGCATCTCCTCTCCGCATCAGGAACTGCCCAGAACCCTGCGACCTTCACCTCTTCAAGGAGCTGACCCAGAGCTTCGTACTGCCTGAAGACCAGTACCACAAGATATGCACGAAGGGTTAGCTCATAGAAATTAGTTCAATGCTGATGATATCAGAATGCCATGGAAAAACGAAGAAATAACTTAATATTACATAGTTAAAACTCACCAGTAGCGAGCTAATTTATAGAAACGAAGTTCGGTTTTTAATTTTGACGAGTTCTACTTTTTTTGTTCGAGTTATGACATTTGGTTTTAAGGATTGAACCAAATATAGGCACTTTTCCCACCGTCGGCGAGATAGCGATTAGTTATAAGGAGCGTCTTCACGGAGAGCATTCGGCGCGAACATCGAGTGGTAAGGTTTGTAACGCTCCAAGACCACACCACTCGAATATTCACGCGAATGCTCTTAGTGAGGACGCTCCTATAGTCAATTTTCTTACTTAAGAAACGAACAAAAGGTATAGATCCTGTGTCAATAAAAAAGACGAATATATTAAAAGTTGATCGCCGACTCTACTCGCTTCTCGCTTAGAAATTATCGGCGGTGTGTGCCCAAGGTTAGTAGAGTATACAATAAAATACAAGAAAATTTACGAATTCACATTCTCTTAGTAGCGTACTAGGAACAAGACTTCCTTTTCATGCCATTTAAAAATTTAAACAAATTAGAGTGCGAAATGATACGAGCATACTGGTGACTCTTGAGCTGGATATTCACCGTCAACCGTCAATCGACAACCGTCGTGGCTTTTCATTTCTAAGTCTACGAACCCTTAAAGAGCGGAGTAATGACACGACCTTTACACGGCACAAAGTTTTTGAACTTACAAATGGCGTGGTGACAAATGGCAGGGCGAAATCATTGGTCGTTATCAGTCATAAGGTTGGATCGAAGTTATGACATTCACGATAAGATTAGACAGGACGCCGCACCAACTGACACGATAGACTGACCGTGGATATCCAGCTTTATATAATGTATATCTCTTTCTGTTGGAATAAACCTTATCTAATGTAGAGAAGGTGTCAGTTATAACTCCCAGACGAACAGACTAAAATTTAAAACTAAATTTATAGGAAAAGTTAATAAAGTTAAATTGGCAAAATATGTTTGGTACTAAGTTTCATAATTGTATTTTTACTTTTAAAAAGGGTTGTGAAGACTATGTGAATATAAAATAATCATAATAAAATAACGAACATATTTGTGTGTAATTAATTGTAAGAGAAATGGTAATTTTTATTTTTTGTATCATTCTAAGTACCATGTCACTTAATCTGTGATATTAAATAAGTAGCCCTTAGCTACAGAGCTTTTGTAATAATTTAGTTAATTTAAACAAAAAAATATAATTTAGGTATAATTGGTTTATAAATAAAAGTATCAAAACTACTTGGACTACGCACTTTTCTTGACAAAATGGATTTCTATTCCACTTTGTTTTAACCCAAACCAGCCAGGCTAAATTTTTGCACAATATGTCATCGCGTGTATAGATTTGTTGAACACGTTTGATACTTTTGAACATATAATATTAAAATTAAACGTAAGTAGTTCATTTAAAACTATTTGAAGTGAATTTAACTATTTATTTATTTATTTTATATCTTTGTTTTGCTTTTTATCAATTTCCAAAAATAACAATCGTGCTCTGTTTACAAAAACACTTATGAATGAATAAATAGATTGTATAACAGAATGAATGGAAAGTACTTGGATTTTTGTAACATACCAACTAATATATTTTCATAAAACCCACCTAACTACTATCCCAATTTAAATGAAATGGGTTTAATTTAAAAAAAACCGCATCGATATCGGTTCATCGGTGTTTTGATGCCACAGACAGACACATTTATACTTACATAAATTAACACTTTTATTCCCAGAGTGGGGTAGGCAGAGCTATAGAATTACCAACAACTCTTAAAACTTGTTGATAATTCTGTAACCACGTTTTGCACACTTAGGCTAAGATGTTTAACAGTCTATTAGTGACAGGTTGCAAGCCCATCGCCTAACAATACTATACGCCTTTATTCCCTTAGCCGTCTCTTACGACATCCACGGGAAGATATGGAGTGGCACTATTCTAACCCGGCAACCACACGGGGTACATTTATACTTATAACACATTAAATCAAATAAAAACAAGTTAATAATTAATCGAGTATTTAACCGGCTTATATATTTCATAGTCTGTTATTAGACCAATTTGCATTTTTTATAATTTAATAAAATCTTTATTTTAATACCTAACTCGTTTACCGAAATTAATTCAAATATATAATTTTAAAATAGCTCCTGTGTAAAAATAATAGCAACATTTCATTCGCACTAAAATTTCGGTTGCTGTTATAAATTAACAGGCGTTTAGTCGACCGAGCTCTAATTAAAATCATTCATTTCGGTTTGGCATTGCATTGCAAACAAAGCTATCACAACTCATATGTCACTCATGTCATTAGTCATTGATTTGAGTGACGGTTACGAAATTGGCTTTATTCTGGAGCTCTATTCTAGTCTGGCTAAACCTGATTGCTTTTGTCATGTTATCGTATTGTCAACGTTATGCTATCAGTAGTGTACGTCTGCACTCAGTTAGCTAATGACGATTAAAGTACAGTGGTTTGAACAATAGTTAAATACACTTATAGTCTTCATATTGTTGGGTTACTAGCATAGAGGCATTCCATCTTAGTCCTCAGGGTTGGCAACGCATTTGAAGTCATATGATTGGAGTCCTGAGATTACAGTCATAGGTCTCGGATCCCACTTGAACCTAGACATAAAAAAGCTCACTAAAATGGAGGTTTTTACTTATTTTCAGAAGTTAATTTTATTTTAATCTCATCCGAGGCGGCTGAAATTATCACGTTGAGTCGTAAACGAGATCACCGCGTCACTTAATTTTCATTATCACTGTAGTTATTTAATTTTTATTATTACTCATTGATCATCAATTAAATTCAGAATTCGACTACAAAAGGCATTCATATTTACTCTTCGAATTATTAACAATTGGTTAAAAGTTGATTAAATTAAGTTCTGTAAAATAAAATGTTTACAAATAAGAACTGATTCCTAATATTGCTTTGAGGAACTTCTTTCAGTTCCAACCACCTGTACCAATAACACGTGGTAGTTAAAAATTCAACTTTTTTGTCGACAAGTGACACTTTTACGTAGATGGAAGCGCATTACTATTTGTTTAATCTTTGTTGTAAAAGAAGACGGACAGATAAAAACTAAAAACACAATTATTGTATTTATTGCTAATACTACAATAAATATATAATTATCTACGTCAGATATAATACTCATGCATATAATAGTTATAGAATACATAATTATCTATTGATCAACATAAATATTTACTATAGGTACCTGTACAAAAGGGCACAGTCTGAAACTTGATGAGATTAAGGCTTACAATTTTACGCTACAACGTCTCGTTCAAGCAATTGCTTCCGGAGCATTCGCTCGAAAGAAAGCTTGTTAAGGACTCGTCTAATATGAAATGGGAGAGCATTAGAAAATAGTAGATTATACACCGAGGGGATAAAGCACAGTTTTATGTCACGGGCGCGATATTGAATCCTGAACGTAACGAAGGAGTCCAGATTTAACTCTCGAGCGCAGCGAGGGTGTTACGAGTTAATTCCCGAGCGAAGCGAGGGAATTAAGAAGATTCCTGAGTGCAGTGAGGGGTTCAAGCGCGCCCAAGACGAAAACAGCTTTATCCCCGAGGAGTGTATTCTACTTTTCTCACCTTTTGCGAGACAATAAAAAAGCGAGTCTACTAAAAACAGCGTTTTATTGTAGTAAATTAAAATTAAAAGTGATAGGTAGTCATTTTAAAAGCGCGTGTGGTATTTTCTGCTCGCACACTATCGTTCATTGAATACAAAACGGACACATTCCAAAATGAGTCAGTGTTGCATTTTAAAATTAGAAGCTATTCGTATAAGATTTTTAATGCAAGAGCAAATTATTTTGGAATGTGTCAGTTTTGTATTCAATAAGCGCTATACAGGTCTTATAAAGACTCATTCAGCTTGTCACCGCTGGCTTTGAACCAGTTCCACACTTTCCAATTAGCACCGAAGCTAAAATGCGCAAAGGGATTACCCGCCCAGACCTGCATTAGTCAAACGGTTGACGCCATTTTGTAGATCTGTGATTTATGAGTCGTTACTTTTGTTTTGGAATTTCTTCGTTTTGAATTGACGGGATATGTGTAGATTTATTTGCAAACGACCCCCCTCACCTTCTGTTAGATGCAAATGTCACAATAACAGATAAGGACAAAGCATGGAATAAACTGTTCCAAGCTTATTCCACGTTTATAAGTAAGGGGGTTTGTATTTAACGAGCCGCGGTATACGGAATTGAAAATATTAATTAATTGTTTGGTTACAATTTACGGGAACGAGTGCGTCTAGGACTATCTACACATACATACATAAACTCACGCCTTTACTCCCAGAGTGGGGTAGGCAGAGCTACAGAATTACCAACAACTCTAAAAACTTGTTGATTTATCTACATAAAGAGGAAAGATTTGTATTTTTGTATTTTTGTGTGTTTGTAATGAATAAACTCAAAAACTACTGCGCCGATTTCAAAAATTATTTCACCATTGATTGGAAAACTAAATTCACCCTGAGTGACATAGGCTATGTTCTATTTTTCTTGTACGATTACGAGTGAAAGTAAACTTAATGCTGTCGCAATACATGGCAAAATTTCCATTTGAATCAAAGCAATTTTATGATACATTTAACGAATATAACGAATAGCTGTACTCATTTTCGATATTTTTAAGTTAAAACCTACCAAGTTACAGTCAAATGAGACAGCTATAGAAGTAGGGCTTGGGAACGGTTCGAAAAATAATGGTTAGTTATGGTTCTTAACCAGATTCTTCGTAAACCCTCGCTTGAAGCGGAATCGATTCGCAATTGTTTTTGTTTTCAAAATCGAAGGCTTGTCTGCATACAAAATGAAAATAATGTTCCGCTTTGAAGCCAATTGAGATTGCGAGTGCGTTAGGCAATTGCGACGCTGGCTGGTTAGGATTTTACCTAGTTTGGATGGCGTGGTGAATATGGCGTTTTAAAATGATAAAGCCTGCTTTACTTCAGGCTGAGCGACTGAAATGCAACTTAAGAGCCTAGCTATTAGGGTAGGAAACACGAGAAAAGCTAGGTGGTTGGCAGTGTGAACAAATTAGTGAACGAAAATAACCCTTAATTCGAGCAGGAAAAAAAATTACCCAGGTTTCCAAGCCCTGTATAGGAGTCATATATCGCTATCCCTTTCATTGTCTGGCCTCTGTACCTATTCTTATCCAACGTGGGAAATCTTATACCCAACCTGAGCAATTGTCTTCTAAAACAAAAGAAAGGCATCACAAAGACTTTATCCGTAATAAACAAAGGGCGGATAGGTTATCCTAATCCTCACGTGTTATTTTTACACAAATGAAATTAGACAGTTATTTGTTTTTTTGTTTTGGTTTTGGTATTTGGAATTCGGGTTGGGGAATGGCCATTGAAATTTTAAAAAAATATGTCGCTGTAATCACAGGGTATGCTCAGTAAAAATACTTACAGGGTCTGTATTCTTCACGGTCAAACCATATTGCCAACATAGTATCGTTTATATTCTTGTACAGTCACCACCCGCGAAAGTTACGCCACTTGCCACTCTTTTTAATTTAACCGTGTAATGCATTTTGGGTTGACAGCCGACTTGACATATTACCCGAGTGTAGTACACGGCTAAATTAAGAAGAGTGGCAAGTGGCGTAACATTCGCGGGTGGTGACTGTACCTTATTGTATTTTATTTAACTAAGATAATTCAATGTTTTTTTCCATCTTTAGAACTTATTCATATTGAAATAAGTATTTTCATTTATCTGCAGACTCTACCATTGACAATGTCATTTCATGTATTAATTCAAAAACGACATATGTGCTCAATCCTATTATAATCAAGGTTTGATAATCATTTAAGCGCTTTCCTCTCGTGAGTGGAGATATTACTACTTTTCTGTTTCGTTTTTAATTTTTTGGCGGGAAGACCTGGGCTTAATTACTTTAGCCAAAGAAGGCAGAGGGCCAAATGTCGTGACGTTAAAGCCACAAGGTACTGAAGTTGGCAACACTTTATAACACCGACTTTACCTATAGTCTGGCAGAAAACTCTTGAAATTAAAAAGTGGCAACACTGTAGTGTCATCCCTTTCACATCAATCTATTAAAAAAGAACGACACGCAGTGTTGCCACGTTTCAATTTCAAGACTTTTTTGCCAGTCTATACCAATGTGTTGACTGTCAATTCTTGAAGTTGAAGCAATATTACTTATTTACTCAAATAGATATGCAATTTTAACTAAGCAGCTAACTTGTATAACTAATATAATCCATTGGAAAGGCAAATTAGTGCTAAAACCGAAGTTTTGCCCGCGGTGAACCACACCATAGAAACTCCGCGCCTCTGCTTCACTAATCACGCTGAATGTTTTAGTCTATGCTATGTTAATATTCACGGCCAGTAACTTACATTTGCCTGTTATTATGACACAGAAACGGGTCATCGGTGAGTGTACAACTAAAGTGAATTTTAAAATTGGCGTTTTTTCTACATGTTTTATTTCGTATGGAATTGACTCAATTCAATGTTAACTTCCAAATTATTTTGAAATTTCATTAATACACTATGTGACAAAGGGTTTACATACAAATAATATGTTTAAATCTTACTTTAATGTTTAAAATTAAAGTGTGAACTCAACTCTTTTCATGTGCTGCGAGGTCAAGTGTTTCAATTACGCAGAGTTTTATGAAGATAACTACTTTTAAATTAATTAAGATATGTAAAATATAGCTTAGAAGTGTCCAATATTCCTGACAGAACTTTGTTTAGTTTGCATTTGACGTTACTAAATAATCCGCAAAATTAAATGTATGAAAACCATCGTTTTCATAAAATTCTCCATATAAAACGCCAATTTCACAGGTAAAGGACCTAATATTCAAAATCGAATGGCTAAATATGGAATATGAGAAATGCTACTCCACGGCTTTAGCGCTTGCGTTCGTCCGCTCATTCCCGAAATACCAGAATTTTAATATACCAGATTCTCAATATACTTGAATCTCAAAAAATAACATTTAAATTTCGGTATCGTTGATTATGCTTACGTAATATTTCGAAGCTGGTGATTTGGGAATCTGGTAATGAGAGTAGTCTGGTATTTTGAAATTGTGGTATTTTGGGAGTGAGCGCTTTCGTCTTCAGTCCCATAATAAATGTAATAATATTAATAATTCGGTAGGTGTGGAAGCAAAAATTGAAATAACATGAAACCTACGAAAATTTCTACGCAGATGAAGTCGCGAGCAAACACTATAGTACCTACAAGTCATAAACGTAGTCAAGGAAATTATGGAAATGAAAATAACTTCACAGCAATCCAAAGGAGCCGGAATTAAATTGCCATTTGTGAGGGGGAGGGACATTCTGCACTTCCTTAATGCATTTATTGATTAAGAAACACCCTCGAAGCGCATTTTCTGTTTTTCCCCCTCTCTATTTATAAGGGTCGAATCTTACGGGTTTGCCGGACGAAACTAGATCCTAAATACTTATGAAAATAATGTATACATACAAAACTCTTCTCCATGGCTGACTGACAGATTGATATACCAAATACAGTACAAAACCGACGGTCCTAAGGACCTTTTAGGGTTGTTTGGGTAAGGTTATAATGGTATATAATGCTAGGTTAAGTTTAACCTTAACTAAACTTAACCTAGCATTATATACCATTATAACCTTTATAATGGTATATAATGCTAGGTTAAGTTTTATAATTGTATATTTAAAAAACCGGGCAAGAGCATGTCGGACCATGCTCAGTGTAGGGTTCCGAAGCCGTAACGACAAACACAAAAAACTATCTCAAAAATCAACATGTATGAACCAATTTTGTATTTAAAGTTATTTGGCGCTGTCTTAGATGATTTTTAGTAGGTCTCAGGAACTAATTAAGTCTACTAAGTAATGATTATTTTTCTTATAAATTCGTATATACTTAAGTAATATCTCAAACAAGAGCCAAGCTTTTAAGTGTGAGATCAGTACCTACCTATGTAGGTAGTTAGGTATCTAAACTGCTTCAAACCGACTTTAAATTAGAATAAAAGTTAAATCTTTTATAAAGTAATTAATAGAAATTGAAAAAAAAACAAGGGCCAGTAAATAGAATTTTAAGTTTTCCAAACGATACTCGACTCAAATCAATAATCTAGTTAATCGATTATTTGTAAACTTTCAGATCGCAAATCGCAAACTTGTAGGTAGCATTTCGGGGCACGTCCGAACATTTGTTACTTGTTCGACTCCCCCCGTTAACAATTTTTCTATCGGTTATCATAGGCGATTTTGAAAGGTATAAACACTTTAGTCGCCTGTATCTCAGGAACTAATCATGTCCACTTAGCCGTGATAGTTTTCCTTTAAAATTCGTTATATGCGCTTTCGTTAAAGATTTTTTTCAGATTTTTAGTATTTGTACTTTTGGCTGTAGGGGGGGGGACACTTGACTCTAACAAAAAATAGCGCTTTAAAGCTTAATATTTCATAAACGGATCCCTTAATCGAAAAATTGTCTTCATAAACCCGCAATATTTTTGAAAGACCTATCCAACGACACCCTACACTATGGGGTAAGCAAGAAAAAAAAAGGCATCCCCACGTTACGTGTAGGGGAGGTGCATTAAAAAAAAATATTTTTCAAAACTTTATTTTACCACTTTGTTGGCGTGACTAATATGTACATTCATGCCAAATTACAGCTTTCTAGTACTATGAGTCTCTGAGCTAGACTGGGGACGGACGGACGGACGGACGGACATGGCGAAACTATAAGGGTTCCTAGTTTGACTACGGAACCCTAAAAACGACTAACTGTTGAGTTTCTTGCGGCGTTTCTTCTCAGCAGTGGTTTCTTGCGAAGCGCTGGTAGATTTTTGACGTGTAAAAGTGCCCGTGCGGCCTACTTACTGAAAAAACATCTTTTATCTTTTTTTATCTTTAAAAGAAATATTTTTCGAAAATCTGCCCCTAAAAGGTCGAAAGGGGGAACCAATCCTCTATACAACAAAACACATTTTAGCGCGTGCATTTTCAATTTAGCAGCATGGTTTCTGCTAATGGATCGAACGCTAAGGCTGCTTAATTGAAAATGCACGCGGTAAAATGTGTTTTGTTCGCTCTGACGGTACTACCTAAACTCGCCGCTGAGATTTCGCTCGTTCGTCCGCCCGTCCATTGTTTTTGAGAGAATCACTACCCAGCTAAGGTGACTAAAAGTGCAGCTACTTGTACAGTAGAGTTTATAAATTGTGTACACGTGAATTGTCAGAGTGATTAATGAGACAAGGTACTAAAGTGTACACACATTTATCAATTCGACTGTACCTAAGGCAGACCGTGGCAATAAGTAACGACAAAAACGATTCAAATCAAAGCTCTTCCGATTACATTATTGCTTTGATCAAACATTCAGGCGCTTTTTATTCCTTGTTATATAACGAATCGAATCAATGTTATAGCCTGTGTCAATTGAAATTGCCAAAGATGTAAACAAATTAGTACTGTTTCACACGTAACCTCAAATATTCATCAAGCGTGTTTTTATTATAAACTAGCGACCCGCCCTCGCTTCGCTTCGGTTTATTTGAGTTTTCTATAACACACGTACATAAAACAAAAATTTATTATACATAAAAACCTTCCTGAATCACTCTATCTACTAAAAAAAACCGCATCAAAATCCGTTGCGTAGTTTTAAAGATCTAAGCATACATAGGGACAGACAGCGGGAAGCGACTTTGTTTTATACTATGTAGTGATTAAATGTAAATAAAATTAATGTGGGTGTAAATAACAAGTGTATAAATCACTGATCTTTAAAAGCACGTGATTATCAAGTAATAATGGTAAATTGTTACGTTTGGTTGTTTTTACATCTTTGCCAATTTCAATTGGCACCGACTATAGTTACTTTTGTGAATTTGACGAAGTATTTCTTTTAATAACAAGTCTCAGCGGTTTTTAGGATTTGGTACCTGACGGCAATACCGTCTTTAAGTACCATAACGGCACGAAGGACCGACTATTCTCTCACCAGATCAAAGTAGAAAAATGTTAGTGTAATTTGCTTTTTTTTATTTTAAAAAGGGGCCTAAATTCTTGTGTTTCCGTCCGTCCTAGCTTTAAAGACCTTATCTTTTGAACCGTAGTAGAAGAAGGTTGATGTGTTTTTTCAGAATATGTCGTTCATTGAATACAATACAGACTCAATCCGAAATGAGTCAGTGTTGCATATTAAATTTAGAAGCGGTGGGAATACGGTTTTTAAAGGAAAAGCAAATTATTTTGGAATGTGTCCGTTTTGTATTCAATGAGCGATGTGTTATTACAGCGTGTTTACTATAAGTAACTTATTTTTTAAAACATTAAAGTAAGTACTTAATAAACGTTTACAAGAAACGAACGCTGAACGGTAAACTAAACAAGCGCCACATTTGGTATGACTAAAAATACTTCAAAATGGTTAAGTGTGATTGGGGCTCGCATGATTGAATGCGAAATCGAATTCAAATCGGAAAATAATATACTATATAGGTACCTAATTATATACTTTACAGCCCTTCCGTCGTTGGATACCATATTCGCAAAACATGATATTCTGAAAAATATCATAAAAGCAAAACATCATATTCGCAAAACATGACATTCGCAAATCATCATAGTAGCAAAACATGACATTCGCAAATCATCATAGTAGCAAAACATGACATTCGCAAATCATCATAGTAGCAAAACATGACATTCGCAAATCATCATAGTAGCAAAACATGACATTCGCAAATCATCATAGTAGCAAAACATGACATTCGCAAATCATCATAGTAGCAAGACATCACATTAGCAAAACTTAACTATTATTAAGACATGAATTAGACAGTGTCAATGGAGCTCCGCTACGGCGGAGCTCCTATTTCTGGGTAGTTTGGCCCTCCGGGCCTGATATAAATCTAACATAACCTAAACCTACCTAATGATTTTATAACAAAACCCGACTGTTTGTAAATATAATGTTTTGCGAATATCGTGTTTTGCTAGTATGATGTTATGCGTAATGTGATGTTTTGCTAGTAGGTATGATCTTTTGCGAATGTCATATTCTGTAGAGTAACCGTTTACAGCGATACGGGAACCTTAGTGCGTGAGTCCAACTCGCACTTGACAGGTTTATATCAATATTTTTCGGGTCTCTATTGACTGACATAATTATTTTTAGTCATAGTGTGTGTTAAGTCATAATTTTCGCAAGTCATAATGCATTTTTCTAAGGACACGGTTATTTTTCAGGATTTTTTAAAAACTTACCTAACCTAACCTAACTAATCTACACGATAACCGTTTATTAAAAACTGTAACTTCAGCCTGAAAGAAGTTATGACAAAAAAAAAAGACTAACAATACATTATGACCGATAAGTATGGCAGTCAAAGGGATCCGATATTTTTCACGTTTTCAAACAAACGGAAGGTGTACACTCGGCCAAAAACCTGGTCAACCAAACCTTAGGTTGAAGTTCATTTGCACGTCATGATACAACAAGTTCGATTTTCCCTTGCAGTATTATGACAGTGACAAATGTCAACCGTAGCGACAATTTTAACTCACAGAAACTTTTGTCAAAACTGGTAGACCGCTTTCTTGGCCGACTGTACATAAATATGTAACCAACAAATCCCATCAATTGAAGACGTATACCTAATGATTAATGAAGCTATTGAAAGATTCCCCTCGATATTTTTTTATTAAAACTACTAAACAGTGCCTTTTCTAGCAATTTCTGAACAAATTGCATTCAAAGTTAACTTAGGGCGATTTTTTATCTGTGTTAAGTTCAACGATATGAATGAATGAATGATATTTATTTTCCAAAGTAAGTCACAGTATACATTGCATGTTATGTCAAAAGTACAAGAAATTACATTGGAATCGACAACAATATACATAAATTTTAATATAATCAAAAAAGAAATAAGAAGTCAGGATAAAAATAACAATAAGTACCTACAGAACTAAGAAGTTACTCGGATCACCGTTAAGGATCGTCTCAAAATAAGTCAAAACATTAAGTGCAAATAATAAAAAACAACAATACATATTAAATCAAAACAAATTATAAATCACGGTCCATAAACTCTTTAACAGAGTATAATGGATTTTCCAATAAAAAGTTTTTCAGCCGGCGTCCAAATGCTTCTATTTTATGCTGATATTTTATTTATATAATTCCAAAACATATTAAAACATTTATTGTGTGAGTGAAGGTTAAAAAATCCTTTTTAAACAAAGAGTGATCAGAATTTTATTTCATTTGCATACTTAAAAACTGAACATGAGTAAAGCATCGATGGTTAAGTTTATCGATATAGGCAATCCCTAGCTGTCATTTAATTTTGCCCCGTGTATTCCTCAAGTATAAAATTCCCATTTCATCTTTCATCCTTAACAGAAGAAGTTTAGTCTGCCCGCATATGACTGCGTTTATCGCATGACTAAATGTGTATAAAGCATTCGTCACTTTCTGACACGCATGTATTTAAGTAGGTACGAGAGTGACGGATGCTTTATCCACATTTTATCACGCGAATAACACAACCAGTTAAAGTTAGATATTCTGTTGCTGTTCTTTGATGAGAAAACAATAACACTTAGCAAGATAATGAAGTAACGTATTAAATAACTTTAATAAGAGCAAGAGATAGCGTTATCAATGTTATCATGTGTAAATATTAGCTCAATTAGTATACACAAAGAGTTACTGTTGGTAACAAACCGCTGCATTAAGTTTCGATTGATGAGCGCTTTAATTAACTGGAATTGCAAGTTAATTTGCTGAATAAAACGTAAAATTTCCGTTATAGGTAAGAAACTCAAGTAAATATGTATGTAGTTGTATACTAAACTAATATAGAATTTGCGTCAAAACTCAAATGCGAATGGTCTACGTATACAAATGTGTTGCAAAGAAAAGAACTACGTTGAAGAGTGGTACTTTCTGACTGATTGACAGGCACGATGACTAAACTTTTAAACGAAGAAATGTGAAAAAATTCGATTATAAGTATATTTTTCTCCGGTAAAGGTGTAGAGATGGACAATTTTTTTTATCGATAATCGATAATTCAATAAAGTTAATTTTCCTAATTAAGTAGTTATAATAAGACAGTGGCGGCTCGGCTCAAGAAATTCATCTGGGGGCATTTTTATAAAGCTAATAATTATTAGTTTATATTGTATATAGTTAAACAGTCAGTTATTTAAGTCTCGTCTAAATTTTTCAGATGCTGTGAACGAAAACATGGCCGTGACATTTAAGACACTACATAGGTCGTATCGTAGGTACCTACTCTAATACTTAGGGACTCCATTCCCGAAGTTGTTAACGATAATGTTTACTTGAAATGTTGGGATAAACACTTTAGTTTGGTAAGTTGGTAACTTCTAGAAAGAGGTCAATCGTCTAATCCAATGTCTACATAAATAGCTAGGGAGCGGTTATTAAACTACGCAGCATCTGTCTGGAAAACGTCTTTGATCAGTGCCAGGGATAACTTATGATAATGAGACATGGTCCTTCATAATGGGTCTCGTGAGAAGACTGAAAATTATAACCCATGTTTGACGTTACATCAACTCTGCGATAAACACAAATCATAACTTTTTTTAAAATGGTAGGTAAGGTCTGTCCAAACGAAGTCGGCTTTTGGTTAATAATATTCTTTGTCGCCAACTTCGCTTGGACTAGTTTAAAAGAAGTTATTTTTTACCCGTGTGGTTGCCGGGTTAGAATAGTGCCACTCCATGTCTTCCCGTGGATGTCGTAAGAGACGGCTAAGGAAATAAAGGCGTATAGTAAAACAACCTGTCACTAATACACTGGTAAACATCTTAGCCTAAGTGTGCAAAATGAGTTTTTGCTAATTCTGTAGCTCTGCCTACCCCACTCTGGGAATAAAGGCGTGAGTTTATGTATGTTTGTAGGTATGTTATTTTTTGCGTTTTGAAGGTTTTTTATTTTATTATTTAATACTTACGTAATTTTTATACAGAACCTATTCTATTCCTACCACCATTTTTGTGTTTTTATATAAATTTCGTATTTTAAATATTTAAGTAGTCTGATATACTTTTTATGCTTTCTTTATTTCAAACAGTTAAGGATAACACTTAAAAAGGTTCCTAAATACTTGGCAATTTAATTAAAATTTTCGGTTACCAAGAGCAGGCAATTTTATTCGGTAATACTACAGAAAGTTGATGCTCAACTTTCTAAAAAAAGCCGCAACAATGCTCAATCGCTGTATGAATACGTATTAAAAAGCATTATAAACCCAGTTTATAAAATGTAAGTTAAAATTCTTTGACCATATAAAAAGTTCGCTGCAAAAAACCGGCCAGGTAGTGTCCCCTCCCTAACCAGTGTGACGTTAGCCGCGCTTAGCAGCTGCTGTTGCGCTTTGCGACTATATTCACACAGTTTTGCTCTCGAGTCCGTGACTTTTGACTAAACAAAACCCTATTTACGTTTCAAACTAAGTTCTGAACACGAACTGCCGCATTATTTTACAAATAAACCCCAAACAAAGCAACATAACAACAAAATGTAACATAGTAACAACTACGCGAAGTTTTTCGAGTGTTGTTTATACTTCGAGGTGCTGTAACCTGGCGGAATTGAAGAGCGCAACAGTTTGTTGCTCGACTTTGCGCGCGTGGGGCGCTTTTTATTTTGTAAGGTTATACTTTGCGATCGGTGGAAGCAGTTTAGCAGTCATTCATTGTGTTCTAAGACGCGCTAGCGTGTCGCGCGTTTGGACGAGCAAAAAGTTTACTATCGAATTAAAAACAGTGTTAATGTATTAAAAAACGAAGCGAATTTCGACAAAATTACGAGAAAGTGTTCGGGTTGTGTGTTAGTGTGATTCTGTGGTGGTTTTTCTGCAGTGAAACAAAGTGCATTCTTCGGTGATTCATCTCGAGAAACAAGAAATCTGTGTGTCATATTTGTAGTTATAGGCATAAATGTGTAGCAACTAAACTAAGTTGGTGAAATGGTTAAGTTATGGAGCTGATTGGTTTACGTGGTCCGTCATAAAAAAGGTAAGTTGTTTTGTTATTCATGTCTATTATCATATCACGTAGTTTGCAAAGTGACATTGTCGTGTCTTAGATAAGTATTGTTATTATCGATCGTGTTTTATCTAAAACTATTCAATGATAGCTGTTTTACGCACACTTAGTCATGCCTTATTTTTCATTATTTTACCTAGCTCCTCAGTAATTTCAACTTCATTTTACGAGTTTTAAAAGGCCTTTGACAGCAAGGCTCAGCGCATGTAGCCATGAAAACCGCTTTATTCGCTTCCACGGTCCAAAGTGAGTTTAAAAACTAATCGAACCATAGAGTACTTAACGTCAAGTACATACTGACCGTGAGCCGATTTAAGCTGATGCCACGTTTGGTATAAAAAAGGTATATAGAAGGTACGCTGCGCCGGTAAAGCGGCAAAATTTCAGCTGGCATTTTCATTCTATTTATAAATGGCTTTGTACCTGAGTCAGGTAACCTGACTTTATAGTGGATCAATTCACTTTGCTATCAAAAAGTAGGTAGCTCTCCTGTTTTATTGCCTGAAATATGAAAACTAGATAGGTACCTACCTAATATTAGCATTTGAATCTTTTTTTACTTAGCCCTACGTAACTAAATAGAAAATATTTCTAATACTTAAGTACGTACCTTTATTTTTTCCTTATAGGTTTTCATATTCAATTTATTTCATCCATGGTACCTATTTACAGAGGTCTTACAGTAAGTGTAATATAGTGCTAAACATGGACCCTATTAGGGTACCTATAGTAATCTACACGGCAATCTATTACGTACAATCATCATTGAATAGGTACCTACTTAGGCAACTTTCTGCGAAATTGATTTATAGTTAGATACCTAAGCATTAAAATGGAATTCCATGTCACTGCTGCCCAATACCTACTAACCTAGGTAGTTGTAGCTGATCTTGCAATTCCACATACCTAGGTACTTAAAACTAGGTACTTTATTTGGGTAGTAAGAGTTCGGAAAAACAACATACCTATATACCTAGTTAAGTACCTACCTACGAAGAATTGGGTAACCATTTCGCTCCATTACAAAGTCATATTTATAAATAGTATCTTCCTACCTACCTTGCAGATTAACATCCCTGCTTGAGAACTATACCTAGGGATGAGCTTGAAAAAACAGGTTGTTTTTGGGTTTGACGTGGTGATACCTACTTCGAAAATCGAGGATCAAAACTCCATCGCTCCATCCCGTTCTCTCGGTTTAGTCTAGAATGATGAGTGAAAGGGATGGGGTACCCGAAGTTTTGAATTCAGTGGTTTGTCCCGAAGTCCGGTATCACATTTAAGCAACCGGCTGGGTTAAAATTGGATCATGTTGCCATTTTGAAGCGAAACTGCGCCTGCATTTTTAAAACTATATCACCTACCTATTGCCAAGGTAGGTATAGGCCAGGGTATAGGTAAAAAACTTAATTAAAGCCCCTCTCTTACATGTAGGTAGGTCGTTGTAAACCAAACTGATATGGAATTTACGTCGAATTTCAAATGTGGAATCTCGAACGTTCTTTCAAAATGTGTTAAAACTTGGTAGGTAAGTACTTTCGTGGCTACTTTCTTCTTGTATTTGTTAATCTGTTCTATGTTATGCATGTCACGAATAAATGATTTTCTTTCTTTCCTATACCTACCTACATGAAAGAGGGGCTTTACAGTTTTCTACCTATACTTACTCGTAAATATGTTTATTTGTTTGAACCAGAGTTATTTTTACCTGAGTATTAAAATATCAACCCTTTGTTTTATCTGTTCCCAATCTCAATCTTTACTTACACAATTCTAGGTAACGTGTTACAAGGGCAACGAATTCTGTGAATTGTAACGGATTACCCATCTCGCTTCCATTAAGCACAGTTACCTGTTGTGCGAGAGAGATAGTGCTATGATCTGTGGACCAGTGGCCTTTATGCATTGCTGGAGTTTTATAATAACTTTAAGTACATATTGTTATTGCTTTGAAAAAACCTCGTATCTCATACTTCGTGAAGTACGATATTTAACTTAAACTTGATCAGAATTAAGTTCAAACTCGTAATTCTCGAAATCTCAGATAAGAGTTTTTTTCTAAAGTAGGTAGTAACGATATAATAAGTACGGTTTACGTAATTGTGATGAAAATTACCTACCTTTTTAAATCTTTGTCGTTGTAAGTGTCAGCTAAAAAAACCATGGGCACTTTTGTATCTAGTCGCCTTCAAGGTTTTTGTTGTACTCTGGTTAACCATTTGATATTATTCGTGATATCGTGATCACTCTTTTGACGTGTCTCTTACTGTCAAGTAAATAAGAGCTACCATAACGTTAATATAATTTCTATATAGAAGCAGAGTAAGTAGATAGTATGATGTAGAATAGAGGCCATAGACCAGAAAATATGTGGATTAGGTACCTATCATAAATTATTTTTTAGGGTTAACCCAAATAATGCCAACGAGACCCTATTTTGCTAAGGTCCCGCTATCCGTCCACCTGTCTCTGAGGCTGTAACTTTTGAATTGAAATACCTGGTTTGACATTAAAAACTTTCACAGAGTGTGTACCTATTATAATCTGGAAAAAAAGTCTTCAAATAAAAAGTGGCAACACTGTAGTGTCATCCCTTTCAAATCAATCTAAGAAAAAAGGGACGAGACTACCGTGCTGCCACTTTTTAATTTCAAGGTTTTTTTGCCAGACTAGAATAACCACTGTAATAAAAAATAGGTACTTAATAAAAATAAAATAAAGTAAAAAAAAACACACTTGGCAGGTTTTTTGTTCCAAAAGTTACCAAAACGCTAAAGATGTAGGTAGCCCTACTGTCAGCCCAATGCAACCTTGACTCATCATAGAACTGTGTCACAGTGACGTTATGATTACCTACAATCGAAGTCGTAAAAAGTGTCATACATTCTAGGCGTATAAAATTAATTAATATTATTAATATTTAGATAACAAAAAAATTAATTAAAAACGAATTGATTGTTGTTTATACCTTATTAACACCAATTAGATACTAAAAGGAAAACTCGTTTCAAACGGCACAAATAAACCGATTATAGTACAGGTTAAGGCTATTTGTCCAATTGATGCTCATTAAACACATTACGAGCCTGGTACGGTTTGCAGCATCAGAATTTGAATATCCAAGGTTAAATACAGTTACTTTTCAGTGTATTTTTTTGCTATCGTCCGATAAAAAGTAGGTACGTACCTATACCAAATTATTTATCCGCGAATACCTAAACAAATAACACGAACTTAGATTGTTTAAGTTTAACGGTTTTCAAAAAAAACTCTTAAATATACTCAATTATCGCTGAAGAATCTTGGTAACTCAGTGGTAAATTGCACATTTTCCATTGAAAAGGCGGGGACATCAAAGGCCACTGCGTTACTAACTTTATAGTTATTACAAATAACTTTTTATGAATTAGGTTAATTCTATATAATTAAGCTTATTGACGTCCCTTTTCTAGTTTCAAGTTAGAAAAAGCAGTACTTTACCGCTTGTTGAATAAAAATAGTTTAGTGAGAACGTGGCTAAAAGTTATGTACAAGGAAAAGTAGAATGGCCCTATAACACTAAATGGGCATTATTATTTAAAATTAAAAAAAAAACCCATCCAAATCGGTTCATCCGTTTCAGAGCTACGGTGCCACAGACAGACACGCAGACTCACACACTTACACGTCTAACTTATAACACTCCTCTTTTTTGCGTCGGGGGTTAAAAATCCGTTAGTATTTACTACAATAGTTTACAAAGAAACTGTTAGTAAATCCACCGTAATAAAAAAATCTAATAAAACATTCTAAAGTTAGGACAAGCAGACAGAGAGACAGACGGACCGACAGCGAAGGCTTAGTATTAGGGTTCCGTTGGACGCCCTTCGTTTACGGAACCCAAAAGGTGGCATCGACCACCAACTAATAATTTTCATGACGAATGTAATTGAAACATCAGCATTATCATAAGAAAATAAGAATAATTTATTTATCAAAAGAATACATCGCATCTTTAGAATTATATTGACCTAATTAGCAAATTTTGGATTTCGAGTTCGGTCTCTACAGTAATAAATTTATGACTCGAAGTCGAACGCTGAAAATTTTGAATTAGGTCACTATAATCCTAAAGGAGCGACATGTTCCTCATATCATGCCTCATGTCGATGGCTTTCAGGCCATAATGCGCAAAAGAGTTGCCTCCCTGATGCGTCGAATAAGTGGCAGTTCCAGCAGCCTCCTAAACAAGATCCTAGATAGGTTGCACTGTCCCATAGTTCGCCGCTGGAACTCAGTCCATGTGGAGCCCAGAGGAGACATTTTATCTTAAATTTTTACTTTTTATGTTTGTTTGCTAACATAGTTTTAAGAGTATTGTTTGTTACTAATCACCTATGAACTGCATTCTGGTTTGAAATAAATGCTTATTATTATTATAAACTATGCCACTACAAACTAATGTACTATTCACAGACGTAAAGTTTCTTGACTATACCCATCTCATCATCATCTCCTTACCCTTATCGCAATCATCTGGGATGGGCGCAGCATCTTTTTTCCTTTCACATCTCCCTATTAGCTGTCATCTCCCTACCTTGTTTCACATATAACTTCACACAATCCATCCATCTCTTTTTAGGTCTTCGTCTTGCTCTAAAACCCTCCACATTCACATTCAAAACTCTTCTGAAGAGTTTTGAGTATGAATGTGGTTTTAGATAACCCCCCCCCCACCCTTCTCTAACCCTGCACCCCCTCCCCTCCCTTCTATAACCCTCCACATCCATACTCAAAACTCTTCGGGAGAGTTTTGAGAAAAAATGGATAGTCATATCATGAGGAGGGATCCATTTTGTCTATAACTGGCGCGGCGGCGCTACTTTCAAACTATACTATGCTCATCTATGGACTGTTTTTTAAAGTGAAACACTTGAAAGACTATCTACGCTGCTTTGTAAACACTTCAACAGGTCTGGCCATCTCGTTTTGACCTGAATACGCTAAGGTATGCGAAAAGGTAAAAGTTACTATGGAAAGGTCAACTCACTGCTGATGGTACTCATTATAACTGTCAGTTGAACTCGTTATATCTTTTGGTTTGTTGAAAGTATTATGTAACTTTGCAGAATATGTTTTAAAACGCCTGATAACGTTATGTAAATCATTTGCTATCATTGAGTCTAAAATAACAAATAATCAAAATAAAATATACTCAAGAACAATGACAACGGGTCACTTTGTTTAGAACTTCCATAGAAAGTGACTCGATTTCATTGCTCTTGAGTGTAGATGGATGGATGGATAGATATATAAAGTCTTTATTCAAACAATTCACATACTGTCCTCGTACGGAGAAAAGTCACAAGTGCAATTAATTCATAGAAGCATATTAAACTCTCAAGGGTTATAATCAGGTTGGAAGTGCAATACAATTCTTGTAGATGTGCCTTTTTCTGTAGGAGAGCAGCATACATCACGAATGTTCGTATGAGATTGAATGATAGATTGACTTCTACTTTTACAGTACCTGCATATAGGTGGTGTTAAGGACCTTTTTCAGGGTCAGTCCGGAATTCTACCACCATCATATCCTTTAACCTACCGTTTTCGCATTGTTGTGTTCTGGTCAGGGACCCGTCTACCCATTCCCCGATAAAAGCCTTTAAAAGACTTACCTCTCGAAGTACAACCGACTAAAAGAATAACCACTTTTGGAAGGAATATACGACTTAGTTGTGTGTTAAACTAGCCATCACATAAGGGAAATCTAAAGAGCAGCAGTAAATTGAAATCCGTCTTATTGCATAACCAAATATAAGCGTAACCCTTATAAAATAGCACTTAAAAAGCCAACGAACGGGTTTTTTTAAGTTAAATGGATATTGGTATTACTCAAAATACGGCGCTACATAAGCAAAAACGAGCAAGACGTACACTGAACCGATTTGGTAAGGGTAACCATTATAAATAGCACTTTAAAAAGCAAATCGAACGGCTTTCAAGCGATACGGCTTTTCTTAATAAATCCTTATACTCGTAAAAACCCATTCGAAACCCCTTGAATGGGATAGCGGGCCGGTCCCTGGTTCTGGTATCCCCATTCCGGGATATCAGTGAAATAACTAGCATAGAGGCATTCCATCTTAGCCCTCGGAGCTGGCAACGCATTGGCGGTCTTAAGATTGGAGTCTTGAGAATGCAAATGTATATGGTTCTCAGATCTGACTTACCTGGCTGGCCTGTTATACATCGTTTACCACCATGGCATAAAAAAAGTTTCGTCAAGAAACGCTGTAGAATAGAAACGCAACGTCGAAACGACTAGCTATAATTTGTCCTTGTTTTTTTAACGTTTGTCCCAAACTAGGGTAACGCAAACACGCTAAATATTGCGTGCCGGCCGCGGAACCTTTGCTATAGTTGATAAGAATCTACTAATTGTGATAGTAAAACCCTTTTCTAATCAGATCGGGTTAAACAAAGGCCTTTTATAAATCCCCCATGGATCTATATCCAATGCCATGAACACAAAGCGTCTATTTTTATGGGAATGACGAAGTCTGGCTTTGAAAAGTATAAAGCGGTTGTGCCTAGGTTACATTACAATAGATTATCGTTACATAGTTTAAGTACTTGTGTTTGTGTACATGTTTAAATGTACAGTCGGCCAAGTCTTTTTCACTTTCGACACATCATAAAATTCATATTAAATAAAAATGTCGCTACTAGCTAACGTCGAATCTTTAAATTGATTCGACCTTGTTATTCTAAACGTCCAAACGAATTTAAACCATATTGGCATTCCATTGATTAGGCTGATTGTACAGTCAGCTTCAGAGAAAAGTAAACTTCCCTCTGCATAGAAAAGTCCTTCCCTCTGTTATCTAGAAGGAAAGGTTACTTTTCTCTGCAGCTAAATGAACTAATCGATGACATTCTTAATTAATATTCAATCCCACACAAGTATACTGACGACGTGTATGCAGCTAAAGTGTGCTTAAAATATGCTTTGTCTTTATCTATCATTGTGACGTTCCTATTGGGCTTTATAGTTATGTTACTACACACAACCATCACATCCCTCAAATGTACAGAAGAAACTCTTTTTTGTAAGAATAATCAAACCTTTCATGAATATTTTGTTTTGCGTAGTATTCCATGTTCCAATACGCACCTGCGACGCTCAAAAAGGCAAACCGACATCGGTTTCACAATTCACAAACCTAATATTAGCAGTGGCTAGCCGCAAGCCAATTATAGTACAATACGTTTGAGGTTTGTTTTAAAGCAGTAAAATCGAAAATTCTTCATCACTTTCACTCGTCTTTAGTGATTGAATCCAAAGAAAGGGACGCAACTGACAAAAGTCAGACGTTCGATTTTTGAATAGTTAAGTAACCGTTTGATTTTCGCCTTTGATATTAAAAAGTCGTAAATAAAACGTTTAAATAGTTTTGATTTGTACTTTAGACGGAAAGAGTAGAGACACAGTATAGATATAGCTAAAGCAGTAAAGAAGCTTCGAACAAACGCTCGAAACGACGCACTCACACAGAAGCACGCCTCTACGAGACCTGCAAGCGGACATCGCAGTGCTGTCAGTCGCGAGTGCCGCGTCGAGACGAATGGTTTCTTTCGCATTTTATATTCTTTAAAAAGATACCGCGAGTGTATTGCGTGGTATACGGCTGTTTAAATTCGGCTTCCTCAAACGGAGATTTCATTAAATGAAAAAAGAATGGGAAAATGTAGCCGCCATCTTGAACTTTTTAATTATTGGACTGATTGCTTCCAAAATTGATATTTGGGAATCTGTGTGGTCTCCGACAAGGAATCCGTTGACAGAATGGGAAAAAGTAGCCGGCATCTTGAACTTTTTAGTTATTTAACTGATTGCTTCCAAAATTGACATTTGGGAATGTGTGTGGTCTCCGACAAGGAATCCGTTGACAGAATGGGAAAAAGTAGCCGCCATCTTGATTTTTTTAATTATTGGACTGATTACGTGAGACCACTGATTACGCACTAAAAAGTTCAAGATGGCGGCTACTTTTTCCCATTCTGTCAACGGATTCCTTGTCGGAGACCACACAGATTCCCAAATATCAATTTTGGAAGAAATCAGTCCAATAACTAAATAGTTCAAGATGGCGGCTACATTTCGTCAATCTGTCAAGGGATTCGCTGTCGCAGAGATCGATTTTGCACTAACTACTACTACTGCTAAACAAAAACTTTTTTCAATTTTACAAAATTTTAGGGGACAACCCTGACGCTCAATTGGAGAGTAGGCATTTATCTTTAAAATTAGGCCGAGCTTCTTTACTGCTTTAGCTATATCTATACTGTGGTAGAGATGAAATTGGCAACGGAAGTGATTGTACTTTATATTATTCTTCTACTTCCGTACCCTGGACGGTAATAAATTAAATAAGCGTGGAATTCCAGAGACAGAAAAAGCTTCTAAGTGAAAATTATTACTTGTCTTTTTTCCGTGAGTGGGAAAGGCTAAAAAAGGGAAAAAAGGATAAAACTTAGTAAGTTATCTAACAGTCACGCTATTTTCGACATTGTAGTTACTAGAGAATCTTAAAAATAGGGAATTACAATTACGGACCATTCGAAAATAAAGCGTGATAGATTGTCGTATTCGAATATTTTCTACCGCACGGATTTGAAATCGAACGCTCATACATACATACATACATTAAATCACGCCTGTTTCCCAGAGGGGCAGGCAGAGACAACTTCTTTCCACTTGCTACGATCTTGACAAATTTCTTTCGCTTCTTCCACATTCATACATCGAGGCATGCACGCACGTGGGTTTCGGGTACTTAAGATTCGGCCCTTTTCCAGTAATTCACCGATTTGACTCGAAAAAGTACGCCTAGGGCGGCCCTTTCCGACCCGTCCACTCACTATCGATCTGTATATCTCTTTCGTCCATCCTTTCCAAATGACCGAACCATCGAAGCATGCCCTTTTCAATCTTAGTCAATACATCTTCTTTTATTCTACATTTCTCTCTGACTTTCGAACTTTTATCGAACGCTCGAAAGTCAAAAATCGGTCCCCTGTAGTGCAAGTTGCCGTGTTCTCGCGGACCGCACAAAATTGGTCGGCGGGCCGGACGCGGACCGCGGTCCGCCATTTGGTGACCCCTGTTTAATACTACGTAAAGATAAATATTATTTGATTGGAAAGATGCTCCAAAATATTTCCGATAACGTTCTCATTTCGAATTTAATGCTCCATAACATTATAGCCATGCCGGGCCTCTATTTTACGGGGTAAAAGGGTATTGTTTTTATACGTCGGCCATTACTGATAAGTAAATAAGAGCTATCGTAACGTTGACAATACGATAACATGTCTAAGGCAATTTGGTTTTACCCAGTAAAATAAAGAAATAGAGCGTAGAGGTACTGATGTCCGCCAAAATGTGGTCTACCACCCTACGGTTGAAGTTCGTTTGCACGTTATGATACAACAAGTTCGATTTTTCCTTGCAATAATATTATGACGGCGACAGTCAACTAGTGATAATTAGATCTCACAGAAACTTATCAAAACTGGTAGACCTCTTTCTTAGCCGACCGTATTAAGCACCGATTTATTATTTTCTTGCTTTATACAAACAGAAAACATTAAAACTGTCAAGACTTATGTAATTTCTCTCGATAACCTTGCGCTATCTCAAGGTTGTCTTTATTTTATTGTTGATGTTATCAATTTTTTTTTTTTAAACAAGACGAATTAAGACAGATTTAATACATGTCCTACTTACCTTAAACACAACAAAAGCAAAACTTGACCCAAAGTATCTTTTGAAAATCCCGTTGTGGCTTGCTCCTTAACCCTTCCAGTTCCCATGACGCATATGCTGCGTCATGAATAAAAATCATCATTTGCCTGATTGCTTACAGTACCTTGAGCACGAACTTTTCCTTTCTTTCGAGTTCGTAATGTTAACGTATCGTCTCATCGAGAAAATTAGTAGGACGATTGGAACAACGTAACGCCACCGTGACTGTATTTAGTTTTAAAATGTCCTATCACGTTGACCTTTACTTTGACAGTTTGACTTTCGTATCGTCATATAACGTGTAAAAACATGACTGTTAGTTCCATAGTCAGATACCGTAAAAGTACATAAGCAGTAAAATAAATTGTAGAATATAAACGCGATTCGAAAACGTGACGTATAATTGATATGTTCGTGCTCGAGCTACTGTGATTCCGTCGTTACTTTGACTACCAAACAACCGAACAGTAACACTCGAATCGAAACAAACAACGTTGTGTACATAAACTGTATTTACTAAGTTAATAGTCGTTTGACCGGACCAAGGACCGGAACCGGTATCCGTTAAAATACACTTTTGATGGGGTATTCGATAGGCTTGTTTTTAAAAACCCCATCAGTGCGGCAAGCGTATCGTCGGCTAGCCGTAATAAAAGGCTAATCAATTGAAACGATTGATTCGGCTTTTCGCTTGCAGACTTACCGGTATCAAAAACCCTTAAAACGCTTGCCGCTTTTAAAGAGGTTTTGAAAGATGTCAAGCTATTTCAATCTATGCGCCTAATTCCTACGACTTATTATTGCATAACTTAACAATAGAAAGGCTAGCAGTCGGTAGGCGCAAGCGGCGAGACGAGCTGCACATGATCGCCACGACAAACAATAGTAAACCTTAAGCCGTTGCCATTCACGCAAAATCTTCAATATTTTATTTGTATTTTATACTTTGTTTTGATTTTTGAACAGTAAGTAATAAATTTGTGAGCGAGCGAGTTAGATTCCGGTGACTTCGGTCGATTTCGGGCTGTTCGGCAAATCGGCACACGGCCGGCACGGGGTGTTTGTTTACCTATTAACGTAATGTTATTCATTGTTTCGTCATTTGTAATGCAAGCCTCTCGCTCAAGTTCAAGTACTTAACATAAAAGTGGTCAGTGATAAACTGATAAAGTTTAAAGTGTGATAGGGTAAGCGTACCAGTGAATGAACAGTGCTAGTGAATGAACAAAATGAGCCGTTTTTCGTAAATCAAGGGTTCTTTTAATTTCTACCCTACAAAGTATTTTTTTTTGATTGGCATCTTTACTAGTAACATCATGGTAACATTAAATTCAACTCAGTTGCTTTAGTTGAACCATGGCGGACATCTAAAGTTGACGTGTCGCAGACGTGTTTTCGTTGTATGGGGCAGTAGTTAGCAGACGGGTAAGTTATCTTGTGTTTGAAGTGATATTGTTCTTATTCCACACAACTGAGATCCGTAGTGTGTGTTTATTTTAAGTCTTAAGGATATATTTTTTCTATTTACAAGCCATATCAAGTGTTTTTGTTTCAAATTGCCATTTTTGGCCAAATGTTTTATAACTGGATCACAGAAACCACTAAAACTAATGAATGAACGACGGTGTTCATTTACTAGAACCGCGTGAATTACTTATTTTACAGTATTGTGAGTTTTCGTTGTTCTATTAGAGTTTCTTTTTCAGAAACATAGCTGTTAGTGGCTTGTCCTTCATGTGGCCAGTATTCGAACAAACTCTTAAATGCTTAAAATGTTCGTTCATTTACTGGTTTATTATTTCCAGTAAATAAACTACCACCAATGTGACTGGTTCATTTATTGGCTTAGCATAAAATTTAAGAGCCAGTTATTGAACTATCGTTATTTGAAAATAACCTATTATACCTACAGCGTTTTCAGGCGGGAAAGTTGCACGTCAATCAACACTAAGTAGTAAAATAACATTTTTATAAATCAATTTAAAAGAAGGATAAAACATAATCAACAATTAAACATTGTTCATTCACTGGTTTCATTTGTTCATTTGCTGGTGTTTCTATGTTCAATCACTGGTGTTTTGGAGTGTTTGCGGCTTAAAATAGCTATAACTTAAAATTAAGCAATGTTATTGTAAAACAAACGTTATAGAAGCAAACTAGTATACTTGATTGATTGATAACGACATTTATATTTGTTGGTAACAACTTCCATTTTATTAAAAAAAATATTTAAAGACGAAATTCTCCTTAAGGGTTCATTCACTGTTACGTTTACCCTACCATCCAATATGGCTCCAATAAAAAAGGACGCCGTGCATCGATATTTTAAATATGATAAATCATCTAACACGAGCACCTGTGAACTATGCCAGAATAAATTAAAGGTACGTACCTACCTATATCATATTTACTCATCCTATTAACACAGAACAGATAGATACTTATCTGTGATGTGCTATTAATTTAAAATACTAATTCTTGGACATAAATCAGAAGGTAAGTAGAGTACCTATACCTATGTAAGTAAATGTTAATCGAAAACCTTTATTTAAATTAAATAATCAAGTTGTCAAAAAACTAAGTTATTAATGTTATTCTTATACATATGGTAAAAGGTAGTTCGAAGTATGGTAGTTAGAATCTCAAATAGGTATATCCTACTAATATTATAAATGCGAAAGTTTGTGTGTGTGTGTGTGTGTGTGTGTGTATGTTGCTCCTTCACGCTGCAACGGGTGGACGGATTTGGATGAAATTTGGAGTGATGATAGCTTATACCTTATACCCTGGATTAACACAGGCTACTTTTTATCCCGGAAAATGGGCCAGTTCCCGAGGGAGCAGCGATAAACGACTTCTACGCGGACGGAGTCGCCGGCGAAAGCTAGTACTTTTTATAATTTTAAGGTAAATAGGTTTGAAGTTATTTAAGAAAATAGGTGAAGATTAACCATTCCCCCTTATCTCCGAAACTACTGGGTACGGGGCCTAAAATTTTGAAAAAAATATAGAAAAATATTACTCCTTTATATTACAGGAAAACCTATAAGAAGTCTACTATTATAGTTTGCCTCATTTGGGTTCGTTCCAATGTCCAGTAACATAAATAAACTAATACCCACAAAGAACTCGTGTCAGTTTATTTTATACTGGACTTTATTTTTCGCTTCGTTTACGGAACCCCCGGGCCACTTTGACGCGAGTAACGCGAGTTTATTATTTACTAGCTTCTGCCCGCGACTTCGTCCGCTTAGATTTCGATTATCGTTATGCCCTCGAGAACTTTAAAATTTTCCGTGATGAAAAGTAACCTATGAGTTAATCCAGGGTATAAGCTATCTCCATTCCAAATTTCATCGAAATTACACACACGCACACACACACACACACACACACACACACACACACACACACACACACACACACACACACACACACACACACACACACACACACACACACACACACACACACACAAACTCTCGCTTTTATAATATTAGTAGGATATATATATTTATTTTATATTATTATTTATATTATTTTATTTTATAATGTAATAAGACCATAATTATTATATAAAACCTAAACTTTAACAATTCAACAATACGTTATACAGTGTCGCCCGAATGCGCTGGTGAGAAAGAGACCACAATCAGGATTAACCCAACCCTATTGATACGCTGTTTATTCAAGCTGCCAACACCTTGTCGGACAACAAGCGCAATGGAAGCGGTAACCTTATTCGAAAAGGTAGTCCTAACGATACGGCAACACAATCGATAGGGCTATCCGTTGTACGGTTAGCCAATGTGTAGGCTTTTGAATCGAAAGCGCTAAGCGAATGAAGGGGTTTTCCGGTCCTTGGACCGGACTAGATTAGGCCAACTGGGTTGCTGATTTAACGGCTGGAGTGGTATGGCCGCTTTGGGGCTATTTAATTACTGACATACTGCACTGCGTTAAATTTATCTGAGTCCTTTGTCTCTTTTTTGTACTCGACGCTATTGACACTTGAGGTATGAGTAGTTTGCTTAGAAGTTGCAAAAGCGATACCGACTGCAGAAATTGTTGAAAATGTATAGGATTGACATGAGCTGTCCTGCGTTTGCTTATGTCATTTCCACGTATTTTGTCAGCCTTAAAGAGTTTGAAGATGAGGCAATGTAGACTCTTGTCGACTCAAGTATTCTTTGTTTCGGTTTCGGTCAGATATCGCCTCTTAATGTAATCATATTTAATATACCTATTGATTGCAATGACAACAATAAGTTAGACTAAGATGAGATGAATGTCCTAATATTTAGACTTGCGTGTTGCGTGAGACGAGAGAGGTGTACGACACGCGGATTAAAGCGAGTGCATCAATCGTGCGAGACAATGGTGGATGGTAGACATGATGAGTAAGCTCGCTTGCGATGTCCTCAACAAATGACACTGCATTGTCGTCTCTATGGATGCAACTGCTCCCTGTGTATTGACGGTCTTAATTCATGCAATTTCCTAGACAGGTATATTCCGAATATACGATACGGAACTCTCTCTTTAAATTATAAAACGTTCAACAGAGAAGGATAACTTTGAGCTCGCTGTTATGCACATTATAGATCTTCAGCCCGTTATTAAAACTATGAGAATAGTAATAATGTTACTCTGAAATTATTTTACAATTAAAATGAGATTAAGTTACAATCCTTTTTGAATATTTAATTTCTAACACTTGAATTCCATGAATTACAAATACAGATTCTCTTACAATAAATACAACACGACTACTTACTTCACTGTAATCTCTTGAGAGTTGCCGTCGTGTGTGTGCGTTTGTTCATGGAATACGGGGTCCTTTTTTACCATTTTGGTACGGAACCCTGAAAAGGAGGAAAACGAGCAAGGGATGGTGGTAATTGATCACCGCGACCCATAAACACCCGCCCCGCAACACCAAAGGTAATCTTGTAATGCTAATTCCAGCACACAAATTTACGCATACACTTGTGTTCCATTAAATGTCGTTGCGATCATCTATTTGTATACATGTTTTCACATGCAAGGCCAGAGAGATCAACCTTTAACTATTATATTCGTTGTTGATCCTCTTAAGCTTCGATTTTCTACACTTAAGCCGTTTCCCTGCTTTAAAACTTCAATAGTAAAGATTGTACTAAATGTCAAGGGAACCGTTTGAAATACCTTTGCGTCTAAATCTGCCTAGAGCTATTTTCTCTAAGGTCAGTAATACATTAATCTGTTTTGGTTTGGATTATATTTTAACCTGTTATCATAAAGCCAACCTCCGTGAGTTTAATACTTAAAAGCTCAAACTTAATAATATAAACTAGCAGGGTAGTGATTCTCTCAACAACGACGCTCGGACGGATGAACGAGTGAATGTCCAAGCGGCGAGTTTAAGTAGTCCCGTCAGTGCGAACTAAACATGGTTTCTGACGATGGATCGAACGTATAAGGCTGCTTAATTGAAAATGCACGCGCTAAAATGTGTTTTGTTCGCTATGACGGGACAACTTAAACTCGCCGCTGCGATTTCGCTCGTTCGTCCGACCGTCCGTTGTTTTTGAGAGAATTACACCACAGATTAGTGTTTTGAGACACAACAAACTCTCCGGTCTAGAACTCAATACCAGCTGTGAAGAATCGTTGATGAAGAGACCGACCGAACCAATTTGGGATCTTTGGCCTAGATTTTTACCTGTTACAGTTTTTCTCAACAACCTTATAAATGTTTTAATCTTGACTATTACAAGTCCGAAGCTAATCTTGGTAGCTAAGCCACTAAAAGTTTCGAGGGATGAGTATTTTATTCAAGACGAACTGGAATATATTGTAATGTACGTAATTCCATTAGAATTACAAGGTAGAGCTTCAGATTTGTTTGTAAATTATTCAAAAACGTAATGCCAGGAGCTTTTTTGACATTAGCAAAAAAATATTTTAACTATACCCACGGTATAAATGGTAAAAAGGAGATAATATGGATAGTGTCACTCTTCAATTATCCATAAATCAAAATCAAATCTGCGAATCAAAATTTCATTTTAAAATCTACAAAATTAAAATTCCAGAAATATATGAAGTTTTATTAAAGTCGGTAATAAATAAGATCCTTTAAAGGTGTTTCAACCCTGCCAAGTCGTAAGATTGTCGTCGAATTTTGGTCGCCTTTTATTCCGTCCACCCTAATTCAAGCTATACTTAATCCTGACTTAACACGATCACCGCCCATGACGCACATGGTGCGCCATAGATCCATAGAAAATAACATCTTGGGCACTGTATGTAAGCTCATAACGGAAGTCTTGTCTTTCCGAATGTTTGAGTGCCACTCAAACGTGCACAAGTACCAATAGGTCGTGACAGACGTGCTTCAAAAACGCTGTCTCCAAAACTTGACTTAATTCACGAATATATGAGCCAAAATTTGCATGAGTCCCGAGTATTTTAAATTTTGACGACGCCGAGAGACTGACCCAGTAAAAGTTCAGGTTAAAACGGATTACGTAACTACAATACCTCTAAAAAGGCGTCTGTAAATTTATAACTCTAGTAATTCCTATTCTATTTCGTAACTAATAAAGACGGGAAATTCTATAGCAGGTGCTTTCTTTTTGCAAATGGGATATCCAAAGTTTCAGTGCCAGATTCCTAAGATTTTATTCAAAATCGACCCCTTAAGGTGTTCTTGGTATTAACGGAGAAAATGAGGGTTTCACAAGGCTACTTACGCAATAGTTGAACAAAAACTCTTAAGTATTCTGAACAAAGCGGACGTGTTAACAAAAACATGGCGCTAATAGGGAGGCTGACTTGTCGAGTCGCTTATGGTCACTTGTTTTTGTTTTTTTAACCTGTACGTATTTTTAGATTTCTTGTTTAACGGACCAGGACCTCTATTCTACTATGTAAAATCATATTACCATTGACATATCTTTAACTCGGCCACCATTACTATCAAATAAATAGGTTTACGTACGTAAATATATTTCTTCGACAATTCACAAATCTATGTGGACACAGGTGATGCTGTTGTTCCGCTTTGACATTAAACAATGACATACATTCCAACTAATAATTTAATCGCGAAAGCGTGTTCGACAAACGCTGTAAAAAAAAACATTGATGAAGTGGTACAGTTCTTTGTGAGTTTTTATAATCGGCTCGTGCCTTTAATAAATAAATGGTGAAGTGACGGCACTTCAAGTGTTGGTCAAGTGCTTCACGCGTAAACGACTAAACGTAGACGGCTTCTTCGTGGAGCGTTCAACGTGTGTCATATTATTTGTATATTTATGACGCACAGTGCGTCATAGGCAGTAAATAGGTTGATCTTAAATATACGTACAAATTTAAAGGTTTTTCGGAATAAAATATCAGAATCATGATACATCTTTTTTTTTTATTGAGAAGCAAAGGAATATTTTAAGCACAATTTTCATATATCACTTTTTGATCCTTCTTAGTAACAGTTAAAACCATTCCATTTGACCGTGCCCTCGTTAGCAAAGCCTTTGTTAAATTACCATACGTACTGGTATTTTTCGCTTTATAGTACGAAAGAGTTTTTTTTAAATTGGAAGATCAAGCGCGTAACTAGATATGAGGTTCCGTTTAATTAGAAAAGTTTTTTTATGACGGAGACCGCTGGGATGCAATGTAAACGCGGAAAAATAAGCGCGTGAAATATTGAAATTGTGTTAACTATGTGCGGTTGCTTTATGTTTTTTAAATATATTTTTATTTTATTTCGTATTTGCACTAGTTATTCGATTAAGTGTAAATTACGAATTTATTTTATCCTTTTGAACGCTTTTTCTGATTATCTAGATAAATCTTTAAGCGTATTCTCGAAATAGATGATAAAAAAAAACTTGTTTAAAAAAATCCGTGATAGTAAAAAAAAATATGTTTTCAGTAGTGTATTATCGTATTTTAATATTTTCTCAAAATTTTGAATTCTAGTTGTCGCTTCGGCAAGCAATAACAATGTTCAAATTAAGGTTTTTTTTAAGGAAACTTTTATTAATTTGACTGTTATACTTCTTATTTTTATAAAAAGGGGTAGGTATGATTTATAGCGATTAATTGAGATATATGGCGTAAGCTGCATGTAAAAGATTTATTATATTCAGTCAACGACTTCTCTACGTTTGTAAGGTCTATTTAAACATTGTATTATGCGCTCTGCTTATATTTCTGTAGTAAACTTGTATCCTTTTTCCAGGGCTGGTAGTTAATATTCAATTAAAATGCGATTATTTTTTACACAAAGGGCTTGAGCGTCCAACTTTTTTATTAGTCGTGCAACTTGTATCGGATTTTGGTAGGGATGGCTCAAACAGATGTTACCTGTCCAAGTAGGGTTGCCTTAATCTGCTGTCGTAAAATAATTGATTATTTAAACATAACAACGTTAATAAAAACGTTTTAATATAGTTGAGCGTGTAACTTAACTGAATTGTTAGTGAAGAGGTCTTTGTAAACTACGATGCGAGCGCCGCAGGCATGGGATCGATTCTCGTGCATCGACTTCACCTTTTTTGTTCGTTTGAAACATGATCGTATAGAATGTGTCATTTATCTTTTTTAGAAGTTCCGATGACAAGCGTAACGCGGAATTAGTTTGATTGTATTTTAAACGCCCAGATGTCATGTCAGCTTGTCAAGTACACGTGTTTTTTTTGTGTTAGTTATAAGTCATCTAGTTTTTGTTAAATTATTTAAATGGCCCAGTGATCTGCCAGCTTACTGGAAACGCATTAATGCGAGTATTACGAGTTAAAAACGCCTCTTCAAAGGGTCATCATCATTTCATCCGAAAGACGTCCATTGCTAGACGTAGGTGTCTCCAAAGGCCTGCCACAATGGCCGCTCCTGCGCCGCTTGTATCCATCGGTTTCCAACAACTCATACGCATACTCGGTTTAATACGCTGCTTCCTCAAAGACTGCCACTATTCAATGAATGTTTAAATTATGAAAACTTACGCAGAATCAGATTAGATGGCTATCAGATATTAGTAATATTATAATGAGTTTTTTTTTTCTGGTGAGCATCATATTGTCTGGTTGGGTCAAAGCTAACGTGTAATATACGCTTAACTTTATTTAATAAAGTCCTTACTTTAACACTTTTCTGATATAGTTAGCTACACAGTCTTGTGCAACCACCGACGACATGCTATTTTTAACCCTAGACAGCTCCTAAGGGATTAGCGTTAGAATTTCTGCAGTCGCGGGTAAACGCTAGTCTCATATAAATTACTAATTAAATTGATCAAACATTTGCTTATTAAATATAAATAATAAGCGTGCATAAATTGAAGTGCGTCATGGGCGGTCGACGTGTTAATTATAATGGAAATTAGGTATCAAACTAAAAAACCCAACAATTTTTTTAAATTATAATTATCCTTTAAAAACAAAACTTTAGGTGTTCTTATTAATTTTAATAACGTGTAGTCAGTATTTTTCCATCTTTCTTATCAAAAGGTCGCGAACCCGTGACGAGCTTGCGTTATCGCGCACAAACTTGGACCGTTAACTTGGCACTTTGTACACTGCCTTGCAAAAGAATAAGTTGCCGTTATTGATCTGATATAAATAACTACATAACCAGTTGGACTAGTGGTCCGTTGGTATTATTCCCACACCTTCAGGTATTTAGAGCCTTTTTTAGTCTAGACGTTGGTCTTGTGAGTTAACGAACTTAAGGCTGCGTCGAGCGTACGCCATGGCCAGTGGCGTATGGACAGTGGCGCCCTCACTATTATTGTGTTTTCTAATAATTTAAAGTATATTGTTGAAATTGGTCGGTAGGTTTTTTTACTACAAATAAAATCACAACTTACAGGGTATATCACATAGTTTAATAACAATTAACCTTCGAGTTATCAACTTAACGGTAAAAAGTGGCCACCTTTTCCCGTTAAGCTGACTACTCAAAGGGTAATTGTTATTAAAGTTTGTTACGTATCCCATAAATTGTGTTTTTACTTGCGCTTCAAAAACGTATCGTCTGATTCCAAGGGAATTCTTTAGTTAATTAGAAAACACAATAATAGTAATGAAGGCGCCACTGGACGCTCGACGTTTGCTTGGTGCAGTCTTAAGTTCATCTTAGTTCTAAAGAAAATAATGGTGTTTGGAGTGATTATGTTCAAGAAAAAAGAAAACGTTGAATTGTTTGTGACGCCATTTACTTTAGTGTATTCAATCCACGATCTTTCACTGCTTAGTTTTTATACATTGACGCAACTTGTGCAGCGACAATTCGACTTTTTTTATTTCCTCTACTTCAATAATGCACCTTACAGATGTAGTGAATAATCCTTTCCCATCGTGTTTTGTCGGATATGTTTGTATTTATCTAGCTTTCTCAATTAGCTTCAGTACTCATCAATAAGCCAACTAAGAAAGCAAGATAAATACGAACATATCCGACAAAACACGATGGGAAAGGATTATTCACTACATCTGTATAAAGATTGTATAAATATAAGCTGTTCCAACTTACCAACGATTAAATTAAAAAATCAATAAAGATGTCGTTACTCCGATAACACAATTGATAACATTTCTTACTCAAACATTGCAGTATTGATAACACGAAAGGGTGTGGCTATCTTTGTTATCAGAGATTATGACCATCGTAGCCATAAAGCCGTAATGGCATTTACACAGCTAAACTATGTTCAACCCTATACTTTTGACCATAAGGTTGCAGTTACTTTAGGGTCTCTGTAGAAGATGCACCGTTTTTTGCTCTAAGAGACGCACTGGACTTTGTTGGTTTTAGATTAAAACCGCAATTTCGCAACCGTTATGTTGTGTTGACCCTTTTTTACTTTAATGTTCATATTTTAATACTATTTTCGGTAAGTAATATTACATGTTCAGGGTTTGATACCATAAACAAGGCAAATAATTGGGTGATAAAGCGAGTGTCTATTCCAGTCTTATATGTTGCCAACAAAAAAAAACTTAGTCGGCCCATGACGCACACGCTGCGTCAAGAATTACACGATTGAGTTACATAGATAAAATTGACCAAGACTTTGAAATAATAAAAGTTTTCGTTAGAAATATACAAAACTTGTTTCATCAAGAATAATTTCTGAGGTACTTGATTTGAGCTCAGCGTTTCAGAACTCTCGGATTAAAGTGGCTAACTAACTCAAGTTTTCGCTTAACATTGTTATCATAGAAACCTTGAACTTCTGTTCAAGTCCAAAAATATCAGCATCTTCAAAAGGTTTGGTCAATCAAATAGATTATCGCCTATTTGGGCCCTCTCTTATGTAAAAGACCGGTATACGAGCAAGTCCTTTTTACGCATTCACGTGAGCTCATCTCTCTAATGGTCTCTATACAAAACTCGGGGTGTTAATCCCAAAATTAAAGGTACTTATGCGCTAGAGTCTTTTGCACTGCGTTTGATTTGGATCATAAAAAAAACAAGTGTTTTTGTGACAACCGAATCAGGTCCTAAATCCGATACAACGACTTCTGCGAAACTTCAAATTCAATTTAGATAGGATGTGGTACGAAAACGCCTTAACCTCTGTAACTTTGGATAATTGCCCCCTGGTTGCTAAATATTGTAATAATAAGGCTGTTATCACCTCCCTAACAACTTGATAATTAACCATCCATAACAAATTCAGGGTCGGACAGACTTTCATGCGGATGAGTTACGTTCAAAAGTTCTGAATTTAATTAAACCTTTCCAGAATCTCGAGTTATTGGTGTCAATGGATAGTGAGTCGGTATTTTATGGTTAAGTTGTCAGTTTGCTTCAGAACAATGTGTTGGGTAGCATATTGTTTAACATTCGTTGCCGGTAATTTCCAATTGTATGTAGTTTTGATATACTAGGCTTGTCGCTGGCGCTGAATGTGTTAAAACCTATAACAGCCTATGACGCACGTAGTGCATTAAAATCCAAAACAAAATGACGATTTTTGGGGGACTTGAATACGTTGGCATGGGCAGAAATGTCTAAATATATGGGGTCTAATTTATAAAATCGGGAAGTACCTTTTTATTGTGTTGAAGGTATTCTAAAGATATATTAGGTTTTAAATTCTAGGAAGCTAAGCTATTCATTGTACGTACTCAAATAGGTTTTACAATAGGTCTTTAGAAAGCGCTCCTTTGTCGGCGATTCAAAGAAATGTCACATGGGTACTCTTTGCTCGATTGTTCAAAGAAGGAAATTTGCAGGTTTATATTCTAGTATGCATGTAAACTACACATAAACAACACAGTAACTCTTTACTGCACATAAACAATACAAAACATGTCTGCATCGATATAGGTAACTAGCGACCCGCCCTCGCTTCACTTCGGTTTATGGTAGGTAGGTAGGCATTTATTTCATATTGAAAATTACATTATTCTATGTCACATAATCATAATGAATTCACAATAAGATCGTCAAAGTGTAAAAAAATTATATAAAAATAATAATGAAATAAAATAAACAAACTCAGTCAAAAAGTAAAAATAAGAATTAAATTAAACAAAATAAAAATATAGCTAATTAGCTAAAGTCACAAATGTCAAGTAAATAGGTAAATTGAATAAATAAAAAAAAATTAAATTAAAATCAAAACAATTCAAATTAAAACGATCATGTCAAGAGGTTAATAATAATAAATAAAACAAAAAACAACAAATCAATTAAACCTAGTTATCACTATACTCTTTTACGGAATATAGTGATTGCGTCATTAAAAGATCTTTAAGTCGGCGACCAAATATTCCATCCGAAGATTCGTTTTTTAGGTCTGCGGGTAGACGCTCATAGAAAGCGGGCCCTATTACGCGCGGGTTTTTGTCGAGCAGCGCCAGCCGCCGCGGCACACGCTGCAGGCGGCCCGTCTGCCGGGTGACCCTGCCGGGCATGTTCACACGTTTGAACTGGTGTATGTTGTGTCGTGTGTACATTATAATGTCAAAAACATATTGTGAATAATGTGTCATAATGCCATATTTTTTGAAGAGCTCCCTACAAGAGTGCCTCGGTTTTACACTTGCTAATGTGCGAAGGGCTCTTTTTTGCAAAGTGAAAACTTGTTTGGAGTCCGCGGAATTACCCCATAGGATAATCCCATATGATAAAATTGAATGAAAATATGCATAATATACTTGGAGCAGCGCATCAGCCGAAATCATTGGCTTGAGCTTGCGTATTGCAAATATCGCACTACTAAGCCTTCCACACAGCTTAGATACGTGGGTTTTCCAATTAAGCTTAGCGTCTAACCAAAACCCGAGAAAACTGCAAGACTCGCAACGTGGCATTGGGGTTTGTATTGGCGCGATGACAGTGGAGTTTCCGGCTGTGAACATCATCACGTTTGACTTCGCGACGTTGAGGACGAGGCCGTTCGCAGAGAACCAATTGAGGAGGTGAGCGCACACTTTAGCAATTTTCTGCTCGAGCTGCTCGTACGTACAAGCGGCCACGACCACCGTGGTGTCGTCGGCAAATAGCACCGTCAGACCTTCGGTGACAGCAGATGGGAGGTCATTAATAAAAATCGAAAACAGGGTATTTCCAAGCGCCGATCCTTGCGGAATGCCAACTTCTATATCCCCTGCTTCCGATTTCCAGGTTTTTCCCTCAATTTTGACTTGAACGGTCTGTTTTCTGCAACTTAAAAATGATTTAAACAACTGAAAACCTGTTTTGTTGATACCGTAGTGTTTAATTTTGTCTAGTAATAAGTCGTTATTAATAACATCAAATGCCTTTGACAGGTCGCAGAATATGCCCGCAACCTTGTACCTATCATCCAAAGCCGTTGCAATGCAGTTATAAATTTCATAAGCTGCCGCTGTTGTTGATCTATTTTTCCTATAAGCAAATTGTTTGTCAGTCAGTAGGTCATTTGTCTCAAGATGTCGCATTAAGCAGTTTGATAAAATCGATTCAATAATCTTTGATATGTTTGGCACTATAGTTATAGGTCTGTAGTTATCCACAGAATCCCTCTCCCCTTTTCCCTTATAAATTGGACAGACCCGTGTGCTTTTCAGTACGTCCGGATATACGCCGGTAGTGAACATGCAGTTTATAAGTTCGACCAATAAACCCGACAAGACTGGCCAGACACACATGAGCAAGTCCAGAGACATATCGTACACGTCGAGCGTGGTCCGTGCCTTTAACATGGAGCGTAGCGCGCGGTCCAGGTCCGCGAGCGAGACCGCGGGCAGCTCGAGGTCGGGAACATCAGTGTCTTGTAGGAAGCTGTCAAGATAACGCGTACTACTGCCTTTGTCGGTTTGCACGACAAACTTTGACGCAACCGTAAGAAAGTGCCGGTTGAGGTGTTCAGGGATGTTGCTAGGTTGTATTTTGTTTCCATTTGCATCATTTAAATAAATAAAAGTATTCCTTTGCTTAGTAGATACCTCCTCGCTGACTATACGCCACATTTCTTTCGACGGATTAGCGCTGTTAATAATTCGCCTTTCGGTATAATTTTGACGTGCAACTAAGGTTTCGGATTTAATTAGTGAACAATAACGAGTAATTGAGTTTGTCAACGCAGCATTATCGGGGTATTGACGTTTCATATCAGTTAAGTCATTATAATTTAAGATATAATTCGAAAGGGTGTCTGTCAACCATGGTATGTGTTTTTTCTTTTTTAATAATAAGTTTTTAATTGGGAAATGTATGTCAATGTAGTGAGTCAGTATATTAAATAATTTAGTAAATCTATCGTTAATGTCAATCAAATTATCAAAAATAAAATTCCAATTATAATTATTGATGTCAGAACGAAATGCAAATATAAATTCATCTTTAAATAATCTCTTCTGTATAAAAGAGTTTTGTTTGGCTCGGCTAGGTGGTAGTATGGCTAACGTGAACAGCTGAGCGTTGTGGTCGCTCACGACGGTGTCGAGAGGCGCCGCCGTGACGTCACCGCGGCCGCAGGGAATAACTCCGCAGTCTATGGAGCTCGAGCTGTGCGCGGACACACGGGTCGGAAAATTTACACAATTAGTACAATTGTAGCTTTTTAAAATTTCGTTTACCCGTTGCCGTAAACTATTTTCGGACAGAAAATCTACGTTTTGGTCACCAACCAAAATAAATCTTTTATTTTCGTCTGTAAGTCTACCTAACAGTATTTCCAGGTTATTTAAATAAATGTCAAAGTCACCATTACCGGTGCGGTACACAACAATAACAATTAAAGGGTATAACCGTGTTTGTATGGGGGATCGGCCCCAGACGCCAAATTGATTGTCGTTTTGCTGATTTATTTCCCCAAGCATAAGATGCTATTCCACCAAATATTGAGCCTAAAATGTCACAGGTTTTGGAGAAAATAAAAAAAAATTAAAATCGGTTTTTATTTATTTTTGTCTAAACTACTGAACCGATTTTTTTGTTACTTAAGTATATTATGCTAGTAATTTAGATGTATTATTAAAAAAAAAATGAAGTTCCAAATGCATTTGTAAATAGTAAAAATTTTACTTTTAAGTTTTCTTTATTTATTTATTTTTTGTTTCGAGGTAGGGACACCCACCAATTTTGGATATTTTATGTAAAAACTAATATTCTATAACATATATTTTTTTTGAAAACATTCACTTGGCTCAACAGGGTAAGAATACCATGTGCATGTAAATTGATACGACAACCGAGAATCCCATATCGACCGCCGCTGTGTAGGTAAGTACGAATTTGAATTTAGAACGTGACCAATTGTTAAATAGGATGGATTACGTTATTATTGGTAATGGTTCACGCCCTTTTATTTAAATTTTGTAGTACTCTACAACCAAGCTGCATACAGCCTTATACACTGCCAATAATAACGTAATCTATTTAACAATTGGTCACGTTCTAAATTCAAATTCGTACTTACCTACACAGCGGCGGTCGATATGGAATTCTCGGTTGTCGTATCAATTTACATGCACATGGTATTCTTACCCTGTTGAGCCAAGTGAATGTTTTCAAAAAAAATATATGTTATAGAATATTAGTTTTTACATAAAATATCCAAAATTGGTGGGTGTCCTTACCTCGAAACAATAAAAAAATAAATAAAGAAAACTTAAAAGTAAAAATTTTACTATTTACAAATGCATTTGGAACTTCATTTTTTTTTTAATAATACATCTAAATTACTAGCATAATATACTTAAGTAACAAAAAAATCGGTTCAGTAGTTTAGACAAAAATAAATAAAAACCGATTTTCATTTTTTTTTATTTTCTCCAAAACCTGTGACATTTTAGGCTCAATATTTGGTGGAATAGCATCTTATGCTTGGGGAAATAAATCAGCAAAACAACAATCAATTTGGCGTCTGGGGCCGATCCCCCATACAAACACGGTTATACCCTTTGAAACACAAATTTCAATGTGATTATGATATCCTTCCTTGATAGGCTACCTAACACTGAAATAATTTTTCGAATCGGACCAGTAGTTCCTGAGATTTGCGCGTTCAAGCAAACAAACCAACAAACAAACTCTTCAGCTTTATAATATTAGTATAGATGTACATATTATTCGAACTTATTACATGTGATCTCCTCCAATGAGCTCTGGAGTAGTGTAAGGAAGGACAATGCAGGCAGATTTAAAAAAAATATCAGAAAATTATAAATAGCCCATAAGTACAGTCAACCAATTTGATTTCTAGGCCACTTTGGACTATGTTAAAGTGACGTTGTCAACCAAAACGTAAGAGACTCCCTATGATTTGGTTTACAACGTCACGTTGACAAAGTCCATAGTGGCCTAGGAATCAAATTGGTTGACTGTACATCAGAGAAACAAAAAAGCTGCATTAATTGAATAGGTACATACACATACGTAAACAACAGTTAAAACCTACAACAGAGCTATTAGTATTTAAGTATTTTGAAATTTACTCGTCTTTTATTTTATATTTTTAAATAGTAGTCATACGGAATGAGATACAATTCGACACACCGTGCCTATTTTTATGCATTTTGGGTTTGAATTTAGCATAGTAATGCGGCGCTTAAGAAAATACATTCACTCCATGAGCTTATTACTTAAACAACGGTTTTAAGTATTTTCCATCAATCAAACGTTAAATGACTTTTATCCTCTCTGGAATTCGGTCTTCTACGTACATGTCAAATACACGCCCCAAAAGATGGAGGCGAACCGAAATCTCTTTCCCCACTTACAAACTCAATTGAACCTTGTCACTTTAAATTTAACGGCTCCATCCCTCCATTAACGTGTACAGGGTTCCCTAAGTTTATTAATTTAACTAATGCAGCCCCACTGTTTCGTCTCAAGATTTAACATAAAGCTCACATCAAACTAATGGTTTTCATAATCGTGCAACCGTTATATGAACACATTCTCATCGCTCATAGTCGTAGTTTGTATGAATTTCTGACGCTCATGTGCGTCGTGGGTAGTGGAAGCGTTAACACACCGAGTACGAAAGTAAACTATAAGGTGTTCCTGGCAGTAGGTAAACGTGTTGTTATTTGTTTATGCAGGCTTTAAGTTTGTTAAAAAGTTAATCCATTATTACTTGAGAGATGTGTTAAAATGATATTGTAACATTAATACTTTAGTTAAATTCAATAAAAAAATGGTTCATTTCATATTTTGTTTTGTTATAGAGGTTCTTGATTAGTTTCATAACTAGGTTAAATGGTTGGAAATAAAAACCTCCACATATTTGCGAACATGATAGCTAAAAACCATCACCATTGAAATAGCTTTCTTTAAACAAAAACCGCATCTAAAACGGTACATCCAATTGGAAGCTATTATGATGCCACAGACACACATAGAAACACATATACAAATACGCTATCTTAAAACGTTTTTGTCGGGGGTTAAAAAAAGCTATAGCTCTTGTAATGATAAAAAATGTTTTCATTTTGAACATTTATTATTAAAAACCTAATTTACAGAAAATCTAATATATATCTGAATAATAATAATATAAGGGGACAATCTCACATAAAATGACCTAGTTCCAAACTAAGCTCTAGGCTTGTACTATGGGTACTAGACAACGATATAAATACTTACGAGTATATAGAGAAATAAATACTCAAATACATGAAAACATTCCAAGACTGAAACAAACACTCGTGCTCACACAAATTTTTGCCCTTGGAATCGAACCTGACCCCTAAGCTTCGTAGCCAGGGTACCAACTAGGCTATCGTCGTCATTTAATCATACTTTTTTTTTATGGCATAGAGAAGACAAACGAGCACACAGGCCACCTGATGGTAAGTGGAAACTGTGACCCATAGACATTCGCATTCACAAGACTGCAATGCAATCCTAAGACTGCAAATGCGTTGCCAACCCTGAGGACTAAGATGGAATGCCTCTATGCTAGTGATTTCACCGGCTGTCTTATCCCCAAACCGGAACACAACAATGCGAACACTGCTGTTTGGTGGTAGGTTAATGGATAAGATGGTGGTAGCGATCCGGACGGACCCTGCATAAGGTCCTACCACCCGCAAACCTTTCCAAATCATCAAAACTCCCCGGGAGGTCCGATTCTTAAAATGTCTCCCGCCCAATCTAGGGATATTACGGGCAATTACTTAAGGTACCTTAATTGGTTTTCTTGTTCTATTTGCGGTTATTTTATTTTGTAATTCGTTTTCATTGTCGCCAGAGACGCTATGAGTGAGCGCAAATTATGTGATTAAGAATTTCCTAATGGGTTTGTTGCTTTACGGGCTTTTTACGGCGACTTTCTTAAAGTACCTATAGTTTATTTATTCGCGGGAACTATTATTTTTATAGGTTATGTAACAGGACACTAAGGGAAAAAGTGGCCACTTTTTTCCGTTAAGTTGATAACTCGAAGGTGAATTGTTATTAAACTATGTAAGAAACCCTATAAGTTGAGTTTTCATTTGTAGTACAAAAAACTATCAACCAATTTCAAGAAAATACTTTAGTTTATTAGAAAACACCAGGCGCGAGGGCGCCACTGAACATCAGGCGTACGCTCGGAGCAGTCATAAAAAAAGTAAAAAAAATATACCTACTCCATCTATATTAGTTACATATGCTTCATCTAGATGATTTGGCTTCCTCGTACCTGATAAAACATCGATTCAGTAGTTTCATAACATTACATAACAAAACCCCATTATAACCAAAATGGGTTATACAAAATTTAGCTCTTCCTTATAAATAGCCGACTTGACTTAAAGCACTCTCGGTTAGAGCAGCAGAATTACTCTCTAAAACCAACAATACGTGTACTGCGGTTAGTTATTGGACCAATATCTCTCAAAAGAGCCACAATGACCAGCCCGTAATGCTCTCCGAACACAATAGATAATAAATTGCCCAAGCATATCCCATAAAATGTAAGAATCCCTCAAATCGAGCTTTATTTGTGATAAAATGGCAGGGCATTCTCCGTTTTTAAACTGTTTTCACCGTTATTACATTATAATAAAGTGTTTTTGATGTTCCGAAGAGGTTTTTTTCGTTATCGCTTAAAAGGTTTGTTTGTAAAAGGGCGTTGTAATTTTTTTTTGGTATTTTTACGCTTAGGTACACACTTTTAAAGTGTATGTACTTTTACTGTCTGTACGTCATAAAATCCATACAATTGGCCATTTTGACGTTTTACGTGCTTAAAAGTACACTTACACTCTGACATCCTGTCTATAATCTATACCTATAAATTTTGATACGAAGCGACTACTACGAAGGGTTGGCCGATGTGAAATTCCGGCTTCTCTAAGATGCACTTAAGCGATTTATGCCTTATAACCCACGTGTGCATCGTGCGTAGCGTTTTCGGCTTCTTTTAGATGCACTACTACCATTTTTTGAGCAATGATTGCCCGTTAAAAATAGCTGTCTTACTCTAATTTGGGGTAATAGAATGAGATATCTGTACTGTCGATGGGTAATTATCGCTAGAAAAAAATTGCTTTGTAAGTGCATTTACAAGAAGCCGAAAACGCTACGCACGACTCACATATCGACGACCGTAATCTAAATTGACGTAAGGGACAAAATGGCGAAAATGAGTTATGAATGGAGTTCTGTTCAGTTTTTTTTTCTCTATCGATTGGTATAGGTGACATCTCAATAGCCTTAAAAAACATGCCCCTTACAGCCTTAAAAAAATGTTACTTTGACTCCGTATTTCAAACAAATACGACGTATCGATAGCAATAAAAAAAAGTTCATTTACTTCTTGGTGTAACATTCATCTTCGCAATTTACCTAACGCTGTAAGGAGCCATTAAATAAGTAAAGGTCCGATACATCATTTAACGTTCTCAAAATTATCTACAAAAACAAAATTCATTCTATCACAATTAGATGTAACTATAATTTTCTAAATTTATCTACGTCGTAAAAGACTATTCTGTACTTAAGCAATTGTACGATACGCAGTTTTGCTTTCACAAATGTAAGGCAACAGTGACCCTTACGGTAATTTGTAATTGTTTCAAATGTTTGCTAAGAGTATATACGACATTTTTTCACAAGTTAAATGTCAAAACTACCGTCCCTTACATTAAAACATAGCTGCAAAATTTTAACTATTACCAAAAATGTAAGCGTTATCTCTTTCGTTAGATGGCATACGAAGTGTTCGTCAATATAGCTAAATTAGTCTAACGCACTTAAAGTGGCTTGAGGGTGAAAGAGATCTCACTATCACCTCGTGTATCAAAAACATTGCAGAAGGAGCATGTCGCTCCTGGTAGTGGTTGACAATGTTGCCGCTTCATCTGATTTTTAGGAAATCTACTGAATTTTCTTGACAATCTTTTGATTTTTGAGCCTTGGACTTCGATTGAAAATATGGCTATAAATGCATTTAAAATAATATTCCAAGGGTTTGTTTGTTTGTGCAAACAGAGTATAAAGTATTTACAATAAACACGACACGTGACAACTATAATTTTTCAATAGAAATAAAATAAAATGGTTTTAATGAGAATACTCTATACATAATTCAATTGTTGGTTTTCCAATAAAGCGTTTACATACATACATACGAACAAGAAAAAAACAGTTTTATAATCGTTTATTCAAAGGTATGTTCGACTGATAAAAAAACTATTCGTTTTTCAAATTACACCTGGCTACACTGAATTGAGTGCTGCCGCTGCTTGCTCAGTTCTGTTTTGCACGAGCACTCGTCTTCACGCACGTTTAAGTACTTAATAATAAGGAAGGCAACCGAGATTTGATAACGATGAATAGGAACAGTATTGAATCACTCTTAGCTCGACGCAATAAATTACTGCGGGATCGAGAAGAGTTATTGCAGTAAGTATTTTATTTAATAAAATATCAAGGTTTCGGCTACATGCAATTACCGTGTTTGTGTCTTCTTATGTAGGTATATTATTTTGCAAGTCTTTAGAAATGCTATGCTAACCAAAATACTTTGTTAAGTTTCTAAATACATTAAAATATATCTATTCATTCTTAGTATTGCGACATAACTAAGTTACTTGTGTGCTATTTTGTTAAAATAAACTTAATAGAGGACCAAACTATTGTTTAAAGTACTAATCTATACTTTAAACAATAGTTTGGTCCTTTATTAAGTTTATTTTAAGAATTTTTGGTCCGTTTATACAACGCTGGTATCTGAACACCAGTAAGTATTTCGACCCTATTAAGATAGCATTTGGCCTAATTGTACTACTATTATTAAGTTCTAATTGATCCTGTCGAATTAAAATTGCTTATGTTTTTACATTTCTAATCGTTTTTACACCGAATAGTGTATTTTGTTTTATTTTATTACTTGTTACTAGCTATCGACGTATTAAAGAGAGCTCATAATGGCGTATAATATAATAGTGATGTATCGTTGCAATATATATTATAAAAACACTCGTTTACAATAACACGAGAGCAACGAATAACTTTCATAAGAATTGTCTCATCTCTATTACTTCTTCAGAACACTTCACTTTAATTAAAAACCTTGTATATTGCCGATAGTAAAAGAAAAATGAAGATTTAAATAGTGAAAGTCCTGTAAACACACAAGTACCACTACTTAATTGCGATTCCGAGCTCTGGCAAATTATGTCTATACTTACATGATTGATCTCTTAATTTTTCTAATAAATAACACATTTACATTTTATGTTTTGGTTTATTATTTCACCTAAGATAATTTCCCATGTACCTTTTACGCCCTGTCATTGATTAGTTTCAATGGAGTTACGACCACTTTAATTTCGTTTCTTTCAATTTATTTGTAGATACATCAAATTCACTCTAAAGTCAACTGTTGAAGAAGGGTGTATTGGACATAATGAATTATTTTTTTTGACGTAAGGGACATGCTATCTCAGTAACTAAGCGTTAAATGATAAATTGAATTATTTGTAGTTAAAGGGTTAAAGAAAATAAGTAATTGGCTATTATCAGTTACATGATACGTAAACAAACAAAAAAAATATGAATTTAAAATGAAAAAAAAAACAGTTTTTTGGCTCTCCTGAAAAGTAGCCATTTGTCCCTTACTTCAATTTAGATTACGGTCGTCGATATGGTAATAATATAAAATAAGTCACTCCGTATTAATAGTACATTGTGCATCAAGGGCGGTAAGAAGAGGATTGCTAACGAGAGACTATTAGAAGACTTTTAATGACTCGAGTTTGCAATCTCCTTACTGCCCATGATACACACAATGATTTTCATCACATTAGAGAGGAAATAAAAAACAAATAGAAAAAAAAACCTTTCTTTAGATTACGCTGGCAGCAAATCATTGTTGAGTAGTTGAGCCGCATTTAACAAATCAGGTGGTGTTGATGTCACTACAGATTCTTCCGATGAGGAAGTCATATTTAGTTTGCTTTTTTCGTACCTTTCAACAAAATACGCTTTGGAAACAACAATCAAACAAAATTAAACGAACTCGATTCGCTAATCGCTAAGCTAAAAGAGTTTGACAACTTTTTTTTAGTCTTCCACAGATAATGCTTAGAAATGCTTTTTTTTAAACTTGACAAATACGGCCATTCTGCCAGATTGTACAAATTTTCAAAATGAAATTTAATTAAATAATTGCGAATGTCTCTGAAATAATGGTAAAATAGAAATATAATGCAGACAAATGTGCCGTATAAGTTTAATTAAACAGTAAAATTGGTTTGTAACCAAGTTTTGAATATAGGAAATAAACCTTGGCTGATTTTACACCTCCTTGGTCTGAAATGATGTACAAGTGGATTCTATATTTTAAAACTAAACTCATAACTCCCTAGGGAGTTATGAAAATCTATAACTCCCGTGGGAGCTAAGTCGGCTATAACTGCCCTAAACACCTGCGTGTTATTAAACCCTTTCCGAGCAAGTGTGATGAAAAATGTATTTATAGGTAAACCCACAGCAGCACACGCTCGAAATTACGCCATTGACACACTCCTAGAACATAGGATCTGCGTGTGTAGCATTTGTAGCGTGTGTCGTTTTGGAATTCTGGCTTATAATTATTGGTAAGTGTTACGATCGTTACCTCAAGAATTTGTTGAACTATAATAATTCATAGAAGAGTTGCGAAGCGGGTTGTTTGAAAGATTTACCAACCTCACAACCGTTTCGATATAGTCTTGCTATAACACTTCTTAATAAATAATATTACCTATAAATGAGAAAGCTTGGATGTTTGAATGTAATCAATCACGCTTCAACCACTGAACGGATCGGCATGAAACGTTTCACACATACCTATAGGTTAAATCCTGGAAAAGGACAAGGGATAGTTTTTATCCCGGAAAAATCAATTTAAAAATTAATGTAACGATAATCGAAATTTACGAGGACAAAGTCGCGGGTAGAAGCTAGAAATACAATATTCGAGCCAATAACTTCAACATATAAATCTATCCATTCTTTTCCATCACTGTACTTAACCCATTATTCTTCGAACATCATACTAAATCTCTATACCACGAACCATTAACTACGAAAGCCCGTAAGTTTTTATTACTTCCTATAAACGATCTATCTATATGAAAATCTTCCAGACGTATCAAAGTATTTGTTTATGAAACAGATCTGTTATGTCAATAAACTGGGGCCAGACGTTCTTGTCTCAATGATATTAAAGATAGGTCAGATCTTGATTGTTGATGATGTCAACATTGATGACGTCATAAATATAAACGTCTGTGGCAAATCTTGAAATAGTTATTTACCTATTTAATTCAAATAAATGCCACAATTGTAATAGTACACTGTGTGTTAAGTGTAGTAAAGAAAGGATTACAAACGAGAGTCTGTTAGAAGCCCGAAGCCGAAGGCTGAGAGGGCTTTAATGACTCGAGCTTTGTAATTCCTTTACCACCCGTGTAACATACAATGTTTTTCATCACAATTGCGAGGAAATGAAATAAAATCAGACAAAAGATCATATTTTTAACATATTAGCGGCAGACTGCATCAATGTCAGTGACTTACTACAGATAATGTCATTCGTGTTCGTAGTCCGATTCTAGTGACAGTCGAGATTAATAGTTTATATGCGAGATTTTTAGGAAATTGAACGCAACTGACATTTCATCTCGAATGAAACTTCATATCGAATGGCACAAGAATTGAGGTCTTGACTTATTTTGATAGTTTGAGTCCACGTTTAATATTTAAAAAAAAAGCTATTACGCACGATAGGGCGTAGGGTACCTAATGGTAAAAAAGGCCCGCAGGTATTATTTTGGATTTACGGTCGATTTTTCTAGCAAATGTAATGAAAAAATATGAAACGCCAGACAATTCTAAAACCAAACAAGCTTTGAAAACCCGGCCACCTCTGGACTTAAGAAGTTTTAATTAAGCCTATGAAAAAACATTACTTTTACTTTATTAAAAGGACATAACGCAAAATAGTACATTTTCAAAGTCTATGAAATTAAACTTCAGGATAAATTAGGAGATATTAAAATTAAGAAAGAAAGAAAAGGTATAGCGGTACCTTAATCTATAACAACAAAGAACAACAACAAAACAAAACAAGCAATTATTAATATCTAAATGAAAGCAACAAAAGCGTTACCGCTCACCATTGTATCAAACTAATGATGCTTAACGCAGATTGTCTGGCTAGTAATCATTTTGATATCAAAGATACATCATCCAAGGTTGACAATTTCATAGACACATTGTATCAATTCAAATTTAAATCATTTATTTAGTAAATTCGCCACCAGGGCTCGGAACTGGTTTAAAAAAAACCGGTTAATACCTGTTTATTCCGAACTTTTCTTTATTTTAACCTTAGTTAACCGGTTTAATCCACGACCGGCGAGTCAAGAAACCAACGCGTTCGTTACCTGCGAATTCTGTTTTTATCTTGTGATGTAAAGACGCACGAGGTATGCGTTTGGATTAAACCATTTTTTTTAGCTCGAAACCGGTTAGTTATAAAAAGAAGGTTCCTCCAAAAACCGTTAAAAAAAACCGGTTTATGCGAACGAAATCGAAATATAAATTTTGAAAATGTTACCGGTATCCAAGCCCTAATATACCTACATACGAATTTAATAAACTTCGGACAAGACCAACACTGTTGAAAAGAAGCGCCGCATGAAACATAGCAAGTAATTTGTTTCAAATTATAAGATACAGTAATCCTTAAAGGTAACAAAACAAATAATAATTTACTTTCATTAAAACTAACAATCCAACCAGCCTTCCCAAGCACAACTTCCAACAACTGCCACATACATTTACACAGCTCCAGAAACAACAAACAAACTGAAAGGTACAAATGGGAAACCAAGCTCCTACTTATCTCTGCATACCTTGGCGACTAATGCTGGTCATTTGTCATGCTCATGTGATCCTTGTACCTAAGGGTTACGCAATTTGTTGATCTCATGATGTGTCTAAACACGGAGAAGCTAGTTTGGGAGTCTTGGATATTTAGATGACTGATTGTTAGAAAAATGCGTATCATTAGTTGAACATTGGTACAGTAGAACACAACCGATATGGCGTGTCGTGAATCTTCGTTCGCGCAGACACGAACAAAGATTCCGATGATTTCCGAAAGCACGATTAAAACCCACGATCAGACTTGTACGTAATCGTTATAAGGTGCAAATTAAATTGCATCTTTTTTTCCATCTCACTCACGAACGATTGAATGACACGCGGGCGCGCGACAAAATGGCGTCACTAATAACCAATAATAGCACAGAATACAACCACGCTACGCTGATTGGTTCCCGCGCTTCGAAAAAATTTCATCTGCGCAGGTACAACGGTAAGCCATATCGGTTGTGTTTTGCTGTAAGAATGGTTTGAAGAGTCATAGAGTAAAGGAATCGCGTTTTGAATAGGGCTTGTTAACACGCAAAAAAGGCGCATTTGTTAAGTCGTCGAGTTGCGGAAATTAGCCCGCTACAACCTATAGGGCTTGTTAAGTTTGAAATAGAGATCTAGAGATTTCGATGGCCATTTATGTAAATAGTCTTCGGATAAGTGTCGATATAAAACTCGGCATCTTCTTTCATTCTTCTAAGGCCTTTCAACCTTTGCCTTTTCAATGTCATAAAAAAGAATATGATGCGATGAGAATGCCCTTTTATATTGACAAAGACACAAACAATTAATTATATTCAATGCTTTCACGAATTTAAACGATTTCAGGTAAACAAATGTCTTTCCATGACTGGTGGTGAAATAATTATAGCCTGAGAATATTCGTTGTTACATGAAATTTATTTTAATACAGGTATAATTTTGTTGAACGTGTAAGTTTTATTTAGCCTTTGTAAAACACAGCTACCTTTTCTAATAAATGATGAATGTATTGTTACAAAATACAATACACTGTTTGATCGAGCGTTTTTATCGTCTAACTAACAATAACAGCAATGTTCAACGATTTAAGTAAAGCATTCCACGTGATAAATCGTTATTCCCGTAATACCACCGTCGACATGCGCTCCGCAAATAATGATATGTTAGGGCTACCCTACACTACGGAATCTTAAGGGGACGACTTGCCCCTCCCAGCCCCTTTTGCCCCTAGCTGCAACTTTCATTACCCCTGCAGTAAAATTTTGCTCAGTAATTGTGTATTGTGCAAAGAAATTTTCCCTTCCCCGGAGAACAAATTGCGTGATTATTTTTCTTCTTATTTGCGAAGAGCGGAGAATAAATAACTAGTAACCAACAGATAAAAACTAGGTAGCGTACAAACAAACAAATTAGTTCCGTTTTTCGAGCGGTGGAAAAATTCTTTTTTCATATTCGGCGATAACAATATATTTTTGCGCTGAATTATTGAAAAACAACGCTGAGATATTGTCGTGTAATTTTACCTAGTGCCTAAATAGTGAAATTCGCTACAGTAGAAATCAGTGTGAAATTTTTAACGCTTCTGGACAAACAATTATTAACCGTGCAATTTTTCTTTTTAATCTCAGATTTTCAGGCGCCGGCGGCTATCACTACATAGTAAAAAACAAAGTCGCTTGTCTGTCCCTATGTATGCTTAGATCTTTAAAACTACGCAACGGATTTTGATGCTGTTTTTTTTAAAAGGAGTGATTGAAGAGGCAGGTTTTTATGTATGAAGCGAAGCGAGGGCGGGTCGCTAGTTGTTAATAATTACTAAACTATGTTACGGCAAAACGTGAAAACTTACCACATCAATCACATCACCCTGTATCCCTGTTTCCTAATACAAGGATCCTGCTAATATTCCTTACCTTCCAATGAATAATACATGCCTCAGCAACAGGCGCCAATGTGCGGTTTGGTTCTCAAACTATAAGTCAGAGGGTAAACTGTGGCGAATCACTTAACTAAACATGCCACGAGACTAAGTTTGGACAACGCTTAACAGATAGAATCTTCAGAAAGTTAGTATTATATCGGATTTCAACAATTTCAACAGATATAAATGAACACATTACATACATACTTAGATAAGCTCACGCCTTTATTTCCAGAGTGGGGTAGGCAGAGCTACAGAATTACTAACAACTCTTAAAACTTGTTAGGTAATAATTCTGTAACCACATTTTGCACTTGTAGGCTAAGATGTTTACCAGTGTATTAGTGACAGGTTGCAAGCCCATCGCCTAACAGTACTACAAGCCTTTATTCCCTTAGTCGTCTCTTACGACATCCACGGGAGGACATGGAGTAGCACTATTCTTACCAGGCAACCACGCGGAAAAAAATAATTTATAAAATGAATGGAATGAATGAGATGAAAATCAGCGTCGTGGTTCAGGCCGTGACATAGTGCTGAGTGGTGTCAATTTCGACGTCAAGAAATCACCCTTGGCCACATTATGCTACAATACGGTATTTGACAAAAGTCAAATCAGCTTTTTTATATCAAAGATCAAAAACGCTCCGTTACTATGAAATTTATATGGATTACTATCTTGTGATGTCACAATCAAACAGCCTCCTTATTGTTGGATTTTATGAATTTAAAAATCTTAAAATAGCAAAACATAAATAAAAGATTGATGTTTTCCTAGTATTTTTATAATGTTTATCTATTGTTAATGAAAAACAATTTAATTTCAATGTTGTCAAATACCCTATTGTTTTTTTTTTGCTTTTTCTATATTCCTTTTCCTTATTTTGTTAATTTTGTTTTCTGTGTTGCCATTCTTTGTGTTCAATTTAATGTGTATTTTTTTCTTGTGATCGTCGAATTAATATTTCTATTTCTATTTCTATATACAGGTTGATTAATTTAATCGTGTTATTTGCAGATAAAATTCGGCCGCTCTGGAAATTTTTAATGGCCAGAGTGAGTGATTACTTTTGCACCTTGTCGCTTTGACGAAAATGACAAGGGTAAGAAGTAGTCGCTCACGACGACGGTTAGGTACTTTCACCCATAATATATCCATTGAACCGCATATTTCAGTGTGCTGGTGTTCAAAATATGCATACATTTACATATATTTGAATCATTATAAAGACTAGCACCAAATGTGCGCTTAAACCTATCTGTATGTACAGTTTGGTTTCGTTCCGAGAATGCTAAATAATACCAACAATAAACCACAGTTAAGACCTACTACGACACGATCAATATTCAACAGGCTGAAACAATAATTATGAAATATGCCTATTCGTTATTCTAAAGGCCACATTTTTAAAAATCTTCGCAAAAGACAAGCATAATCTCGTAAAATAATGATGTCTAGTAAAATTTTCAAACCATCCAATTACTTTCAACCTTTTGCCTTACAAAGGTACGTCGTTAAGAGAAAATGTAAAATAGGTGATGTTTGCAGCTTTGTTCTGTCATGTGATATAATCTGACTATAGAATAATGGGATTCTTTTACGCGCGTCTCTGAAGCACGATAATGATGGTACTTGTAAAGTTAGAGAGGATTTAGGAGATCTACAGAAGAATTAAACTGATTTGGGCAAGGCATACCTATCTATATATATAAAAGGCAAACCGGACTCACTGACTTATATATTTTTTTTTTATGTCATAGAGAAGACAAACGAGCACACAGGCCACCTGATGGTAAGTGGAAACTGACCCATAGACATTCGCATTCACAGGACTGCGATGCAATCCTAAGACTGCAAATGCGTTGCCAACCTTGAGGACTAAGATGGAATGCCTCTATGCTAGTCATTTCACCGGCTGTCTTATCCCCAAACCGGAACACAAAAATGCGAACACTGCTGTTTGGCGGTAGGTTATATCAACGCACAGCCGAAACTACTGTACCAAGAAACTTGAAATTTGGTACAGGGGTTCCTTTCATGACGTAAGTGAGCACTAAGAAAGTATTTTCCGAAAATCAACCCCCACCGGAAAGAAGTAGGGGGAGTGGCGAGAAACTAATTCTACGCGTACGAAGTCGCGGGCGTTCATATGTGAAATATAAAAGGGCTTCCTCATACCAGACACGTTTTACAACATAGGTATTTTTGTTAAGACTTCACCGAGCAAACACCGAGCGTCCAGTGGCGCCCTCATTACTATTATTGTGTTTTCTAATTAACTAAAGAATTTCCTTGAAATCAGACGATACGTTTTTGTAGTACAAGTAAAAACACAAAATGAAATACGTAATCAAATTTTAATAACAATTACCCTTTGCGTAGTCAGATTAACGGAAAAAGGTGGCCACTTTTTTCCGTTAAGTTGATAACTCGAAGGTAAATTGTTAATTAACTATGTGATATACCCTTTAAGTTGTGTTTTCATTTGTAGTACAAAAACTTACCGTCCAAATTCTAGAAAATACTTTAGTTTATTAGAAAACACAATAAAAGTAATGAGGGCGCCACTGTACATCCGGCGTACGCTCTGCGCAGTCTTAAGCATAAATTTTGTTATAATTAAAGAAGCCTGAAAAGAAAATAACAAATACTTAGATACTATCAGACCATTGGAACCTTGACCCACCATAGAACTGTGTCACAGAGACGTTATGATTCAAGTCATAAGAAGTGTCAAACAAATTGTTTTATAATGTCACTGTGACACCGTTCTATGGTGGGTCAGGGTTCCATTGGGCTGATAGTACTAAACCCTGATTTTTAATTGCGTAGAATTCTGACAGCCATCTAACAGCTATCAAATTCTGACGTTTCAGGAGTAACAAACATTTTTTTAATTGTTGACGTTTTTGGCCTTCATTTAAATTTGTTGCTATTCCACATAAATAAGGTAGAGTAAACAAATCGGTATCCCGACTTATGATCAAATCATCATTTGACAAACTATATCGTTTTACAAACTTTCATTTCGCAAAAATGTATTTGTGTTTAAACCGTTACATATTACATTAGTTGCATAGGCTATTAAATAGGTTAGGTTAAGTTGGACTTTTGACCACAAAAAAATATAAAATTATCCTGCGGGAAGTACGGACGAATGACAGTCGACAACTGTAATTTTAAAGTCTATTTTTTCCAAAATAAAAACACAAAACTAAAATGATTAAATATAATAATATAATTTAACTACAAAGGTTTGTAATACATGACAATGATCTGAATGATACCAACAACTATTATCTTTTTCCTCTGAAATTTGTTTAACAAAATACTATGTGTGGATTGTGCGATTTTAAAATAAATTTACTTTGTATTAATTAACTTTTTATTATTTCATTTTAAATTCTAATATGTAAATCATATAAGTAATATTCTAAAGTTTTTTTTTTTACTTTTTTGCACCACACGTTTAAGGAATATTTTGTAGTCTGGCAAGACCAAGAAACGTCAGAATTCTACGCAATTAAAAATCAGGGTTTAGAATTTGGTCAAGGGGGAGTTGGGCTCGCGATGATTCGATTTGAAATCGGAATACGGAACCTTCGGTGCACGAGTCCAACTAGCACTTGACCGTTTTTTGTTTTAATTCGCCATAATAAAAGTACCTAAGAATAGTACCGAATAAAAGCATTCCTATACATTCTGATTCCTTCAATACCATCATAATAATAAGAAAATGTATGAGCTAGTTCTTGCAATACACGACGCAAATCTGTCTCCATTTTAGGATAATCCTCGGAAGCCCTGAGAAATTGTCAACCCTATATTTTTCCCCGTCCGCTCTGTAGTATTCTGATAATCCTATTACCAGCTTTAACGACACTTTTGCGAACGCTTTAATTCTGTTTTGTTGTAGACTTAAATTTATTTACGTTCGAAGAATTCTGTTTATGATAACAAATAAAAAAAGACGAGATGCTTCGAACTTCGCACAAAACCGGTCGAGTTGAGGTGTACTGGGTCACTGATATCTAACAAGTAACTTTTCAAACTCGTTATTTTGCTCAAGATCATTAAATAACATCTGTCGATAGGAAAACCACATTGAATTTTTATCTTACGAAATGTTTGCGAGAGTATAGGTACTTAAAAGGAGCTGTGGGTTTGGTACTTCTCTCTCATAAGCTCTTGTGCGACTTAGCGAATATTCCAGAAGTTAACAAGACCTTCTTGCACTGTACGTTTTTATGACATAAAAAATGCAAATGAGAATAGGCCTAATGATAAGTTGGCACCGAGGCATAGTATAAATAGAAAAGTAGGTCGTTTTCGGCCCTTTGGGAGTTTCTATTCCCTATTGCCACTCGGGCGCTAGGGTAGCGTCGATTCGCGTCTGTCGATACTTTATACGCACACAACCAAACGCGGCAACGACGCCGCCCCGAATAAAACCGGCTCGGTCCGTCCTGGTGAGTGAACGTATAAAGCTGCCAAATCGAGAATACACGCGCTAGAATGTGTTTTGTTCGCTTTGACGAGACTACTTAATCTCGCTGCTTGGACATCACTTGTCCATTCGTTCACCTTTGCTTCTTTAGAGAACCACACCCCTGTTGAGTTTGCTTGTGGTGGCCCGCGGCACGTACGGTGCACGGGCTTTAATTGACGAATCATTATAAAACCATGTCGCATAAAACCAACGATTAATTCCTATGTAATTTCTATCTCGTCACTTGACGCCGTCATCTTTTCAAGGTTCTATTGTGGATCAACATAAGTCCTTGATGGTACGATCTAGGCACGCCGCGCCTTCTTTGTTTGAAGACGAACTACAGTTTGTACAGTGTCCGAGATCCGTGAACAACTGGACAAGTGACTCCAAGATTGCGAATACTGCCCTCCTTAGAAACAAGGGCGCATGTCTCATTGAACCTCAAATGTATAAGTGACCTTATTTCTTAAACTAGGGGGTTAAATTTGCTTTGACGATCAAATTGCGCATACTTCCTTTTTTTTAGAATGGCAGAATAGGGAGACAATGGCCGCTGAATCCTGATCTTGTTCATTGTTTCTGCATTGCAGCTACAATGGGCACAGGGGAACCGCGAGCTACCGTAGAACTGTGTTACAGTGTCGTTATAAATCAAATCGTAGGAACTGTCAAACAAAGTGTCACTGTGACACAGTTCCATTTTGCCGATTGGACATATTTTTTTAAAAATTGATTTGCGCCCTAGAACGTATGGATCAGGACACAAAGTAAGTTAAACAATTCTCGGCACTTATTTTGTATTTGCTGTCGTAACATTACTATCCTGCATTAGGTATTTCGACGGCGTGTTTACATTAGTTGGTAGTGAAGTGACCCTGCCCACGAAGCTCCTCGGTATACCCAGATGTTTGTGAGGAGCTCGAGTATTTGTTCTTGAGTCTAGTATGTTTTCTATGTACTTTGTTTGTCTATGTCTAGTACCCATAGTGCACGCCTAGAGCTTACTTAGGAACTAGACCACTGTGTGACATTTCACCCTGTTAATTTTTTTGCAAGGTCGTCGGATCATACTGTTTATAGTAACTTAACCAACATTTTTCTTAAATACAGGGTGTTTAAAATGAGCAATACGCCTGCCTCCAGCTTTATCGTGGATTATATTCATGAATACATATTACAATGTTTGCTTTAATGACCTTAATTACTGTACTAATTACACCGTAATCCCATATTTCATGACTGTTAACCCTTATCAGGTTTAACACGTTTCGGGTTTATGATATGTTTGAGACGATACCCTGATTTAATTTACCGTTTGAATAGAGGCAGTTCTCGAAATGCGTCGTATGTTTAATTTGAAATGTATTTTCTAATATCAGAAAGGAACGTAATTATCAAATATTCAAGTTAATTTGTTTTTAGGGTTTTTGGACCCAACGGTAACCTAAACCCGTGCATCTGTACGCGGGCTGTATCTTATTGGGTTAGAGTAAGAGTACGATAAAATGTTCTATATGTATGTGTAACAAAAGAAACTGAATCGCTGATCGATCAACGCTCAGCCGAAACCGAAGGGAATATTCCTTGGATATTCTAGGGATACACTAAAAAGGGATTTTTGCAAATTTATCTCCTAACGGGGGCGCGTCTCCACATCAGAAGTCAAAGAAAAAAGTTGCAACGAACGCGTTGGATTCTCGACTCGCCGCGCGTGGATTAAACCAGTTACTTAAGGTTAAAATAAAATTTTCAAAACGTCCGCGCTCCCTTGGAAAGTTCCGGTTTAAACCGGATTTTTTTTTCAGCCCTGATCGTTCAAGCCAAATAGTCTTACATGAGTTGTATTCTACTCGATCATACCATATTGCTTTTGACATGTTATCGTATGGTCAAATTTTTGATAGGTTATATTTACAGGTTAAAAACTATGAAAAAATGTCAAGAGCTATATTGCTTTACCAAGTAGAATTGGATCCCATGTAAGATAATTTATTTGACTTTAACGATACATTGCTGACTAAACAACCGTTAATATTATTCATTTATATATCCTTTTAGTACTCTGCGTTGTCCGGAAAATTTGACCCGAATTCTACTTAAAAGTTCACGTTGTTTTACGTTTTAATTTGTTCCCAGTTGTCATTGTCAAAGAGATTAAACATTTTAACTTCCTTGTTTATTTTGCTGGTTTGGCTTCTTAATAATGCTTGAGTTTTGGGAATGGAATTACTTTAACTCGATTACTTTTATGTCAAAAGTTGCTTGGTAATAGAGCGAAACCGTCTCATAGTATCTTCTCTCTTTGGTCTCTAGTAAAGTCTAGTCTTCTTTTTAGTAAACTAAACATAACTATTGTTTAAATTGTTAAAACTCGTCAGACATTTATAAATACATTGTCATCTCAAATATATTAAAAGCCTACTGTTTTTATTGCGTGAAGGAAAACGCAACGTCGCATTTGTCATTTTAATATCACCCTGTAGTACGATTCAGCACAGCGATAATTTATGTTTCCTATAGCTCCATCCCTCTCTAACCAAACATAACTGTGGTAACACCAGCTGTCAATAGGTTTTCATCTTCCCATACATAAACACGCATGATGGCCGATGAAAGAGAAAGTGACGCTACTAACACAATGCCACGCTGCTTCATTTACATATAAACTAGGCTCCATTTGTAGTTATTGGCGTGGAATGTAAAACATATGCTATCGATACATTTTCATTTAAGTTGAAAGGACGCATCTGTAACTTAACAGACGTAGCTGATTGAACCCTTCTAGGCTGAAAATAGGGTGCATATTAAATATAGCTTGTGTGACAGTTGTGTCTAACAGTTTTGTTGTTGTTAAAGTATTAAAGCATCAGGGGTTAAGTAAAATGTTTAATTATTAATGCTAAGCAAAATAAATTATCCTGATTTTACTTGAGTATTGAACCAAAGCTATCGATAAGTCAGTGTTAATTCTAGCTAAGAACTGAGAAATACATAAATATTGCTAATTATTTTTCATTCAACATTTTGTAATGTTGATATTGTCTGTTAAGGCTTGCGCAGACAGTGGGCGGGTCGCAGTGCGGCATTTACCGATCGAAGGTCCTGCTTTGAAAATCGTTTTTTCGAAGTTTCGTTAGCTCCAGCCCTTTCTCTCGATTTAGTCTCGAATGACGAGTAAACAGGATGGGGCTAACGCAACTTCCAACTTCGATTTTCAAAGTACGGCATCTGATCTGATGATTGAGTTGCAGTTGGAAGATGGCAGCAACATCTGCGTCTGTAATTATCGTTAGTTTGCTCTATAATCTACCGATGACTGGGCCAAATCTTTTTCGATGCACTGAAATTCTCCATTGATGAATGTAGAGGAAGCGAAAATTGTGTGTTTAGATCGGTGCACCTGGCGTTCCATAATCTCTGCCTACCCTATTGGGAGACAGGCGTGAAGGTATGTATGTATGTATGTATGTGAAATTCTCCACTCTATCACAATCGTAATTTATCTCTTTAAGTAGTAATGTTTTTTTAATCTAAATAAATGATTATTTTACTTGAATCAGTAAAGTATTGTCAAACATCGTCTAACAAAATAAAATATTACTCCCTGCAAAAACAACCACTCTGTCACATTTCCCTGGGACCAATTTCAATACTTCAAAAAAGATTTTGACCCAACTACGTTAAAAAATACCCATTTTGGCAGAAAATCACCGGAGAATATTTTGGCAGAATATAATCTGCACCGATTCAACGTAGCGCTTCTAAGACGAACCGGTGCAGATGATATTTTGTCAACTATAATAGGGTAGGCAACTATAGTGTATAAGCTGGTCGACTGACAAAACATGGCTAAGGTTGCGGGAAAGTGCTGGATCGGTCCTTGTGGAACGCCGGTCGTGCGGACTGTCGAGTGATATCCAAGCGGCGAGATTAAGTAGTCCCGTCAGTGCAAACAAAACACATTGTAGCGCGTGCATTTTCAATTAAGGGACTACTTAATCTCGCCGCTTGGATATCACTCGACAGTCCGCACGACCGGCGTTGTTTACAGAATCACTACCCAGCAGTGGACGTCAGGAAGATGATGATGATGATAATATTATTCATCGGTTTTAAACTTTTTTTATCCAGAAAACTAGAGAATGCATTTCTCTTCATACTTGTTCTTCTTCCTAAAGTGTCAACGGCGTATTAGACATGAGTTAATCCATAACCTGCTACACGAACACCATTTTCTTACCCAACTGGGGTCCTAGTGAAAAAAGATACAAGCCGTCATAACTCGTAACAAAAAAGGGTATATACATGAACGGAGTATACTACACTTACACCCTTTTTCACTTGATCTTCAGAAGACTTATACCCTTCTTCACTAGAACCCCAGTATTAACCTGTCTTTTAAATCGCTCCCAGTTTGAGCGGCGCGTAACATTCATTGAACGTGTTACGTTTCCGTTTCTTAATACACTGTAATACATTATTCATGTCCATTTACTAAACAATCATTTGATGCGCCATTGTCCTTGGAGTATAAACCTGAATGAAGACCTGGTTATGATTATAATTCATGTATTGTTAACACAATGTAGTGTCCAAATGGAGAGAGGAAATCTATGCTGCCCTCCTTATAAAAAAGGGCGTATGTTTCATATAACTGCATATCGAGGGTTGCGTGGTCAAACCCGATAAGTCGATATAACTTGTTGTGTCAAAAAGAACATTAATGAATACATCAAGACAATTAAAATTTGAATAAATAATTATTACGATTGATAAATCGAATCGAATCGAATTGACCACGCAACCCTCGATATGTATTAGTGACTACTTTGACTATCGAATTGCACTTCCGTCCGTTTTATTTACAAGCATGGATTTTTGCCATACTTTGTCATTTTCTGTCAGATGCAAATGCCACAATTACTGATAAGGACAAAGCATGGCAAAAATCCATGCTTGTAAATAAAACGGACGGAAGTGCAATTCGATAGTCAAAGTAGTCACTAATACATATCGAGGGTTGCGTGGTCAATTCGATTCGATTCGATTTATCAATCGTAATTCCACGTTTATAAGTAAGGTGGTTAATCCACATTAAATGCTTTTAATTAAAAAAAAGATTGAAACACATCTGAGATTCCTCTCCTGGTGTTCCATGAGTGAAATAACTTAATAAATTACCACCCGCTAGCTTAGCTCGTTTGCCTCCTCTAGCTCCTAAAAACACGATCCTAATTTTGTTCTATATTATTACATTCCAAGTATAGTCTTCTTTGAATCAGCCTATATGTCTCAGCACACATACCTGTTGAATTCATTATGAAGGCGGGTTACATTGCGTTTACTTTGCAAACACCCTGTGTAGAAACAAAGAAGCTCGCGAGCTGTTTGAAATGCGAAACTGACTTACGCGTTATTGTTTCAGGTATGTTTTATTTCGTCTGCTTTCCTGTTTTAATCTGCATCAGGTGAGATGACATAAGGTATGTGCAAATATATTTATTATGCAATTATTACGCAGTAAAAGCGGGTTAAATTGGGGTGTGGAGCTTTGTAAATTACGCCCTTTTTTAACCGAGCGTCCAAGGACGAATATGATTTTCCTGTATTATGTATGTTTGTTTGTATGTTCAATATATTTGCGAAAGCCTTACAGAATATCAACATTACAAAAGTAAAGCTGCGGTGTCGCGACCACAGTATTTAAATAAAATGGCAGCTTTGTGACGCTAAACGATGAATGGTGGTAAATAAAAAAAGTGGGAGCTCGTTGTTTCCCCTTTATTTTTAGGAATAGAGTATTTTAAACATAATAAAGGGGATGCTTCGATGGTTTGGTCATTTGGAAAGGATGAAAGAAGATTGACGAAAGAGATATACAGATCGAAAGGAAATGAAAGATCGATCGATCGATGAATGAAGGATCGGTCGGAAGGGGCCGCCCTAGGCGTGCTTTTTCGAGTCAAATCGGAGATATACTGGAAAAGGGCCGAATCTTAACTACCCGAAACCGACGCGCGTGCAAGACTCGATGTATGAATGTGGAATAAGCGAAAGAAATTTGTCAAGATCGTAGCAAATGGAAAGAAGTGGTCTCTGCCTACCCCTCTGGGAAACAGGCGTGATTTAATGTATGTATGTTTGTAAACATGATTATTGGATTTCATATGTTTTTTGTCGCTGTAACCGTAACCTTCTCAGAATTTTCTAAATACTTAACGGGTAGATAAACCGCGACTTCAAACGCGTAGAATGAATTTCCCGCTCCCCATCCCTAATTCTTCCCGTTGGGGGTCCATATTCGGAAAATCCTTTCTTAGTGCACCCCTAGACCACATTAAGGAACCTACGTGCAAAACTTGGAATTTCTAGACCCAGCGGTTTGGTCTGTGCGTTGATATTATAAGTTAGTGAGTCAGGTTTGCCTTTTATATATACATATAGATAACACTCGTATACAGCCAAATAGTGTTCAATCTTCCAGTCATTCTTTCCTTCTTTTCGACCTTGGTTCAATACACAATACTTCTAATTAATTCTCGTAAATTAAGTTAAGCTTGTCGGGCTTGTTTTTGGCTTTTAGGTAATAAAAATTAAACCCCAGCAAGATAAACTAATTCATTTGTTCTCATTACTCTGGACAAAGACGTAGGCTATCACGGGTCAATGTAGCCCCGCAGGTAAAAGAGCAAGACCTATGAGAGCGAGTAAGAACAGAGAACTGTAAACCACGCCATTATGTACCTGCTCGACCGGAGCACCGACATTTGTTAACTCTACGCTAAGTTAACCTCCGGAACCCGGCAATGTGAACAGAGAACTTTAAAAAGATCTCTTATTTACAAATAAGAGCTAAAAGTTTCGCGTAACCTAATTTCTGTGTAATAAAGGTGTTGCGGAAAAAAACACCCTCATAACTAAACTACAGGTGATGTTTTTACACAGGAGGAGTTATTCTCTTAAAAATGGCTCCGTGTCGAACGGTTGATCGAGTGGATGAAAGGTGAAGTCATACAAACACGCTCACTTTACGGGCAAAGCTACCTAACTGAGAATGCACGCCTTTCAATGTTGTTTATAAGTTTTGATCGGACAGCTGAAACTCGCCGGTTAACAATTACTCCGTTGAGTACAGTTCTTTTAAAGAATCACGTACGAGTAAAAAAGGCTGGTGGGGATTCACCAACAGCGTTGAAATGAAATGTCACCGTCAATAGAACGATGTAAACAAATTAGTACTGTTTGACACATAACCTCAAATATTCACCTAGCGTATTTTTATTAAAAATAACATGATGAATAGTTATTTCATCTTAAACTTCATATGAAAATCATGGTCTGGTGTGTAAATCATTGCAAAGACCTCACTTGATCTTTAAAAGTACGTGATTATCGAGTAATCATGGTGAATTGGTTTTTTTTGTTTTGTTTACACATTTTGCAAGTTCTATTGACGGCGACTTTAGTTAAACAGTCTTTGAAATTGCTTGATATAATAAAATATGTCCACAATTTGAGTCAGCGATTCCAAAAAGATAGTACGCAGTGTAAAATTCTTTTGTATGTGTATTTTAAGTAGTTGGCGCATTTCGCACCAAGATAAATATCTACAGCGTGATTAATTTCAGGATTCCTCCACGAAATCTCTTGGCACGGCAATCTCCAAGTTTCTTGGCGGAGTTTACCCGCAAATCTTTACACCAAACATCGGACCATTGTTTAATCTACAAAGGGGAAAAGTTAGTACACGTTAAGTTGAAAGGTTAAGCTTTGTTTATAGTAAAATCTGTCAATTAGTGGAATATACTGGGGATTTTGCTTTAGTGAAAAAGGGTGTAACTCTCCTGACGATCAAGTGAAAAAGGGTCCAAGTCTAGTATACACTTTTTTAGTACGAGTTGACTGATAACCCCTTTTCACTCTATGGCGTTCATCAATCTATGGCATTTTCGCAAACGTGCGACTGAAGCGCTACTTTTAGCCGCTTCTTATAATATTCTACGCTAAACTGATATCGTCTTTGATCTGTGATCGTATTGTCAACGTTATTGCTCTTAGGCCCACTTGCGTGGACCAGAGTTAGCGTCTTAACCCGAGGTTAGGCGGCAAACCACGTACAAAAGTAGACGCTTAACTCTGGGTTAAGGGCTAACTCTGGTCCGCGCAAGACCGCCTTACTTACTTGATAGTAATGGCGGCCAAGTTAAAAACAATGACATAACAGGTCAAAGACGATATGGTTTTTACCACCTAGAACAGAGCTTCTGTAGATTTGCCACGCATACAGTAGCGATGCAATCGCCTGACTTTGCATATGGCCCGGGAGGTGAATAATCAAATCAACCACAGATGTAGGAAAACATAGATCCCGTTAAGCCAAAATGTCAAGCGTACCAACTTTTTCTTCTGTGTACAACACGACTTGTAGCTAATATCACTATCACTATCACTACATAGTATAAAACAAAGTCGCTTTCCGCTGTCTGTCCCTATGTATGCTTAGATCTTTAAAACTACGCAACGGATTTTAATGCGGTTTCTATTAATAGATAGAGTGTTTCAAGAGGAAGGTTTTTATGTATAATAAATCCCGTTTCATGTACGGGTGTTACAGAAAACTCACATAAACCGAAGCGAAGCGAAGGCGGGTCGCTATTATAAACCGCACATCACTGACTGCAAACTTACGCACACTAATGCAGAGTCACACATGAACACACCTAAAAAGTTGCACACTTTTGAAATTCAATCAAAGTCATACATAGACGACTCTTTTTAACGAAGGCCATTTGTAACAAGTGCGAAGAGTACTACCTATTCTATTAGCCGTTTTAATACTCCTATGCTTTCCTATCTCTATGAAATCAACGTATTCGGCATTGAAACTAGCGATGCAATATCACGATATCAGCGTCAAGAGATCGTAGTTACGTGGACGAAGTTATACGACCAGCAACAGCGTGTTGTATCGCTACTGCATGCAAAATCACAGTGGACTATAGTCTGTGCCAATTGATATTGGCAAAGATGTAAACACAACCAAACGAAGCAATTTACCATTATTACTCGGTAATCACATGCTTAAGTAAGATATTAGCAATGATATACACTTGATCTTTACTTAAGATCCAATTGTATTTAATTTTTAATAAAAAAAAACCCTTATTGAATATTTGGGTTTGTGTCAAACAGTACTAATTTGTTTACATCTTTGGCAATGTCAAATGACACAGACTATGCAGCCCTTATTAGAAAAAAGGGCGTAATCGCGATTATATTAGTGACCTTATGTTCAATTTGCTTTGACTATCAAATTACGCATGAGTCCTTTCTATTTATGAGGGCAGTATGAGCCCTTAGGGTTGCTGTCCTTTTGCGATTCAGTGGTGAACCCAACACAACAATGGTTGCGATTAAAATTGACGCACAAAACTCACGGTACTTGAGGGAGATTGAATGTTAGCAGCTGCTGTCATACTTTTGTAAGTACATATGAGAAGTTTTTATTTAATTAAGCTACAGAAAAATATGACTTATAATTTCCTGACGAGGTGGTTAGCAGGCCGAGCAATAGCGAGGCCTGCTAAAATACGAGTCAGGAAATCCTCGTTTCCCCGGAGGCAAATATAATGCTTTTCTCAAACTGCGAGGAAATGATACAAATGTACAGAATCATAAGTATTTTTAAAAATCTATGACAAATTCGGAGAGAATGTTTGTTTGAAAACTACCGAGTATTAGTGAAGATAGTTTCACGCACAACGCGCCGCCGCCGGCCCACACTGCACCCACAAGTTGGGTGTGCGGGATTATTTCACGTATCTTTCGATTTTGTATGCAACAGAGAGCACTTTTAATAAACAATATGGACATGGACGGAAAGTATTTTCATATGTTTTTTTTACTCGTAGGAGTAAAATGAGGCACTTTCCGTCCTTGTGTTTCAATCGGATAACCGTTCTTTCCGAGCATGTTTGAGAAAAATACTTTTATCCTGCAAGTTCGTTAATCTTTAACTGCTGTGATAGTAGAAACGTGGTTATTTTTTGCTATAAGGAGCAACTACCTCAGACATACTCGTCTCACCGGTTTACGTACACTAACTACCAAAAAGCTTAACCTCACAAACATACAAACAAAACTGATACTTATCCCTATAGCAACAAAGTTCGAAATCATCTCCACTTACAACTTTAAGGTATAAGTTCATTGTATTTTTAACCGTAAGTTGTAAAAATTACGGTTGGATTTTCGTTGTTTGTTCTCCGCTATTAGCCAGAGGCGTATTTTTGCTCTGTGTATTTCCAACTGGGTTAAAACTTCAACCGATTGTTCGTGATCTAAAGGTATATTGAGTTATAACAAAACAAGATCAAGTTGTAGTTCTTTGAAGAAAAGGCTGTTTTTAGGGTTCTTTAAGAAGTACAAAGGTAAAAAAATCTTCCAGAATTGATGGAGATATCGGTGAATATACATACATAGAAACGTAGTATAAAACAAAGTCGCTTCCCGGCGTCTTTCCTTTTGTATGAACTCTTATACTCCGCGACGGATTTTAATGCGGTTTTCAAAAACAAACTCACCCAGATCATCATCCAATAGAAATCTGCTTCAAAGCGGAACAATTGTTTTCATTTTGAATGCAGACAAGCCTTCGATTTTCAAAATGAAAACATTTGCGATTGCGAGTGCGTTAAGCAATAGTCCCTTTGGTCACTTTAGTTTACTGGTTTTGTATATCGACGACGAATTCGATAGTAACGTTATTTTAGAGTATTACGCAATTTGTAAATTGAAATCATGAATTCACGAAAACAATTTGGCAATCATATCATAAGTAGGTAATTTGTACATTAAATTGTGAAATGAAATGAAATAATTTATTCAGTGAATTGGCAACATTAGGGGCTTTATTGTACATTGACTTTTCTCCTATTGCGTTTGTATTGTTTTTGACGCCATTTACTGTTAAGTTACAAGCTATCACATAACGAAAACAATATGGTAACAATAGGTGTAGAGGCCGTCAATCTTTCAAGTAAATAAGAACTAAACCGTGTCACAAGCAATTAGGGTAAACCCAAGCAGAATAGAGCCCTGAGACTCTTTTATGCGTCGTTATAATATGAAATGAATCTACCAGCGCTTCGGACGAGACCATAATTGCAGCGAAAAAGCGCCGCAAGAAACTATAGCGGTTCATTATTTCTATCGTAAAGTACAATTACTTACACTGAATTACACCCATCTTATTGTCATGTCTTGTTGAATGGAATGGCATATTTGACATATTTTAAGTTGTGTCACTTTTTCTGCAAATGATCGTAAACAACTGTGTAGATTGGTGAAGCATTGTTTGGCGAAATAAATAAAAAGTAAAAAGACTTAAAAATGGCGCCGAAATAAGAAAGAGGTTACTGTGGCGTGCAGGATGTTTTGTAAACTATCTCTTTGTCTTGTGGCTTTTGGCCAAACTTGTACAAAAAGGACCAACTGAACAATGTTACGGTTTATTTTTTGATTGTCGTTTGATTTAACCGTGTTAACTTAATTACAGTATCGATTACATACCTAATTAAATAGCAATTAGACACGTATTCAATAGTATTCATGTTATTGGCACAAACACTAAATGACTGTCTAGTTAAACGTAGACACATTTTTTGGCCCGAGTGTAGTAGTGAATACATGTGAGTACATATTATAACGTCGGTGATACTGCAAAACCGCGTAAACAACAAATTTATTGTAGAGCAAAATTGACCTTTAGTTATTGAAAAAAAGGTGCATTTTGCTCCTCGTTTCGAAGTTTCACCGGCGATAAGTAAATATATTATTATGTGCGCTCTAAAGGTTGGGCTACACAATAGGGCTCCATCTGTTCGGACTTCGTGGCAATTCGACAGGACTTGTTACGCTAAATGTGGACAGTGTGAATCATGCGCTTGGGATGGGTTACATCGCGACAGTACGGTTCAGGAAATATGATTTCGCCGTACGTCGTAACATTACAAAAACCGTCCTTATAACCGGTACTGAAACGCGTTACTGACACAATAAGAAGAGGTTCGTCACTTTTCGACCCTATTTTAACACTATTAAGGTCCAAAAGTGACGAACCTTTTTTTACCGTACATATACATATAGTATGTGTCGATTGAAATAGGAAAAATGCATGGATTTTTTAATCGATTTTCTCATCAAAATATGAAAGCCGTAAAAGAGATCACCAGAAGTGAAAATAAACAAAAAACAATTTATTACTCGATTATCACCCAGTTTTAAAGATCAAGTAAGATCTTCGTAAAGATTTATTCACTTCATGATTACTTTTATTATTAAGTTTTAAATTAAATAAGTATAATACGTTATTTTTATAAAAAAAACACGATCGATGAATATTTGAGGTTATGTGTACTAATTTGTTTACATCTTTGCCAATTTCAATTGACACAGACTATACATAAATACGAGTACATAGAAATAATCAAACACCTCAGAAACAAAAAAATAATCCCGCTTCGCACATTTTTCATGGGATCGTACCCGGACCATGGCTTCGTTAATACTAACCAACCAGGTTAACAACGTCGTAAAAGCATTTTTAAATAATTTAATTTAATACATGTATGCAAACGCTATTCTGCGTTGATTTTACTTTATATTACGTTTAATATTAAACCGATTATCGCTTTTAAAAGCTCTACAACTTCAGCAAAGCTCAAAGTTGCCTAACTACAGCATTTAACTAGAAAGCTCAAGTTTTTATTAAAAACTTTTAAGTTTATAGTTGCTGCGCTTTTTCTTGGAACTTAAGGCCGTAATTTACGTATTTAGAGTACAGAAGTTGTGTCTGCATTTTCGTCTGAGAACTCGATTGCGAACTCGATTGTCGTTAAATGTCCAGGATAATTTGTAATTCGCCAAATATCTAAATAAATGTGAATAATAAAAACAACATTTAGTAAATAGGACATAATTATAATTTCGGGTAACGAAGAGGATATTCGTACCGCACTTCATCTGTATTCAAGGAAATTGGGTAAATTGTTGTATGACGAAATGGTAATAACTTCCGTATCCGTATCCAATAAAAAACATTAAACCATAGCGCAATAAAACCATCGCCTTAAAAATAAATCGATCCTTTTTTCCTGGATTCAAATCAAAGGCGTCAAAAAAAGCGCTCTAAAAGAAAGTATAAATACCTACTGGAGCTCGCGCGGATAAACCCCATAATATATGTAATAATATTATCCTAGTAACCTAACCTAACCCCTCGCTATTGTTACTTCGTATCACTTTCGCCAGATGTCGCTACACCTGGCCTGTTGTTATGCGTCCGCGCAAGACAAGGATCGCACGTACTGGATGAGGCATGTGAAATAATAACCTTGTTAATTACAAAGTAGGGTTGGAAATTATTTCTATTGAAACGTGGCAGTTGAGTCGTTTAGTCTTGGGGCAGAGAAATTAATTGAGATTGGGAGGCAATATTGCTTTATTTTTGGTAATTTTTTGACAGGCGTTTCTTTTATTACACAAATAAAAGCGTTTAAAATGCCTTACTCAAACTTTTTTTTTTATGTAGAAAATATGCCATACAATATTTACTGTTTGGAAAAAGGCGAGTTTTTTTAAACGCCACACACAGGCAAGATTAGAATTGACCTCATTTTTAAGACAAGGCTTTTTTTGAAACTTGAGATACGCTGCGAGAATTATTAAAAGCTCTTATAAACTTCACTGCTTCAGCCAGGTACAAAATTTAAGTTTCGGCTCGGACAAGTTAGTAAAAAAAACTTACATTTTTAATATAACAGAGTCTGTTCGTAAATTCTTTACTCTGAAATCACAGAACAGATATAAAATTAAACAGATGTTGGGAAAATTTACTTAAATAAATTTTTGTAAAATAATAACTCAGCAGTTTTTCAAATATCTTGTTAAAAAAATCAATTTTACCTGTGGTGTTATTCTCTCAAAAACAGCGGACGGTCGGACAAACGAGTGAAATCGCAGCGGCGAGTTTAAGTAGTCCCGTCAGAGCGAACAAAACACATTTTAGCGCGTGCATTTTCAATTAAGCAGCCTTTTACGTTCGATCTCATCGGCAGAAACCATGCTGCCAATCACTCCCCTGCTGTTGTTTTAAATCTGTTATCACAGTCTAATAGTTATGCCATACTTTGTCCTTATCTGTTATTGTGACATTTGCACCTGACAGAAAGTGACAAAGTTTGGCATAAACTATTCCAAGCTTATTCCTCGTTTATAAGTAAGGGGGTATTTGAATAGCAGGCATCGTCAAAAGGCATGATCGTACTGTCAAATTCAAACGAAAATCCAATATTGGCGGAATGCCAACCACGTTTTTCCGATCGCTTGGCGCTCCGCATCGTGAATATTTTATAATCACTGTCATTTTAAATTCTAGTTTTTGAATTTTGGGTTTATAAATCTTTGTAGTATTTACCGATAAATCTATCTAGGTATCCACTTGTAATAGGAATCCTAGCGATAGCTGGTTTATGATTACACGAGCGCGAGCGGGTGGTAGGACCTTGTGCAAGGTCCGTCCGGATCGCTACCACCATCTTATCCATTAACCTACCGCCAAACAGCAGGGTTCGCAGTGTTGTGTTCCGGTTTGGGGATAAGACAGCCGGTGAAATTACTAGCATAGAGGCATTCCGTCTTAGTCCTCAGGGTTGGCAACGCATTTGTAGTCTTAGGATTGCATTGCAGTCTTGTGAATGCGAATGTCTATGGGACATAGTTTCCACTTACCATCAGGTGGCCTGTGTGCTCGTTTGTCTTCTCTTTTCCATAAAAAAAAAGAGCATTCGAGGATAAAAAATGGGTAATAATTCCCAAGTCATAAATCCGTATGGATCAAAATTCAAAATATTCATAATTGCACATAAAATGTTTGAAGATTGAGAAGAAGGAGAGATTTTATTTGAAGTCGCTTATTAATTAATGTACCTATAGCAATTATATTATACTTTTAATCTTATCTAAGTAGCTCCAGCATGAAGCTTTCGGAAAAATAAAAATTAGGACAAATGAAGATTCGGACAACATTTATTTTGAATCTTAAGGTGTTCCCATAAAAAATGCTACCTTTTTCGAAAGATACACGACATAAAGTCCTTTACGCTTTTAGTTCTTTTTATAAAAAGCTAGAAGAGACTTCTTAAGAATCTTAAAATTCCGTAAACACTTCATTATTTTGTAACTCTTTCAAAATTTATCGAATTGATCATATTAAGTAGGCACAGTAAGTTTAGGCAGGTGAATCTCTGAACTCGCTTTACTATTCGACTGACGAATTACTAACCGGCTAGTAATCGTATTAGAGTTAACTTCGTTCCACGGACAACATTTTAGGGCATGCATTCTCAATGTATCTTCAAACGCGCTCGTATGACTTTACTCGTTCGATCAACTGTTCGACAAGAAGGCCTGCGTTTTTTTTGCTTGCAGTTAAACTCGAAATCGGTAAAGGTTGCTAGGCAACTAGTGGCATCTCCCAATCAACGCGCAGCGTTTATGGCGACAGAAAGTTTTACTGGAATCATACCACCAAGTCAGAAGCGGTCCATCTGCCGCACTCAGAGACTTCCATAACATGTAATGCTTAATCGCCCAATCGCCCTTCGCGTCCAATATAATAACGCGCTGAGGGCGCTGCTGGGCATGCCGTGGCGCAGCAGCGCGTCGGGCATGTTCGCGGCCGCGCGCGTGGACGGCTTCGCGGCCGTCATGCGCAAGCGGGCCGCGTCCGCGCTGTGGCGCGTGCGCGGCAGCGCCAACAGTGTCCTTCGCGTGTTTGCGGACCGGTGGGACTCTCCACTCCTGCGGAGATGGATGCAGCTCCACATCGATCTTTAGTCTTAATTAAGATAACTTTAAGTACTAAATAGTTTTTTGGATTTTACTAACAAATTATGAATTCTTTTATCTGAAATAAACTATTTATTATTATTATTTTAAGTATTTATTTAATTTTCTGTAAATTAGGTTTTTTACAATAAATATTCAATTATAAAAGTAAAATAACAATACTAATATAAAAAATAAACATTATAAAAAACCTAACCTACGAATGCCGCCGGCAGCGGGGCAGGGCTCAAGCTACCGGTGGTTAGGGCTGCAGAGAGAGGAACCTCCTCACAATACGTGCCGTGTCGAGAAGTACTGCCTTCTGTATCTGGCCCTTGATCCAGCCATCTAGCGAGAGTCTCTTGAGGTGTTGGTCAAGACTCTTCGCTATAAGACCGTTTGCCGAAACAACTATTGGGACAATGATCGTCGAGTCAACATCCCACATGGCGGTCACCTCGTGAGCCAAGTCAAGGTACTTGCTGAGCTTGTCCTTCTCAGCCTTCACGAGGTTCTCATCATGCGGGATGGTGACGTCAACGAGCACTGCCCGGCGTTGAGATCGATCTATCAAAACGATATCAGGCTTATTGGCGACAATAGTCCTGTCCGTGATGACAGATCGATCCCAATAGAGCGTAGCACGACCATTTTCGAGAACTGGCGTCGGTGTGTACTTATAGTACGGCACTTCAGACTCAACAAGACCATATTGAAGAGCAAGTTGCTGATGGATGATCCTGGCCACAAGGTTATGTCTGTGCAAGTACTCGCTGTTGGCCAAATGCGAACAACCGGAAATTATATGTCTGAGGGACTCGCCGGGGCAACGGCATGCTCGACAAATATCAACCGTGCCATCCCTCAGAATATATTTCCGGTAATTATTTGTCATTATGACCTCGTCAGCAATTGCACAGACAAAACCTTCGGTTTCCCCAAAGAGGTCACCAAACCGTAGCCAGTTCACGGACGCTAAAAAGTCTACTTCGGGTCTTGTCAAGGCCCGGTAGAAGCGTCCGTGCAGCTCCTTGCTCTTCCATATGTTCTTGCGGTCTTCAGTGCTCAACACCGCTGGTCTGCGCCAGTTCTCGTTTGCCAAGGAGAGAGGCGTGAGGCTTCTGTCTACTGCAACCACATCACGATGCATCCCACATACATTGTGAAGGAAATAATCCCTGAGATTGCACACCTCGCGGTTGTGAAGATTCTTGGCATTTAAAATGCCTCGACCTCCACATTTCCTCGGGATGTACAATCTCATAACAGATGAGCGTGGGTGCAACATGCGATGTGATTTAAGCAGTAGACGGACCCTCCTATCCAGGGCGTCCAGCTCAGTCTGAGTCCACCTTAGTATGCCAAAGGAGTATGTGAGCAGCGGTATCACCCAGCCATTGAAGGCGCGCACCTTATTGCCACCCGATAAAAGACTGTTAAGAACTTTTGTCAAGCGACAGAAGAAACGTTCCTTCACTGACTGCTTGATATCGCTGTCCACAATACCCAAAGACTGTGACATACCAAGATATTTGTAGGTTTCAACTTCAGAGAGAGATTTGAGAGTCATTGTCTCAGAAAGCTGCAAATTAGATGAATTTACAACTTTCCCTCGTTGAACATGCATGACCGCACACTTATCTACACCGAATTCCATCTTGATCGCACTACTAAAGTCTTGTGTGATTTTTAATAGTGCGATAAGATCTTGGCGCTTAGATGCAAACAGTTTGAGGTCATCCATGAACAATAAGTGGGAAATGACTTCAGCCTCTCTACGAAGTCGATAGCCAAGCCCGGAATCCTTCAGCAAAGAGCTAAGAGGATTCAAGGCTAGGCAAAACCACAAAGGACTCAGACTGTCACCCTGGAAAATGCCTCTTTCAATCCTTATCAAGTTAGGTGAATCAGAAGGGACATCTCGACCACCTGGTTGACGAAGGACTGTGACCCACTGCCTCATACACACACCTAAAAAGGATCTCAAAGTTGCATCAACTTTATACAACTCTAAGATCCTTTCGAGCCATGAGTGAGGCACCGAGTCATAAGCCTTCTTGTAGTCAATCCAGGCAGCCGAAAGGGCCGCCTTGTTTCGCCTGACTTGCTGACAAATGGTCATGTCTATGAGGAGGAGCTCCTTAGTACCGCGAGACCCAACCTTACATCCATTTTGAGCGAGAGCCATAACGTTGTTTGCAACAAAATGTGCGTTTAATTTTGTGCTCAAAATTGATGTAAGGAGCTTGTAGATGGTAGGTAAGCATGTAATGGGTCGGTAGTTCTTTGGTTCCGCGGTACTACCGGACTTGTAGAGCAGGAAGGTAACACCAGTTGTTAATAAAGGTGGCAAGGAACCGATCTCAAGAGCATTTTGGAGTTGCGCTGCTAAACACTCATGTGAGGCTTTGAACCATTTAATCCAGAAGTTGTGTAACCCGTCCGGTCCAGGACTTTTCCAGTTCTGAGTCATTCGGATTGCACAACTTACATCTTCGAGGCAGATGGTAATAGGCCCCATTGGTTCAATAGCCTCACACGCATGTTCAACAGCACGTATCCAGTCTCCTTCTGTGTGCACAACAGGCACCGACCAGATGCTGCGCCAGAAATTAATCATAGCAGCAGGGATCCGGTAGGTGTCCGTCGCTCACACCTTGATCGGTTCCTTCCCACTTTCGGTACATCTTCCTCTGATCACTTTGAAAGAGGCGATTTTGCTGGTATCTATCCACACGTTCTCTATAACGACGAATACGGCTTGCCCACGCGCAAACTTTCTGCTTCAGGAAGTCGATACGTTCCGTGACACAGGCTATATAATGTTGGGGCCTTATTCCGGTCCCAGCAAAAGCCTGGTTCACGAAACGCATGACTCGGGGGCGTTCATTGCCCTCCCTGAAGCAGATTAGCTTTCCTATGAGAGTCCTAAACTTATCAATACGCCGCTCAATTCGCACTTGCCAAGTGGGGACAGACCCGCGTGCGCGCGGAGTTCGGTCAGTGTCCGAAAACTTGACTCGAGCTACGCGGCACGCAGCTATGGCCCCGCAGTACAAAATTGAGTGGGTATCAATAATATCCTCGCTGGCTTGTAGATAAGGCGCCAGCAAGGCGTTTAGGGCTCCCATCAGTGCCAAATTTCGTTTACTAGTAGGCAAGCGTGGTAGACGAGGCCTAGAGTTGGGTGTGGAGAGATATTGCGCGATCGCGTCATCCAAAGCCCTCCTCAATTGCTCATTTACCTGGCTAGTTACGCTTATATTCGCACAATCCTCAACGTCGCTAACGGGATCATCCTGCACTGACGACAGTGCGTGTTGGGCGACTGGCATTGAAGCCGATAACGCAGCAGGAAGATCCCGTGACGAAGCGGAGGTTGTACGAATAGGTAGCGATTCCAGGCGTAGCCGATCAAGCACAGACTGATCCAGTCGCCGTAGCCGCTGAATGGCCCGTACTTGATCCGACAGTCGTTGGGCGGTAACGGTGATGGCAGGTTCAAGAGTCTGAAACAGGAGCAGCATACGATCACGATACGCAGTGAGGTTAGTTCCTCCCTCTGTAGCCCCGTAGTATGCTCGCATGCAATTTTCATTGTTTGTTTGTGACCATCGCATGCGGCGCACTAAACCACCGGTAGCGGGAGCCGTGCGCGGAGCAGGATGCCCCGCAGGCCCCAAGCGTGCCGGCAGCGGTGGTCGCCCACGTCGCGCAGGTGGTCGCGGCGGCGGAGGCGGCGGCCCGCGCTCGTCGCTCGACTCGCTGGTGTCGGGCGCAGTGGCGAACTCATCACCCGACGACGATTGCGAGGAGCTGGACGAAGCGGGCTGAGGTGGAGGGCGTGCGTTTGTAGTTTCCGCTTCATTTCTTTTTGATCTTGTTATCATTATTTTATGCTATAATGTATGACATGACAATGACATGTCATGTCAACATTGTTCTACCGCATTTTATTTCACGTTATGGTATGTAATTATATTCGTATTATATATGATGTATATATAATATATTTTTGATAATACATGATGTTAATACCACGTAAAAAAAAGTTAAAACGCAAAAGGTAAATAAATTAATAAAGATAACGAAAAAGAACATGTGACAGCGTCAGCGGTTTTTTTTATTTTTTTTTTTATTATTATTATTATTATTAATTAAAATTGCTGCTGTCACATTATTTGCTATAGCAATAGAATAAGACAACACGTCACTAAACAAGCATTAAATTTACTTGACGTCTCTGTGTGCGGCAGTAAGTCGTCGCGTGTGGGGTCCAAATTGAGTCACTTCGGCGAGAGTTGGGTTGTCACTTCCAGGCCAAGATATTTATTCCATTAATGATTGTCACCTATGATGCATTGTAAATTCAACTAACAGTACACATGTTATCATTGGCCGCATTGTACAAGTAGGTGACACAATAGTGATCTACAAGCGATAAATATGTACTTACAATGTATGTTAATTGTTTATGTATGTGTTTGTGAGTTTTGTAAGGTGTATAAGTATGGTTGTATAAAGGTTTACTTAAGGGTTGCAATGTCTGCGTGTAGTGGTAAAGCTAATATCGCCCCTTTATTTATTTACTTTTATCTGATCGAATAGTTAGACAGGAAAAGCACTCGTGTTATCTAAAGAATAAATACTACTTTCCCATTTAACTATTCGATCAGATACGAGGTTGAGAAAGTAAAGGAACGACATTCACAATCACATTGACGCACACCATCATAGTAATATTTTCAAAAGTGGTGATGGTTATTTTAATTACTGAACCTTTTTATAAAATTGTTGCTTGTTAATTTCGAAAGTAACTCTGTTCGTCTGTTCAGTTTCGCTTTCACAACTAAATTGCTGAATCGATTTAGATGCAATTTGGTATGAAGATAGCTTGAGTCCCGGGGAAGGACATAGAGTAGAATCATCCCGAACAAAAGGACCTCGCTGCAGGCAAGAGCTAGTTTATGGTAAGTCAGAGAAACAAGTTATACTTGGTTATATGAGCTGTCAGAAAGATCATCTAAGGTAGAGCCAATTATATCTTTAAATGTTACTCGTAGTTCTGATTGTTTAATATTTGCAAAACCTCGATAGTTCTTAGCTTTGTTTATGTTTGTATGTTAGTTTGTAAGGTTGTGGAGTTAGGTAAATAAATGAGTTTCGCTATACGAAATAAAGGTTCTGTATATGTATTAACATACGTACTCTTGCTAGTATTACTCCAAGTCTTTCTAAGGCCAAGGTCTTGATACTACTAACGAATAGAGTAGTTTTTTTTTAGTGCAAGCAGAAGGCAAGTGACCGCCCAGATTACATGAGTAACGGTGGCTCGGTCATCACCGGGGGAGTTATCGAGGGAGCTGCCGGAAACAGTCCCTCGATGACCCTCGTCAGGTGGACTTCCTGGAGCCGTCCAGGAAGTCCACGGGGGGGGCGGTCCGCATCTTGTTGCGCACCACTTTGTACGGATCCCTATCTAGTGTGGTCAAGAAGCGTAAGCCTCATCCTTGGCCTTGGCTATCGCCAACACAAGGGCCCCTTGGCTTCTCTGAGGGCCCTGTGGAGCCCCTCTTCCTCCTCCTCGGTGTGCCGCCTGCGCCTACAATGTTGGTAGGCGCGGCGGGCACCGTTACAGGTGGTCCGCAGGGCCGCAATATCTGCGAACCACCAGTAAACACACCTCCGGGCGAAGAGCCTCCTCGCCCGGGGCATGGACACTCCACACACCGCTTACAGATCCTACTGTACCCTGACCATGAGTTACTCTGTCCCTCGCAGACTCGCAGTAGTCTTATAGAGTGCGAGGGACACCATTCGACTCGGTAGCGGGTACGGTAATTCTAACTCATGGTAAGGGTACTGAGACCCAAAGACATTTGCATTCTCAAGAAATGACTATAATGACAGAACTAAAGACCAAAAAAAGACTTCTTAAGACTCCAAATGCCAACAAAGGACGAAGGTGGAATGAATAGTTTACCCTTCTTATCTTATCTTTTGGATGGGGTCCTTACGGATACACTTCGACCCTATGGGATCTTTTGTGTAATTACCCCTCTTTTAGCTCTTAAATACAATGCAGCCTCCACCCCTTCCAAATAGCGGATAGTGGAGTGCAATGGCAGAGCCTTGAAATCGTTCGGTTCTGGGTAGCCACAACCGAGTATTTTCATTCTTACTCCGGCGAGTGCGTCACATTCACACAATAAGTGTTTCATTGTTTCCACCTCCTCGCCGCACATTCTACAATCTGTGTTGTCATATAGGCCCATCTTTGCTAGGAGATGTTTGACCCCAATGTGCCCTGTAAACACTACCCTTCACCGACACTTATTTCATTTCATAGAATGTTTTCCTTCGACGAATTTTCTCATCGATACGTGCAGGGGTGTTATTGTCTCAAAAACAACAGACGGTCGGACGAGCGAGCGAAATCGCAGCGGCCAGTTTAAGTAGTCCCGTCAGAGTGAATAAAACACATTTTAGCGGGTGCATTTTCAATTAAGCTGCCTTATACGTTAAATCATGCTGCTAAATTGAAAATGCACGCGCTATAATATGTTTTGTTCGCACTGACGTACTTAAACTCGCCGCTTGGACATTCACTCGTTCGTCCGTCTGACCGTGTCGTTGTTGAGAGAATCACTAACCAGGAGTTATAATTATTTGATGGTCACAAGTCAATCTTTTTACATGGTGAAATCCTCATAGATACCCACCGCCTGGGGAAAGCGTTTGGTAATGTCAGACTCTTACTGACTAAAACCCCATGATGTCCTATCCAATTCCGCCATGGCGACGGGGCTGTCACGCGAGTCGCGTCTACAACCCTGTCAGCGGCTATCTAGTAGGACCCATCTCCGAAGGGAGTTCTGTGCGTGCTTGGAACATTTGGCACCGAAACAACCCGTGAACCCTCGTCCTGAGGGTGGTGGAAATCCGTAACGAGGGTGGCGGTTATTTCAACAGTCTACGCGCTACCCTTCCACAAGCTTAAGACAACCTAAAAACGATGAAATTTCAGCAGAAATGATCTTTCGATGAAATGAAATTCGATCAAATGAGTGTCTGCTAGTCATAAACTAATTGCTATTGTTGTGCAATTGCATTATATTTATTATATCAATCCATATCGATTTATCGATCCAGCGCTGGGCAAAACCCTCCACATCACGCAACTCCTTTGTCTTTAATCGCATTCGCAACAAAATAAAACTAGATAATATTAAGATTACGCACGCACGCACGCACGCACGCACGCACGCACGCACGCACGCACGCACGCACGCACGCACGCACGCACGCACGCACGCACGCACGCACGCACGCACGCACGCACGCACGCACGCCACGCACGCACGCACCGCACGCACGGCACGCACGCACGCCCGCACGCACGCACGGCACGCACACGCACGCACGCACGCACGCGCACGCACGCACGCACGCACGCACGCACGCACGCACGCACGCACGCACGCACGCACGCACGCACGCACGCACGCACGCACGCACGCCACGCACGCACGCACGCACGCACGACGCACGCACGCACGCACGCACGCACGCACGCACGCACGCACGCACGCACGCACGCACGCACGCACGCACGCACGCACGCACGCACGCACGCACGCACGCACGCACGCACGCACGCACGCACACACACACACACACACACACACACACACACACACACACACACACACACACACACACAGGAATGAAAGCGCGACTGGTTGCTCAGTGAAGTCTTAACGCGATTTTTTTTACTGAATACCAACTTAAAAACGCGGTTAAGCCTTAAGTGCTCTTGTTAAACACTAACTGAATGAATTAACTAGATCTTATCTCTGAATGCAAAAGTCCGTCCAGCAGATGTTACTAATTGTAGTCAATTTACCATCTCGCTAATTATTCAGTCCTAGAAACGAAAGGATGGTAAATTAAAAATACTCAGTAAAAATACTTGGTTTTGGAACGAGTAATTTTTAACAACCGATGCAAATTGAGGGTTGTTATAAGTTTACACGGTATGTATCTGTGAGTATCAGTTTGTGGCATCGTAGCTGACAAATGGATGAACCGATTTTGATTTAGCTTTTTTTAATAGAATGCTAGTTTAATTAGGGTGGTTTTTAGCTAAGTTTGATAAAAATTGGTTTGGCCGAGTAAGAGATATCAGGGGTGTGATTCTCTCAAAAACGGTGTCAGATAGACGAACGAGTTAATGTCGCTGTAGCTAGTTTAAGTAGTCCCGTCGGAGCGAATTGGGTAGGTAGTGATTCTCTCAACAACGACGGTCGGAGGGACGAACGAGTGAATGTCCAAGCGGCGAGTTTAAGTAGTCCCGTCAATGTGAACAAAACATATTTTAGCGCGAGCATTTTCAATTTAGCAGCAGGTTTTCTGCCAATGGATCGAACGTATAAGGCTGCTTAATTGAAAATGCACGCGCTAAAATGTGTTTTGTTCGCTCTGACGGAATTACTTAAACTCGCCGCTGCGATTTTCACTCGTTTGTTCCACCGATGGCGTTTTTAAGAGAGTCACACCCCATCTCTGACAGTAGGGGTCACCATTATAATAATATGTCGGAAGTTTTTTATTTATTTAGTTGTTATAAAAGAAAAGAACCGATCAAGTGGGTCGCCAGTGTTCGGTACCGCCGCACAATAAGTATTATATTTCGATTTGAATGTCGAGTCTTTAACAAGTATAAATCAAAACAAAAACAAAAACCCGTTTTTAGTATTTGTTTCTAGGGTATGTTCTAAAGTCATACCAAATTTCACGCTTGTATATTTTACCGGTTTTACGACACAGAAAAATAAAAATACGTTGAAATTTACCTTGCACCAGTTCGTACCGCCACTAAAGTACTCTTCTATCTTCACGGACTGGACATTTGGAACAGAGGTATGTCAGTTTACGGTACTAGTAAAAAATACTCCGTTTGCTCCGCACTAAAACCGGTGACGTATACTGAGAATTTAAACTACGAAAACTGGTTTTAATTCTGCAAAATTACCAAACGAGTAGGAAAAAACTTGAATGGGATTAAATTTGTAATAATTATGAATACTTCTATGGGACTAAATTACGTACGGTTAGGGCTCTATTCTACTACAGTATTTAATTGTCAATTTTACGAGAGCTCAACAAAACAAAACAAAACAAAACTATAACATGTACTACAATATGGTTTAAACCGAATAGAATAGAGATTAGAATATATGAAGCGCATCACGTTTTTAAATATTGTGTGCAATGCAAACATCTTAAAACTATAAAGTCAAGTTATACAAAAGTCATCTCTGACGACCTTCACTCAAAATCAACCATGTTGTTCTCAACTTAGTTCGCTTTAAACTTGACGGACGAATTATTAAGCGGCGAGTTTAAGTTGCCAAACAATATTTTAGAACGTGCATTCTCAATAAGGTATCGTAACTCGCTCCTAAGAGCTCGCTCGGTCCGTACCATTAGTACCTACGCTGAAAAATAAAATTATTTTATAGAAGAAGCATCGTATGTACATATATTATTTGTTTAAAATAGTAACAATATATTACAAATCGCCTTCAATTAAAATAATACAACTATGTCCAAGTAGAAAGTTATTTTCATACATTAAAGTACGAAAGTAGTAGTTAGTAGTAGGTAGTAGTTAGTTTTTACGAAAGTAGGATTAATGCAGTTGAAATGAGAGCTCTAAGAAGTATGTGTGGAGTTAGAATGATAGATAGAGTAAGAAATAGCGAGATTCGAGAACGATGTGGATTGAAAGAAGATGTAGTGACTAAAATCGAAAAGGGTATGCTAAGGTGGTTTGGTCATTTAGAAAGGATGGATGAAAAAAGAGTTGCGAAAGAGATATGGCGAGTGAGAATGAGCGGAGATGTCCGTAGAGGACGTCCTAGACGGACCTACAGTGATCAGATTCGCGATGTACTGATTAGCCAAATCAAAAGCACCCGAAACCGCCGTACGTGCATGAAGAGATTGATGAATGTAGAGGAAGCGAAAATTGTGTGTTTAGATCGGTGCACCTGGCGTTCCATAATCTCTGCCTACCCTATTGGGAGACAGGCGTGAAGGTATGTATGTATGTATGTATTAAACATTTTATTTTTAACCCCCGACGAAAAAGAGGCTGGTGTTAAAAGTTTCAACGCTATATGTGTGTCTCTGTAACATTGTAGCTCTTAAATGGGTGAACCGATTCGGATAAGGTTTTTTAGATTTGAAAGCTCGGCTCTGAAAGAAGGAGTCACCATTCTATCGGAGTTTTTATCTTTCTAATATTCACAGTGCTTCTATTTTCTCTATGCAGTTCGGCAATCTTCGTTTTTGTATGAAATACGAGTGACAGATATACTGTCAGTTGCGAGTGCAAGGGTGATAGCGATAGCTAGCCGAACTCTATTATGAAGCTGGGAGTACTATACATAGTTATTATCAATATGAATCCTATTCTCTTGCTTTCTACAAAATTCGAGCAACTTTTCGACAAAACTTAAAAAAAAAAGCTACGTTAATAACTTTTATTGCTTTTATTCCAGTTTAAGATCTTGTAGCGCTACAGTTGGGAACTTGGGAGTAAATGGAAGTAACGAAGTTAGAAATTTAATTTCTTAGAGTTGTGAACTTGCTTGACTCAATCCGGTGTAAATATGGTCATTAGTATAATTTCTTGCTATACTTAGTATGTTATCATCATCATCAGCCTATATTAGTCCACTGCTGGACATAGGCCTCTCCCATTGCACGCCAACGAGCATGATTCGTGGCCACTGTCATCCAGCTCTTGCCAGCCACCTTGCGAAGATCGTCACTCCACCTAGTCTGAGGGTGTCCTACACTACGTTGGCCGATTCGCGGTCTCCACTCAAGAATACGATAACTCCAGTGATTATCGGTTCTGGGGCACAAATGGCCGGCCCACTGCCACATCAAGCTGCTATTTCGATGGACTACGTCGATAACCTTAGTTAGTATGTTATAGGTAATTACAATTATAAATGTTTAAAAGATAAGATCGACTGTCAATTATGTAAGGATATAAAGGGCCATGACAGACAGACGGGCAACAAAGTGACCCCTTAAGGGTTTAGTTTTTTCCTTTTCAGGTACGGAACCCTAAAAGTAATTCCAGGCGTCTTCTAGTATTGTGTAAGTACAGTCACGAGATTTCATTTGGTACCCACCTTAGGTCCAAACTAGTCCAAAGTCAATCTGACATTCTACAACAATAACGTTGAGTTTCTTAAAAGTAACAAATGACTTGACATCTCTAATGACATTTACGACTTCAAGCATATTTTTCACGAAATGGGTCCCAAATTAACGCTCGTGACCGTACAACGTCGGCGCTTACTTATAAATTCCAAAAGTTATATGTTATTATTATTTGTCCGCGAATTCATTCGAGTAAAACTTGTTTGACGTTTTTCCTTTGGGAATTATCGAATTTTCCGACATAAAGTATCGAAGCCTTTTTCCGGGAAACGTAAGGTCAAACGTTGAAATTTTACGCGTTTTATTTATTTATTTTTGCTGTATTTGCGTTACATAAAACTTTCATGATAGATTAATTCTTTGTTAGAATTCAGTTTGTTTCATTGTAAGCCTAACAGTGCTTGTGAGTGCTCTGTTGCCCTAAACGCCTGAGGCGATTAAAATTCAAAATTATTTATTTCAGAACATTACATTTCCATATTGCACACATATTTAAATAAACATTAAAATTAAAATCGAAAAATTAAAATTACACAATAATTTACTAAGTAGGTACGATTGCTCCCTACATGGATATTTAAATTTGTGTGGTATCGTTTTTCGTTAAAATCCTTTCAACATCTCATAACATAGGATACCTAAACTGTTAAAATTGAATAACAACAATGGCAAAATGTCAATTATTTGTCTTCTAATTATAACAATATAATGTGACCATCTCAAATATATACGAATATAGTAGCATTAATAAATGGGTTTAATAACAATATTAAAAAATGCAGTCGGGTTTTTAAAGCAATTTACTTGACAGTAACGGCAGCCGAGTTAAATACTATAACCAAGGGGCGGAATTTTCATAGCAAAAATCATACATCAAGAGGGATTGACTATTGTGTTTTATCGACTATCGATGACTGATTGTCACGCACGACATGTTTTAGGTAATGCAATTAGACCTGTGGTGGAGAGGCCTTTGCTCTGCAGTGGGACACTATAGAGTACCAAACAAAATGATTTTGTGTATAAAGTTTAACAAAATAATAAAGTAATAAAACAGTAACTAGTTTTATATTGTTACAATTAAAATATAAAACTAAAACGGAAATGTTGCACAGTATAACTGACAGTAGACTAACCTTCATTCATAATCATAATAACAGTATCGAGATCTATACCTGTACTATATTTTCTTCATCTTGTCTGTAGTAATAAAAAATCGACATTATTTTCTCTACATTATCATCATTTAAAATGGCCCTGTTTCCATTGTTATTTTATAAAATCGGCATTATCGAATTATCGAATATTCCGGAATCCTGTCTAGTAAAATCGATAACTGGAATAGTCGATAAAACACAATGGTCAATCCCTCTTGACGTTTGATTTTTGCTATGAAAATTCCGCCCCTTGACTATAACAATACGTGTAGAGAAAAAGTAGAATAAGGTCAGTGTTTCCATACAGAAACGACACGATAAATACACCTTTACATGCGTCAACGCATAATGTATTCCAACCATAATACAATTGAATACGCCGACGTAAAAGAGACGTAATTGAACAAGAGGGTTCAACGCTGTGACAAAGTGGCCCTTCGATAATCGATCTATTGGCTAGGTTGCATGCAAATGAAGTTAACCCTTCTCCTTTCAACCATTTATTTGCTGAAAACGTGGTTAGATTCGGTTATAACGCGGTTTTGTCTACGATTTCTTCCGTTTAGTACTTGTATCGAGATTTATTTAATTGTATCTAACTTGTACAGCCATTTTGTTTTCATCATTTCATGTTTCCAATGATTTTAGTAGTATCAGTAGGAAATGTTAAAAACTTTATAGAGGGTAGAATTGAAAGTGAGTGGACGTGTCGGAAGAGGCCGCCCTAGGCGTACTTTTTCGAGTCAAATCGGAGAAATACTGGAAAAGGTCGAATCTTAAGTACCCGAAACCGACGTGCGTGCATGACTCGATGTATGAATGTGGAAGAAGCGAAAGAAATTTGTCAAGATCGTAGCAAATGGAAAGAAGTGGTCTCTGCCTACCCCTCTGGGAAACAGGCGTGATTTAATGTATGTATGTATGTATGTAATTGAAGGAATGAGAGTCAGAAAGACCATGGAGAAGCTACATGGACCAAATTACGGAGAAAGCATGTCGTGTCCTATAGAGAGGTGAAGGAGCTTGTAGAGAGGAGACTGGAACTGCTCTATCTTCTGACAAGAACAGGGCTCTTGAATTGAGAGAGAGAGTGTAGGGAAATTAAATTCCACAAGGTTCTTCTTGTCTTTTATTCGTTGAAGTCGATCATTATGTGTATAATGCTATGGAATCAAGCACCCTACTCTTAATGTTTTTGTGACCACGGTCGTTGCAATACCATATACGAGTACATACCTATAGTCACTCATATCATATACATTATATTATATGACAATCATTTTGTTAGGGAAAAAAATATAATAATTCCCGGTTTCTCCAACACTTTAAATATCCTATACCTAAGAGAATTTAAGTTTTAAATAAAGTTTTAATGTCATAAAATTTTGTGTAGGTATGTTTGTGTATGTGTGTGTTAGTTTGTTACTCCTTCACGCTGCAACGGCTGGACGGATTTAGATGAAATTATGGGATTTAGATAGCTTGTACCCTGGATTAAAAGATAAAAAACTTTTCATCCCGGAATTTTTTAAAGTTCCCTAAGTAATAACGATAATCGTAATCACCGCGGACGAAGTCGCGGGCAGAAGATAGTGTCCCATAATGGAGTCCCTTATGAGTATATTAAAACGTAAGTATAGTATCAAAATGTAAAACAGTCAGTACCTGTAGGCAATTTCAGCTTTGAATTTATAATTGCTTTATGTAATTTTAATGGAACTATAATAAATGAAACATACTGCTCGCTAATACTTGTTACCGCATTAAAACACAAACTCGCCTATGAAAGTCGTAATTAAATTAATTATACCTGGAAATTAAACCCTGTTTTTATTGCAATATCTGATACAGACTCGCCATGATACACATACATTCACTTACACCCATTCCCAGAATGAGGTAGGCAAATCTACAGAATTACTAACAAACATAAAAAGACCCTTTGACAATTCTGTAACTAAATTTCGCATGAGGAACATAATTATTCCAGGGGTTATTCTCTCAAAAACAACGGACGGTCGGACGAACGAGCGAAATCGCAGCGGCGAGTTTAAGTAGTCCCGTCAGAGCGAACAAAACGCAATTTAGCGCGTGCATTTTCAATTTGGCAGCAAGGCTTCTGTCGATAAGATCGAACGTATAAGCCTGCCTAATTGTGAACGCGCTAAAATGTGTTTTGTTCGCTCTGACGGGACTACTAGCATGAGTTACAAACACCGTTCTCGCTAGCGAATCGAATGCTCTATCCCACGCACTCTATAACAATACTCTAAGAGAGCATTCGACTCGCTAACGAGTACAGTAATTGCAACTCATGGTAAGGGTAATGGAAATGAAATCTTATTTTATAGTAATATTCAGCACTATAACTTGTTATTAATAGCGGTCTCTCTGACCTAATTTATCATCGGAATAAATACTAATGGCACTTAATGGACGGGCGTATCGAGCAACGAAAGTATTAAGGCCTGAATTCAGGTGTTGGTTCCCTTACATTTTGATCACAGTACAGCTAGGCAAACAATTTTCGCGTAACCGTAGGAATTCCTTCATAATTTAAAAAAACAGCGACATGTTTTTTTTTTAGAAACTAGCTTCATCAACTATTTCACATGAAAGTAATCCTCGTTGTCTATGGGCGTGTACAGGGTGTCCCAGAAACCGACGTCAACCCGCCTAGAGCTGATAGAGCAGGTAAAAACTTAGTTTCGGAGATATTGATAAGTTTAATCTGTTAATTTTGTAATTTTCCATTATGTCTATGTCACGAAGAATTATTAATTTCATGTTTTATTTCATAATCTTTTCAGTGGTATCTTACGTTACCTGAATCATTACGAATCAGCGAAGTTTTCGAACATTATTGCCCGTGTTTTTATTTAAAAAAAAAAAAGGAATGGCATAAAGTGGTTTTTTCCATACAAAGTGAAAAACAAATACCTAGGTTTGCAGTTGCAATTTATTTATATATAATTTTTTTAATAAATAAATATCATTTTCGACACATGCACAACTAATTTTACTTACCAACCTCATTTAGGCGTGGCGTGCATCTGAGGCGTATTGAAATGGCTTACCTTACTGTCTTTAGCAGTATTGTGGATTACACATAATAATACCGTAGTTGCCAAGCATTTGATAATAAAGGTCATATTTTGGTGTAATTACTTCGTTATTGTTTCTATTACGCACAATTTGTGGCACGAGTTAGATGTTAACAAGGCTAATTGTAAAGTAGAAATGAACTTAAATTTCGAAAAGTTATTCTGAGAAGAAATTAAATATGATACCTTTAGACGAGCAATTATTGTATATATATATATAGACTAGCGATCCGCCGTCGCTTCGCTTCGGTTCATGTGAGTATGATATAGCTATAGCCTTCTTAGATAAACGGGCTATCTAACACTGAAATAATTTCTCAAATCGGACCAGTAGTTCCTGAGATTAGCGCGTTCAAGCAAACAAACAAACAAACTCTTCATCTTTATAATATTAGTATAGGGTAATCAGAATCTCGGAAACGGCTACAGCGATTTTCATTAAATTTAGTATGCAGGGGGTTTCGGGGCGATAAATAGATCTAGCTAGGTTTCAACTTTAGAGTACGTCGTTTCACCAAAAAAAAAAGATATAACGAAACTTGTCCATGGAATATGGTATGAAGCTATTGTGGATGCAAAAGTCATTTTTCAAATTTGATCACGAGTCATAACATAATAACATAAGAAATTCCACTTTACTTCCTTTGCAATAATCTATATTTTAAGCGACTGTACGGAGGTTAATAGAACAACTTATAGTTAAATCGATTTTCCCTATTTTTATAGCATTACCTACCACTTTACCTTAAACTGTTAAACATATTCAGCACCGGACTTCCATCTTTAATATAAAATTGACCCGTAATCGTGACCATGGCAATCCTCGTGTTAATATAAATTCACTATGATTTTATCACGACACGAAAACACTATGTCGCAGTCGTGACTAAGCTATTTCGACCATTTCTCTAGACCTCTCGCTGTCCGCATTATCTCGGTAATAACTTAAAGGTGTCGCGGGAGAGGGGTCACATTATACTGGTTTCTAAGGTTAGTAGGACGTGGATGTGGTTTTAATATGATAAATGGCGTTTGTGGTAGATTTATAGAAAGAAAATGAAATCTGCCTTCGATATAATTATGAGTAGGTATCTATTCCCCACGATTCTGTCAAGTTCGTACCTAACTGACTGAAATAGTTGTCGAATGAAAATTCACTATTCTTTATTCCCATAAAACACATACAAAATTACAAAATTGACTCGTTTCAGTTTAATTGTTTAATTCTCTGTAAATTTTAATATTGTTATCTGCTGTGCTATGTGTTTTTACTTATTGTTAGTGTTTGTATTTTTGTTACAATGCAATGTATGAATTTCACAGTGCCTTGGTGTTTAACTGTAATGCTGTGTTATTTGTTTTTTTCAAATAAATAATATTTTTTTTTTATAATAATTCATATAAGTAATTACTTAGTGTAAATAGAATAATTCTTGCAGTTCACCGCTCGTAGCATGGGCCCTAAAATGCTGGCCGCGTCCCCCCTTTGCACAACTAGATTGAGCGGCTGCGCAAGAAACCAGCCTTGCCTGGGATCACCCACCGCCAAAATAAGTCTTTCCGACACCTCTTTTATAAATTTCTTGGTGTCGGAAGACCATGGACCCAATGTTTCCATTGCAAGTGCCGCAAAAAAGTAATTTTCATTGAGTAAAGCATATTTGCGGCACTTGATTGTCTGGGCACGGTCAGCGGCAGACCCTCGACGTGAGACGTGTCCACGCATGTAACGTCCCAAGTCAAGGGGCGGCCCAAACACCATGGCACCAAAGTGCAGCCGTCAGGTCTTTTGCCACGAGGCAGAAAGACCTGACGGCTCCAGGGTTGCCGCAATATTGGCTGTGCCGAGGAAACGTTTTACAATGTAATTTCGAATTAAAATTGATTTATTCGCAATTTAAGTATTATTCGTCTAATTTATAAATCTCTAAACATTTATTGACGGGTTTTTTTAATTCCAACATAGCCAATAGATGACCGCATTACAGCAGTCGAGTAAAAAATCAAAATAAAAACTTCGTCCGTGATTTCGTCTGGCAATCATAAATCAAAACTAAAAAGCACGGACGGGTCAAGTTACGTTAGTCTTTGTCAACAAGGTCCCCGCACAGAGTATCGAAATGAATAAAAGAGATTGATTGAATTGCGCCATATTTGTCAAAAAATAACGTTGCTTACTCCATAAGTACAAGTTTTTTTTTAAATGGAGTGGTGTTTTTTGCACTGACAAATAATACTGATGGGCTATCTTCGACTTATTGTATTGAAAAAAAACATGTTTTTGATCCTATGTTCGCCTTTTTTTTGATCCACTGTTCACTGCAACTTATCAAATAAAATAACACGGCTACTTAAAGACACGACTGGCAAATGCCATCGTTCTTTAAGTATTCCAGTCGTGTCGGAATCGTGACGGATGCGTTACAATGTTTTTGTGTGTAATTGTTTTTAAATTTCCCTTTTAAATGTTCATTGTTATATTTATTGTGAATACATTTCATTTATACTCATTTGGCGGGTTATAGCTTTATTTATATTATGTGTCTAGATTATTAATATATGCAACCTGGCTATGACTGACATACAAAATGAATATTATGTTAAAATAGAATTAAATGGCTTTTCTGCCTTCATTAGAAAAAAGGGCATATGTCTCATAGAATCGTGTATGTATTAGTGACCTTATTTCTTGAGATAGAGGGTACAATTTGCTGACGTATCGAATTACGCATGCGTCCTTTTTATTTAGAAGGGTAGTATTGCCTAAGTACTTCTTTACATTCCAAGACTTTGCAGAACCTCTATGTCTACCTTGTTCTGCCTATTTTGCTTCTATATCTATGATATTGTTTATATTGAAGTAATATCGCGTTTTGAAGCAAGTGGCTAGCATGAGAATACCCCTAGTCCCATCGATCCATACTTTAATACTAACATTGTAAATGCGACAGTAACTTTGTTTGTTTAGTTTGTAAACAATTTTTTTTTGGTATGGAGATAGCTTTATCCCGGGGAAGGACATAAGCATAGTATAAATAGAAAAGTAGTTCGTCTCCGGCCCTTTGGGAGTTTCTGATACCTATCGCCGCTCGGGCGCTAGGGTTGTCCAGACTTTGATCTGAAGTAAGTATAGATATTAATAGGTACCTAAATTATTATTTTTTACATAGGTACTTACATACTTCTTAACTGTTGACACAAATAATATGTTTTTCTACGGGCGTACTATAAACCGCTAATGGTATCAGAATACCACCTATAGTGTAATCGAAGCGTAAAAACAATTCTATTATGAGCGTTGCCATGGTAATAACCGTTGTATAATAATTATTATAGTATAATGTAATGTAATGTACATATTATAATCTAAATTCCTTTTCGGCATCTTTTGATCACGACGCTATCGTGCGGCGGCTTCCTTTGACCACAAAAGGTAATTTTAATCGAAGAAAGAGCGATAAAGGATTTCTTCGAAGACGGGGTTCATTTCGATAACAGCTATAATAAATGTTATAATAAAATTGTGTAAATAATAATGTATACACACTCTTATTACTAGTTAAATATTGTCTTTGGTATTGTTCGCGAATACATTTTTACATTTTCTTATCTTTAACCCGTGTGGTTGCCGGGTTAGAATAGTGCCACTCCGTGTCTTCCCGTGGATGTCGTAAGAGACGGCTAAGGAAATAAAGGCGTATAGTACTGTTAGGCGATGGGCTTGCAACCTGTCACTAATACACTGGTAAACATCTTAGCCTAAGTGTGCAAAATGTGGTTACAGAATTATCAACAAGATTTTAGAGTTGTTGGTAATTCTGTAGCTCTGCCTACCCCACTCTGGGAATAAAGGCGTGAGTTTATGTATGTATGTATGTACGTCGATTTTGGCAGCTTTTGACTTGATTCTTATTCTGTACATCACGAAACTGATCTACCGGCATTTCCACTCACTCTCTCTCACCATACCTCTTCCGTAACTCTTCCATCTATCCTTCTTATTGACCAAACCATCTTAGCATACCCTTTTCGATATTTGTCACTACATAGAATATAATAGAATAGAAATCATTTATTCAACGCTTACACACATTTGAAGAAAAATAGACGACTAAAACAAAAAGCATTTTCTCAAAAATGCTCGGAAAGAACGGTTTTCCGATTGAAACACAAGGACGGAAAGTGCCTCATTTTACTCCTAGGAGTAAAAAAACCATATGAAAACACTTTCCGTCCATGTCCATATTGTTTATTAAAAGTGCTCTCTATTGCAAACAAAATCGAAAGGATCGTGAAAAAAATCCCGCACACCCAACTTGTGTTGTGCGTGAAACTATCTTCACTAATACTCTGTAGTTTTCAAAAAAACATTCTCTCCGAATTTGTCATAGGTTTTTTAAAAATACGAGTACTTGTAATTTATGTATTTGTATCATTTCCTCGCATTATTTGAGAAAAGCATTATATTTGCCTCGGCGGAAATGAGGATTTCCTGACTCGTATTTTAGCAGGCCTCGCTATTGCTCGGCCTACTAACCACCACGTCAGGAAATCCCTTACTTTCCGCGCCTAGGCAATAATGTACTATTAACATGGCGTAGAAAAGGGCTCTCTCAGCTTTGTGACGCAGCAAGCCATGGTGCTGGTTTTTTGGACTTAAAAACTAACTTAAATATATCTAAAAGAAAAGAAAACAAAAAGATATGACGACACAGACATCGACAGCGACAATCGATAGTAAATACCTTCCTTACTTGTAACTGTAGTTCTTTTTTGTTATTTTTTTGTGTCTTCTTACCTGTTTGCAATCCATCGTTCTCGGATCTCGCTAATTTACTTTTGCTTCAATATTCATAAAATCATTTAAAATGTAAGTATCTTTACTCTTCATTACGTTATACCATTGTCATATTTCGTAACATAGCCTTGATATGTTGTATTATGTTTACTATGTACTGATATTACTAATAGGGGATCAAATTCCATTGAACAAGTCATGCGTGGCTGACTGTACGAGCCAGTGCACCTCGACGTAAATTATCAGTTTAAGGGGAAACGCAGGTTCGGAGATACATTTGAATAAACTATAGCTTTAGTATATAACAAGTCCTAAGTTTTGTTTCCCGAACTGTTTCAATTGTCCAAAAAATCCGTAAGTTAGAAAAACAAATAGAAGCCCTAAGTTAGCGTAACTTAAAGACTTAGCAATAATTAAGTGGAATAGTGATACTTTGTTACTCTTTCAAGCTGCAACAGCTGGACGAAATTTAGGATGGAGATGGAGAGCAAAATTTAAAAAAAAACCCATCGAATATCGATAGTCGTGATCTACGCGTAGGTATTAAGTAGCGGTCAGAAACTAGTAGATATGAAGCGATAAAAATTTCTAAACAACCGTCATATCTAATATCGATTACCACAAAAAACTTGGCACAATTTTACATGAATTCTAGTATAACTAACCTTCACTTTATGTTTGAGTCTGCTCCAGGCATGTCATCGGAAACCTTTCAAAGGAATATCAATTCCTATTTCCCTGGGATGTATTTCAAAGGACTCCATTAGACTTCCATCTTATTCGACTTAAAATCCATTTTCGTTCTACTAATTAGTGTGTTAAGGTTCTATATAAAATATGTAAGTGAATTATAGCATACCACTTTGCAATTAACTTCGTCGTCACGTCTAGGAAACTTGTCTCGTTCAAATTCAGGTTTGGTAATAGAATGAACTTGTGCAGGGTATGTCCGGATCGATCGCTACCACCATCTTATTATTTAACCTAGCGCCAAGCAGCATCCGCATTGTTGTGTTCCGGTGTGAAGATAAGACAACCGAGGAAATTAGCATAGAAACAAAAAAATCCAAAAATTCAAAATATTTATTCAGTAAATAGGCCACATGAGTGCTCCTTTACACGTCGGTAATATAGGGTGAGTCTACCAGCGCTTCGGACAAGACCATCATTGCGGAGAAGAAGCGCCGCAAGAAACTCCAGCAGAAGGTCATTTTTTCAATCATAAAAACAACAAACTAAGTTCTTCAAACTAAGTTACATTAAGTAAAGTTAGTTACATTAGGTAATAAAGTAATAAATAATATTCATTCCATCTTGGGCTTTGGATTTCAGTCTTATGATATTAGTATTGAGGATGCAAACGTCTTGGTCGCAGACCCACTAATCAGGTCGCACGTTTAGAATTATAGTGACCTTATTACCAATTTTTGGATTTAGAGTTAGGTCTCTATAACAATAAATGTATGACTCGATGTCGGAAGGGGAAATGTTGAATTAAGTCACTATAATTCTAAAGGTGCGATGGACTGTGCGCTCATTTGCCTTTTTGTCATAAATCAGTATGATTATACTGCATCTATTGGAAACCAATTTCGATAAGAACGTTTAGAAAATCGATTAGCAATTTCATACTGCAAAGACAACGCAAATTTAAGTGGTAAGCTGAGTTTTTAACATACAATACATACATAAACTCACGCCTTTATTCCCAGAGTGGGGTAGGCAGAGCTACAGAATTTCCAACAACTATAAAAACTTTTTGATAATTCTGTAACCACATTTTGCACACTTAGGCAACTAAGGGAATAGGCTTCTAGTACTGTTAGGCGATAGGCTTGCAACCTGTCACTAATACACTGGTAAACATCTCCGCCTAAGTGTGAAAAATGTGGAGTTTTTAACAATATTTTGGAAATGTTCTTTAGTAACGATGAGAGCATTGAGAATGTTTCCTATAATCCATTCAAAATTTAACAATATTCTTGGAAATTATCAAGATCTCAATTCGACAACTTTGGCAAGGCCCAACGCTGGTTCGATTCCTATTTATTACTACCTAGTTATTTATTATTAACTAGCGACCCGCCCTCGCTTCGTTTCAGTTTAGGGGAGTTATCTGTAACACCGTACATAAAACAGATTTTTTTTATGAAGAAAAACCTTCCAGTTGAATCACTCTACATATGTATTTAAAAAAACCGCATCACAATCTGTTGCGTAGTTTTAAATATCTAAGCATGCATAGACAGGTACAGAGTGTAGTAATATTACCTACGTGATAGTGATAGTTCTTAAATGTGTTCTATTTTTCATACGCGTATGCGTACCCCTCTGGCCCACAAACGCATGAAATAATTTCCAGTTCATTTTTCACGGCTCCTTTCTCTACATAAATATTTATAAGCGAAACCTCCCCACATTTCATATACAAACTTGTCTATAGGTTATCAAAACGAGCTCACATAATGATTTGCCACAAACTCTGAGTTTGCAAACAACCTAGCGATCTCCCCTTCACCTTATAGTCTGCAGAAAAATGAATAATCACGAGCCGTGACAAACATCCACACAACATTCCCTGCAGCATCTAGAAGGTTTTAGCTATACCGCTGTACCATACAATTGGGATTGACCAAAAAAAATAACTCACGGTTTTTACTTTCTCATTCGAAAGAATAGGAAATTTTAAGACTCCAATTTCATTTATTTTGTATTTGACCCAATAGTTTTGTTTTAGTATCTTTATTTATTTAGCAGACATTTTATAGATGACATGATTATTTTAAATTTGGGATGGTATTTTCTAATAAATTACAACAATTAAATGATATCCATTGAGAAAAAGTGCTTGTAATAGTCTATTAAAACATACTATTTCAAGCTGTTTTCGCCTAACCCGTAAGATACACCTAGGAGGGCTTCAAGCCGAAAACGAAAGTCAAACAAAGGTTAAATATACTTTTGTCGAAATATCCAAAATAGATAAATATTTCAAAAACTTAATAATGCAGAACGGCTTTAAAACCCTATTCCTCGAAATGGTTTTCGAATTGGAGTAATTGTAAAAATATGAACAATCCCATGTAGAGGTTTCTTTTTTAAACTCATCTTGACCGAGATACCCGTCACAAGGTACGTCAAAGTAACGTCAAACCATAGCTGCGACCACACCGCTGCTTAGAATACGGCGACGGTACGGAATCGCAGTGACACGTCGTATCAGTACCGTTTTTGACGCATGCTCCACACACCGCTGCTTAAAATGCGGCGACGACGGTACGGAAACGCAGTGACGCGTCGTATCCCTGTCACTGCGATTCCGTACTGTCACCGTTTTTTAAGCATTGGTGTGGAGGGCATGCGTTAAAAACGGTACGGATACGACGCGTCACTGCGATTCCGTACCGTCACCGTAATTTTTGACGTATCATGAGACTAGCATTACAGTCTAGATCAGTTCATTAATATGACCCTCAGTTCCTCCGTTTTATTACCTGTTTGAGTATGTTTTTATCTGTTTAAGTATTTGTATCGTTATCTAGTATTTTTAGTACACGGTCACCTAGATAGAAGCTAGATAAATATGTGTTAAGTGTTTAAACCAGGGCTCGGAAAACGGTATTTTTTTCGAAACGGTTTCGTCTTAAATGCCTAAGGAACGATTTGTTTCGGTTTCGTTCGCAAATAACGTTATAGAAAACGTTTTTGAACAAGAACGAAATTGAAATCTTTTTTGATCCATGTAACGTTTTTAACCGTTTTTTTCCCATTTGCTGGGTTCGGTAGGAATATTACAAATATCATCCAGTCAGTTAGTATTTAGCAGCCACGCGACGCGGTTTTCTTTGCTTGTTTCTTTAGAGCTTAGATTATTATTGGACACATAGAAAGTACCATTATTCTGTGAGGAGTACATAATTGGGCGTTTTCAGAAAAAGTTGTTGGTGACGTTAGAGGAATTCCACTTAAAAAAATATTTTAGTTTACTTTATAATGTAGTAAAATCGATAATATATTAAATGAGCAACATGAAAATACTAAATTTATAATAAAATAATGACTATTTCAGTAAAAACATCCAATTTGATTTCGTTTCTGCTCGTAAGAAGTTCTATTACGCCACTCATTTTAGAACGGGTTTTAAAGAAAACTAGAAAGGTTTAAAATGTTCTGAAGCTTTATTGATAAAACTTGAACTAAAAAGTGTTCTAAAAATAATAATTATTAATCATATTATTATAATACTATGAAGTTTTATGACAAAACCTTTCCTTAACGCCACCTTTCAGTACTTTGTACTATACAATTATTGTCTTTGGAGCGATGAATGGGTAATATTATTTAAAAATGTTCTTTTTTAACGAATTATTACTTAAATAGAATGTGTTTAACAATAATAGCTTCCTAATATCTTTGATGTAATATTAAATATTTAAGAAATTCAATCACATTAATAACGGGACAGTGACGTATAGTGAAGCTCGAAATGGCGTTTAGGAACTATAAGGCTACGTTCATATTGCAATATTTTTAAACTAAAACAATTTATTAAATTAATGAATTTTAACAAGTAATCTCATGAGATCGTTGACTCATCATCATCATTTTTAACCGACCAAGAAAAGGAGGTTCTCAATTCGTTTAAAATAAAGTAATCACCTTCCTGTTTTATCATCAGATCCCAGATTCTATCTCTGATCAAAGTGCTTATCAAGACAAAACAAACGAGCCCAAACTCGATGGGGTTGCATTGTTTAATTACAGAGTTCCCGTGGGCACCTTCCGGCTTCATCTTTATACCAGCTCAATGAAACCATAATATTGAATCGTCATCGGGTTTACATACGTATTCCAAATTTCAGCCCATTCCAGTAGCGGAAAAGACTGCTTCAAAACTGAATTGCAAGAATTGACCTAAACAAACCCACAGACAGACGGACAGGCAAACATAGGTACTTTGCAAAAAATCATTTGTGTAGGTTAAATAAAATAATTGGCATTTTATTAAAATAATCTTTAAATCTCTTTATGAAACGAGCTTAAGAATTCTATTACGCCACTTTTTAGTTCTTTTAACGCGACCGTGGCGGTTTGGAGGTGACGTATCCATGCTATTCAAACATTCACATAAAATTACAAATAAACTATTGAACTTTCTTTAAATATTGCCTTTGATTCCGAATCAGCATTAATTATTAAATATAACATTATAAAAAATCAAAAACACAGGATTATCTTACCTTGTTAAAATTGGAGTCGTATGAAGAAACCTATTTAAGGTGCAAACTCCACGCGACCACTCTAAACACATTTCACGGACAAACTGCTGTCATTTGAAACCAAATGACGACTACCATAGACTAAAAATGCTGCCATAATTCAGAATTTTCATGTATTGTGGTGTTTTATTGCCAGGAACATATTAAAATACGGTCGCGTATGTGGGAAATTCCCCATGCGCTATTTCGCGGGACAGATTAAACCTGTATTTTTCAAAGAAATTTCTATGTAAACGCACTTGTTTTACGGTTTAAAATTAAAGATCGGTTCATAACTGACCAGGACACAACTGCTGACTTTTAAACAGTCTTATTTAGTACCTATTTTTTATCTAACTCCGAATGTGGCGTGGAGGGTGTGGGACACGTCAAAATAGGACCTATTTTTTTCTTATTTTGGCTTTATTTTAAATTTAATAAAGATTGATTTGCATAATTCTACTGTATTTCTGCAGTTAATAAGTTATTTAATATAAAAAAAAAACATTTGATATGTCTTCTTTAAATTCGAATAATCAGCCATGAAAGTCATGGCCCATGGGACACGACTTTTTTCAACCAACAACTTTTTCTGAAAACGCCCAATTGGTGAACACGCATCGGGATGAAAGATGAAATGAAAATGCAATCAAAACATACGGTAGGGTCGGTAGGGCAGATCTAAGATTACCTACTAAACAAGTTCATGCTTGTCGCCGCTTTGTAGCCGAACGCCGCGCGCGGCCGCGTCCCGTGGATTAAACCGGTTTTTGATAACGTTCTCGTTTCGTTTCCGTTCCGAACAAAATGTTGAACGAAGAACGGTTCGAAACGTTTTTAAAACGTTATTTTGAATAACGTTTCCGAGCCCTGGTTTAAACTATAATATTAATATTGTTTTTGTGACCGTGTTTAACTTTAATTGTAGCCATTGCATGTAAACTCTTTGCGCAAAAGTAAATTAGTACATGAACTTAACATATAATGTTTGACAATTTCGACGCAGTTTTATTCTAGCGGGTGAATCCCTCTCAATATCCCGTAACAACGTTCGAATATGTTTTAATATTGAAAATGTTATCTACAAATTGTACCAAAAGAGACTTCGCTAAAAGCGAACTTTTCGATTATCCATATTTGATTAGGTACTGAAATTAATCTCACTCGCACATTCACCTATAAGCTCTCCGAAAGAATAAACGAGTTTTACATGTACCATAAAAGAATATCCGCAGAAAACACATGTGGTGTTTTGAGATTACTCAGGATTAGACAGAACGAGGGGTTCAACAGTTGCTTTTAAGGTGTAAGCTTGCGGGGAAACCCATAGGGAGTCAAAAATAAAATTCGGTTTATCTTTGTATGGCTGACATAATCCAGCATACCCACCTAAGTGCCGCATAAATACGCACGCATTGCCGATAAATTTGAATCTACCCCCGCTTTGTAGAACATCGCCCACTTAAGGGTCCCTCACAATAAGTCAAGTCTTCTGCAAAGAGGGGCCAACCCTAGTGCGATATAGTTATACCTAAGCAAACTTGAGATGGGGCAGGTAATGCTCATGATTTTGATGTTGGAGATGAATTTCAAATCATTCGAAGCGTGACTCTGAATGTTGAAATGCAGCACCCAAACCAAGTGGTGTGAGGCATCGGTAAAAAAACGAATCCTGAAGATTTCTAAAAATTTTTTTTGAGTTGACTTTTTCTTTGGCTTTGAATATTATATTGAATATCATTTATGGCACACTGTCTACTAGTTTAAATTCTTCACACATTTGTACGTACACGATGTTGGCGCACAGCCGCGCAAGTTATCAAATTAGTTTGATTAAATAAATAAATAAATCTGACTCCCAGTAGAATCCAGCGGAGATTATTTATTTGAATTTATATTAAACCCACTATGTATCTACTTGGTAATATGATGCTAACGTATACAAAACTTATAAAGATGATTAAATTACGGGTGGTATTTGTGAAAAGTAATTTAACCGACACAACACATCGACGATTCAGTTAGAAAATATTGACGTTTTTTCTTCACAGTGCTTGAGTGAGTGAGAATGAATGTCGTTTAAATACAAGACCGCTGTATCGATTTATTGATCCTTATGTAATATTATTATCCGAAAAATCCTCCGCAAGAAAAACCGCAGCAAACAATTTCCAAAGATTCCCAACTCTCCATCTTCCTGACAGCGGAAAATATTCGATTCCTATTGAGCCATGTTCCCCCACTGAACAGAATTAGAAACCCGTATATTTATATATACAGACGGATTTTATGGTTCTTTTGTGCGAATGCTTATAGGGAGGGTAGATCGAGGGATATCAATGTGTTGCCTCAGAATTTCTTGGTGTAAAATATTCAGAACGCAGAATGGATACGTTCTCATAGGGGCAATGCCTGACTGCTTGTGCTAATCAAAAAGGTTTCTGTGGAGGTTAGAGTGTGATGAAAATGTAAGCAGTGTCAAAAGTCGCCCTAGAGTCACATAGTATACTAGCTTCCGCCCGCCACACCTTCCATTTTGTTGTCCCTATGATTTTTGGGATAAAAAATAGATACACTATGTGTTCATTCAGGGTATTACATATATATTATTTCCAAATGTTATCCAAATCCGTCCAGCTGTTTCACTCATACTCTCTCACACACACTGTGAAACTTTTGCATTTGTAATAATATTAGTGTGATTGAATTTTAAGTAAGTTACCTTGATCTTCATTCTCATATCTGTGTGTATAACAAAATAATATGGTAATAAGCAAATGTATGTACAAGAAATTCTTTAATAGGGCCTATATAGTCCATTCTGTAAAATATATTGGAATTGGTCTCAGTTTATATCACTTATATGTAGTTGTGTTCAATATGGAAATAATAACATCGGGACAAAACCGATCTAGGACAATTTAAGAATTGTGAACTGTCACCAAATAAAATGTTGAGCGTAATAAGAACCATATCACTGATTGTCATTGTCTTGCTTTTAATTAGATCTTCAGTTACTAAAGTGTTGGCTTACTGTACTATGTCTAGAAACTAAGCCCTGTTGGAAAGAAAACGGGCACCTAGGTTTTTTTTCAATTAATTAAACATACTGTAACTAAATGAGGTTACTACGAAATGAAACTAATATTAATTGTAAAACGTATTTTCTTATTTTTTTTGGTTTAAAATCCTATTTATTTACATTATTTCAACAAGTTCAAGAAATCGTAAGGGCTTGTTTTTTTTGCACACCCTGTTACTAGTTATATAGATTAGTACATTGTTTTGGTGACCAACTTGAAGTCACTAAACATATTTCTTTCATATCATCGTATTCATTGTCGCTTCGCATGGTGCTACCATTATGTACAATAGCCACCATTCAATTTCAATTCACGAACAGATTTCCTGCCAAGCCTTCATTTATAAAAGAGGAGACTTGATAAATGTTCTTCAAGCAACAGAGATCCAAAGTGTTTGTATATATGCGAGTTTTTGACTGTCGAGGGATTTCCCACAAATCGGGGTGCCATATAAAATTCATGATTTAAATTCGCGATCTCAAGTTTCTAGGGAATTTTCGTGAAATGAAGATTTCTTTGTTTGGAATGTTTCTGGCGAACAAATTTTATTTTCTTAAGATATTACTTGTTTCTCTTACTTCCTCTGGCACTGAGATGTCAAAGTATCCCTAGATGTAATAAATATAATAAACGACCTTCTGCCCGCGGCTTCGTCTGTGTTGACCATCCCAAGGGATCATTGATTTAATCGGGTAAAAGCACCCTGCGTTAATTTAGATATCATACTCTCTCTCTGATCTCTCTATCTATAATAAAAATACGTTTTTGCAATAAAACTTCTGTTAATTCGTCTAATGCAAATTGGCATTAATGAATTAAGTTATATTATACAACACTAGCGACCCGCCCTCGCTTCGCTTCGGTTTATGTGAGTTTTCTGTAATTATTATACATAAAAACCATGCCCTTGAATCACTCTATCTATTGAAAAAACCACAATCATCTAGGTAAATCCGATCAGCCGCTTCAGAATGAAAGAGGAACAAACATACTAACTCACACACACACACACGCACACTTACAAACTTTCGACTTTATAATATTAGTGTGATAAGTGTGATATGACAAATTGTATAATGAGCCCAAAGTGAAGTCAATAAGTGATTTTAGGACATCTTTCGAAGTTGGTTTGGCCTATACAGATCCTAAAATATTCTAAAAAGTAATATGTCAAATTGCTACATAATTCCTTGTTCAATATTAACACTTATCAGTACCAATATTTTATGGAATTATCCTTCGTAAATATTGATTTTTAATTGAACTCATTCAGTCCCGATAACTCTCTATCGGTTTCAATTTGTTTGGAACACAGGACCAAGGGCATAGAAAGAAAGAGCGTGAAATATTGACATCCCTGACATATCTATTAATATGTAATACCTTAATTGACCGATTATGTGACAAAAACCACAATTACCATTGATTTTATATTCCTAATGATTACCTGTCAATGAAGGATAATATGCAATGTTACAAAACTAATTTTGCCTTTAGTAAAATATATAAACCAGGTTTTTTCTACTAATGTTGTGAAGAAGTTGATTTTGAATGAACCGCAAGTATAAGTTGGTGCTATGGTTGGTTTGGTTTCAGTTTATCGCGCTTAGGTTTTTGTTATATGTTTATACGAGTTAGAATTATACCATAATTATAGATATTAGCGATAATTCTGTTTGTTGTCTAGGTATTTTCATGATATGTTTATTACATGTTTTAAGCAGAGGCACCAAAGTACCGTTCATTTTTATTAAATTTAGAAATTTGTCGGGTCAGGCCCCCCCTTGTGGCAGATTTATCCTTCTTTGCAGAAGCAAAGGAATGAACGTAACCTTACTTACAATTAGTCGAATTAGTAATTTTGATAATTATGTATGTAGTGAAGACATCAGGATTTCTACTGCGCAACCATTTTTTTTTTTAAATGTATGTTATAAATAGAAAATGTCAGGATTTTTTAAAACTACGTAATTATAATACTGAAGATTTAAACACCTTATTTGTACATAAAACCTCAGGTTCACTGGTCGATAGCCCGCATGCCTGTAGCAATCCATTGACGAGTTGTTTTGTCATTATGGAGCCGTGAGCTATTGCAGCGATGCAATGTATCGCAGAAAGTATGCGGGCTTTGGCCCTATGAATCTGAGCCTGAACCTTAAAGTCACCGTCACAGCATACTTACAATTTGTTCGAGAAATAGTCTATATACTCGCAGTATCTCAAACTCAATTTCCAACTCGGATTCATTCCTCTCTCGTCAGTAATAAGGTTGCGTTTGCTACAGGAGTTATATGTCTGAGATATCACCATTTGTCTGAGCAGGGCAGTAGGAATGATCAATTAATGCACTGCCGAAACCGCTTGACCTAATGACTTGAAATTTGGAGGAAATATTCTTTGAACATCCTGGAGGTGCACTGAGAAGGGATTTTTGGAAATTCTTCCTCAAACCTATTCTACGCATTCGAAGTCGCGGGTGTTCTCTAGTCACTGATAAATATACATACATACATACATTAAATCACGCCTGTTTCCCAGAGGGGTAGGCAGAGACCACTTCTTTCCACTTGCTACGATCTTGACAAATTTCTTTCGCTTCTTCCACATTCATACATCGAGTCATGCACGCACGTCGGTTTCGGGGACTTAAGATTCGGCCCTTTTCCAGTATTAAATATAAAAATTCATAAATTTACCGTTAGACAACTTTAGCTACTGAACCCTGTAAACACCTCTATAGTTTTGACAGCAAGGATTAAATATCCATAAATGGAGAAGGGTTGACGTGACACGAATACACGACAAATGAGAAAAGTTTCCCAATAACTGTTATAATACGTTTGTGCGTTACAAATACGAGTGTTTACTCGTAAAATGACAATAGACGTTGAAAAGTTTTGTCCCCGTGGTCCTTACATGGCCTTTTGAAAGGTGTTTGTTTTGTTTAGATCCTGTAAATGATCGTAAGCTTTGGTTTTAGATTTTTGATTTCAATGTAAACTAGTTACTCTTACTCTTTTTCACAAACGCACTATAAACCTATAATTTAGGTAAAATGTGCGTTGTCTCTTTCTGAATATGGCCATCTCACAATGACAGACAAGGTCAAAGCATTTTTCAAACGCATCTATTACTACTTACACACAAAAACCTCAGCCTTCAAGTAAATAACAGTGCACATAAAACACGACCTTCGGGTTTGTACTTCTCTCTCAGTCGCTCTCAAGCGTTCTTATGCCAGTCTAACCGACTTTATACGAATCCGATAGACGTTTTAAGAGCTATTGTACCGCACCTATATTTCTATTAATATGACTCGCACTGCTGGATGAAAACAGTAGTAACTCAAAATACGACTGTATTCTAAAATCAACTTTAATATAACTGCTATGAGGTTGAATCAAAACTAACAAGGATTTTGAGTTGATACTGTTTTGATCTAGCAGTGCAATGTAGTGACATGTAAGGGTACTTTAACATGTAGTTTTTGCCGCTCTACGATGCCGGTACACTTTGTTTTGCTCCAGCGTAAACTGTGTAACGTAAGTTTTATTTATTAACTTTTTTTTTTATGGCATAGAGAAGACAAACGACAAACACAGGCCACCTGATGGTAAGTGGAAACTGTGACCCATAGACATTCGCATTCACAAGGACTGCGATGCAATCCTAAGACTGCAAATGCGTTGCCAACCCTGAGGACTAAGATGGAATGCCTCTATGCTAGTCATTTCACCGGCTGTCTTATCCCCAAACCGGAACACAACAATGCGAACACTGCTGTTTGGCGGTAGGTTAATGGATAAGATGGTGGTAGCGATCCGGACGGACCCTGCACAAGGTCCTACCACCCGCAAAACGACTTATAGTAAAAACTATCAAGACTTTTGGGAGAAGCCGGTCTTTGCCCGGTACAGGAACTGTGGAACAGAACAGAACAGGGGGTTATTATGACATGGCTTTGCAGTTTATTTTACGCTGAGAGATAAGGATAGAGTTATGTAGAGTTATGTATGGATGGAGTATGTATGTTTGCGGGTGGTTAGGACCTTGTGCAGGGTCCGTCCGGATCGCTACCACAATCTTATACATTAACCTTCCGCCAAACAGCAGTGTTCGCATTGTTGTGTTCCGGTTTGGGGATAAGACAACCGGTGAAACGACTAGCATAGAGGCATTCCATCTTAGTCCTCAGGGTTGGCAACGCATTTGCAGTCTTAGGATTGCATTACAGTCTTGTGAATGCGAATGTCTATGGGTCACAGTCTCCACTTACCATCAGGTGGCCTGTGTGCTCGTATGTCTTCTATATGCCATAAAAAAAAAATGCGATAGCTCCGTCCTTTACGCTCAACGTAAAATGAACTGCATAGCCATGTCATAATAACCCCCCTGATAAGATAACGTTCTAGTTATATATGTGTTGGACGCCATACAGTCTAGGGAATAGATCGTTAAAAACCCATTATTGTGTTTATTTTTAACAAGCATATCGGTCTTAATTGATCTTTAGTTAATAGCACTTTGCTTCCTGATTAGAATGGATAGTTTTAGATACTAATACCACGTGGTTAGAGATGTTGGATCATCCATTTGTATGAGACGTTTTGTATGTTGATGATTGAATATCGCGATTTTCTAAAATACGAAGTACTTATGAAAATAATAACTTGCAAATTTCACTTTGATCGGTTGAGGCGAATTATGAAGATACTAGCTTTTGCCCGCGACTCCGTCCGCACAGAAAAGTAAACCATAGCCTATGTTCATCAGGGATAATTTAGGATTCTAATGGTGAAATAATTTTTCAAATCAGTCCTGGGAGACTATTCAATTCAAACAAACAAACAATCAAATCTTTCCTCTTTATAATATTATTGTAGAAAACAAAACATTAACACATGTTCCCTTTTTAGTATCTAAATTAGACTAAGGATAAGGATAACCAAACCTTCAACTGTCATTCTAACAGCCGGTTGTTAAAACAGTGAAATTCAACATTAGACACGTCCCTAAACACGCCGTTAACATTCGCAAACAAGATAGCAATTTCAGCAGACCCATATCCTTACTAGAGGCTGACAAAGACGCAACGTCAGCTTATTAAGTCTCCCCAAAAACAATTTTCGGATGTATCCACGCGGAGGGCGACAACGCATTCAAATTCCATACGAGATTGTTCAAGGTTCCGTTACATAATGAAGTAATACAGCGAAATACGCGACAAAACCCTACTTTTCACAATCCAAGACGTTTACAACCTTGATATGTTCCCCCATGGTTCACTATACGGCTTTGGCGACGAATATAAAGTGTGGCAAGACGTAAGGAAACCAAGACGCATGGGTTTATTGGTTGAAAGATGGGGATGGTGAAATCAGTTAAGTAGTACTCTGAAAGGGTTGTCAACTGTTGATTTACTAGAATAGATATTCCAAGTGGCAATGTATTTCTATGGAATTGTAACTGTAAACGAGATACGAAGGGAGAATAAGGATGATTTCAAGTTTAAACACTCGTGTATTGCATGTCGTGTCCGTATAAGCGTATTTTTCCAAGAAAAATGTTTTTCTACACAGCAAAAGTAAAAAATGTCGAGGCTATTCTTTGTTTTAACTTCTATATTACTCATAAGTTTCTAATATCACTGAATATTGAGGCCAATGATTTTAAAATTATGACGCATAGACACGGCATGCAAAGTAAAGCAATCCAAGGACCATATAGGTTTTGTTATGAGATTTTTGAAACTCTCATTACGTGACTAAATAAATAACCACAGGATTTGGAGCTATTTGGGTGAATCAACTTTTAAAGTACTCCTTTTCTTTTGCGGTATTAAAACTTTCCTGGTGAATTATGGTTAATAATGATGTATGAATATTAAAATCAGACCATAAAATTTGTGGACCCCACACGTTAAACACCTCTATTATTTTTCAATCATCGAAAAAATGCACTTTTTTTTATACAAAACCTAGGGACATCATCGTCCCCTGCGTAACCAACTATATTATTGTTCAAAACCGTATTATTTTAAATTAAATAAGTTCAAATGTTAGCCTACTTGTCTAATTAAATTAACATGTAGGCCATGTCGTAAGAAACAATATAGTTTTTCTAAAAACGTGTAATTAAATTGTAATTAGAGACGTGAATTAGAGAAACGTGTATAGGTATAGGGAGTACCTTAAAAGTTGATTCACCCATTTAAGGTGGATGCTCCTAATAAGAATGTCATGATACGTAGATACGGCATTTTTTTTATAGCAGCGCTGACATATATTACAAATGTGTGAATGCCAATTCGGTTTTGCGACTACATTACTACCAGAATATTACTTTGAAATCTCGCTTGGAACGTAACGCAAAAGCCACATATGCTCGAACTTCTCAAAGCCCCTTTGAAATATCTCTTCCGTAATAGACTTGGAAATTCATGAAAAATTCACAACTACCGCTGAATGCCTTTTAACACCCCACAGAAAGGAGCAAAAGGCTAAATTGAAATTCCACCCCGAGTGACTTGCAAGATGCAGCTGAGAGTATAACTAAGATGGCAGCTGATGAGTTTACCGACACTTGTAGTCTTGCGATTAAAAGTCGTAGTAAAGACGCAATTCCACATCGGTATGGTAAAGGTCGCAAAATAGACATCATGTTAATTTACCCAGACATTATAAGGATAAAGAGACTAGAATACCTTTTTGGGAAATTATGCATTCAACCAGAAATGTTTTACCCAAACGACTGGATTTTAAAGTAAACGTAGATCCTATGTGTTACTTTCAAAATATATATTGTTGACTTTGTTTCTTTGGGAGTAGATACAGGGTTTAATGAAAATGTTACCGTAAATTATTCCTGTTATTCAATTCACTGTCATAAAACTGCCCATTCTAGTCTCATAAATACGATCTAAAAACCTTCGTATTGTGTAAATGGACACATATTCGGCTTTAGAACAGATGGAAACAAAAAACTACAGAGACGGGATGAATACTGACTTCCTTAGATTGATTATGATTTATGATTGATTCGCTAAAGCTAATCTTTATCAAGACTTGACGATTCGGCGATTAGAAGTCGCAGTAAAGTCTCTCGTAAGCTCCGCCATTGGCGTCGTTTACCGAGTTAAATTATGCAGAGCCGGGAGGCGGTAAGTGCTGTTGATGGGGTAACAACATTCAGATGAACCATGCACGGTGTAAAGCATAATCTTTTTAAATTACGCCTTTGTTTTTCCACGCAAATTCCATGGAACGATATGGGTTGCCTTGCCGCTAAAAGATCTGAAGATGAAGTCGTCTATATACAGGGGAAAATGGAAGTTTTATTGGATAGATTGAGTGGATTATACGGCATATGGGATGCTATAGGGTTTTTCATGGCAATTTGTATGCTGTAGGATTTCTAAAGGTTTGTGTCGGGCATTTATGTGGTAAAGTTTTTTGGACCAACGCTCACTTTACTGGTGTCTGCAGTAATGTAATATAAATATATGATGTTACAATGATTATAAACTGATAGCAGAAATACCAGAATTTTAAAATACCAGATTTTCAAAACTAGACATGCCTGTTCTAACACACTCGTTAGTTTAGACTATAATTATTTATTTTGGTTTCTATTTTGCTTTTGTTTCGTTTTGTTTGTATTAATTTAATATTTATAATGTATGTATCACCTTCCGTGTTTTCACCGAGCGGCCCCAACGGAAGACCAGCGTTGGCTTCACAGCCAGCACAGGCTGAGTTGGGACCGTTTCGCAACATTAGCACATGCCTCATTTTCTTCTTTTTTGGTTGTGTTATTATTGTGAATAAATGTTTTACTTACTTACTTTACTTTACATTCAAATTATTATCGTTTATTACTATTGTATTTAAGTATTTTTCTATATAATATTGTCTAGTACCCGTAGTAAAAGTCTACAACTTACTTTGAGAATATGTAAACTTGTGTGAAATTGTTTCTTCTCTTAATTGCTTATCTTGAGTGTTCGTTACTAATCCAAGTCATTAGCTCTGCGTGGTGTTGTTTGTTATTTGTTATTTGTTATTTGTGTTTTGTTTTGTATTGTTTAAATGGATTCACTGAAAATCAGCGTCGAGGCACTTCCATGCCTTGGCACATGCTGAGTGGACTCCATTTTGAGACCGACCCTCAAAGCTGTACTATTTACCTTGTTTTTATGCTATAGAGAAGGCAAACGAGCACACATGCCACCTGATGGTAAGTGGAAACTGTGACCCATAGACATTCGCATTCACAAGACTGCAATGCAATCCTAAGACTGCAAATGCGTTGCCAACCCTGAGGACTAAGATGGAATGCCTCTATGCTAGTCATTTCACCGGCTGTCTTATCCCCAAACCGGAACACAACAATGCGAACACTGCTGTTTGGCGGTAGGTTAATGGATAAGATGGTGGTAGCGATCCGGACGGACCCTGCACAAAGTCCTACCACCTAAACAAGTTGTAATGTTGTTATGTGGTTTCAAATAAATAAATAATTCATTCATTAGAAACAGCATTCATATTCTCCCTGCCATTTAACATTGTTTAGTGTAATCGATTCTAGTGTTTAATATTTCCCTCGTGGGTCCGCCATTACTCATTCGACGCGGCGCTGGGCCGGGATAGCTCAAGGGTAGATGGGTAGATAAACAGTACAGCTACCCACAAACGTGGTTAGGGAAGAATTTGGGCGGTTTTCAAGGGTACATAGTTAAGGGTTTAAATTAAGAAACGGTAATTTTCGTCAGTAGCGTCATGAGAATTAGTCGTTAATTTATCTTTTCGTTAATTAAGCTTTTGTTGCCGACTGTACTTTTTTTTGCACAGTCGTCCCCTACTCGTTAGTTTAATTCTAACAAGCCCCTACACGACGGGTTTATCATTTGTAATTTAGGAGTTCCTATGGCCACCCTGAATCTCCATCATCAGACCAGCTCGATAGTAGTATATTATTGTATTGTCATCAAAATTTAACTCGAAAGGTTTGACCCTTACATACATACATACATTGCAAGTTGTTCCTTATCAATTACGTTATATGTAAATAAATGAATTCCTTACTGCATGTTTGCGTATAACATTTGTCACAAACTTTCATAATGTGTACCAATTATAAAGTTTTTATTTGTGTTTCAGGTACGAACAAGTTTTTTGGACTTTTTATGGGCTCCACGGTAAGCGGTACATTGTAATGGCTAACTAATTCCGGGCACTTAAACGTTTCTTAACTTTATTAACGATCAAAAGAAAGCTAACTTCTTTGGTACGTAATTTACTTGTCAAAACTTGGTTAATGTGGCCAAATAGGTTCGGTACCTACAGGTAAATCAAGAGGGCAAACCTTTTGTTGCAGACTACTTGGTGTCATATGGATATTTTTCTTTTATTCTTTTACTAGCGACCCGCCCTCGCTTCGCTTCGGTTTATTTGAGTTTTCTATAACACACGTACATAAAACAAAATTTATTATACATAAAAACCTTCCTCTTGAATCACTGTATCTACTAAAAAAACCGCATCAAAATCCGTTGCGTAGTTTTAAAGATCTAAGCATACATAGGGACAGACAGCGGGAAGCGACTTTGTTTTATACTATGTAGTGAAACCTTCCTCTTGAATCACTGTATCTACTAAAAAAAACCGCATCAAAATCCGTTGCGTAGTTTTAAAGATCTAAGCATACATAGGGACAGACAGCGGGAAGCGACTTTGTTTTATACTATGTAGTGATTACCTACATGTTGTGTGTTTTGCTTTGATGTGGTCAAGTTGGGGTAAATTGGATGAAATGGTAATGTTTATATTATACATATTGTGGTTAAGTCGAGTTCACAATTATATGTACACTTTAGTACCTTATCTATTTAATGTCATATTTAAACTGCCATACTGCATGTTAGATTAGTGTAGTTTTAAGTGATTTTGTAAGTTCTTTCGTTTGTTTGTTTTCTGATTAATTATTCTTACTTGAATTTTACAATAAATTTTAACTGCCATACATGAATTGCCACAACGATTAACTTGACAAAGTGCTAAAGTGTATATATATATATATGTATGTATGTATGTATGTATGTATGTAAACACTTTATTGTACACAAAAAAAAACAGAAAATCTAATACAATACAGAGTTATAATGTACAAAGGCGAACTTATCCCTTTAAGGGATCTCTTCCAGCTAACCTTTGGGTGATTGAGTAAAATAAGAAAGCAGAATGCGGCAGACATTATTTAGTACAAAACAAAGTTTACAGAAACGGCGTTAACAAAATTTTAGACCTTGTGAATAAATACTAACAGAGACATATAAAAGTAAAAATAAATAATAAACATAAAAACAATTAAATACACAAACTTATATATATACCTACACATATACATCATAAATATACAATACATATAATATATATAAAAATAAATATAAACATATATATGAATATATATATATATATACATATAATATACCTATAATATGTATATATATAACGTAGGTATATACAGGGTGTTTGGCAGTTGGATGTAGGGGTTTTAAGAGATGATAGTTAGGGTAATTCTGAACTTTTTGACACCATTTACTTATGCAAAGTTGCACGGTTTTTAAGATATTGTATTTTTTTTATTCTTGAAAATACGCGATGTTCATTTCAAAAACAGTTATGCCTGCTAATGCTTGACTGATTATTAATAGTTTTTCATGCAAACCGCATTTTTTCAAATTAAAAAAAATAAAAACACATAATCTGTAAAAACCGTGCAATTTCGACTAATAGTAAATTAGGTTAAAAGTATTCAGAATTACCATAACTATCATCCCTTAAAACCCGTACACCCGAATGCCAAACACCCTGTATACAACATCAGCTATGGTTTATTTCACCTTATTTAGGTAATTGGTATAAGCCAGTACTTTAAAGATGACATAATTTACCAAAGTCAGGTAATGATTGGCGATCTGGAACTCTATAACCATAACTAATTGGTGTCTGTTTCATTGGGCACTTTTTTTTAGGGTTCCGTACCAAAATTGTAAAAAGGAACCCTTGTGGTTACACTTCGTTGTCTTAAGAAAATATAGTTCATAACAAAATGAGTTATTACTTTTGTGTGTTCCAATCATACTAAGTACATAATTCGCTGCTTTTATACAATACTGCTACAACTCGAAAAATGATGACGTTGTAAGCAAAGAAAACTTTAAATAGAAAGTGTTCTGAATTTAAATGCAACAGCAACTCATTTTGAGACCGGTAGCACACCTCCGCCGCGAAACCGATGCAGCGGAACCGGCTGACGTTCCGCCACCCTTTGTCCTTTTATATGACGGGCGAAACACTAGCGAAACTGCCTGTTCTACCGCGTTAATTTGACCATGCATCTATCTCTTTCTCGCGGAATATTGGCGATCTGCTCACACCGCCGCTCACATCTCCGCGTCTATTCCGCCATTTTCACTGGCCCTTTTTGGCTTTTTGGCTGGCTGGTGGTGTTTCGCCCGTCATATAAAAGGACAAAGGGTGGCGGAACGTCAGCGGTTCCGCTGCATCGGTTTCGCGGCGGAGGTGTGCTACCGGCATGAGATGCCGCACTCTTGCGTCAAGGCAACGAATATACTTAATACGTTTTTTTTTATTAATGTTTTTTTTTCAATTTTTTTTTCTATTCGCAAATTGAGCTTCAATCGAGGCGAGAGCAATCTATCTTCATCTCACGTTTTTCGCTCCCTTTGTTCTACGCCTGCCTAAAACGTATTATGCCTATTTCGCGTTTTGCCTACACTTCATTATTTTGTGGCATTTAGGCTATATAGTTAGTTCGTCTAATTCGCTTTTGACCTATTCAGTATAACGCCACTTTCTACAATGTACCTAATTCGCCATTACGCCTATTTCGCGTTTTGCCTACACTTCAATTACTAATGCAAACTCGTTCACATTCTTTGTGTTTTATCTGGCCACTTGGGTTTTGAAGTAAGGATGATAGATAATTAGAAAGGCTTAAATGTTTACGTCAAGCGGTTTCTGTTCATGTTCATTTGTGATCAGGTCATTTTAATACGCAATATGGATCGAAACGAAAAAATAGAATTCGTGAAGAATAAAAAAGGTACCAAAAATTTACTATTTGATGGTTACTCATATTCAATTAATAAAACGAATAAAGACGGGTCTTCTTTATGGCGATGTTCTAAGAGGCAGGAATGTAGTGCCTCTATAAAAATAAATTCTAAAAACGACATTTTAAACGTAAATATGCATACATGCACGCAAAGTCACGAGAAAAACATTATTGCTGTGATAATTGATAAAAGCAAAACACGGGTTTGCCAATCATTTGGACCTATACCCAAAATATTCGAAAATATTGTTTTAGATAACCCTCAACCCGCAAATTTAGTTAAAGAGGAAATAAACATGCCAGCTGTATTTAAATCTAAAAAAGATTCGTTATATAGAGCAAGAAATAGATTTTTGGATATTCAAAAGACCCATTTCACGAATTTGAACGAAGTACAGGTGCCAAGTATAATAGCTGAAAACTTTCTTGTGTGTAGCGACGGTGAAAGAAATGATAATAAAATACTGATTTTTTCGAGTAAATTATCAAAAACAACGATACGTAATTTTGCTGATAAAGATGCAACTTTTTACGGAGACGGCACGTTTAGAAGTGTGCCGATATTTTATCAGCTGTATACTATCCATATGGATATAAATACCAACAATAAGGACACAGTAAATATTGTACCGATGATCTTCTGCCTACTGCCAGATAAAAGGCAGGAGACATACGTTAGAATGTTTCAACTAGTACGAGACCATTTTGGAATTGAAATGACAAAATTCAAGTGTGACTACGAGATTGCCCAAATACAGGCTTTAAAAATTGTATTTCCGGGTATATCCGTAACTGGTTGCTACTACCACTATTCAAAAGCGATTTGGAAAAGAGCAGAAAAATTACGCATGTCATCAACGGCTAAAGGAAACAAGGAAATTACGCTCTGTGCCAATTTGCCACTTCTACCACCTCAACACATATTGGAAGTTTGGCAAATTATTAAATCACAATTTGATGATAGTTCTGATACCTCTGTCCAATTTGCAAGTTACATGGAAAAGCAATGGATTAGTCAGATTCCAGAACTTATCAGCTGTGCAAACGAAGTTCACAGAACAAATAATTGTCTAGAAGGCTGGCACAGGCGACTAAACGCAAGAATGAAGACCAAGCCAGGATTAGTCTCTTTTCTATACAAGTTGAGACGAGAGTCGGGGTGGCAAACCCTGAAGCTGAAACAGTCTTTATTTGAAGGTAACCGCAGAAGAAAAATAGACGTTTCTTTCAATTGGAAGTACAAAATGGAACTTGAAAAGTTGCAGAAGGAAGAAATTTCACCAATGTACTTCTTAAGCAAGCTTTGCAAAATAAAAAGGGAAATTATGTACATGTAGATTAATAAAAATACTAGCTTTTAATATAATATTACATGAGTTCTACCATGCCCATTTTCTTTTTGTAAAACGTGTATGAACCTGCGTAATATTTTGTCCATGTTCCGTCACGAAATTTTGTTGGCAAGCCTCAGATTCGGAATCAGCACCCCAAAATACGTATAGAATGGAAGAAATCAGAACTACCCCAAAACTTTCCTACTAAAAACACGATTTGACTGGAGTGAAAGCATTTTAGTCTAAACACTGCTTTAGTCATAACGCGATTTAGTTAGAAAGCATTTTAGTCTTAAAACTGCTTTAGTCAAAACGCGTTTAAGCCTTATTAGGATGTAGCTCAAACAGTTTTAGTCTTAATGCATTTTAATACAACAGAGATGTAGGCGTAGTGACAATTAGGAAAATGGCGTTTTAAACAATGTGCGACTTAGACCAGACATAGGTATATTAAGTTTTAGGCAGGCGTAGAACAAAGGCAATGGGTGTCCCCTTGTTTTACAGACTGAAAAATTACAGAATTTTGTTTCACAGAAAATGTTTCATATACTATTTGGTCCTTGTATTTTTGCTTCGTATATTATTATTTTTTAACTATTTACTTGAAAGAAACCAATTCGACAGAAAATCAATTCAATGAATTTTGTAATTTTATTTTTTCATTACACAAACTTATCAAACAATATAATTATTTTTCAACGAATATTGTTTGGTCAGTGTATTTTTTAGAAGGTTGGGTTATAAGATAAATACTATATTATGATATAAATATGAGTGAGCGAGCGAGCGAAGCGAGCGAGCAAGACCTCTCTGGGCAGAACCGACTTGAATAGGTTAGGTTAGAAGGCTATGGCGGGAGCGAAGCGAAGCAAGCTCCCGCCTTAGCCTTCGAGGTTATTTTTTTTATATCTATGAGAACAAAGAATATTTAATTTGCTATTCTATGATATGAAAAAAGAAACATTGAATTTTATTTAAAATAAAAAACGATGATTTAAAAGTCTTCCAAGTAATTATTCTACTTATTGATTATTCTATGAAATGATAATACGAGATTTTTTTTCTATGAAATGAAATTCTAAACAACTTCAGTCTGTAAAATAACGTACAACCCTCTCAATGCCTTATCACTTGAACGGCTAATCCGCTCGTTTGAATTAATTCGAATTAACCCTAAACAATCACAGCCCTGTGAACGGTTTATGAAAACCCATACGAAAGGCAAAGGAACGTGTTTTCCGGCCCCTGGGTGAGTCCTACATGCCCACGGGTTCCCCTGGACCTAAATGTGTATGCATTTCCGCAGCGTAAAAAAAAACTGGGTCCATATTGGCTCATACAAAATTGGTTTTTCGATTTCTTATACAAAAAACGATTTGTGACTATACTCATCATCACTAAAAATTTTGCTCATAATTTTTTGTTCATATTTTTTTAAGTCATAATTATCGCAACTCATAATGCATTTTTTCAAAAATCTGTTACTTTTTTTAGACTTTAATAAATCTAACATAACCTAACCTAATCTTATCTACACGCAAGATATGTAAAACATTCTGAAAAGTGTACGGTTCCATGAATATTGGCGTTATAAGTTCAGATGGTTATAAATTCCGATCATTAGTATAAAAAAAAAAGAGTATGAAGAGTGGTCATTAGGCTGAAAAATTATATGAGATACATTTTCGGAGTTCTAATAATCTAATTTGCAATTTTATATGAACTTTGGCGCACACAAAAAAAACTATTGTCTAACCCCCTTACTTATACCTAAACGTGGAATAAGTTTTGAATAGTTTATTCCTTGCTTTGTCACTTTCTGTCAGATCCTAATGTCACAATTACAGATAAGGACATAACATGGCATAAACTATTCCAAGCTTATTCCACGTTTATAAATAAGGGAGTTAGGGTTTAAATCTGTTGAACGTTTTGCCCGCGCCAGTACCCGCTGTGTGCGCATAACCTCGCGCAGAGCTGTTTACGGAGTCAGCTAGACGATGCTATTTATTAGATCGCTGTTAGATTGACTAACATACACACAAGTATGAGTTTTATTAGTGCTTTAAAAGAAACTGTTTTATCTAATTATATTCATTATAAATGTGAAATTCTGTATGTATCGCTCATCTAAATATATAAAAGGAGAAACTGACTGACTGACTGACTGACATATCAACGCACAGCCTAAACGGCTAAACGTAGGCACTTGAAATTTGGAAGGGACGCAGCTTAGGTACCGTAGAGGTGCACTAAGAAAGGAATTCCCGAAACCCCACGGGAACGGGAATTAGCGGGAAAATTATTAACTGAAATAAAATGTTTTACCCAACGAAGTGGACACGGGAACAGCTAGTTTAATACAAAACGGACACATTCCAAAATAATTTGCTCTTCCATTAAAACCCGTATTCTAACCGCTTCTAATTTTAAAATGCAATACTGACTCATTTCGGATTGTGTCCGTTTTGTATTCAATGAACGGTATGTTTGATTCTACTTTACGCTGATGCGGCTAGATTCAGATAAAAGGAATGGAGATTAGCTTTTACCCTGAATTAATACATAGATTAGGCACCGTAAAACGGGGTGAATAGGGACACAACCTAAAATGGAGTGTATGTTACTAATTATAAGACTGAAATTATTTCCAATAGACGTAACGTGATTGAACAATGACTTATTTTAGGTTGTTTCCCTTCTCACCCCTTAATCCCTACTCACCCCGTTTTACGATATGTCAATGTGGCATAAGGACTGTGTGCCATTTTTTTTCCGAATCAGTTCAGCCGTTTTTAACTCAAACCAACAAACATCCAATTAAGTATCCATATAAACTTAGCCTTTAATAATATTAGTTGGAAATTTGTGGAGAAAATACCAACGGAAGCTAAATTGACTCGAAACGGAATACTTTTATAATAAGTCGTTTTCTATTATTATTTATAGTTTCTATAAAAAATAAACTTTATAACAAGTCGATGCATATTAATAACGTTTTTGTGTTTTTTTTTCATTATTAGTCTCAAAATTTGTTTCAACAGATTAAATAGTAACCATTATTTTTTAAATTTCTCATATGACTTCGCATGTTATTAATATGGTATCTTGGTAAGTAAAAACATTGATATTGCACAAATAAATAAATAAATAAAAACGTTTTTGTGCATTGTGTGTGATATAATTATCCCCATTGTTATTAAGTATTCAAAACCCGAATTTAATCAGTTTAATGTACGGTACCGTAATAACAATGGGATGTTATTAAATTTCCAATAAAGTTACCGAATTATTATTAAATTACATAAATTTCCAACTCCCGATAATGCAATAGGAGTATAATGTTGACGTTAAAATCGATAAATTAGCGAAAAACTAATAACCTACTCTACCAACTTTATTGAGGCGGGAATTAATTAAAACGGAACTCTTTGTCAATCCGTTTAAGGCTCAAAATAAATTGCGGCATTGTTCACCCCTGACAGATGTTCGGTGAAGACTTATAATTGGTGAAAAGTGAAAACGTCTTGTTGGAAGCTAGGGCTGCCAAAAATAAGTTTTAGGATTATTTATGGCATGGAAAAAGTATTAAAATGTGATCCATAGACATTAGCATTCCGACCCGCCCTCGCTTCGTTTCGGTTTATGTGGGTATGATATATAGCCTCGATAAATGGGCTATCTAACACTGAAAGAATTTTTCAAATCGGACCAGTAGTTCCTGAGATTAGAGCGTTCAAGCAAACAAACAAACTCTTCAGCTTTCCAATATTACCTAGTATAGATAATGTGCCCAATACTACAATAGTTACTGCACATACATTTCATATAAATCAAAGCGAAAAGCGGGTATTTCCTATTAGTAATTAATAAAATTGAAATGCATGTATCATTTTAATTTAATGTTCGACGCGGCGAGAGAGCGAGTCGGAAATTCTCAAATAAATATTTTGTAATTAATTACATTGATTGCCAGTTCAATAAAATGTAGCAACAATTTTTACTAGAGAGAAATATTTGCGTTGAAGTTGACATTTCTCGTGTTTTCGTTATTGACTTAGGAACTTATTTGTGTAAATGAACGATATCAGTTTCAAAAAAAGATCCGATTTTTTTTTCTATTTTCGACTGACTTCTAATTTTGGTCATAAAATATTGTTTTTATTGCAAATGAACGCCCCATTTTTAAATTTGGTTACAAACATAAATTAAATCACGCCTGTTTCCCAGATAGGTAGGCAGATACCACTTTTTTTCCACCTGCTATGATCCTGACAAATCTCTTTCACCTCTGCCACATTCATACATCGAGTCAGGCATGCACGTCGGCTTCGAGTACTTAAATTTGATTACAAATGTAAATTCTTTATTGCACCAAAAAAAAAACCTACAAGTTAATTCGTACATAAACTTATGATTAACATGTACAATGGCGAACTAATCCCTTTAAGGGATATCTTCCAGTTAAGCTGACCATGACCGAGGAAATTGTACGAGGATAGGCAAGATTACAAGGATGTGCACAAAAGTAAATAACGAATATTTCTACAGCTATACATATAAAATGATGATGATGATGTGGCAACCCTATTGAAACCCCGAATTTGTTATCCGAAGCCCTACCACCGGATTACGGAATTCCGCGAACTGTTAGCTGCCACTTAATTTGTTAAAATACCACTTAATTTGAGAAACCTTGCGACTTTGGTCGAAACTTGATATTGTACGTCACAACTATAAAGGTACGAGGACTTGTATGTCTTGGTTTAGTGTGTCGGACGAATTTTGTATTGATATTTTAATGTAGAACTAATATTGACACCCGTTAATAGTAAGTTATCTTAAGAGGACTGTGAGACTGAAAATTTCTAATAAATTGCTATTAACTTGTTTCTCCCCTTAAACCTTATGTAAAAGTAGTTCAGCCCAACCATTCAAAATATACGGCATTGGAACTGATGTATCTGATGTATGACTTTGTGCCGGTTGACGTGGAGACGGCACAGGCCCTACTTTGAAAATTGAAGTTCGAAGTTACGTTAGCTCAACCCCTTTCTCTCAATTTAGTCTCGAATGACAAGTGACAGAGATAGAGCTAACGTAACTTGGAACTTCGATTTTCAAAGTAGGGCCTGGGCCGTCTCCACGTCAACCGGCACAAAGTCATACATCAGATAAATCAGTTCCAATGCCGCATATTTTGAATGGTTGGGCTGAACTACTTTTACATAAGGTTTAAGGGGAGAAACAAGTTAATAGCATTTTATAAGGAATTTTCAGTCTCACAGTCCTCTTAAGATAGGTTACCATCAGGTCCAGAGTTGCGGAGGCCAAAGAGTTTATTTGGGAATTTGGTCGCCGGTTACGGGACAGAGCTGGTGATCCTCGCTCCGGTTCATTTGTTGTGCAGCAAATTTCGTTGGCCGTACGACGCGCTAACGCTGCCAGTGTAATGGGCACATTTATACCACTACCGAACCGGTTTGACTTATAATTGTTTATTTATGTGTATTTAATTTTTGGAAATTCTATATCTCTGCCTATCCCACTCTGGGAATAAAAGTGTGAGTTTACGTATGTATGTAATGTATGTACATGTGTCATACAGCTTATGCTGTTTCTTAAAGTTGATTCTTTGACGAAGCCTGTGGCGGATTATATTTTATCAGTATCTTATAAGACTATTATGAATACACAAATTTAGTTACAATTGTTAAAAAATCGTGGCAATCGGACTTCATTTCGGAGGTGAGAAAAGCTGTCGCCCTGATCAAATTTTGTCTTTTTTTTGGTCATCTTCGCGATTTAAGCTTAGCATCACAAATAGTACAACCCTCTAAATAATCACATTACAATCCTTCCATTCATTCTGGCGCCAGGACAGACAGACAGTCCAACTTAAAACACTACTTTCATGTTCAAAGGTGAAAAACACCAACAAGGAACATTAAGAAAAAAACTACCGATAACAACTTGCACCAGACATAAAAAGGTGAAATACCAAAACGTCTAAGAGTGGAAACTTACTAGCAAGTCGACACGCGACCGTTTGTCATTACACGTAGTTGGGGGGCGAATGCTAATAGACGAAGTCGGGCGGCGGCGGTAGACGAATCGCTCCGCTTTATCTACCCCGCGTTGTTTGTCACGGGACATATTTTAACGTCGATATGTGGTAAAAAACATGGAGGAGAAGAAAGATGAGCACACAGGCCATGGTAAACGGGATCTGAGACCCATAGACATTTAAATTCTTGAGAATATAATATAAAAACCTCCATTCTACATCTTCAAATGCGTTGCCAATCCTGAGAACTAAGATACAACACCTATCTCTATGCTAGTACGTTCAACGGTTGTGTTTTCTCCAATGCGAACACTGCTACTTGGAGGTAGGTTAGAGTATAAGGTGGTAGCGTGCCGGACGGATTGCACAGGGTCCTATCACCACTAAAACACAGTAAAGCTTGACTGCTATAAAGGCGCTTGTCTCGATGGTTTGTGGGGTGCGGGAGGGGGGCAGGACTTTCAACTTAATATCGCGCGGTTTGCATGTGTGCGTGCTACGACCGTACGTGCCGCGACCTACCACAAGCAAACTCAACAGGGCGGTTCAAGCTGGTTTAGTCAGGGTTGCCGACACATGAATTAAATGGGATGACTCTATGTGCTTTCGCGCGTAGAATCTGACATGGAGATAGCTTGCACGTGCCTTGATTGCAGCGTCAATTAAAACAATTACTGTTACAACTGCAACATTTATTAAAAAAAATGATTTACCAGTCAACTATTAAATTTAATCATCGTTTAGGTTAAATGGTTTCGAAAGCTTCACCACAAAAATGCGAGGAAAGTGACATGTTACAAAAATAAAACTAATCATGTTTTCACGTTTAACAATTTTCAAGAAAAAACATTATGTTTAATATGTCCAAAGAACAGTGACATAGGGGTTATAGTTATTGAGATGCAGATTGCAAAACAATACCAATTTATATTATGTACACGCTTTATTTATTTTTATTTGAAAATTGTTTTCCATACAAGGGAATAATTGAAAAAGTTTCACGCACTCTTTGTTGTTTCCTTAACTTTAGGGCTAAAGTATTTTATTCGTTAAATAAACATTTAGGCTACCTGAATAATTGAAATGTTACGTTTTTTGTTGGGAATTGTTTACATTCAATGCATAGGTGCGTGGTTACGTTTTAAAAAAAAATACATGGTACGTGGAGTTTTTGGTTAAATATTTGAGATTAGGGATCCGTGGAAAATTATGGAACCCTCGCCAAATCAGTCTGAGTCGGTCCTTTCTACTGTCTGATGCAGACATTCACCTAATAGCACTTCAGTTGACAGTTCTGTTATATCGTCAAATATTTTCGTTACGTCTCTTTCTTTCGTTAGGCCCATGTGAGAGATGTAATGATATAAAATTGTTTGACACTTCGAATTTCATACATACATGCATAAGCTCACGCCTTTATTCCCAGAGTGGGGTAGGCAGAGCTACAGAACTACCAACAACTCTATAAATTTGTTGATAATTCTGTAACCACATCTTGCACACTTAGGCTAAGATGTTTACCAGTGTATTAGTGACAGGTTGCAAGCCCATCGCCTAGCAAAAGATTCGCCTAGAATTTCACATCAGTTTTACCTATTTAGTTTGTTATTTCAAAAATCAACCCACTGTAGATATTATTATACCAGTTAAGTTTTAGAATGTTAAAAGTATCAATACACTGCCTTCTTTCTGTTGTATGAATCAAAAAACTATTTCAAATAACGGTACTCTTACATCTTTATCTTTATTATCTTTATTACGTAGTATAAAATACAATATTAAACTTACTTCTCATCGTTTGTTCCACTGTATGTATGTACACTTAGATCTTTAAAACTACTCAACGGGTTTTAATGCTGTTTTCATTAATAGATAGAGTGATTCAAAGTTTAAGTATAATTCTGGATTATGCACGAGTCCTAGAGAAAACTCACATAAACCCAAGCTGTTTACTAATTTAGTATCATTTGGAATTATTCTACCTACAACTATTACCTTAATAATTTACGCTAATAAAGCTATGTTTTCCGATAAAATCTAGGTAAATATTGTACCGAGCAGTTGTTTCACTATGATTATTTCTCTCACGCGATGTAACACTCGGCCTTGCATTTGATGCATGCATTAGCTTTGTTTATTTGTTTGGTTGTCAACTCACACACGTCATGGGCCCTAGGATATATAATCACCTTCCTGTGACGATATTATAGCTGCAAATAACCTGTCGACATTTAAATACAAGCTTAAGAAATGGCTTGTAGAGAAGGCATTCTATGACTACAGGGATCTATTTACATGAAATTAATCAATGTTTACATTACCTACTCGTATGTATCAATTAGTTTTACAATTATTCTAATATCATTATTATATTTTATATACTTAATAAGAAAGATTTACTTGACCTGTAATTATTATCACTACATATTATAAAACAAAGTCGCTTCCCGCTGTCTGTCCCTATGTATGCTTAGATCTTTAAAACTACGCAACGAATTTTGATGCGGTTTTTTTTAGTAGATAGAGTGATTCAAGAGGAAGGCTTTTATGTATAATAAATTTTGTTTTATGTACGTGTGTTATAGAAAACTCAAATAAACCGAAGCGAAGCGAGGGCGGGTCGCTAGTCACTACATATTATAAAACAAAGTCGCTTCCCGCTGTCTGTCCCTATGTATGCTTAGATCTTTAAAACTACGCAACGGATTTTGATGCGGTTTTTTTAATAGATAGGATAATTCAAGAGGAAGGTTTTCATGTATAATAAACTTTGTTTTACGTACGGGTATTACAGAAAACTCACATAAACCGAAGCGAAGCGAGGGCGGGTCGCTAGTTATCAATAAAATGAACTATGAACTTTTTATCATGCTGACATGACTTAGATTTTTGTAATTATTTATTTGTGATATATATAAACAGGTTGATGACATTGATGTTCTTAATATTTGAATGAGATTTCTGTGATCTGCCTTTTAACACCGAGCAAACGTCGAGCGTCCAGTGGCGCCCTCATTACTATTGTTGTGTTTTCTAATTAACTAAAGAATTTCTTTGCAAGCGCAAGTAAAAACACAATTTATGGGATACGTAACAAACTTAAATAACAATTACCCTTTGAGTAGTCAGCTTAACGGGAAAAGGTGGCCACTTTTTTTCCGTTAAGTTGATAACTCGAAGGTGAATTGTTATTAAACTATGTGATATGCCCTATAAGTTGTGTTTTCATTTGTAGTACAAAAAACTACCGACCAAGTACAAAATAAAAACTAGTTTATTAGAAAACACGAAATAAATTTGTAGTTAATTTTATAAAAATGATAAGTACCTAAAACGTAACGTAGGGTGATGAAACCAGTAATGGACAATGACCAATGATGGCCACTTGATTCTTATTTTACAGAAGATAAGGGTAATTCATTTGTTTTGCAACAATCAATTTAGTACCGTATGAGATTTGAATTAAGAGTGAAGTGTCCATTACTGGTGCCTGTCAGTTAAAATTACCGTCATTGGTGCCGTTACCCTAGTCAGATCACACAGGATGTAAGCAAATTAGATGCGAAATGTTTATTTTCCACATAAATCACGTTTATGGCTCTATAATGTTAATTTGTATGTAATAATGTAATTTTATGGTCGTAATCTTTATGAAAATCATCAATTTATCAACATAAACTGTTTTTTTTTACGAAATATTTTTATTACAACATACAAGGCTATGTGATATGAAAATACCACTCCTCTATGCGGTAACTAACTTCCTAAAGCTCACCATTCAACGAAATTAATCAATGGAATATTGTAAATTTTATATCTGAACAGTTAAAGTTACACTTTATTTCCTTAATAATTAAATATATTTGGTATCGATATGATCATATATTTTGCTTCTGGAACCGTCCCTCCTTGAGCTCACTATACAATATATAATGGGCGGCCCTGTACAGTCACGAACCGGGAATGTCGAGCCATTTGCCATTGTTCGTAATTTAGCCGTGTATTCAATAACCAATGTCACCGACTGGCTGACAGCTATTCGATTTGCACTACGCGGCCAAATTAGAAACACGGGTAAGAGGCTTAAGAATCCCGGTTCGCGACTGTACCTACAACCACAGCAAGTAAATATTGATTCACTGGTTTAGATTCGTAATTCATTTTAATGACTTATAATTGACGTATCAGAATGTGTAACATGACACAGTGAATACAGTGACTTGACATGATATGTGTCACACAGAACAAAGGTCCTAGACAGAACGCTTAACGAGAACGAAAACTGTCAAATTGTATGCAATTGGCAGCTTATGTGAATCGAATACATTTTAGATAGCGACAACGTTTGTCGAATCAATCTTAATGTTACTATTATTTGTAATTAACCAAATTTTTGTGTGGCATAGACAAAGCAAACGAACACACATGCCACAGATAGTAAGTGGGGTCTAAGACCCATAGACATTTGCATTCTCAAGACTAAAACCTTAAGACTGCAGTCCGAAGACCGCACATGCGTTGCCTACCCTGATGACTAAAATGACATTCTAAGCCCGAACACGTTATATGCTTACTCAATGTAACTACCGTCTAATATCCTATTAATATAACGTATTACCAGTAATAGTTCACAATAGATTTAATCAATTAATTTACTAATCCTGCACGGAACAGCAGCGTTGCATCACCCTCCATCGCACATTCCACATTATACGTAACGTATTGAGCATCTATACTGCCCTACTGCATAGAAAAAAGGGCGTATGTCACATAGAACCGCGTATGTATTAATACCTTATTTCTTAACATGGGTGGTTGAAGTTACTTTAACTATCAAATTGCGCATGGATCCTTTATATAGGAGGGCATTATAGATCCTTCCTTATGCCGGAATTCCCGTGCGGCGTACGCTACGCACGCACGGTACGCACGCATCAATTGTTCTAGATGTGTGTCGATGACGTCATTTCGTGCGTATCCCGTTAAATACATCTGATACGAAACAAATTTAATATGCCATCCCACCTGTGTACAGTAGAGTTCATAAATATGTATATGTACCTTTTCTATTTAATGTCATGTTTAAACTGCCATACTTATATGAATTGTCATAGTGATAAAAGTGACAAGGTACTTAAGTGTAGGTATAGGTATTCATAAACTCGACTGCACGTATTTTTTAGTCATAGTCATAGTCATATATTTTATTGCCTTATGTTGTAGTTACAAAGATCTTAAATACTATTACATGGATCAACATAAACCCTGTAAGGGCACTGCAATTACTCTGCTTAACCAAATTGTCAAATTAACTTACAATACTTACAATACTAGCTTTCTTATATTGTCTAGTTACAAATAGTTATTTAGGTACATAGAGAGAGAGTTACAAATACAATTTTATTATTATTCTTATTCAATGTCAAAGTACTCTTGTAAATTATAAAAACATTTGGAAATTAGAAAATTATTTAGCTTAATATTAAATACCGAGTCTTTCACAATCTGTTTAATTGTTAGAGGTAACTTATTATATATTTTCACAGCCATATGCTGTGTTCCGTCTCTAACTATTTTAAGATTAGTAAAAGAACTAATTAATTTATTGCGCTTTCTAAGGTTGGTCCGACTACTGCTACTGTTAATATCCCTATCCTTTGCAAATTGACCTTTATTTGTTCTCATTAGTCTACAGATTTCATAGATGTATATTGATGTCAATGTCATTATCTTTAAGGAAGTAAAATGTGGTCTACATGTCTCCGTTGACGAAATATTCACTAAAACCCTAATACATTTCTTCTGGAGAGTGAACAACCTCCCAGCGCGTGCACGCTATTGCCCCACACGACTACACCGTATTTGAGCCACGCGTGTGCGTACGCATAGTAAGCTGTTTTTGCAGTTTTTAAATTCGTACATCTTTTTAATTGGTATAGAGCGTATGTAAATCTAGATATTTTGTTTGTGATTTTATCTACGTGCGCTTTCCAATTCATTTCTGAGTCAATTTCTATTCCTAACAAGCTGCACGATGAAACTGCTTCTATCGCATTGTCATTATGTATTATGTTTGTTTGTATGGGCTTTTTTTGACGGGGTTTGATTTGAATTAATTTTGTTTTCGAGAGTGTTAGTTAGTGTTAGTTTTAGATTGTGGTCATTTAGTTTTAGATTGTGGTCATTTAGCCAGTCGTTTATTTAATTTATTCAAGATAAAAGTGGATTGTGAATTCCTGAATCGATGCTTGAATCGCGTAGCTGTCAATATTTTCATTAAACAAAATTTTAATTGCTGGCGGCAAGGTTTCTCATCCTCTAAATCAAGTCAAATATCCAGAATTTTTGAACATGGTGTAATTTTTATAAAATACTAGGTTTTTACGTTTCAAAAATAATATACTTAAATCGGACTAGGTTTCAGGGAAGAGGACCATTATCCCATTTTGTTCGGATTTTCTTAGGTTCATATTCATATTCATATTCATTTTATTCATAATAATTCATATTACATGTCATGTCATGACATTGTTTTATGTTCATAATCGTCTTAATAGGACTTACATATTTTAAGCTACTTAATAAGTCGAATAGGCAAAAAAACTATTGATCACCTTATAAGACGTGAGAAGTCAAAGTTAAAGGCATGATCTTGATTGATTGTTCTGTAGGTTAATACCTATTAGGTCGTAACTTGAAATTATCCAGGGTTAGGTAAACTAAACGCCTAAATTTCCAACTAACTTTTGTTTAAACTTACTCTTACTGCCGCAATCAGAGACGTCAATTAAATTTAATGCTTGTTTAGTGACGTGTTGTCTTATTCTATTCCTATAGCAAATAATGTGACAGCAGCCACTTTAATCAAGCATTTAATTTAACCGACGTATTTGAGTGCGGCAAGTAGAGTATGAAGTTATACTTGGACGATCGTAAAGAAAATGAACATTCATTTAATTCACCCAATAGAAGTTAGTTCAATATTTTGTTAGAATTGCTATTTGAATCCAAGTTTATAAGTTACAAGTCTATTAAAGTTCAGGGGGGTTATTATGATATGGCTATGCAATCCATTTTACGGTGAGTGTAAGGGACAGAGCTATGGCAGTTATATAGCTCTGTCCTTCTCTCTCAGCGTAAACAGAACTGCATTGCTATGTCATAATAACCCCCCAGATAGTAAACTACCCCGCCTTGACGGATCAGCCATAAATAAAGTTGAGTTTCGCAACTCATATCTCCAAGGTTCATCTATGTATACAGTGTGTTACCGGTATGCGGGCAGTTTTTTATTAAAACTGCCGATAATATGTTGCTTTAGCAGTTATTTGCAAGTGTTGTCAATTAAAAAATAATTAAAATAACTTCACAATTAATTTTCTTAGATACTGTCCATTTTTAATGTAGTGCATGTGCTGCGCGTTCATCGTTATCAGTATCCCTGTTGCTTAGTACGAGGCATGTCGTGGTACGGGGGCAGATCATAATAATCAAAGTATACATCGACTGTCATTTACACTTGTCAAATTGCTGTGCTTTACATTGCTGGCAATTTTAGGTTAGAAAGTTAACAAAGCCTGAAAAATTTGTTTACCAATTGAATTAATGTCATAGTTACGTTATAGATATGCGTTATTTTAACCTACTTTTAAAAAAGCCAGGGTGCTGGTAACACACTGTATACCAACAGGTCAATCTCATCACTCCAAAGGTCATATAGGTCATATACCGAAATAGGGAAGCCGAAGACTTATCGTCGCATGTTCAATGCCGCCGACTACGAATTCTATATCACTTTGACACGTCTGGCCTGTAGCTGGGCATGCAACGTGCTAACGAATATCCCAGTTACTTATACCAATTTGTTAGGATTGTTTTTCCCATATAAAAACCTATCTTCATAGACAAGTCATAAATAAACCAGGAAAATTCGAGCGCGTAAATATGAACGTACGGACAGCAAAAAAAAAGATCACACGTGTTGAATTTTTTGTCGACGCGTAGTTATATTTTCGGCGAGCTAGCTATTGTTTTCAAGCTTTTGCTTCATGAATATTGGCACGTTTTTTGTTGACTGTACGAAATAGAAAAGCCAGTAAAGCTATGGTTCAGTGGAAATGGTGGAAGTGTACAAATACTACAAATAGTATGTCAATTGAAGCTGACTGAATTTTATAGAAGCACCAAAAAGGGCGATTAACCATTGCGCTTTTAATAGTACCTATGTGTAGACGCGCTGTGAAAAGTCGCCATCTGCAACCGCTCAAAACGTGTGCTTCGATTTAAATCTCGACACTCAAATATAGCTCTAATCATTTGCTTAAAAGAACTGCAAATAAATAAGAAATGAGTTTGTTTACATTACCTTTTTAATAGCCATTCTTTCACTGGATTAAGTAGGTCAAGAAAAAACACAAACCAGACCTGCAAAATAAACTCAATTTACCCGTAATGTTAGGAGAACTTTAAGAAAACGTTACTTGTCATCTCCTTAAAACTTGTTTTCGGCTCGAGGTTTACAAGAAAAAAGTAAAAAATCATCCCAAAAACAATTTCCTACAAAATTTACTTGGCAAAGTATTATTTTTATGCAGGGGTCGTTACGTCCTAGGGAACGCCGTAGCCATGACGACGTAATTCCCCTATTATCCCCTTTTATTTCACTCCCCTTACCCCGCTTAGTTATCTGTCAGGGTGGTGGTATGTCACACCGTAGCGATTGTTCCGGGTCATTATCATTCTTGGTTTTAAGATTGCCTTCATGATCACTACATATCATCTTATTGTCGTTGTGTGCTTATATAGATTTTTAGCTCCAGCTCCATACACATAATATTATATATGGAACTGGAAATGTAAATTTACTATTGTGTTGACTTTATTAATTCTTCCTACATTATATTGACATCGGACGATAGATGTGTAATTGTTGTTGTTATAATTATTGTTTATTTTTGTATTCTTTGATTATTAGTATTTATGTTTGACGATCTCAATGTAATTTCGTATTGTTTGACATGCAATGCAACTAATATTGTAATATTACATTTATGAATAAATAAACTAAACTAAACTAAACAATTACATGCCAAAGTATGATAATCTCGAGTAAAAACCATTTCAAGCATAACCATAACCTTAGACATGAGAATTCCTGTCATGTCTTTGGTACCCAAATGTCGCCAGTCGCCACTGAGCACAAATCTCTGTTCCTTCCATCCAGGTAATAAGCCAGGTTATCTGTGCGGTTATTATCTTTAAAAACTCACCTCTCTAAGTCACGTAAGGCATAGTAAGGTAGACACGAAACCATTCAAAATACACGCACTAAAATGTAATGAATACACTCAGACTGGACGCAACATAAGCCCACCAGTTACTCATTAGTTAAGACTGCGCCGAGCAAATGCCGAGCGTCCAGTAGCGCCCTCATTACTATTAACTAAAGAATTTTCTTGGAATCAGACGAAATGTTTTTGTAGTGCAAGTAAAAACACAATTTATGGGATACTTAACAAACTTTAATAACAATTACCCTTTGAGTAGTAAGCTGGCCATTTTTTTCCGTTTAGTTAATAACTCGAAGGTGAATTGTTATTAAACTATATGATATACCCTATAGTAGTAATAAGTTGTGTTTTCATTTGTAGTACAAATACCTACAGACCAATTTCAAGAAAATACTTTAGTTTTTTAGAAAACACAATAAAAGTAATGAGGGCGCCACTGTACATTCGACGTAGGCTTGGCGCAGTCTTAAAGGATCAGAATAGTTTAAGGGAAAACAACTGGCACCAAACAAATTCTGACAGGACTCCCGCTCGCGACGGTGTAACACAACCCAGCAGAGTAAGAATGTGTCGTATTGAAATACCCCTCAATCGCCACGTCTGCCCGGGCGGGGAGTTATGCATTTTCGAGCCTTACCATTTACATAGATGACCGGCTACACACTTTATGGTCATATGAGAAAAGGATGTATCACATTTAGTGCCAAGCTATCAGATTTTTGAAGAAATGTGACCTAATACGAGTATGGTGGTTCGGTTAACATTAATTGCTTTCTCTGATTTTGATTTCTCTGGGTTTTTTGGGACTTCGTAATATTTTTAATTTGTCAGTTTCATTTTCCAAAATGGTTATTTTTCCCTATTTTTAGCTCACAAATTGTACGTATGCTTAAGGTTTGGTTTTCCATGTCTTTATATGGAAAAAGTTTTTAACTGGCATCAAATGAATTCTGACAGTACTCACGCTCACGACGGTGTGAGCCGATCCAGTAAAGTAAGAATGTGTCGTATTGAAATACCCCTTAATCGCCACGTCTGTCCGGGCGGGGAGTAATGCATTTCCAAGCCTTGCCATTTACATAGATGACCGGCTACACACTTTCCCGTCGAATGTAAGAAGGTTATTATTATTCAGTGCCAAAGCTATCAGATTTCAGAAGAAAGTTGACCCGATATGGTGTCTTGGTCAACACTAATTACCTTGGTACCTCTTGAGTTTTACTACTCCGTAATATTTTAGATTGTATTAATTGGCGCTACCCTGAAGTTAAAAGTTAGGTTTTAAAGGGTGGCCATACAGAACAGGGGGGATCTTATGACATAGCTATGCAGTTTATTTAACGGCGAGCGTAAAGGACAGAGCTTCTAAAGTAAATGAATATTTAGTAGAATTTTCTAGAGGGATTTTCAATAGGTATCGCTCCTACTCGTCTATTTTTCGAACGTGACAAACAGAGATAATAAACAGTAGGGTTACGTTAAAACACTAAAATCAACGCTGTTTCTTTCACTCTTCATTCGTAAATAAATAGAAGGAGAGAGAGCTTCGATTTCCGGGGTTAGGCCTCAGGTATCTTTAATTAAAGAGTTCTTTATCTTTGGCCACATCGTCACGTCCTAGGGGAGATAGTGTTTGAGTTAGAAAATGTTTTTTAGGGTTCCGTATCAAATAGTAAAATACGTTACATTTATGTCAAAGGTACCTTATTCTAGTGTCGCCAACCATACTTTATAATAACGTATCCTACGTTATTTTGCTTCATTATACTATATACTTTTGAATAAAAAACAGTATCGAAAATACTTTATTTCTGACTTATGCGTGGAATGGATCGAAATTAATGACCGGAACGCAGAATCAAGAACCAACGAAATTTCTGAACGTGCGTGAAGTTTCATTACTAAAAGCACAAACAAGTATGTTTTCAAACAAAACTTTTTTTATTTGCAAATACTTTTATTTTATACTTGTCAGTTACGTTATTTTCCTAAAAAAAAGTTGGCAACCCTATTTCATTGAGATTTTAGTCATATTGCAAATCTATGGATCTAAAATCCGAGTTATGAAAAAAATATGAAAAATGAAAAATGTTTATTCGTTAAACTTATCATTATCATCAGGTGGTTTATTTTTAAATAATAATAATAGAAAAAACAATTAACCATTAACCATTTGTTCGTCTATCCGCGAAAAATCCGCGGATTAAAGATTACTCATTTTAAATTAAGTTGACTCATTTTGTATGTGACAAATGTATTTTTTTAACTCGAAGTAAAATATCGGTAACGGGTGTTAGAATACTTCCTTGTAGTACTAGGTACCTTGCACTATTTATACTTATTAAATACGTAATTGATTCCCCTATGGAATCTCGAATCGCCATTTGTCCTAATGCATCGTATATCCTAAAGCCATTTCCGCTTAGATTTTAAAACTTTTTAGTATTGTGAAAACTTAAAAAGTTGCCTAACCCATCTGAAAACCAGTTTAGGGCAAATGAAAATTCGGACAAACGGTGTGTTAGACAAACTTTGTTAGGGATTCCGAGGGACACCCCACGTAACTAAAATAAACCTTCACGACCAACTTAGTTACGTTCTGCAGTTGGAAAAACAGTTAACCAACAACGGCAGCAGTGGCAACAATGCCGTCTTCTATTTGACGTGCGGAATCAAGCCGAGAGCCCGACTCGCACTAGACTCATATTTTTTTCCTTGCCGTCAAAAATACGCAAGGCATTGTGCCAGAGTTCCTAAGCAGAACTGGCAACTTTAAGTACTGAGATACGATAAATCGCTGAAATTTGGCTTGCAGCCTGCGGGCATTTGTGCAGTTTAATAAATTTTGAAATTCCTTACAAAAGAAGGAAATATGATTGGAGATAAAGGACCTTGGGAATGCTTTGATAACTGTGCGTGGTAAACAGCAAAAGAAGCATTTTTGAAAATTGAAAAATCTACACATACATACCTTCACGCCTGTCTCCTAATGGGGTAGGCTAGGCAGAGATTATGGAACGCCAGGTGCACCGATCTAAACACAATTTTCGCTTCCTCTACATTCATCAATCTCTTCAACTTCATGCACGTACGGCGGTTTGAAAAATCATTTCATTCAACTAGTTCTGATTCTAGCTCATGATTTTTGTAGGGTTCCGTACCGGAAGGGCATTCAACGGAACCCTATTACTAAGCCTACGCTGTCCGTCCGTTACTCATATTCAGCTATAATCGACTATTGCTATGATGTCTAAAGCTTACTATAGGGTCGAGGACTATCTATCAGATGAAAGTGCTTGGCCTAAACTAAACACCCAAATAACTTAATAATAACTTAGTCATAAGAAATATGTAAACATTGTATATTGTCTAGGGGATACGGTTTCTGTAGGAGAATGTATCGAAACTTTTTATGTACCTAGTTGTTTTACACCATCATAATTAAGTATAATTTTAATAATTATTTTTCTATTACTACTAATTAGTTCTGGAGAAAATTCAGAGTTTTGACACATTTTCCTGCTCAACTACGCGTGAATACATTTATTTCTTATCGTATGTTAGATTCATTGTTTTATATAATGCTAGGTTAAGTTTTATAATTGTAAATTTAAAACAACGACTAACTGTTGAGTTTCTTGCGGCGTTTCTTCTCAGCAGTGGTCTCTTGCGAAGCGCTGGTAGATTTTTGACGTGTAAAAGTACCCGTGCGGCCTACTTACTGAATAAACATCTTTAATCTTTTTTTTTAATCTATTGGGCATTTTTCGAAAAACGTTTACGTTATCTTTACGAATTAACCACGCTTAGAATTACAAGAATATCTACCACTTACAACGTAACAAAGAGGTCATCTATATTTGCCCAGAACTTTCCATACACGTAACCATAACCAAACATTGACTTGCTTTATCTATGAGCTCATAATGCAATTAGTGAGTGCACTTTTATCAATGACTAATATACACGTGCAGCCCGCTTTGAATTAGGGCTGTGAGATGCGGTCACGTGTTAAGACGTTAGGGTTGTGCATTAAGAGTATTTATAAACATTTTTTTTATTTAGACTGGTTAGTTTGATTGATGTTCGCGGCTTGGGATATCAATCGTTCGTTATTGTAATTAAGATTTAAACTAGAGAACGACTGTGATTTCGTACGCGTAATTTTTATTTTTCCCGCTACTACCCCTATTTTTTAAGAGGGTGTTGATTTCAGATAAATCATTTCTTAGTGTAACCCTAAAATACCTAAGAAATATTTAAATTTAAAATCCTATGGTCCAGAAGTTTAGGCACATCAATCACGAAATAATTTCATTATGTATAGTTAACGCTACTGAAACATCGACATTTCCTCATCACTATTTAATTCCTTATACATTATCAAATTAGTTCGTCCGTTTATTCTAGTTAGTGTTTTTTTTACTATAATTTTTAGGTAATTGTAAAGTAGTTTTTGACCGCGATGCTATTCCGGCGAAAAATGTTTTTTTGCTGTAGCCTAAAGAAATTAAAATTTACGAAAGAAAAAAGAGCCATTGAATCTTCGCTTTGTTTTACAGTTAAAGAAGGACCTAATACGTTTGCGTTTATAATTTAAAATTACTTAGTTCAAAATATGACGCAGCATTGTGTTATTTCAAAATTTACGCAATAACTAACTGCTGAGATATTCAGACAGTTATTGTTATCAGTATTTTATAATAAAACTAGCGACCCGCCCTCGCTTCGCTTCGGTTAATGTGAGTTTTCTGTAACACCCGTACATAAAGCTGAATTTATTATACATATGTACATATAAACCTTCCTCTAGAATCACTCTATCTATTAAAAAAAACGGTATCAAAATCCGTTGCGTAGTTTTAAAGATCTAAGCATACATAGGGACAGACAGCGGGAAGCGACTTTGTTTTATACTATGTAGTGATTAATGATTGACATAAATAGTGCGTTAAAATCGAATGGCGGACTTACAAATGCTCGACTGGAGGAGTTATTCAATTACCTCTATCTCCAACGTCGCATTAATAAATTTTGTCTTCGGCTAGACGCCTTTGACAGCCCTATTTAAAAACGGCTATTTCCGTTTCCAAAATGGCGGCTATTCGCTATTCAGGTAACCACGATCTCGATAAATATTCAATGTTTGAAATCAGTGCTGGGACATGTCGACTAAAAGTATCGATAAACCATCTGTGAAAATCGATGCTGTCGCGTTAAATTTGTAAGAATTTGGTATACCTTTTCAATGTGAAGAAAAAGTACTTACAGAGTAAATATTACTGTTGTACAATTCCATAACTACTAAGTGAGAGTACTACAGAGTTGTTAGTCGTAGAACTCAGTATTTGTTCAAAGTATACTAATGAACTATTATTTATTCATACTAATTTTGAGATAAATAACGTAGACCGGTCACAAGGTTACAAAACTTTAAAAATAATTCCGTATTTGTCCTTCCAAAATAAGAAATGGAAATGTCCGGTATAAGGAATGATTGACTGGGTCGAAGAGTTAATTAGATTCATTCTTTTTTTAGCTGCCTATTAACCAAGACTTCATGTTAGTTAAGAATCTTAACCACAGCTGTCACGCGGTTTTAAGTTTATTTTTTGAAATATAGTCAATTTACTATTATCCCACATCTTTGGATAAAATACCACATATACAACTGCTGTAAATTAAATTCTTTTGAGACCACTAATATCTACATTTATCATTAATACATGTTAAAAAAGTTGCTGTGGACGTTCACTTTTTACCAAAAATCGATATATCGATTATCGACGTTGCCAGCTCTCGCTCGAAATAAACTTTATCAGACGGTAAGCAGAAGGCCTGCTTTGGCTAAATATAGTGTTAAATGTAACGGAAGAGCTCTGTACGGGGCACGGGTCGATAACCTGAAATATACCGGCCATTAAATATATACAATACGTATAAAAACTCTACGTCATTATTATATATGAAATGGGCGTTTTCTATGAAGAATTTTATGGAAACGGTAGTTATTTAGTAAAGTCTAATGCAAACCGGGTGGTCTTTTGCGGGTGGTAGGACCTTGTGCAGGGTCCGTCCGGATCGCTACCACCGTCTTATCCATTAACCTACCGCCAAACAGCAGTGTTCGCATTGTTGTGTTCCGGTTTGGGGATAAGACAGCCGGTGAAATGACTAGCATAGAGGCATTCCATCTTAGTCCTCAGGGTTGGCAACGCATTTGCAGTCTTAGGATTGCTCTGCAGTCTTGTGAATGCGAATGTCTATGGGTCACAGTTTCCACTTACCATCAGGTGGCCTGTGTGCTCGTTTGTCAACTCTATGCCATAAAAAAAAAAAAAAAAAAAAAAAAAACCAAACAAATTCTGTCAGGAATATTGACCACTTCTAAGCTATTTTAACACAATATCTTAACTACTTAAAAATAACTAGCTTCATAAAACACTTGAACTCGCAGCACATGAAAAGAGTTGAGTTCACACTTTAATTTTAAACATGAAGTAAGGAATTTAACATATCATTTGTATCTAAAACCTTTATAACTTAGTTATTTAAATTTTAAAAATTGAAATAAATAAATTCCAAACGATGTAAAACACGTTAAAAAAACGCCAATTTCATAAGCAAGGGCCAATATTATAGTAGGTATATGCAATTGATATTTTCAGTGTCTAGTATATTTTGTAATCATTAATCATTTAGATGTACCTTAACGCATTTTCATACTTAACTCGTACAAAAATAGGGTACATAATTTGTACATAAATGGAGTATACTAGACTTAAACCCTTCTTCACATAATCTTCAGGAGAGTAATGCCCTTTTTCACTAGAAATAAAAATAAAAATACAGTATTAAAAGAAAGTAATAAAGATACCGGCAAACCTATTGTACCGTTATTTGAAAACAATTGAACCGTCTCACTTTAACAAAGTATAGTCAAGGAAATTGATTGTTTAGCAGTTTGACATAATACGTAAATTAGCCTTGCGTGACACGACACCACTAATGATACGTGTATAATGTATAACCCGGCAAATTGACGTATTACTACAAATTCCTCGACTGTACAAAAGAGGTACAAAAACATACATGCTTGAAGATTTAATTCATATACGATTTCGGCTTTTAAGTATATTTTTATTTTATATGCTTACAGGTATAAAAAGAGTATTTTTCTCGTAAAAATGTTTTCTGCGGTGCGTATCAAAGTAAATCTTAACTCAAGAAGAATTTTTAAAAGCGCTTGGGTTTCCTTGTGCATTACATTTTTATGCTCTAAAAATGTATCTTGTTCCGTAATGCTTAATCTCAAAAACAGGAAATAATTAGTGGTGACAAATATCATAATATTTATTTTTAAGAAAAATCGGGTGTCTCTTGGAATTCTGGATAAAGTTTGTTCGAATTATTGATTGTTCTAAACAACTTTTAAGCTTTCTTCCCAAAAATAAATGCGATTGGAATCCCAACTAACAATTTAACGTCGTTCAAAAGTTTAGCAAACGATTTCTTAATACCTTTGATCGTAATAGCTAAGTCATACTAATGTTTTAATAACGTTTACTAAACGCGAAAATGGCCCCAGTTATACGACCTACTTTGTCGTATAATGGTCATACAGAAGTCACAAGCCGTCTTCGTTAACGTCATTCAAAAGTCATATAAACGTTATGGAATTACCACTTTTGTTGTATTGTGGTCGTACAGGTGTTTTTGAATGACTAAAACGTTTTATTTGAGTCAAGGAACACAACACCTGTAAGACTTCTTATTCATTTTTCTTGTCAGTGGCACTTTGTGATTGTGTTTCGAGATTTGAGTGCAAAATAAATAGTTACAAGGAACTAAAAGGGGAATGTTATTTAACTTTCATATTTTACTAACTTTATCTGTCTCTTATGCCGTTTAGTTCGACTGGGAATTGAAGTTTTATGATAATATACCTATGTAAATACTATTCAGATTTTCATGCCCCCTCGTAATTTTGTGTTTAAATCATTATATTTTTATCAATAAAAATATGTTTGTATCTAAAAATGTAGGAAATTGTTGCTTTTGTCGTACACTTATCTCTTTACGACGTTGTAAAGACATAAAGTCATATTAAGGTTATTTTAAAACCATGCAATACGCCATGACAGCTAGCTATTAGGGTAGGTAGGGTTTTTTGATAACAGGAAATCCCTATTAACTTTCCTTTTGAAAGTTCCACTACGTTTTAGTTTTCTCCACGTATTTTTTGCTTCCATTTTTCGTAGTTTCTATACAGCGTTCGTTAAAATAATGGCGGCCTAGACGTTTTAAAGTCAAAACCTGACTAAAATGCGACTACAGGTTAGATTAAAGTCAGGAAATGACATTAAACGGCCATCATGCAAATAAACGTTATATTTAAGTTTTAAATAAACAACTAAGTCATTTAAGAGTCGCTTATTAACCGCAGAAAAACAAGATAGTGGTTGTTTTATAAACGTCACTGTAAAAACGTCTATACAATGCTACGTTATATAAATGTCATATAAAGGTTTTTCAAACACCTAATTTGGTCAGTTCAAATCGTTTAATGGACTATAACGTTAGTATGACAATTGCGTTGTCGTACAAACGTTAAGCTAAGACTGTAATAAAACGTCGTATAGTTTAGTCTTACCGACGTTGCTAAGACCAGTGTATTATGACATATTCGTCGCACGACTAATAGGTTAAATTAAAGACGTCTATAGGACCTAGTAGTCATCTCATTACCATTATAAGACTGCTATCCAACTTTATGTCGTACAAGTCAAGACTTATGCGACGTTTTTGTTTGTTGGGATAGGTTTAGAAACACTAAAAAGAACGAAAATTTGAACAAATATGCATTAGGACAAATGACGATTAGGTATTCCAATTATTTACACTTCAAATGCAAATCATAGGACGTTAACAAATGTTTCAGCAAATTATTTGGCAAATATCAAAACGACGATGATGTGGCTACAGTTGCGGTATACCGATGGATGCAAGCGGGGCGTGGCATCGTTCCTTGTGGCAAACCTTGGGCGAAGCAGCAGAGCACTGGACGTCTTTCGGCTGAAATGATGATGAAACAAAAGTGATGCACTCTGTGATCCTGTCGCAGCTTAAGCATACTCGATTATCTTTTGTTTGTAATAAAGTTGCGTACCGACGTACTCATGAGACATTTTAGAAACAATAGATACAATAAATAAGATAGAGTTACAAACAGTTGATAAAAAAATAGTTATAAAAATAACCAAGATATAAGCCAATAAAGTTTTGTTTCTATCTCTTTCTCGCAAAACAGAATTTAACATGGAGTTTATATGGCCGACATGACATCGCATCTCTAATCACTGTCTAATGAGCAAATTAAAATGTATCATCCATATTTCGTGTTCAATTTCAATGTCATTTTTGGTGATCTCATTTACGGTATTTTCTTATTCTGTTTAGAAAAGTGATTTAAAAAATCCATGCATATTCTCTATTAACTCGTTCCTTTTTCAAAGTTGAAATCCTCAATAAAGAATGACATGATCGTCATTAACTGATGTTTTGTAGGAGATGCCGCATTTTTTTTTTATCGCATAGAGTAGACAAACGAGCACACAGGCCACCTGATGGTAAGTGGAAACTGTGACCCATAGGCATTCGCATTCACAAGAATGCAATGCAATCTTAAGACTGCAAATGCGTTGCCAACCCTGAGGACTAAGATGGAATGCCTCTATGCTAGTCATTTCACCGGCTCTCTTATCCCCAAACCGGAACACAACAATGCGAACACTGCTATTTGGCGGTAGGTTAATGGATAAGATGGTGGTAGCGATCCGGACGGACCCTGCACAAGGTCCTACCACCCGCGAAACAAAGCGTTTGCTTTTTTGTTTTTTAGTTAGCATTAGAAACTACACTTGAATAAGCTTAAAATAATATGAATTAAACCCATCCTCCAATTAGAGCAGGTCTTTTACAGGTCCTGAACCCCTTGGTATAGAGTGATTAAATACTCATCTGAATGTCTGAATGAGCGTTTGCTAAATAAATGATTGTAAAATATAACGTAGTTGAGACATATTTTAATTGGTAATATTTCTTTCCACCCTATTTTAGCGTAGTGAGGAAAAAGTTGTGTATTTAGTGTACAATAGTGAACATTACAAAGAACTGGTTCCGGGAATACATACCAGGATTGCATGCCCCAGTAAGATATAATTATATCTTCCTCACTTTTCGCACTGCCAAGAAGTAAAATGCTCTCCCTGCGCCTGTATTCCCGGAATCCTACCTTGGTGTTTACAAGACAAGAGTAATGAGACTTCTGGGTAAGCGTGTACTACTCTCGACTTGTAATATACTAATAACATGCAAAGCTAACGGCACTACCAAACTCTATGCACTCAAAATCATCAAAGAAATGGCGGTAATACTTCAAACAAGTATTGATACATCTCCAAGAGGTCATTGTCCGTCTTGATAATGCCGATCGGACCCAAGATCTGAGATAAGACTGGTTCGAGTCCGTATTGCTTTGTGAGCGCGATACTGATCGCTTTGCCCGGTTATTTGGGTCTATGACCTAGCGATGAGTATTCCTGCAGTATATTGTTTGAGTTTTTTGTAAAATAGTCTTACAGTTGCCCTAGACAAGATTCAAATTCAAAGAATTTATTTGTTGAACGTTGGCAAAACAGACATTACAAGATTCATTGCGAGATCGTTATTGTTATCGAAAATGTATAGGATTGACGTAAGCTGCCCGTCAAGCGTTTATGTCAATTTCATACACTTTCACAGTTTACGAAAATCGTTTTCGAATAGCGTAAAGCACCTTGTCTAGGGCCACTGTTAAATAAATGAGAGCTATCGTAACGTTGACCATACGATAACAATGTCAAGGGCAATATGGTTTTATCCGGTAGAATAGTGGTCCGTTATCCATACTAATGTTATAAATGCGAAAGTAACTTTATTATGCGTTCACCGCTAAACCGCTGAATCGATTTTAATGAAATTTGGTTTGAACCCTGGAGAAGGACTTGGGGACTTAATATATCAGAAAATTTAACAGTTTCCAAACTAATAGCGATAAACGACTTAGACTTCGAGAAACAGTTATTAATTAATTAAAATACTGTGAATAAACAAGTTTTGAACTAAAGTCAGTCTGTACGTCAAATGAACAGTTTGAACAATTTTCCGTGGTTGACTTACATTGAAATTACTCGTGTAAGTTGGATAACAATGCAATATACGAGAAAGTTAATACAGAAGAATTCAACTTCACCTGATATTATAGCCTTTATTAACCTGACAGGATGGGAGTTCGAGTTGCAAGCAATATAATTGCAATAGGAGTAAAACAAAGTTGAATAGCAGACCGGTGCACGGTGGGCTCGCTTCACGACTAGGTCAATTTGTGTGAAAGTTTCTGATATTTATTATTAATTTATTATTAATATCAGTTGGTGAAGATGCCGTACGGCAGGCAATCGTGTCGTTCCCTAATGGTTCCGCTGGAGGGTTGGACGGGTTATCACCTCAGCATCTTAAAGACCTGACGACCCCGTCTTTAGGGGAGGCGGGACAAAGTTTGATTAATAACCTCACTGCTCTAGTTAATCTAATGCTATCAGGTCGTGTACACGTCGAAATTGTCCCACTCCTCTATGGCGCTAATCTCGTAGCTTTAGCAAAAAAAGACGGTGGTATCCGTCCGATAGCCGTTGGCTGCACGCTTAGGCGCTTGGCATCGAAGCTTTGCTGTCGCAAATTTCACAAGAGGCTGTCAGACACTTTTAAGCCTCGACAGCTAGGTTTCGGTGTCAAGGGAGGATGTGAGGCAGCTGTTCACGCAGCGCGTTCTTTTTTGAATAGTCCGGACTATGAGGTTTTTCTTAAAATCGACGTCAAAAATGCTTTTAATTCGGTCAATCGTGGTGCCCTTCTAGCAGCTATTAAAAAGGAACTTCCAGAAATATACACTTATTTGTGGCAATGTTATGGGGCACCGTCAAAATTACTTTTTGGGGACAAAATTATTTCATCATGCATGGGTTGCCAACAGGGAGACCCCCTTGGTCCTGCCATATTCAGTTTAGCTATTCATCCGATTATTTCAGATCTAAATTCAAAATTCAACCTTTGGTACCTTGATGACGGATCTCTTGGCGGAGATGCCTTAACAGTATTTCAAGACCTAGAAATTATCATTAACAAATTTTCAGATATTGGTCTTTCATTAAATTTCACAAAGTGCGAAATTTATCTGCAAGATAACCTTTCTTCAGAAAAAAAAATTGAAATCATCACAAAATTTAACGCAGTCATGCCCAACATTTCGGTCCACTCTAATACCTCTCTGACTCTTTTAGGTTCTCCAATTTTCGACGAAGCCATTAATCCTGTAATAAATTGTAAACTAAATCATTTTAAAAATACTTCAGGTCTTTTGTTTGAAATGAACCCCCACATGGCTTTGTTCATCATTCGGTTTTGTCTTTTTACTCCAAAATTTATGTATTTGCTACGCAGTTGCCCAATTTGGAAATTTCCCTCTATCATGGCTGCTATCGATAATTCCCTTCAGGAAACTCTATCTAAATTATTAAATATAAATTTTGACAAAACTTCTTGGACTCAAGCGGTTCTCCCAGTACGTTTTGGTGGACTGGGTATTCGTTGCTCATCAAGTGTAGCTCTACCGGCGTTCCTGTCCTCTGCTTATGGTTCGATGTCTCTCGTCAGTATTATATTAAATCTCCCACAGATACTTGACGTTGAGATAGCGAACCTGGTGGAGGCCAGGGATGCCTGGTGTGAGTCATGCCCTGGAGTGGATATGCCAACGCATAAACACATTCAAAGAGCTTGGGATACCCCTCGTCTTATGGCAATTCATGCAGCCCTTTTAGACAATAGTCCGGACGATTCAGATCGCGCCCGTCTTCTCGCTGTCACAGCTAATGAGTCGGGCCATTGGCTCCAAGCCCTTCCCTCTCGCAATATAGGTACAGTCCTGGACTCAAGCTGCTTGCGAATATCAATCTGCCTGCGGCTTGGAGCCAAGATCTGTGTGCCTCATTCTTGCAACTGCGGCAAGGAGGTGGATGAGCTTGGTAGACATGGTCTTTCTTGTTCAAGGAGTGCCGGCCGCATGTTCCGCCACGGCGCCATAAATGATTTGATCCGTCGTTCGCTTGCTACCGCCTCTCTACCTGCTGTTTTAGAACCAGCAGGTATGATCAGAGACGATGGGAAGCGCCCAGACGGAGCAACATTGGTGCCGTGGAAGCTTGGTAGGGCTCTGGTGTGGGACGCAACTTGTGTTGACACTTTTGCCCTATCTCACTTACAAGCAACCCGAAATCAGGCCGGCGCAGCAGCTGATCAGGCCCAAACCCTCAAACGTCGTAAATATTCATCATTAATTAATGATTACGAATTTGCGGCGCTTGCAGTGGAGACTCTGGGACCTTGGTCTGCTGACATGAAACTTTTTATAAAGACCCTGTCTACTAAGCTTATTGACGCCTCCGGGGATCCCAGAGCGGGCGCTTACCTCTCCCAAAGGATAGGTTTAACTATCCAGAGAGGTAACGCAGCCAGCATCATGGGTACAATGCCACGAACGGATCTATTAGAGGGGGTATTCTTTTTGTAGTTGTGTACACAAATATATTTAATAATTCTAGTTTTAAGTAGATAATAGGTTTTACATTAGTTATTAATTATTATAATTATTATTGTTTACTGAAAAAAAAAAAAAATTAATTTATTTGTTTGTTTAGTTTTCTAGTTCAGTTTATAGGCGTTTCTAGTATATAAGACAATCGCTTTTCATTCACTCATCGAACTATTGAGAGTGATGGTGATTGCTTGTAAGGTTTTTGGGCAAGATCCCCCAAGATCGCTACCGCCAAGCAGCTCCCTGTGTGGGGATAAGACAACATGAAATTACTAGCATAGAGGCATTCTATCTTAATCCTCAGGGTCTGCAACGCATTTGCGGTCTTGGGATTGCAAACTAAAGCTTCTTACCATCAGATGGCCTTTAAGCTCGTTCCATTACCATAAAAAATTAAACCTAAAAGCCATATAAAGTAAATGAAACGTTAATACTGAATCTGTATGAACTAAATACTCAAAGAATGAAACGAACTGTACTGTACAGGAACTTATTTTCAAGTCGATAACTCTACGAGTTCCTGAGATAGAGAGTTTCGTTAGAAATTCCAACTTTTATGATAAATAGTCAGAATTTGGATACACCAAAAAAAATTACTCTTTTACATTTTTATTCGAAAGAATAGCCTTATCTAAGGATCTAATTTGAATTTGAACTGTTATAATTCATTTGTATCATTCATTCTGGAACTACACATGTCTATCTGGTAATGTTTCCAAACAGCAAATCGTTTATATGAGTCAGCATAACAACAACGTTTATCGAAGATGTTGATAAATAGGGCGAAGGAAGAAAACAGTTGCATATAAATAACTGTACGAGTACGTCCGGACGAACATATATTTTAACCACTAGCTAATTGCTTTATGATTTTAAGTAACAACTTTGATTTAAATCCGTTTTTCGAACTTTTTGTAGAAGGAGCGTCTCGGTGAAAGCTGTCCCTAATTCCACCTCACGTGCATAAAAAACTTCGTAATTTAAAGAAAAACATATTGCACATATCCACTACCATACATAAATATATAAATACTGACCTCCTAAACAAAAAAGACGTATGCGCAATTTGAAAGTCAAAGTAAATTTAAACCCCCATCTTAAGCAATAAGATCACAAATACATACGTGGTTCTATGAGACATACGCCATTTTCTAAAAAGGGGAGAATAGATGCATATGAATTCTATAATTCAGACGCACTCAACATAGACGTTAGAACTTCCGATCTGCGGTTAGAATATTAAGAACGGCAATAAGACATGATGAGAGAGATTAATTTTAATAGCAAGAAAACAAAGAAGCACGCACCAGCGCCCTATTTCATCATCTTGACAATGACATGTAACAGGTGAAGATCAGTATACATTGCAAAGCCAACACGCTGATACATCACTGGGTTTCACATAGGCTGCGCAATGTACACTGAAATGTCATTTTAACCTAACCATGGTTTCAGCAGAAAATTGTGTTCGATGAAATTAAATGATACAATTGATGAAGTGAAATTATTCCGAGACTCATTAACAGAAAACTCACAGCGTAAAACGCTGAAACTGGAATTTGAATTTAAAGGAAATATTCCTTGGGTTAAGAAAAATCATAAATCGAATCCCAACAGGAAGAAATACGGGGAGTAGCAATAAACTCGGAAGTAAGATTAGAGATAATAGCTTCAAATTGGACATAATCTGGTTTAAAACCGTCCCACGATTAGGTATATTATCACCGTAATTGTGTTTTCAAATGTCTCCTTGAAATATCAATCTTTATGCAATTAAATTCAAGAGAAAGCCCAGAAATAATTATATTCTCATAATGCTACTCCCCAGAGAATAATTACAATAATTCATTCCGTTCTCTTTCCCGCCGAAATAATCGTCTTTGTCGAGAAAATTATTTTGCTTTAAATATAACAAAAGATAGGTTTTTCTCAAGAGAACTGATTTCTCGTGGAAATCCGCGTATAATCCTAGATACTTTGACAGGCGCTTTTGTTGGAAAAGTGGTTAGGAAATTCTAACACTCAGCGGAGAAGAAGTCTAGATCGACCTTCTTATATGGAATTGGGGCAGCTTGATGAATGTGAAGTAGCTCTACATTATTAAGAAATCGTCGTTTTCGAAATTACAATTTTCAATAGGAATATTTTAAAAAGATGTTCTGATGAGCCGACAATTTTTTTTCTATTCTTTCTATTGTTAATTTATTTTTAATGGTTAATTAGAAGAAAAAAAAAACAATGTTTAATATGCCCGCTTCCAACTAGAGGTCTGAATGACGTCATCTCGATTGTTACCGCGTCTTGTTTTTCAACTGTAGCACTAGTTGTGACGTACAAGAGACCATGTGACGTTTTAGCTCTTTAGCCTACAGCTTTTTTTTTTCGAAATAAATAAGTGCTAACACAATTATTTTCCCTTACCCAGGACCGAGAATCGAACCCAGGGCGACCCCTAGCTTTCTACTCAAGTTCAACAACTAGGCTTACGTATTTCAAGATAAATAATCCTATAGTTTCATATAAACGTGCCGCGTCTTAACATTAACCGTATTTTGACATAATAAGCTAAGGACAAGCGGAATAAGTCCGTTCGGTCCCGACTAAGGCAATTAATACGTCCGGATTTGAATTCCTATGAAAGGATTTCCTGTATTTTAGGAAGGCTCAGTTTGACAAAGGTAACGTCTTGACAACCCGGTGACCGTAAGTTTAGATTATATCATGAATTATAGGTTATTGTTACGTATTTTATGCATTATAGGAGTGTGCACTGTGTAGACTTTAGAACTGTTCTATACGGCTTAAGGGGAAAGAATATCCATTGTGCGTATTATTGAAATAAAATTTGAACAAAGTAAAGTAAGTTATTGAAAGTGAACAGGAAAAAACTTTAAAACTTTACAAATAAATATCAGTATTTGAACGACGCGTTAACCTAGCTGGTAGTGACCATGCCTACGAAGCTAACGGTTCCGGTTCAATCCGGTAAGGGCAGATATTTGTGTGATAAACGCGAGTATTTGTTCTTGAGTCTTGGATGTTTTCTGTGTGTTTATCCATATAAGTAAGTTTATCATTGTCTAGTATAGTTTAAACTTTTTCAACTGAGCTTGTCCACTTAAGAATACAAAGCCATTACGTAGTTAACCACAAATTAGGACAACGAGTTTGTATAGATACAATGACCATTGTGTTTACAGTTTAAGTGGAAGAGCTCTGTTCAAAAAGTTTAAACTATACCCTAGATACAAACCTAGAGTTTAGTTACGGACTAGTTCAAAATGTGTATGATGGTTTTCTCATATTTATTTATTTTATTTTTGTAATCGCCTTGACTTTTATTATTACAAATGAACTTTACCTACTTAACAGGAATCCGTATAACCCAAAAAGCGATTGCCTGCACACGCTTTCCTAAACTTAAAGCTACTTACCTACGCTGCAAGACTACAAAATAGCCAAGACTATTCAATATTCCAAACTTCCCACCATCTGCGTGCAAGTTCCGAACTACAAACTACATCCATAACGCCGCCCCACGTATCGTCAATAAACCCCCACAATAGCTTTATTAGACCAATCATAACTTACACGGAACCGAACTACACACAATTAAAAGTAAAAAGAACTATGTCAACGGATATGGGGAAGCGAAAGTGGGGCTTAGCAACAAGGGGTATAGGTCTGGAGACTTTGTGACGGGGATATTTTTGATGGGCCTGTATGTTCTCACTAGCGTAGACGGAGTATTACCAAGACAAGCTGCTCGTTTATATCCTTTGAGATACCAATACAGTACAAACCGACCAAATCACATATCACCTACAGCAGACAAAGTTTCTGCCATCGAGTGCATTATTACTACATTATTAGTACATTATTCCATTATTACCGATGAAAGCTCTGTGGTTTTTTCTGGCCGAAAATACAACAATTCAGATCACAGATGTGTACGAAGCGAAGAAAACACACATAAACACAAACAACGCACTGTAAAATAGTTAAACATTTACGCGGAGTTTGTTAGAAAGTCAGTGCAGTCTTCTTTGTTTATATATCTTCCCGAGTAAATGCTTCTTTACTCGTTGTAGGTATTATTTTGTCGTGTACCGTCTAGGTAATACTCTGTCTATGCTAGCAAGGGTATGTCCGCGTAGAAATCGTTTGTAGCTATTGCTTCGAGAACTTTTCGATTTTCCGGGATGAGAAGCACCCCATGTAAACCGGGCTATAAACTACCTCTGTGGCCAAATTTACTTCGATCGGTTGAGGCGTTGAACCAATAAGGCACACTTTCGATTTCGTTGAGTACGTTAGTATGTAAGATATAGAGAACGGTTGATATATCAAACTATTGAAGGAGTTGTCTGTAGTTTCTGTGCAGGGTTAAAAGAGGGATGAGGAGATCTGTAGAAGAACTTATGTTACTACCTTAACTCTGGCCTTCCACAAGGTCAAGCGAAGATTTAATTTAAGAGGACAACTTTAAGGTTACTACGCTACACAACATTCGTGGTTTCGGATCGTACATCTCTTTCACTCATCGTTCGTGATTAAAAGGGACGGAGCTAATGTCAATTCGAATTTCTATTTATAAGGTAGGGCCTCTGAAATTTTGGAATACATAATGTTAAGTTGTTAACCCGATGACAATGCACTATAATAGTATCTAAGAGCTGGTGATGGAATCAGAAGTGGGATAGGAACTTTCCCTTTAAAAACAAAAGAACCTACAGCGAGCAAAAGAAGTCTGTCTCGGTACTGAAATAAATTTGCCATTATTTTCTAAAGGCGTGTCTCTCTCCCATAACGATCAGTGTCTGACGGCCTGAACCTTTTTCTCACATTCCTTCAAACAAAAGCGCATAAGGTCGTCTATAAGAGCCCCCCCATTACACGCCTACTCGATACTCTTCGACCCTTGTCCTAAACCAACATGGCCGCAATCTACGCGACCCATTGACTCTTTAATGAAAGTTCTTGAGCAAATATGTTGATGAGAAAGCGGATATGAAATTAAGTTGGCTGACAGAGACGGGCGTGGATTTTTTAACCCCTGTAGCAAAACGAAAAGTAACTGGTATTCGGGTATCTGTCTTTGGCATCGTAGATCCCAAACTGATGGACCAATTCGGATGCGGTTTAAAAAAAAAGAAACCTATTTTAAGCGGGATGATTCTAAGCCGAAGACGTTTCAGAGATATGCTTTGGAAGTAGGTACGAGTATCGCCATTACATATATTGATTGGCGAAATAATAAATATGTAGACGATAATTTACATTATATCGACGACATCATACAAAGAGCATTTTTTTTTCATCTCTTGCATTTAAATGTTTCTTCTTTGGCCACTACTTTATCTTCCTAGACATCAAGAACCCATATAAACCAAGGACATTCCAACAAATAAGAACACACACTTCGAAACATTTTAATCAAACGAATATAAATGTATATTCTGTATATTAGTAAGATCAATGATGCCTCTTTCACACACGCATATCGATATAATCAGTTCAAACACATGTAAAACTAAATTGTTAGACATTCAAAACAGAACGTAATTAATGCCTAAGCATGCACCATCTATGCATTGAATGCTATCCCTTTCATTAACACATTCAATACCAGGAACTCCACATGGTGTCAGGTTTCCATGGAATTCAGTACGCCTGGTATTTATTAATATGTCGGTCCAATGGCCTCTCAGGATTTATCGGGTGTTTGCTGGAGACTACCGTGTTGATTAACGTATTCAGTGAGAACTCCGCACGGGGTCAAATTAGTATGTAAATTCAGACGCTGGGCCTTCAATCTGTTTATCTTGAATAGCAATGCGTTTGATTTGGAATGGAAGCGTTGTCTTGGAACCAATAATTATTCAGAACAGAGACGCAGACTATTCTAAATTGTTTTAGCTAAATAATTATTTGTTTTATTGATTATTGTAAAAACTATGAATTTCTAAAAAAAGCTTCGGAATTCGTAATTAAGTGTGCCTGCAATTCATCACATTGTTTTTAATCGACCGCCGTTACTGTCAAGTCAAAAAGAACTAGGGTAAATCCCCTATTAGTGTCTACCCTCCGGTAACTGGCAACTTTTCAATAACACGTGTAATACAAAAGATATGCTGATATTTTGCGATTAAACTAGAATACCTGGATCCTGAATCACCTATCAGTAAATAAATTTTATGGCTAACTAAATGACACTTTTTTAACGGCCGAACCCAATTTTCAAACCGCGGATAGATAAAGCTTACTTCGGGTTAAAATTTGACATTTGCCCGTACAAAATGTGTCAAATTTGAATCTGAAGTAAGCCTATCTGTCCGCGGTTTGAATATAGGGTTCAGCCATAAGTGGCCAGTTATATTTACTTATCACAACGTCGAGAGCAATGAGGTTTTACCGTGTAGAACACAGGCCTTGTAGTGCTAGTTTGTGGTATTGGCTGAAAATTAGCGCTGTAGGTGTCTGACCAGCCAGTGTCCATCTCACCGCCGCGAGGGCATACATAGCGTGCTAAATGTTACCTTCACTCTTTTCTTAAAAAAAAAAAGATTATCTGAATAAATGTTTTTCTTCTTCTTCTAGTATGGCCAGACACTGAACTGTATATTCAGTGACACATATTACAATTTCGTTTGTTATATTGAAGCCTGCGGACTGGCAAATTGAATGATTTTATCGTAACGTTGCGTATAATTCTGTTTATATAGGCAAGGGACACACTACATAGCTTAGTGCTTAGTACATAGCTTAAGTTTGTGTAAATTAATAAACCTGTAAATTGCTGTGCCCTTACAGGGTTTATGTTGGACTATACTAATAATTGTAAAAAAGATAAAAGATGTTTATTCAGTAAGTAGGCCGCACGGGCACTTTTACACGTCAAAAATCTACCAGCGCTTCGCAAGAGACCACTGCTGAGAAGAAGCGCCGCAAGAAACTCAACAGTTAGTCGTTTTTTAAATATAGAATTTTAAAACTTAACCTAGCATTATATAAAACAATGAATCTAACATACGATGAGAAATAAATGTATTCACGCGTAGTTGAGCAGGAAAATGTGTCAAAACTCTGAATTTTCTAGAGAACTAATTAGTAGTAAGTAATAGAAAATAATTATGAAAATATGTAACAACAAATGTAATACATAAATGCAATAAATGATATGACTATGACTATGACTATCAGCATAAAGAAACTGACCCACCATAGCACCGTGTCACAGTGACATTTAGTTTTATACTTTCAATTTGATTTATAACCTCACTGTGATACGGTTCTGTAGGGTGTCAAGACATAGATGAAGATCTTAGGCTCTAATTAAAGGTCACGTTGCCTAAAATAAAAATCCTATGTTTATGTACGCATCACCAGTGATTCAAATATACGCCATTACATCAACGTATGTGCCTGCAAACTAAGCGAGGAGTCATGGGTACTTCAGTAAATTCTGTTATTGTTTCTCAGAACATGTGCCTATTTATCAATTGATCACGCGCTAGTATTAAACTCGGGTCACTAGTAGAATGACGGGATCGTAAAATGACTGACTCGCAAAATTACCACATCGCTTGTAGCCTATATCTTAAAATGTCCGAGTCGCAAAATGGACACAATGGTTTTTTCATTTTATCATTGTTTAAGTACAGTCGACGGAGCCCCGCACGGCGGGGCTCCTATTTGTAGGTAATTTGCCCTTCGGGCATTTAAAGTAACCTAACGAACCTAACCTACCTAGTTACGCAAAGAAAGTAGTCTTTTTGCGACTCGGACATTTTGAGATGTAGACTACAAGCGATGTGGTCATTTTGCGAGTCAGTCATTTTACGACCTAGTCATTCTACTAGCGACCGTTAAACTCTATTAATTCCGCTTTGCTATGAATGCTATGATCTATCAATTTGATATGAAAATATGTTTTTCGTATGAAATTGAAATATTCAGGTTGTCTTATATTCTGAAAGTAAACCATTGTTTATCTTAGAACCGGGTTGAAATTGATGAATAGAAGAAGTTATGTAGGAAAGAAAAATAATTTGAAAAATGAACTGTGTCAAAGAATCTGGGTAGTAGCAGAAACCTATACCTATAGTCTCTCTGTAGTAAGATTATTAAAACAGAATCTAAACCTGTACTGAGCCATGCTAAAAACTTTTTTATTATCCACTCTTTGGTAAAACTATATGTCTTACTTTCATAACTTTCATTATAAAGTTTCCTCGTAGTCGACATGAAAAGTAGAGTAGCTACGGGTGAAATTCACCATTTATGTCACACTCGAAGTATGTCGTGTTTTATCCCTTGGACAACATACCTACTACTAGGTGACACCTAAGAAGTAATACAAAATGTTATTTTCCGAATCTACTCATGATTACGATCAACTATTAATATGGGACCAACTTCGAAAACGTAAACACAAAATCGACGTCTCCATACAAATTGTGAAACCAGCTGATTGCTTATAGTATGGGAGATTCCATTTTTTTCTACCGATTTCGATATTAGTCCCATGGTAAAAGTTGATCGTACTCATGAGTAGATCCAGAAAATAAAATTTTGTATTACGTCTTAGGTGTCACCTGTATATTGGCTGTTTGATTTCCTTAACAAATAAATAAATAAATAAATAAATATTGAAATAGTGGCTTCGGTGGCTAGTTTTGACTTAACTACTTAATTCAGATAAAATGGTGTCCATTGACGGGCTGCTTCAACACTTTTGAGCCAGATAAAATGGTGTCCATTGACGGGCTGTTTCAACACATTTTGAGCCGAGAGCTATTGCAGCGACGCAATGTATCACGAAAAGCATACGGGTTATCGTCCAATGAAACCGAGCCTTCAATATTTCTGCCATAACTTTGTTCCTTTCAGTAGAACTCGCCAGTTTTTGACAGTTTCAATACAGCCTCAGTAACTTTGGCCCCACGGGTTATTATGACATAGCTATGCAGTTCTGTTTACGCTGAGAGAACAGAACTCTCTGTCCTTTACGCTCGCCGTGAAATGATCTGCAAAGCCATGTCATAATAACCCCCCTGCTTCAATTTGGGGAGAACCTCAATGCCTTGGGAATTAGCTTATACCAATTGATTAAAATTGGCTCTGGACGTTCTCTGTCAAACTATTTAAACTGTTAGATACTTCCTCAATTTGAATAATTGTCTAATCTGTGGTTTTATTTGCAGATGATCTCGACGATTGACAGGATCGCTAACATTTAAGGTAAGTCTTGAAATAACTACTCTAGTTTTCAATCCATGAAAGCGCGCATCGTGTCTCAAATTGACGTTGCGTCAAACTCTCGTACAGATGTAGTGAATAATCCTTAACCATCGATTTTGGTCGGATAACTTCGTATTTATCTTGCTTTCTCAGTTGGCTTATTGATGGGTACTGAAGCTAATTGAGAAAGCTAGATAAATACGAACTAATCCGACAAAAACGATGGGAAAGGATTATTCACTACATCTGTATATACCAAAGAAAGCACTAACTGCAATTTAGTCGAAGCATTCTATACTGTATTAGTAACTTATCACATTCAATTCAAAATGCTTATACTATTACAACACGGCCTTCTTTGGTAAAATATCAATAAATATCAAAGGACAATGTCACACGAATCGACCTAGTCCCAAACTAAGCACTAGGCTTGTACTATGGGTACTAGAAAACGACAAACTTACGTATACGAGTATAGAGAATTACTTACTTAAATTCATAGAAAACATCTAAGACGCAGGGAAAAATATTCCTGCTCATCATTCTCATCACAGTAATATCTGCCCTTACCGTGATTTGAACCCAGGACCACTAGCTTTGTAGGCAGGGTCACGTCGTTAAATTATTACAATGTGGGTAAATCTAAGTTCGTAAATTGAAAATACCTACTATGATACTTTGATGTCTTGTTGGTATTGACTTTATACTGACTACATCACAATTTTTTTTTTGCCCTTTTTAGTGTCTCAACACCTCCCCTATTTCTCCCATTGGTCCCTATTAACATTCACATAGTAGAAAATGTTTTTGACGACGCGCTGGCCTAGTTGGTAGTGACCCTGCCTACGAAGCTAGCGGTCCTGGGTTCAAATCCCGGTAAGGGCAGATATTAGCGTGATGAGCGCGAATATTTGTTCCCGAGTCATGGATGTTTTCTATATATTTAAGTATATATTTCTCTATATAAGTATTTATATCGTTGTCTAGTACCCATAATACAAGCCTTGAGCTTAGTTTGGGACTAGGTCAATTGGTGTGACATTGTCCCCTGATATTTATTGTCCCCTGATATTTATACATTAACATAATACATGTGTAACCATGAATAAACGTATCCATAAATAAGATAGTATCACTGTATTACGGTGACATTATCAGAACATAGTAAACAACTGTTCCTTATGTAACTTCTCAACTTCAGTACAAATATCTTAGATTTCCATATAAAATAGGCTCTATATGGAGTTCTGAGCATTCGTGTTAAGTTTAACATAAGTTGGGAAAAACCGGATCTCAGCTGAGTGCGCCGGAATATTTATGGGGCTGACTGTAGAGAACTCTCTGTTGGATACGTTTTTCCTTTAGACATATGTTGTGGAACAGCTTGGGCATGTTAAAAGAAATGTTAAAAATCTTACCAAGATAAAAGTAGAGCGTGATGGGTACCTATTATTAGAAACGTTTTCATTTTATCGAAAGGCATTTCTCACCGCGTGAGTTTTTTTTGGTACTCATATCATAACCCTTAAGATGTTTAAGATGTTCTGAAAACATCATGATTTAAGCAGTAAATATAGTGTGACATACAAACAGATGGACGACACTATATAGATTTCTATTGTGACTAAGGAAACCTCATAAAAAGCAAGAATATCATACCTGTTTATTCAATAGTAAAGTATTTAAAAAAAGCCTTCTAAAATTTCAAGTACGTTTTCCTCACAGGTATATTGCATGCCTAGTGAATTGATAATCCATGAAATGCTAGCAAGTGACTGTCTTCCGCCAACAGATTAGGTATGTAGAAACTTTTTGTTATTACCCAGAAGTGATTTTTTTTGTTTGTCTGTCACGTTTCTACGCTTTATAGCCTAATAAAAAAAAAAACCTTAACACCTGTTTAAATCCCATTCATCGTGCGTGAACCTCGAGCGTTTTTTTGCAACACCGCCACATCTTATTTCACACCAATTCTGAACCCAGTTGATTTTTTCCGTGTATAAACCCCCCGTCCCTCAAGTGTCGGGTTATCAACTTATCGCCTAGTTTTTATCTCTCAGAAGTGTGACCATTTAGAGTGCCTTTTTGCCTCTTTCCATCCATTAACTCAAAGCTCTGTTTTTTTTGTAGGGTTAATGTGCGTGAACGATTTCTGGGAAATCGCGCGAGAAAATGACATGATAAAAGTGTGCGTCACGGTTATTTCCTTTTTTACAAGGAAGCAGGGAGTTTAGCTAAAAAATAATAAATTGGCAGAATAAATACTGCACTTGTTGTTTTTTTCATATGTTAATATTTTTCTTCCGCCATTCGTTTTTAATTTGTGAAAATATAGTGACAAATTTCCGGATATCCTCGGAAAAATCCGAACGCATGACAACCCTACGTAATGTACGCAGTTCCCACGAATAATAGACAAAATATTTTTGTTTTTTTGTTTCTTTTTACATACTTACTTATCAAGGTTGGGTCTTGGGGCGTACATGTTTACTGCAAGTTTCTGTAGAGATACAGAGGGTGGAATACATTTTAAATATTTAGCGTTCTTGTGTACAGTGTTGGTTTAAAATTCAACCATCCAAGGCAAAGATAATATAACAACTCAACTTGATTCCCTTGTTCATCTTTACTTTTCTGTTCATGTTTGTGTGGTTTATAGAATTTTGCCTGCAGATTACAGCAGATTGTATTTCTTGTCTGCCAAATTTTTGCCACGTTTTTATTTGCCTAAATTCTTTAGGTAAACCATATAAAGCGAACGTAAAGCTAAACCGAGTTCGTCTATGTTTAAAAATACATGGTACCCTTTCGTATTTAATCAAAGTCTTGCCACGTCTGGTTTTAAGTGCAGCCGCTTCCATTCAACCCCCATTACGTTACCATTGTGACAAGGGAAGAACCACTGCAGGGCTTTCTAGGCTGAAAAACCATGAACAGTTATCGTCAGACCCAGGAATATACGGGGCAAAACTAAATGACAGCTACGGATTGCCTATATCGATAAACTTAATTATCGATGCTTTTCCCATATACTAGTGATCGCTCCAAGTTTAGATTGTAAAAATAGTTTATTTTTTAAAGTATCAAATTAAACTAAATAGAACCATAATACTGGTCATTCTTTATTTTAAAAGGATTTATAACCTTCACTTATCATCGTCATATTGTTTTTACTCCTAACAAATTCTAGTCGTTTATTTTATCAATCGTAAATAAGAGTCATTCTGAAATTCACAATTCGGAAAAAACATATAATGATGATTAGTGACGGTTAAAAAATCCTTTTAAAATAAAGAATAACCAGAATTATTTTGTTATTTTGTTTCATTGCATACTTTCAATCAAATTTTATTTTTACAAACAAAACTTGGAGCGATCACTAATATGTGGGAAAAGCATCGATAATTGAGTTTATCGATATAGGCAATCCCTAGCTGTCATTTAATTTTGCCTCAAATATTCCTAGGTCTGGTTATCGTATTGTCAACGTTTTGATAGCCCTTATTAACTTGACAGTAATGTAGGCCGAGTTGAAAACAATGCTAACAGATCAAAGACGATATGGGAGGCCATTTGCAACGCTAAAAGATGGCGGATGTGTAATTTGTTTTAGTTTTATTTTTTTGTGTATTTAGGTGTTCAAAGTTCTTTTCTGATAGTGATTTGTACTTTTTATGCCATTGTGTTGCACAGTGATTGAAAACTTGGACTTATTTCGCGTATCTGGCATCTTTCTTCTCGTTACAAGTGGACTCGAAGTGGTACATAGGTTAAAACTATCTTGACCTCTGTCCTACAAACTACCGAACAACGTCGCCCCCAATCTTCCCAGAGAAGATTGGACTGTACTTTATTGCTATATTGATTTATACTTATATACACTTGACACTGGCGAAATCACTAATTCGTGGAAACGCCATAGCCCGGCGGTAGTATCTGTTGAAGTCGCCGCGGGGCAAAAAAAAAAAAAAAAAGACGATATGCTTTTTATCGCCCAAAATAGAGGTCCAGGCTTATGTATGTGTATCTCCATGGTCATCAAACTGTTTTCTTAGCTACTGCACAGGCCCTTGCTAAATATGCATTACGGTAACTAGCGTTTCTATTCGTTTCGTTTTTGAACCAATCGCGTCGCTGGTAGAGGACGTGATACGAAGTCACGTGATCTACCAGTGACGCGATTGGTTCAAAAACGAAACGAATTGAAACGCTAGTTACCGTAATGCATCTTGGCCAAGGCCTAAGTCTCGTTCATGGTTTTACTAAAGAGCGGTGGTGTTTGCCACTTTTCCTTATTCTCTGCCTGTTTTTTTGCTTATACAACACAAAGGCTAATTATATCCTTTACCTACCGGCAATAGGGTATTTGACAAGAGTGAAATTAAATTGCTTTTTTATTAATAACAGATAAACATTATAAAAATACTGGGATAACGTCAATCTTTTTCAAAGATTCAAGATCAAAGATTTTTCAATTCATACTAAAGTCCAAGGACGCTGTTTGATTGTGACATCACAAGATAGTAATCCCTATAAATTCGATAGTAACGGAGCGTTTTTGATGTTTCATAAAAAGTTGATTTGACTTTTGTCAAATACCGTATTAGGTGTGGTGTCCTGTTTGGGGATAATGACTAGAATAGAGAGATCAGTGATTCAAAGACATTCCGCACTGCTAGATCAGAACAGTAGTAACTCAAAATGCAATTGTATTTAACAAACAACTTTAATACAACTTCTATGAACTTGAAACAAAATTAGCAAGTATTTTGAGTTGATACTGTTTTGACCTAGCAGTTCGATTAGAATTTTCAAAACTATCTAATCACTGCAATCATACGTCTGCAAATACATTGCCCTGAGGACTAAGATGGATTGCCTCTTTGCTAGTACACTCCATTAATTATTAGTGTCAAATATTAGTAGAAAGAGCCACTAAAACACCATAATAACTTACTTTTACCGTACAATTGTCCCCTAACTCCAAAAATAAAGTATTTGCCTGTGATTAATAGTTGTGAACCCGTACGGAAATAAACCGGCTCTGAACTCTAAAGTTAGTTACTGTTAAATCATTCACAGTAATTAGTCTAAGAACGTACGTGCTGATCAATGTTTTATTCTTGGAGGGACAAAGTTAGAGATGCAAGCGGAACGTAGCTCTCTTCTCATTTGTTTTTGCCTTTGCCTAAGTTAGTGGGCAGGGATTTGAAAGTCCTACCTTAAATAAGGTCAGGTTCCGTACTCACGCCCAGATTGAAATACGCTACTTTTAATTTCGCTGGTTTTTCTTTAGTGTGATTGACACAATGAAGTGGTATACAAATAAATTGTTGGAATATTCTAATAAGGTAGTGTGACATTTGAGATGCCTCTTAATAGAGTAAGCTCAACAATAGACATAAAAAAGTTTACTGAGCAAATCGGACATACTTCTGCTGATATTATTTTTACTATAAAAATAACCAAACTCTTTCTAGCAAAACAGAGTTTGACTTGGAGTTTATATGGCCGACGTGTTACATGAATTCACACAACAAAAACAAAATCCTTGTATTTCGTAGCCGATTTTAACTTTAATTTCACTTTTGGTGGTTTTACGGTATTTTTATATTTTTTGGAGAAATGCGATCCAAAATACTTACTTACGTGTTGTTATTGAATAAGATTAAATATTACTCGAGCGTTATATCAAGAGCAAGAGCGTAGAAGGCAGCTCCTATACATCAAGGTAAATTTAAATTTTTGAGACTTCTAACACGCTACCCGCCCAATCTTAACCCACCCGACACGTTAAACCAACTTATCTTGTTCGGATATATCGTCCCCGTAAACGAAATAAACTACTGTTTAACTGATTTACTCCGCAGTTAAATAATTGGTGAGTTTAAGGCGTACTTTACGTTAAATGTAGAAGTAGACGCATTAATATCGCCTTTAACTGTTTTTTAAACTGGAGCTTTGACTTATATTTGCGTGTATAGTAACTTGTGTTTTCTTTGAAATAACCCACGTATTACGTCATGCGTCACACAACAGAAGAGTGCTTCATAAAATATTATGAACCCGTATTAGTTATTATATTACCTACCTTAGCAAGTATGGTTCGTCCTGATCGCTACCACCATCTTATCCTTTAACCTACCGCCAAGCAGCAGTGTTCGCATTATTATGTTCCGGTGTGAGCTTAGGACAACCGGTGAAGTTCAAGTTTAAATTAGCATTGAGCCATTCCATCTTAGTCCTCAGGGTTGGCAACGCATTCGCAATCTTTGGATTGCAATCTTTAGATTATATTCTTGAGAATGCAACCCACAGATCCCACTTACCATCTGGTGAGGTGGTGTGTGTGCTCATTTGCCTACTTCAAAACTTGTTTTATATTCGAATTCAGAAAAAAAATAAAGTTCTCGATTTGTCGCGTTCGTTTATCTTTTCTCATCTATATTTATGTTTATCAACTATAATGAGTCTTTGATCACGGACCCCCACAATTTGTATATAATTTTACCTGGTAATTTACTCCTTGTATAGATTAATGTACGTATACCTGGAAATTATGATTGGAGGAACACCTGGCGGTTAAAATAAGTCGTCCTAAGCAAAAACGCACTAACTAAGATAAACCTCTTGTAGTAATATCAACCTTATGATTAACGAAATAGAATTTAATCTTCTTTGGTGATTGAATTTAAGATACTGCTTATTGGTTTAGGAGGGCAGATTATACTCGGAAAATAAATCAGTCTAGGAATAACCATAGACTTAGTCGGTAATAAGCTATTAATGAATAAATTATAGTTCGTTTTGTCTTGTCCCAAATCAGAGCTATTTTCATGTTTTATATGTGCTGTTAATTTAATTTGGCTTCTCTTAGCATACATGTGTGTAAACGTGTAATAATCACTATGTAAATTTTATAAAACAAAGTCGCTTCCCGGTGTCAGTCTGTCCATTATATGCTTAGATCTTTAAAACTACGCAACGGATTTTGATGCGTTTTTTTAAAAGATAGGGTGATTCAAGGGAAAGGTTTTTATGTATAATAAATTCTGTTTTATGTACGGGTGTTACAGAAAACTCACTTAAACCGAAGCGAAGCGATCGGTTCTCTAGTAAATAAATAAAATAAATACCAGGAGACGATCTTACACAAATTGACCTAGCCTGCGTGCGTGCATGACTCGATGTATGAATGTGGAAGAAGCGAAAGAAATTTGTCAAGATCGTAGCAAGTGGAAAGAAGTGGTCTCTGCCTACCCCTCTGGGAAACAGGCGTGATTTAATGTATGTATGTATGACCTAGCCTAAACTAAGGTCTAGGTTTATAGGTACTATAGTTTTATTTTGGTTCAATTTGTCACCAAAGTTTAAAATCCGGTCAAGTACGTGGTCGGAGTCTCGCACCGAGAGTTCCGTACCGCCACACAGTAGGTGTTAACATAATCCGTTTTAAATTCGATTTCGAATCGAATTAGCGCAAACCCAACTCACGCTTGTATTTTTTTTGTATTTGTAGGTTTTTTTCAGACTTTTTCTATGATAACATCAAATTTGACTAGGTACTTTAATTGTAAACTTTAATTGTTAGTAAATCCACCGTAATAACACATTCTAAAAAAAAACCGATCCCGCTATCTAAGTTAAACTTTGGACTGACAGAAGTACGGACGGACAGATTATAGTGTAGGCGTATTAAAAGGGGCCCTTTGGGCTCTCTTACGTACGAAACCCTAGAAATAATACATGGATTTACATTATTAGGTTTAAAATATTACGGCTTTAGGTCTAGATTTCAGATTATCCCATCAATCATTCAAATAAGCTAGGCTTATGGAATATTTGGTTCATTCAATCGCGCGGAGATAAGGGTCCAATAGAATGACTGACAGATACTTTGATTACAGATACTGTTATATAATATGTGTATTTAAGTCTCTATGGCAAGTCTATAGGTACATATGTAGTGAATAATCCTTACCCATCGATTTTTGTCGAATATGTTGGTATTTATGTAGCTTTCTTAATTAGCTTCAGTACCCATCAATATGCCAACTGAGAAAGCCGGATAAATACGAAGTTATCCGACCAAAAACGATGGGAAAGGATTATTCACTGCATCTGTAATCGCTTGTTTTTGAGCGTTGTTTTCTTTTGTAAGTCACTTCAATGGAAATGCCATTTGTTTTGCACATATACAAAACAAATTAATTGTTACACAATTCGATCATCAAATTTCGTTGAAACAGATGTTTCACCTTTATTTTGTTACATTAGTAAGCATATTTGGTACCATAATAACCTAATTAGGAATTTAAATGCTTGAACTCACAGAATATATTCCAGTGAAAGCAATTCAGTTTGATAATGCGATCGTGTTAAATTGCAATGTTTTTCTCGTTAGCGTTAGTATTTATGCAGTTATACTGTTTCTGGAAGTATTGGATAGCATTTTCGGAAACATCGCTCATTGAATACAAAACAAACACGTTAAAAAATAATTTGCTCTTGCATTGAATATCTTATACAAACAGCTTCTAATTTTAAAATGCAACACTGACTCATTTTGGAATGTGTCTCTTTTGTATTCAATGAACGACATATAACCTGGAAAATTTGTCATTGCTTTGAATTTTTACGAAGACGTAAATAAAATAGGAAGGAAGGTCTTATTGAAGACAATGATCAAAAACCAAACAAAAGAACAGTGTTTTAAAAGGAAGACAATAGGCTGTTTTAATGCCATGACATAGGTAGTTCGCGATGCTAAGTTTTTACAATACTTAAGAGTAAGCTACGAGGTCTACTCGGTCAAGGGTGGTAATAACAAACCTCAAAAAGTCTCATAAAGCAAGATTTCAAAACCCGACTGTATGATTGATATGGTGTTTCAGAAGCTGAAGAGTTTGTTTGTTTGTTTGCTTGCTTGAACGCGCTAATCTCAGGAACTACTAGTCCGATTTGGAAAATTCTTTCAGTGTTAGATAGCCCAATTATCGAGGAAGGTTATAGGGTATATATCATACTCACATAAACCGAAGCGAAGTGAGGGCGGGTCTCTAGTATAACTCATAATACCCCTTCTTTGCCGGTCCAGAATATAGTTTTAACTTTTCAATCTGTTATTTAGTCTAGGCGTCATTAGAATCAAGAAGCAAACGGGACTCTCAACGGTTATAATAAGTTTGGAAGTGCTATATAATTCATATAGTATAGACGTGACTTTTTTGCGTAGGACCGCAGAATAATTTAGCAATGTATTGTATTACACTATGTTTCACTAAATATTAACGCATTTCAAAATAAATTCATACTTGCCAAGAATAACAAAGCCTCTAAAACATTTCTCTTTTTCTATTCAAGAACTTTGACTCTTAGTACCTACTGAAAAAAAAAATGCTGAAAAATGGAAGATGTTGTCCCAAAATTTGGCGCAGTTAATGAAGATTTCAAAATCTACAAATCACTTTGGGACAATCTGTATAATTTTGAAACCGTATTTTTCCTAATTTTTAAAGTAAGACTCAAAAACATATTGTACAATACATTGTTTGTTAAAACTAGGCCATCCGTTCAGATTCTACGAGGAAACAAAACAATACATAACATACATACAAAGTCGAAAATGCCTTTCTTCCTCGGGTAAAAATCTCGAATGAGCCTAGAATGTTTAACCAAATCGATTTTGATCCCCAAACCAATTCCTAATCATATAAATCACGAGATTCGTATCAATTTACATCCCCCAAAGCAGGCAGCCATCGAATCGCCGTAAAAGTCATCGGAGCGTCATTATCGCCAGATCATTAGGCGTAATGATCAGCACAACCATAACCCCAAGTTTTCTCGTCATGGCTCATCGGAAATTGAGTTAGGGCAACCTTTGGGGTTGTTTTAAAGTAATTTAACTGTTGGTTGGTATGTATGTACCTATATTAGGGGATACCGTTGTAAACAAGGAACCCTTATAGTTTCGCCATGTCCGTCCGTCTGAACGCGATTTTACTCAGACTCTTGGTACTACAAAGTTGTAATTTGACATGGTCATCAATTTTATTTCCGCCGACAAACTTGTAAAAAAAAACAGGTACCTCAGACCTTTTCAAATTCAAATTCAAAATTCAAATTCAAATTAATTTATTGCATGAAATAATGTTACATAGATCTTAAAATAAATTATTACAGTTCATTATTTCGCCGTTAAGGCATGCAATTAGTATACGAAAATCATAAATTCCGTATATGCAAATACACTACATAGTATCATAATTTTGAATTGAGAAAAGTAAATTAAATTTATGATTATAACAATACTTTACAAAAAAGGTACAAAAAAAATTAGAATTAATATGATACATTAAAATGATAATATTATATGTCAGCTCTTAAGAGAAGTTTACATTTTGTGAAAAATACTTCTAATGTGTAGAAAGCTTCTTCAACTAACAATTTATTAACTCTGGTAAAGAATTGATTATTAGGTAAATATGTCCATGCAATAGGAAGTGAATTATAAATTTTAATTGCCATCTGATAGCTGTTTTTACGACAGAGTTTTAGCCTACATTTTGGAGCTATCAACGCCTTATGAGTAACAGTACGTTTATGTACATTATTTTTTTTTATAAAAAGTGCAATATTCGCCCTAACAAACTTACAAACCTCCAGTATGTAAAGGCTCGGGACAGTAAGAAGTTTAAACTCTATAAACAGTGGCCTACATGACTCTCTCCAGTTTAAGCCCCATATCGTCCTGATACATTTCTTTTGAGTGACGAACACACGCTGAATGTCTGATGAGTTACCCCATAGTACTAATCCGTAACGGAAGGTCGAACAAACATAACTATGATAAACCAGTAGAGCAGTTTCTGTAGAGGTGATTGATTTAAGTTTTTTGAGTGCATAAATAAATTTACTAACTTTTTTACAAACTTCGTCAGTGTGCTTTTTCCAATTCAATTGTTCATCTATATGAATGCCAAGAAAATTTGTTGAGGCAACATTTTCGATTATATTATTTTCAAATGTAACTTTTAGTTTAGCGGTGCTTTTATCGTTAATCTTAGTTATAAAATTAATTATTTTAGTCTTACAGACATTCATGTGTAAACCATTATTTATTAGCCAATCTCTAAGATCGTTAATTGCGTTTCTAGTATTTACTTGTATCTCATCAGTAGACTTTCCTCTAATAATAACAGTCGTATCGTCCGCAAAGAGTACGCATCTTTGCTTGATGAAAGATGGTAAATCATTCACATAAATGAGGAACAGTAACGGGCCCAATATGCTTCCTTGCGGAACCCCTGTGCCATTGACACGCGAAGCAGAGTCGAAATTTTTTACTACGTTATTTATTGCCTGCTAAGGTTTTAGTAATTCGTGTTATTTGTTTCCACTCCGATAAATAACACCTTAGCCAATCATGTGCAGGTCCCCTTATCCCATATTTAAAAAGTTTATCTAGGAGAATTGAATGATTGACATGGTCGAATGCTTTACTTAAATCTAAAAATAATGCAATAACTTTTTCGTTTCCGTCTAGAGCACTCAACACGTTACCAACTAGATCAAAGGCTGCTTGTGCGGTTGATTTTCCTTTACGGAATCCGTATTGCTCTGAACGTAAGATGTCATTTTTATCAAGAAAGTTTATGATCCTTGTATACATGACCTTTTCCAATATTTTGGAAATGACTGGTAGTAATGCGACAGGTCTGTAATTACTCCTCTCTGTCTTTATTCCTTTCTTAAAAAGAGGTTTAATAATCGAAAACTTAAGTACATCCGGGAAATAACCTTGTGATAATGACAAGTTAATAACATGCGAAAGAGGATTTGATATTATTTTAGATATTGCTTTTACAGTATTGACTTTTATGTCATCAATCCCCACTGAGTTAGTATTTTTTAAGGACATTATGATTTTGTATGTTTCATAAGGATCCACGGGTACCAAAAATATAGTTTTATTGACATTACTGAGGGGGCAAACACGAGCAAGACCATTATTTTGGCCTTTAGAAATATCAATGAAAAAGTCGTTAAATGACTTAGCAATTTCCTCGGGACTTGTAATATTATGGTTGTTTTCTACAATATTGTCGATTTCCTGGGCACCCTTGATCTTACCTAACCTGCTGTTAATTATATAACTGTAAGTAGCAATAAGGTCTATGTGTACATATTTTTGTAACTTTGTGTGGATATTTATTTTTAGCCTGGACTGTACATGCCATTAACAATATTTACATTTAGGGTATCATTAAAAAAATATTGAACTCGAAAAGTGTAATTTTCGCTAGTTGCGTTAAAAGACCAGCCAACAGAGATAATTCTAATTCGACGAACCTACCATTAGTACTATCACCTAGCTATGGAGGATTTATTATAGCCACCTTTAGTCTCTGTTATCATTCCACCACTATAGTACAGTCAGCTGCAGAGAAAAGTGACCCCCTCTGCATACAAGTTTCCTAGCAAAGGTGGTTACATTTCTCTGCAGCTGACTGTACCATATTATTGTACTGTCGTAGAATTACAAAAAATCGCCTTCCAACGAAGCTAAAAAGCGTGTAAAAAATTGCTTGCAATCGTGGAATGACGAGTGCTCATGATTAAATATGACGCGTATCTTTCCGATCACCATAAAATCGATCATGAGTGTCTATGTACCTGGTAAGTATGGACTAAGGTAATAAAGGCGTGTAGTACTGTTAGGCGATGGGCTTGCAACCTGTCACTAATTACACTGGTAAACATCTTCGCCTAAGTGTGCAATATGTGGTTACAGAATTATCAAAAAGTTTTTATAGTTGTTGGAAATTCTGTAGCTCTGCCTACCCCACTCTGGGAATAAAGGCGTGAGTTTATGTATGTATGTATTATTTAATTACAAGCACCCCAATATCGTCAATCGAATGTTATTCCTCCAGGAATAATCGTAGCTTCCAATAACGGGATGTTTGCGTGAGAAATGCCGCGGATGGCGTTACGTATTCGGCCTTTTGTAGTCGACCTTGGGCCATTCGATCCATATTCGATCTATAAGAAACGTGATTAAAATTACAGATTTTCAATAAATACACGAATTTTGCTTTGTAAAAGCACGTGCACTTGTTCTGCTTTTTACGTGCACGTAGCGTTAAATTTAGAACCTTATCACGAACAACATTTGTTTGAAATTAAAAAGACTTAAGTTCTCCGTTTGATGTTTATAACACATGTTCTTTAGATCATATTTCGCGTTTAGTTATGAATATTGAACTAAATATCGTTAGTGGGATATCACACACATTATAAATGCAAATGTTTCTGTGAGAAAAGGTTAAACGGATTTATATGAAATTTGGAATGGAGATAGGTCATACGCTGTTTTACCATATAGGCTACCTTTAATCTCGCAACAACACTGTTAATAAAACGACGTATCTATAAAATATAGACATTAAACTGTTCCTTAGTTTTTATCAGCAAGATATACACACACGCGCATAAACACAGACACACATATATTATTTTTAACAGTAGGTACCTACATGTGACCTATGACCCTTATTTCGTGCCTCATATATGTGTTTAATGGCATGAAACGATTTATGTTGGTTAATTCCACTTTTGTTTTGCCTTTTATGTAGTAAACAGCGAATTATCTTAAGGGTAGACTTCTATCCATGGGTCGTGGCACTCGTGGCCAGTGCGACTTACCGCCAGCCGCTAACCACGACAGCGGGACCGTTAAATGTTAAACATAGTGATTTTACTCGTAGTAGCGACCCGCCCTCGCTTCGCTTCCGATTACGTGACTTTTATATTACACCCGAACATAATCCAAAATTTATTACATTTAAAACCATCCTCTTGAGTCTATCTATTGATGGAAACCGCATCAAAATCCGTTGTGCAGTTTGGAAGCTCTAAGCGTACATAATTATATAATAGCGTATACAGACTGGAAATTCGGTACAATCCTTTTATGGAGACATAGTACCTAGAGCTCATTTGGAGCAAATTAGTTCATTTTAGTACCCTGGCCGAAAATTATAACTTTATGGGATATTCATAATTTTAATCTGAAATCTGGTGATTTTCCCTTATGTCCGTGCCACGAATAATCCTTAATGTCAGATTTTTGGGATATTTTACATTATTAGATTCATTACAAATAAGGGAAAATCATCAAAATTTAGATTAAAATTATGAATATCTCAGAAACTAATAATTTTCGGCCAGGGTACTACCTGACCAAATTTGCTCTACTATGCCTCCATAAAAGGATTGTGTCTTATATCCAGTCACCCTGTATATTAAGCGTATGCTTTTGAGACAAACCTAATAAGCATTTAACAGAACAACTTTCCAAAAACAAGACTTGTAACTTGCTATTTTATCGTCTCAGCTGAGCAAATTGATAACCTCAAATAGTCAATGAATCAGCTTAACCATCTGTTAAAGTCCTGACCTTAGAAATGGCCTTTAATCAGTGTTAACTAGCTCTTGCGACGTACAGGGTGTTTCGTGTTACCTCTCGAATTTACGCCAATTAGCGTTGTCAAGTCCACATGGCAGCTGTAATTCGACGACCGCCGCCCGCCGAGTACTAATCTGTACTGAGTGCCTTAACTGCCATATTGTTGTATTTAAAAGAAGGTGCAGTAAAGATAAAACTCTGTGTTTTATAGGGTTTCGAAGTTAATTCTTGTACTATTTGTTATTTCCTGAAATTTGTTAATTTGTCTATCCTTCGGCATTGTCCTTGCTTATTCTACTCCAAGGTTAACTGGAAGAGATCCCATATTTATATTGATGCAAACATGTCTTGTAATTGTTTATGTGCAATAAACAGTTTACATACATACATACTAACTAGGAACCCTAGGCTCACCATATCTATCCACGGTCTAGCCCACAGACTCTTGGTAGATACTACAAGGGTTAATTTAGCATCGTTAGTAAGTCCCAGAGAGTCGGGCGAGTGTACGCGTACCTTTTTCACCCGTGTTAACTTTTAGAAGTTTGTGTACTTAGGTTGACACACGGACGAGTAAGGTCGTCGAGCCATAAGTTCGGCGTACTTACTCGCACGTCTATCTGGGACTTTACAGTGGAAACAATTACTCACTCGCTCTTATTCGCTCTAATGCTAGCCTAACCAATTTTACGTGAATCCGAATGATCATTTGTGTGATGAGCGCGAATGAGCGCGAGCATTTGTTCTGAGTCTTGAATGTTTTCTATGTATTTAAGTATGTTTATCATTATCTAGTACTCATAGTACAGTCACGAGATTAAGCCCACCTTAGGTCCAAAGTCAATTTGCCATTTTACAACAATAAAGTTGAGTCCCCTAAAAGTTACAAATGACTTGACATCTCTAATGCCATTAACGACTTCAAGCCTATTTTTCTTGAAATAGGCCCTATATTAACGCTCGTGATCGTACTAGCCTAGAGCTTAATTTGGAACAAAGACAATTTGTGTGAGGTGGTGCCCTGTACCCCAACCATGAGTTATAATATAATTACCGTACTCGCCAGCGAGTCGAATGCTCTGTCCCCCGCACTCTATAACAAATACTGCGAGGCCTGCTACGGATAGAGAATTCGCCTCGCTAGTGAGTACGGTAATTGTCTTGTAAGTCATGGTAAGAGTACAGTACCATGAGTTACAATTAACGTTCTCGCTACCGAGTCGAATGCCCTGTCCCTCGCACTCTATAAAAATACTATGTGAGGGACAGAGACAAAGCATTCGTATCGCTAGCGATAATGGTAATTGTTACTCATGGTAAGGGTACAGATATTTAATTAAATTGGATAGTAAAATCAGACATAATTATTAGAAAACTCAGACGGTATTTTAAGCACATGCAATAGCTGTTTTAAGCTGCGACTACCTCTTTACCACTAATCCAGCCCACAAATTGCTGCAGAGATATTACGGAACCACAATATCAAATTATTAGCTAATTGTCCAACGAGATTCCCACGGGAACTATATAAATTAACTAATACCTTTACTTTAATTGTTTATCCGACCAAAAATGTCAAAAATAATGGTTTTTTTTATATATATATTTTCGTTTATAACTGCCAAGTGCACAGTTGTGTGAGATGGTATGTATGTGAAACAATTACATGACACAAATATTGAAATTACACGACATAAATAGGAAGTACCAAGGGAATCTTTTGGCGTGTGAGAAAAAAAGGGTCTTGACAGACGGACGGATGGACGGAAAACGAAGTGATCAAATAAGGGTACCGCTTTTTCCTTTCCAGGTGCGGAACCCTAAAAATGTGGCAATAAAACAAGAGGAAACAAAAACCTAAAGCTCTTGCGAAAGCAATACGAAAAATATATAAATAATTCTAAGGAATACAATACAATACAAATATTAACCCCCTTACTAATAAACGTTGAGTAACGGTGGTATAGCTATACAATGTTTTGTCCTTATCTGTCATTGTGACATTAGACTTTGACAGATAAGGACAAAACATTGTATAGCTATACCACCGTTGCTTAACGTTTATTAGTAAGGGGTTATATGTTTAACACCACATACGAGTACAACTACTACAACAACAGTATGGGAAGTAACTACAAAAAAAAAGTTACTAAGTGCGACAACAGGACCCCAGTTTTTTTTTAAATTAATATTCGGTCAACTTTATTCCACCGTAAATTGGGACAACAAAGTGCAGAAGTTACTCTACCGCAGATATATCTACCGCTTAATACTTTAATGAAAATCATTAACGTGAATTTTCCATTTTAACGCCGAATGGGATGTTTAAAATGCATGCAGTCAGTAATTAATTGCCAAAAGGTAATTAATCGTGTAGTGCACGTTTTAAATATGTTATTTTGTAGATATTACTATCAGCTGGCACGTGTACATGCCTTCTTTATAGCATAATATTCTATTTTATTATGTATATGTTATATTCCTAAAGCATCGGCTTAGAGGGTCGACTCGGGATCGTAAGGTACCGAGTTCGAAGTCACCATGTGCCAATGATTTTTTCTAACTTAAGTACATTACCTAATTCTCTAACGGTGAAAGAAAAACATGGTGAGGTAACTGAGTGTGTAAGAGAGTAATTGCACCAAAGATCATAATGGTTCGAAGTTTATCCGAAAGGGCCCATATAATATGCGGTTGGTAGGACCTTGTGCAGGGTCCGTCCGTATCGCTACCACCATCTTATCCATTAACCTACCGCCAAACAGCAGTGTTCGCATTGTTGTGTTCCGGTTTGGGGATAAGACAGCCGGTGAATTGACTAGCATAGAGGCATTCCATCTTAGCCTCAGGGTTGGCAACGCATTTGCAGTCTTAGGATTGCATTGCAGTTTTGTGATTGCGAATGTCTATGGGTCACAGTTTCCACTTAGCATCAGGTGGCCTATGTGCTCGTTTGTCTTCTCTATGCAATAAAAAAAAAATATATATATAACGGAAGGTTAGCTTTAATAAAACGCTGGTTTAAAGTGTGACCAGACCTCGATCGTCAATCGTCGATCGTCTATAATCAGATGAGTCGACGTCAATCGATAGTTTCTACTGCATTTAATCGATCTGTTCGATTTGTCATTGATCGATTTCAGAAAGTATTCTATTCATCAGCGGTTGACACAGATTGATGGCACTATTTATCTATCAGCCAAAACTACGACCATAACCGATCGATCGCCATCGACACCAATCGATGACCGATCGTAGATCGGGTTACCCTGAGATAATAAATAAATATCGCCTCCCAAACGTAACGTTAAATTTCATGCGACTGTGTAACAGATTGTAACCCTTAATCACATTGCCATACAGCTGATTGTCTCGATATGTCAGTTAAGTTCAGGAAACAGGGTAGTGATTCTCTCTAAAGCAACGGACGGGCGGACGAACGAGCGAAATCGCAGCGGCGAGTTTAGGTAGTCCCGTCAGAGCGAACAAAACACATTTTAGCGCGTGCATTTTCAATTAAGGAGCCTTATACGTTCGATCCATCGGCAGAAACCATGCTGCTAAATTGAAAATGCACGCGCTAAAATACGTTTTGTTCGCACTGACGGGACTACTTCGACTCGCCGCTTGCATATTCACTCGTCCGTCCGTCCGACCGTCGTTGTTCAGAGAATCACTACCCAGGGCCCTGGCACTGAATACGTTACTAATCTTAGCGAATCGTGCCCCTGCACAATTATCGCTTATTGACCTAAATACTACGAAATATGTCGCCATTGATAATCAAAACGGCTTATATCCTTACTTCCTTAATTACTAATCTCACACTTATATTATAAAGGTAACAGTATTTTTTTATTTGCTCAATGTGCAAGGTTCAGAGTGTCAACAAAATATGCCATTAGGTACAGTCACCTTTATAAGTGGCAGCACACTTTTGTACCTTGTCGCTTTAAAGCTTTTGAGAGATTAATGCAGCAGTTCATACATCACGTTAAAGTAACAAAGCACTACGTTATACAGATAGTTCTGACGCCGAACGTACACTGATACCCTCTTATTGTTGGGTCGAAAATCTTTTCTTCTAACATTATTTTTGACAAATATTATAGAATGTAATAAACTAAGTACTACTACTTTTTATCCCGTAAAATCAAACAATTCGCGAGGGAATTATTAAAACTTCCAGGACGGCCAGTAAAAAGCTGTCAATTGATATGGAAATTTCACTTGAAAGCAATAAAATTGGGTCAAGGTATACGCGAATTTGTACGCACGGTGACCCATTTTTATAATTTTAATGAGTGTATTGTATAACAGAAGGAATTATTTATTTGTTCAATTACTAAATGTACAGTCATTGCGGTTAAAGTAACCGCACTGTTAATAGCATTTATGTATGGATACCGCAGATTGTATCATTTTGTTCATTGTAGTTGGTTATTCATTGCTTTGTTCATTGTTTGGCTGTATCAGAAGGCTAAGAATGAATTTCCTCTAAGAAATAATGTCAATTGTTTTGAAAATTTGCATTTTCAACAATGTAAACTTTAGAGTTGAAGAACATGTTTTTTTTTTCAGAATTGTTCTTTCGGTTTCCGCCAAATTTGACCATGGTTTATAGGTTTCTGCTAAAGTTTTTGTATTACATAATTTTAACCATAAAAGTGGTGCCTTTTTATGGTTTGGAGAAGGAAAACGACCACACAAGCCCTGATGATCAGTGGGATCCGAGACCCAAAGACATATTATGCATTCTCAAGACTACAATCCTAAGACTGCAAATGCGTAGCCAACCCTGAGGACTAAGATGGAATGCCTGTAAACTAGTAATTTGACGACGCGCTGGCCTAGCGGGTAGTCACCCTGCCTACGAAGCTAGCGGTCCTGAGTTCGAATGAGCCCGAATATTTGTTCCTGTGTCATGGATGTTTTCTAATGAACTTAAGTATAAATTTCTCTATATAAGTATTTATATCATTGTCTAGTACCCATAGTACAAGCCTAGAGCTTAGTTTGGGACTAGGTCAATTGGTGTGACATTGTGCCCTTGTATATATTTATTTTATTTTATTTATTTATTTATTTTGCACGAGTGATTCTCGATTTCTCTGAGACCGTTTTGTACTTCATTAATATAGAGCCCGGATATTTCGCGGCAAAACAAGCGGCGGCAAAACTGCCGCAATCTAGCTAGTGCTAGAATCAATTTCCGTATCGATATCGAAATTGTATATAATACAATAGTATAAAAAAAACATGCCGGTGTATTTACATTACTTTATAATCATTCACGACTGTTGTTTTACATGTGTTATTCCATCTAGATCTTATCTCCTACTTTATCATGTCACTACATAGTATAAAACAAAGTCGCTGTCTGTCTGTCTGTCCCTATGTATGCTTAGATCTTTAAAACTACTCAACGGATTTTGATGCGGTTCATCAATAGACAGAGTGATTCAAGAGAAAGCTTTTTATGTATAATAAATTCTGGTTTATGTACGGGAGTTACAGATTCACATAAACCGAAGCGAAGCGAGGGCGGGTCGTTAGTAATATTCCAAAGCTAACTTAATGACATAATGACTCTTTAGAATTACTATTGTTAAGCTAAAGTTTCATTACCACTGACCCCATAAATTCCCAAAACACAAAAGGGCTTTAAACTCGAGTTTTCGTCAAAAGTAACGATCAATCAACCATTTATTACAATACTAAACCTTTCAAAGGTTCACCTTAGAAATGTCAATGTCTCTGAAAGTCATAGGAAAGTGCCCAGTGTATATTGAACCTTCCCATCTATCTATAGTGAACTGCAGCGCTGTTTCATCGCAGCTCTTCAACACTGGTCAATACGAAAAAGGTTAGATATAACTTAATATCACCCCCATTTCGTTACGAAGTTGCAAATTGAATGAATAAAAGTCCTTTCCAGTAATTGCAACTTTGATCGGGGAAATGAACTGCAACTTTATAACGGTTTCTGAAATGATTGATTATTTTCTTAGTTGTGTTGATGTTGCTGCAATTTCTGTAGCTCACAAATTGAATAAACTTCAGGGTTTTATTCTCTGCAGCTCAGAAAATAAATAAACTACAGGGTTTTATTCTACTTGGCAAAGCCATATTGCTAATGACATTATTTATACGTTCATACATACATACCTTTACGCCTGTCTCCCAATGGGGTAGGCAGAGGCTATGGAACGCCAGGTGCAACGGTTGTTTTTTTTTTTGCATTTTGTTCTGTTGAATTTTTATTTTGTTGTCGTTTTAAATTTTTTCTCACATTTCAATAAAGTTTGGTGAGTTAGTAAAATTGGTTATTTTGATCATGGTAAGCCCTATTTGACGCTGTGTCCTACAAATTTTCCCATTAAGTTACACAAAATGTATGGAAGTTTTCGTAACGAATTAGGTACTTAATGAGAAAAATTGTAGGACATAGCGTCAAAAAAATAAATCGACAACAAAATAAAAATTCGCCCCAAAACGAACTTACTTCCATGTAGTAAAACACTGTTAGGTATTGCCACGCGTAATTTACCTGATATATGATATGGTATTTATTTTTACTTCGTCTATACATTTTTGAAACAATTAACTCGTTCTATTTTCAAACTAGTTGATGAAAAATCGTCATTTAACGACACTGAGTGCGGCCGATAGAAAACACGTAAGGCTAAGGCTGCCTCTCTACTGAAGCAAAGCGGAAACAATCCACCAATAGGAGAGCTGCGCTGAGCGAGGCTAGGAAAATAAAGTATTCCTATTGGTGGATCTATTCCTCGCTCACCGCTCCGGTCTCGCTCCACTCCATTGAACAGGCAGCCTTAAGCAAATATTAGCACATACGAGACCGCTACCTTCGAAGGTACAGTCAACCAATTTGATTACTAGGCCACTATGGACTTTGTCAACGTGACGTTGTAAACCAAATCATAGGGACTCTCTTACGTTTTGGTTGACAACGTCACTTTAACATAGTCCAAAGTGGCCTAGAAATCAAATTGGTTTACTGTACAGTCAGAATCAAAAGTAGCTAACCAGAATAACATGCTAAAAAAGAAATAGACACGACGTACTCTCTTGACAATAGAGTCGAGTGCAGATCATTTTGACCACTTCGGTTGCGTAACTACTTCACGTCATCAAATAATATCTAGAATTTCTGTTATATGTCGATCCTATCCCCGCGTGGTTGCCGGGTAAGAATAGTGCCACTCCATGTCCTCCCGTGGATGTCGTAAGAGACGACTAAGGGAATAAAGGCGTATACTTAGTACTGTTAGGCGATGGGCTTGCAACCTGTCACTAATACACTGGTAAACATCTTAGCCTAATTGTAATTGTGCAAAATGTGGTTACAGAATTATTAACAAGTTTTTAGAGCTGTTAGTAATTCTGTTGCTCTGCCTACCCCACTCTGGGAATAAAGGCGTGAGCTTATGTATGTCGATCCTACTTTTAAGTCGGGCCGGAGAGTTATTTTTATCGTTCTCCCGCAATAGATGAAATATGATCGCGGCCTTTGACGGCTCCGTCGATCCATCATGCTCGTGGATATAGTTTATAGGATAGTTAACTCACCAATATGCTACTTAATATACTCGTACCGTCCTTGTCAGATGCTCCACGCTACCTGGTCGCTTTAGCAACTTTGACAGATTAGTTCAGCAGTTCAAAAATTATGTTTAAGTGATAAAGTATTGTAACCGCTGAGTGGTGACCCAAAAGATCATTATTTTCATATTAAGTTTAAGATGAAATGACTACAAAACACGCTTGAATATTTGAGGTTATGTGTCAAACAGTACTAATTTTTTTACATCGTTAACAAGTTCTGTTGAAGGCGACTTTAGTGATGGTTTTTCATACATTTAATTTTGAACTAGGAAAGAGTTAATTGACTCTAAAGTGAAAATGAGCAACATATGCAGGAAGTCAGGATCCGTTCCTGAGCCCCTTAAGGAAGTTAGGGGGAAACCCTTTTTGTCTCTGTTGGGGGTGAACTTTACTAGTTATTAAGCATCGCTATTACAGAGAGGTTCACTTTGTCGCGTTAGACCGGCAATCCTATTATTCCCGAGGCATCACGACGTAAGTGACTCGAGACCTTATTTGGTAAGTGAATATGGCTTATAATATTTCATTAGCCCAATTTGGGATGTCAACTTCTTGAATGCAATAAGTCGTATGTCACCTTCGTGTTGGCTCTAAATTTTACATTTGTTGTAGTGGTGAGAAAGTCGTTTTTGTAACAGAATGTTTTGGGAAAGTTTTGTTGAAATGTAATAAATATAATATTCTTCTGGCGCCATCTTGTGAGGAATATTGTATAGTAACTAATAATGTTTGCTCTCATTAAAACGTTATATTCGAAGTTAAATTGTATTAATAACATGTGTGTTTAATTAAGAAGACCTTGCCCTGACAAGCTTGAGTAATTTCAATTATTCATTTTATATCTTCATCCGCCTTATTTTGTTGGCTAAAGCAGCTATTTTAAATAAAATAAAGCAACCACAGACAATAAATACATTGGCCAAGTAAAGTCCGATAAAAGAGTAGTTTTAGCCAAAAAAGGCACATTTTGAGGTTAGAAATGTTAGAATGTTGTTTACTATATTAGAGAAGTAAGAATGAACACGGTATACATACAAAGTTGGTCTTAGAAAAATATTTCACTGCAATAACATTGTGCTAAACAAACAGCCAGATAGTCCTTGTCATCGCATTAATATGTATTACTCTCGTCCACTCGTAGCATAATAAAGGAAATATTCAATTGGCGAATAAGGAAAAGTAGGACATTCGGACAGCGAACTTTCGATTGAAATTGGGCGATTACTGATACATTCAGTGACTCTATTTGGGGTCAGTTTAGTATGTAATTTACGAAGTCGGGCATTGAGCGTTATACTTCACTTAGAGATGCTTTAATTTGCATGTAGAAGTGAAACCAAGAGAAGAGCTATAATGTACATAAATAATTTATGGTACTAAACTAATTTTATTACACAAATACCTATTTAAAGTACAGAAATAAAAGTAGTACAAAGGCGAACTTATTCCAAAACTGCAATATCCGAATTATGCTGAACTGGGTCCATTTTGTGACGTAAGGCCCTTTATCTTTGTATAGTCACGGTAAAAAAAGTTTCGTCACTTTTCGACTCTATTTCAACGTTCTTAAGGTCTAAAAGTGACGAACCTCTTCTTACCGAGACTATACTATGGGTATAACACCACGATAAACATATCACTACGTAATATAAAACAAAGTCGCTTCCCGCTGTCTGTTTGACTGTCCCTATTTATGCTTAAATCTTTAAAAGTAAGCAACGGATTTTGATACGGCTTTTTTAAAAAGATTCAAGTGGAAGGTTTTATGTATAATAAATTCTGTTTTATGTACGGGTGTTACAGAAAACTCTCATAAATCGAAGCGAAGCGAGGGCGGGTCGCTAGTGTATACTTATATAGAGAGATACATACATAACTACATAGACATCACACAAATATTTGACCATTTTGGGAATCAAACCAGGGACTGCTAGCTTCATATACAAGGTCACTACCAACTAGGCTAACATGCATAATGTTTGATCTTTTTATACTATGTCGTTCAAATTATCAATTCACAAAAACGCGCATTGAAAATAATGTAGCCCTGCCGTTTATTTATTTATTACATACACATACATACCGTCACCCCTTCATTCCAAAGTGGGGTAGCCAGAGCTACAGAATTACCAACAACTCTAACAACTTGTTGTTAATCCTATAACCACATTTTGCACAACAGGCTAAGATGTTTACCATGTGTATATTAGTGACAGGTTGCAAGCCCATCGCCTAACAGTACTACAAGCCTTTAATCCCTTAGTCGTCTCTTACGAGTACAACTTCCACAGGAAGACATGGAGTGGCACTATTCTAAGCCGGCAACCACACGGCAAATTGTTTATTATTATTATTTAAGATTTATTGAACAAAATAAATAACCTTAATATACAAAAGGTGAACTTAATGCCGTAAGGCATTCTCTACCAGTTAACCTTTAGGCAAAGTCATTGCGTTTTAGTAGTGGGCGTAGCTTTGTTCATTGAAAACACTATTGTTAAAGTTGTCTAAAACAGTTTTAAGTCTAGCTAAGTTTGAGATAATCTCATTAATCATTTAAACTGTCAAGGCTTTTTGCCAGAGGACTTTGTGAACATTAATATCTCATCAAAAACAAATGATTAATGTCCGGAGTTCTAGACCGTGTTTTAACTTTTGAACGAGCACATTGGTTTAATTTGCGCATGTTAGTTACCAATTCTAGGAACTGATTTTTCAATCTCCAGATAACACTAACCATCAGGTAAATTGTAGCTCTGTCCTTCTCTTTGTTATAAGAAAGATAAGGACAGATATTGTTATCCGGAGCGAATAATCCGCCCTAGGTTAGATTGGCAATAAGCCATAGGTTAACGTTATAAACATTGAGTAACGTCACCACAGACAATTTTTTTTTAAACGGGACAGTGTCACACCACTTAACTTAGTCCCAAACTAAGCTCTAGGCTTGTACTATGGGTACTAGGCAACGATATAAATACTTATACTATAGAGAGATACATATCTAGATACATAGAAAACATCCATGACTCTGGAACATATATTCGAGCTCATCACACAAATATCTGCTCTTAACGGGATTTGAACCAAGGACCGCTATAGCGATTAGCGCGTTCAAGCAAACAAACAAACTCTTCAGCTTTATAATATACAATCTATACTAAATAGATTGATTCAACAGACCATTATGTAACTCGTCGTAACCGTAACCTGCTTTATAAAACAGTTCAAAACAGCTTAAACCCTGCAAGCTACACACAAATTAAAAATTCAACCGTCGCTCTGATTTTTCTACAAAAACTACAGAAAATAACCGCATGTTTAGCACAACCAAACAAGCAGGCGGTTTTTAAAATGTTTACAGTGTACAAAAAACCGCCGAGGTGCCGACTGCCGTTTGTGTGGCGATGGCCTAAATTATAAGACACTAGAGAACGCCGCTACTTTGTACGCGAAGATGACGTGATTTCCCGCTACTCCCCCTATTTCTTCCCGTTGGGGGTAGAATTTCGGAAAATCCTTTCTTAGTGCTCCCATTGGGTACCCAAGGTTCCATCTAAATTTCAAGTCTCTTAAGTCCAGCGGTTTTGGCTGAGCGTTAAACGATCAACAGGTTTCTGCTGTTCTTAATGTATTTCTTATTCTTCTTCTTCTTCTTCTTCATCTTCTTCTGTTACGTTATAAAGACACTATTAGCGAAGAAATGTTTTGTAAAATTATATGTAAAGTGTCTCATACTCGTTGAAGTCATTCGTTGTTATGCAAATGAATTAATTTTGATTACAAATACCATAATACTACTATAAAAATAACATGATATTTAACGTTAGTTTTGTGTCCCGGGTGAAGCACCTAGGCGAATTAAGTAAAAACGGCTTTTCGATTTCAAATTCGAACTAAATACAATTGAAAGGACGGCTTTCACATAATCACACACGCCATGAATTTTATGTGTGAAACGTGTAATTCAGTGTTTTTCTTACTAAATTCCTGTTAAAGTTTTATTCAAAAGAATTACCCTACTAGCTCGCTATTTCTTGTGTCTCGTACCACAACGGTAGTCCAAACAAACCAGCGGCGTCAAATTTGTGGACAGCGGCAAATAAACGGAAGCCGAATGCATAATGCTTGTTTGTGTTAACTATACTGTGCGCAGACGCCGGCGGCCATATTGTATTACATTACAACTTGGGGAAATAAATTAATACATTCAACGCCGTTGACTCTTGGCTTGTAAAATTACAAACAATTGCCAATCGGCAGGGTTGGCCAACGCATCTTCAGTCTTATGGTTTTGAGATCGTAGTCTTGGCATTACAAAAGTCTATAGGTTCCAGTTCCCACTTACTCTCAGGTGGCCTGTATGCTCGGCTGGTTGACATATTGTTTTCTTACCGTAAAGCATATATACATTCTAAGCAGCAAAAGCAGTGCTATAATAAATTTGGGATTGATTAAAATTGGTTAGACATTGTTTCGAGCGCATAAAAGCGAGCGAGGTACAAATAAAAAGGCCTTTTCAGGTTTTGTTACATAATTGTATTGAATTATCACAAAGTAAAAGAGTTGTGCTTTATAAAATGATCGACATCAATTTTGAAGCTTGATGTTACAATTCCTAAAATGACTAGTGGGTCTGCCGTCTCGGTCCCGTGGTGTGACCTGTACGATCACCTGACTTACATCCTTTATTTTTAAAACTAGAATTAATTCATTGCAGAAATTGTATAAAGTTTCCCCATAATTTTCCTTACGTTAAAAAAAAAAGGAAAAAAAAAATCTACATTTACAATATCGCTTTGAGCTTCATCAAACATCTAATGTTGATCCTCTCACTCTTACTTAGACAATTGATGTCGTATAGAAACCCTTTTGTTCGTAGGTTTGTTTTCAATACCTTTTGTCCTATTTAGTCGCAGCTGTACTAATGATCCTGTCCACGCATGCGCTTACGCAAGCACATCTGTTCATGCAATTAACTGGTTACGTCAACGGATGCCTGGATCATGACGTCTTCAGTGTTCTTTCTTTTTGTGAAGGAGTTAAAGTGAGAACTTATTTCACGGTCAATCTGTCTGAGAAGTTTCTGATTATTTACTTCATCTTGACATTAGCTGTTAGAATTTCAATGCTGTGAAACATGCACTGGTAAGGCATAGGCCTTCTCAAGGAACGTCACAATGATCTGTCTTACGTTGCTAGCGTCTAGTGGGTTAACTTAACCCGTTAAGTGAACCTTCCTTAGCATTGTACCCACAAGAAACTTCTTGAATTGTAGAAGTTTCTTAAGAGAACTTCGTGGTAACTTCTAATTAGGTATATTTTTAACTTTTGTACGGAAAACCATACTCAATGCTCTCAAATGTTTTCGAGAATTTTCTCAGTAATTTATGATACAACTTGAATCTTTCTATACTATGTTGTCTTACTTTGCTTGCGTCTCGTGAATTCCCGTTTACTTTACCTCACCACTTGTGTTAATAGGTCAAGATTCTTCAGTATTAATATTTTTGCAGTAAGTTCACGAGCACTATTAAAACATGCTAACAAAGAGGCTTAATTATTAGATTTTTTGTTTTAAATACTTGCGTCAGCACAACATTACCAAAAATTATCATGTGGTCCATTGTGTACCTTCAAAAATTTCAAAATTCAAAAGTCTTTTGTACAAAATTTAACCCACCTAATGAAAGCATATTTTTAAATATTTTCAAACTATTCACTGTTAAATATTTGCAGTCTATCCAACTCAAACAGCCTCTGAAGCTAAAATGTCAACGTCAACAGCCCACTCACCGGACGGGGCAATTTGCGCAAACAGCCGACCTTAATTAACGCAGCTGTAATCAGTCGGCTGTGTACGAATAATCAACTTGTGTAGCTGTTCAGTGTTAGTCTGTGTGCTGAATTAGCTACAGCTTTCCGAGGACTGGAGGTAATTTTGAGTTGTCTAGATTTCATGAATATAATCACCAAACACCGGATTGAGGGGGACAAAAATGTACCAGTTCTAGTGATTCACTAAATGTCAACTAAGTTTATCGACATCGATAAAAAGCAATTAAACAGGGGCCCTAATATGGCTGCGTTTATCGCGTGACTAAGTTTGGATAAGGCATCCCTCACCTTCTGACACGTAAATAAGTACGAGAGTGACGGATGCTTTATCCACATTTGACACGTGATATGCGTCTATATCAGTAATACTAGGCAGATCTCGATAAGTTATCCAACATGTTTGTCATTTAATGTCTCAGCTCTCACATAAAGCATGTTATCATTCTAATGGCCCTATCAGAGACACCATTCTCTGACGATGTGTGCGTACATCACAAACATTTACGAGTAGGTACTAGGTACGGTCGTGTCATATTTTTTACGCGCACATCTTTGAAGCATTGACCCCACCCGGTTATTCTCTTCTGAAACAACTCGTAGATAAGTTCATGGTTAACTTTTCTTTTTCTGTATTCCTAGTAACTGATGTAGAATGTGATGTGATGTGATGTGTGAGTGGACGGGTCGGAATTGGCCGCCCTAGGCGTACTTTTTCGAGTCAATTCGGAGAAATACTGGAAAAGGGCCGAATCTTAAGTACCCGAAACCGACGTGCGTGCATGACTCGATGTATGAATGTGGAAGAAGCGAAAGAAATTTGTCAAGATCGTAGCAAGTGGAAAGAAGTGGTCTCTGCCTACCCTTTTGGGAAACAGGCGTGATTTAATGTATGTACGTATGTATGATGTAGAATGTCAGGGAACTTATTCTTCTTTGTCTTTACTCATTGTTATTGTATTGTTTTTACGATACGACTCGATTGCCATTGCTGTCAAATACTATCAGCCCAATGGAACCCTGACCCACCATAGAACGGTGTCACAGTGACATTATAAAACAATTTGTTTGACACTTCTTATGACTTGAATCATAACGTCTCTGTGACACAGTTCTATGGTGGGTCAAGATTCCAATGGTCTGATAGTACATGAAAACTATCAGATCGTTGTCAATACGATGACATGTTAAAAAAAGTTTTATTCCGAGCAGAATAGAGCTTTGGCTAGAATGTTGGGTGATAAATGTATCATAATAATATGAAGATCAGTGTATCTTGTATCTTACCCTCTAAGTTACCGCCAAGAAATATTCTTCTTTTTTTTAATGAGTCAGGGTAGCAGGCTTCAGGGTTAGCATCTTGAGGTCTCTATGAACCTTATAGTCCTCTTATCAGGCCCAGCAAGTGGGCCAAACAAAATCGTCTAGGGAAAGAAATTATTAGTTGGTTAATAACAATAATAATTTGCCATAAAACGTAAAAGAGATAATAATTTGTCAAAATCGTATGTTTTTCTAAGGTAAGAATAGTAATTTTTTTGAGTTGTAAAATTTTGTAAGATGTGTTCCAAATAAATCGTTGTCGAGTTCGAAACGGACACGTAATAACACCGTAGGCTTTGATATAAATAGAGTTTGAACGGTGCAATGTTTTTTTTACCAGATTGCCAGTGAAGGTAAAGTCCGTTTATAAAAAAATACGTTGCGCGTGTTCTTTTTAATTATGCATAATTTACCAAAACCAACCACCTCAAATCTTCCGAAATGGAAGATATGAGGTGATCAAAAATGTACACCAATTTTTAACATTAAAAACAAAATAAAACAGATATGAAAGTTAATGTGGTTAAAGAAGCGAAACCAAAGCAAACGATTTCGTTTTAGACGAAACCTAACGGTTTTCATACTCCGTTGATGTTGATGCCATGGGTTATAGAAAACTGTGGAGGTGCTGAATAATTAAATTAAATATTACTACCGGACTTTATACGCGTAGAATAAGTTTCCAGCTACTCTTCAGCTCCCAAATATAAGTTCAAAGTGCTCCCATAGCATATCGAAGGAATGTTCTCTCCAAAGGTCCAGCAGTTTCAGCTGTGCGTTGATCGATCACCCAGTCAGTTTCTTTCTTTTATATACAGGATGCAAAGTTGAGATTGTGGCATTAAGGACAGCTATCAGATCCCTTGCTGCCACGTGAAAATCACATCGGTTTACGGCCAAGATAGGGGTAATTGACAAGATTTCATATTTTTAAGACTTTAATTTTATTCGTTTTATAGATACTGTTTGAAAGGAGAAAGACACTAATAGTTTGAAATTTTCTCTAGAATGAATAATTATTTTATTATTAATTTATTAAGATATACTTATTCTAAAAGGGCGTAACTTCATTTCTACGACACAATGGACATATTACGTTAGTCCAATCTGTATATAAAAAAGTATCATGCCAACCGATAAAGGGCTACTTGCACGAAAAGTTTAACCCTGGGTTAAGACACTAACTCGAGTTAAAATGACAGTTATCGTATGAATCTGACGTCTACTAACTCGAGTTAGTGCCTTAACCCAGGGTTAAATTCTGCGTGCAAATGGCCCTAAGTCTCTATCCATCTGTCAATAGTGTCAATGTCTAATTTGAAGTATGACAGCTTTTTTTCTTGTGAAAAAGGCAATGGTATTATATCTATTCAGGCATAGTATTGCTAAAACTCGATATTTTTATTAACTTATTTGTAATTTCGAAAATAAAGAAAAATAAATCTAAATAAATATTTTACCGTGTTCAGGAAGTAAAACCCTTTCGATTCGTATAGTAATTTGCAGGTGTTATCAAAATGAAATTTGTCAATTTCAATATGCACTTATTTTGCCCATGATTTCGTCTGGGTGAAATTTAGTATCCATGATACAATACGATATGAAAATTATACATATATATATATATAGATTCCGTAGAATTACAGATAGATCCTGTGGCTTGTACAATATTCCAATTTCGGAGTATTTTTATCGTTAATCTTTTTACTATCATTATTTCTCGCTTAATCGGAGAATAAGGTTATTAGTTAAAGCAATACTAAAATAATAAATATAGCAATTCACGTAGCCCCAAACTAAGCTCTAGGCTTGTACTGTGGGAACTAGACAACAATATACTAAAATGCAAGAAATCATTTCGGTAACATTCAAAATGGTCTAAGTACCTACCAAGTAAAACCTTTGCACATACATTTTGATAATAGGTAATACTGTTTACGGGTTACTGAGTCCTGTTTAAATATGTAAACCTGAGTCTGCGCTCCCAAGCAACAAGCGGGTCCCAAGAGATGCAGGCAGCAATGCCCTCCTCTGCCAATAAGCAGTATCCCAGATTCAATTGCCAACGTAAATTCAATTCTCTCCTCTTAGCAATGGGGCTGTTATTTCTAAGGAGTTTTATTTGAGATGCTACTGTTTGGCTTAGCAGGATAGATTAGACAGCAAGTATATCACGAAAGGCTATAAAAGAACTAACTTATGTAGGAGGGACAACACAACGGTAATTTTGATAAAAAAAAAACCGGGCAAGAGCATGTCGGACCATGCTCAGTGTAGGGTTCCGAAGCCGTAACGACAAACACAAAAAACTATCTCAAAAATCAACATGTATGAAACAATTTTCTATTTAAAGTTATTTGGCGCTGTCTTAGATGATTTTTAGTAGGTATAAACCCGTTAATCGCCTGTATCATGTATAAGATTTTTTTCAGATTTTTAGTACTTGTAGTTTTGGCTGTAGGGGGGGGGGGGGACACTTGACTCTAACAAAAAATAGCGCTTTAAAGCTTAATATTTCATAAACGGGTCCCTTAATCGAAAAATTGTTTTCATAAACCCGCAATATTTTTGAAAGACCTATCCAATGACACCCCACACTATGGGGTAGGCAAGAAAAAAAAAAGACATCCCCACGTTACGTGTAGGGGAGGTGCATTAAATAAAATATTTTTAAATTTTTTATTTTACCACTTTGTTGGCGTCACTAATATGTACATTCATGCCAAATTACAGCTTTCTAGTACTACTCGTATGAGTCTCTGAGCTAGACTGGGGACGGACGGACGGACGGACATGGCGAAACTATAAGGGTTCCTAGTTTGACTACGGAACCCTAAAAAGGTATAAGTGACTGTGACTTATAGACACTTACGTTCTGAAGACACCAATCTTAAGTCTGCAATCCTAAGACAGCAAATAAGTTGCCAACCCTTTGGACTAAGATGGAATGCCTCTAAGCTAGTAATTTTTGAGTTTTTTTTTTACACTGATACCGAAACACAACAATGCGAACACTGCCGATTGACGTTAGGTTTATGGGTAAGATGGCACAACGAAAAAAACCGAGTTGTTGAAGAAATCCGGGTTTACGTCAGTAAAAAAATCTTTTACTTAATTTCATCTCCGTTGATATCTTTGCTCTGTTCGCTACTTTCAAAAGTGCAAGCGTGAAATTGGGCATGAAGCTAAGTCTTAATTATGCTCATCCTTGCATTCTAAAGCGCACTAAGCGCCATTCCGTGTCGTTTAATTTATAATTTTAATTTGTACCTTTAAGGTTGATGGTTGGAAGTGTGATATTAATTATTTGGATGAATTTCACTTTCTAGCGGTGTATTGAATGGTTCCAATCAATTTGAATCGCGGACCGACAATCACCCTTTTGTAAAGCACTTTCAATACCATTGGCTTTATTTCGTGTCAATTTTGTACCAAAATCTGAGAGATCGGGATATTCATAATATGTTAATGTATGCTTTTATCTTGTTTTGTCTATGCTGCAGTATATTTATAGAGAATAGACAAAACATCTACAGGATGTTCATTTGTTTAATGTTTGGTTTTCCTTATATCGACGAGCCGTTATAACTTTGTCTATCTTTTCATTATTATAATACATACATAAGCTCACACCTTCATTCCAAACTACCAACAACTCTAAAAACTTAATAATAATTCTGTAACCACATGTTGCACAATTATGCTTAGATGTTTACAAGTGTATTAGTGACAGGTTGCAAGCCCATCGCCTAACAGTACTATACGCCTTTATTCCCTTAGTCGTCTCTTACGACATCCACGGGAGGACATGAAGTGGCACTATTCTAACCCCGCAACCATACGGAGCAAAATCTATACCATCTAATCACTACATAGTATAAAACAAAGTCGCTTTCCGCTGTCTGTCCCTATGTATGCTTAGATCTTTAAAACTACGCAACGGATTTTGATGCGGTTTTTTTTAATAGATAGAGTGATTCAAGAGGAAGGTTTTTATGTATACTCGTAATAAACTCTGTTTTATGTACGGGTGTTACAGAAAACTCACATACACCGAAGCGAAGCGAGGGCGGGTCGCTATTATTAATATTATAAAGAGAGATAAGATAACCTATATTGTGTAATTTATTCAACCCATGCGGAGTCGTGACGGGCCGTTAGTTATTAATATTTATTATCTATACTCTATATAGAGTCTATAAACTCTAATAATATTATGAAGAGAGAGCGGATTAATTAATTTATCTATTTTTTCTACTCCTGTACTTTTATTAGTCTTTTACATAGTCACGAACACTATTATAAGAACATAGATAATATGACTTCAGAAAAGTCTATAACTCTATTCCCCATAACAGCTCTCGGTGTCGTAAAGTCGCCCTAACGATACGCCACAGATTACTAAGTGTAGCCTGTTAATCATATTTCCATTCCGTCAATTTAAAAACAAAGTAAACCATAGACACATATTTTGTCATTTTCTTGTTTCCCGCTCGTTTGTTGTTCTTTACTTCGTTCGTTCGTTTGTAAGTTTTTTCGCTTAATTTTGCATTTCATTTGAAACCTAGTCGTAGAAAAAGTATTGTATGCAACGGTGTATAACTAAGTCAAAAAACACTCGTGGCGCTTTCCTTTACGATGTTCGCCTTCGGCTCACATCGTAACTCACGCCACTCATATATTTTGACCTCTCTTATACAACTATTGCATAAACTACTATTATGACTTAGAGAAGGGAAACGAGCGCACGGGGCCTCTTTTCTATTCTAGTCTATTTTAGACGGTAAAACCCATATCGCCATTATTGTCAAGTCAATAAGAGCTATCAAAACGTTGACAATCCGATAACAGGTCAAATACGATATGGTTTTTACCGTCTTGAATAGAAGCCCTTGGTAGTGATTAGCCTTATACGTTCGACCCATCATCGTGCTGCTAAATTGAAAATGCACGCGCTACAATGTGTTTTGTTCGCACTGACGGGACTACTTAATCTCGCCGCTTGGATATCACTCGACAGTCCGCACGACCGGCGTTGTTTACAGAATCACTACCCTGACCTGATGGTAAGTGGGATCCACAGACCAGTTACCCTATAGACTCCGCATACAAAGGCGCCCCCGTAAGACATGCTTATGCTCACAGAACACTAATTGGTTGTCATGGTTCTATTGGCGCGCACCACGACGCGCACACTTGATTATTTGTTGACTTTGAACTAGCCAATCACGGTGCACTTTCCGCCCCCCGCGCCCCGCCATTTTGGCTTAATGAGATACTAGACAAACTGTTCCGAAGCGGAGTCTATAGGGTAAGTGGTCTGTGGTGGGATCTGTAACCCATACTGCCCTTGTGTGAAAAAAAGGGCGTATGTCTCATAGAACAACATATGTATTAGTGACCTTCTTTCTTAAGATAGGGTTTACTTGAACTAACAAATTGCGCAAGCGTCCCTTTTATTCTGCCCTTCTACATAAAAAGGACGGATGTGCAATTACATAATCAAAGCAAATTGAACCCCCTACTTTAAGAACGCCCCTTTTTCTAATAAGGGCAGCATAAACATTCTAGAGACTGCAATCCAAAGACTGCAAGTGCGTTCTCAACCCTGAGGACTAAGGACCGTATTAATAAACTCATCTTGGCTGAGATGCGCGTCACAAGATACGTCAAAGTAAACGTCAAACCATAGACCACTGTCATTTTTGACACATCTCGAGACGAGCATTAAAGTTGAGATTAGTTTATTAATACGGGCCTAAGATGCCGGTTGTAATTTCCCCACTCCGGAACACAACAATGTGAACACAGCTGCTTGGCGGTAGGTTAAAGGATAAGGTGGTAGTAGCGAGACGGACCCTGCACAAGGTCCTACCACCAGAAAACGACCCGAGTTCGCTAAAAGGTTAACTACAAGAGGTCCCATAAAGGGAAAGTTCACCTTTGTACATACATTTTACGTTTCTATCAAATTTTACCCGTTTGTACAATAAAATTTACATACATACATACAACAAGACGTCTACAGGGTGAATATTAATATGCAGCGTGCTATATTTCCGCGTATCAGCCGAAGCAAGAATTGTATGCAATCGTGTTACATTGTCATTGTCACACTTCGTTAGGGAATAGCTGTAATTGAACTATGTCGTGACGGCTCGGTTGGTATGACGTGAGTTCAAATCCGAGGGGAGAACCGTGTGTACTAAGATTGGTCCCAGAATTATGCTTTATGGCATGCACTATTTATGTGATATTATAATACTAGTGACCCGCCCTCGGTTCGATTCGGTTTATGTGAGTTTTCTGTGACACCTGTACGTAAAACAGAATTTATTATACATAAAAACCTTCCTCTTGAATCACTCTATTAAAAGAAACCGCATCAAAATCCGTTGCGTAGTTTTAAAGACCTAAGGATACATAGGGACAGACAGACAGCGGGAAGCGACTTTGTTTTATACTACTTAGTGAATTATACGGACATACATATAAGTGTCGTGGTCAAGTATCTATACTACATAGGTTCTAGATTGGGACTCGTAAAATGTGCATGACTTTTTATTTTTTAATTGATCTTAATCAGCATAAATTATATACCCAGTACATAGAGGAATAAAAGGGAATAAAGTCTTGTAGTACCGTTAGGCGATGGGCTTGCAACCTGTCACTAATACACTGGTAAACATCTTAGCCTAATTGTGCAACATGTGATTGCAGAATTGTCAATAAGTTCTTAGAGTGGTTGGTAATTCTGTAGCTCTGCCTACCCCACTTTGGAAATAAAGGCGTGAGCTTATGTATGTACTTATGTAAGTACATATACAAAAAATGAACTTAGCTGAACTGAACTATTTAATTTTAAAATAAATGTTAAAAGTACACAACATATCCGATACGTAAAAAAAGTGATGCTTGAACTAGATATTTCAACTTCATCCGATCAAATTATTAATATTTACACTTAACTCTACAGGGTGTATATTAACAAACAGTGTGCCACATTTCCGCGTATGACAGCGGAAGCAATAATTGTCCGCAATTGTGTTGGCATTGCCATTGTCACTACACGAGGGAATAGCCCTAATTGAACTATGTCGCTATGTTGTCACTTGAATAGTGCACATATAGCAATGTTTTAATGGTCCCTACCCCCCAATGGCCTTTGAAGGAATCAGGGGGTAAGGGAAAAAGCTATACAAGGAGCGCTCACCGCATAGAAAAAATCTCAAAAAAAAGTAGAGTAAAAAGTAATTATCCGATATATTGGGATACAACTGATTTTGCATTCGATGTATTTTAGTGCTTTCACGGCAGTCTCTATGGTATCAATTGAGTCCTATATTATATAAGTATTCCTAATAGCAAGATAAAATGGTTTTATAAGTCCTAATATTATCCAATGTTAATTCCTGGTATGGTTTTTCTCTTAGTAGAAAGGACGGTGAGTTTAATAAACTTTTATATTTTTAAATGTTTATTTTTGTTGCGTAATAAATAGTAAATATATTTTTTTAAGATGATTTTTTACTATACCTGTAGGAAATTATACCATTAATGAAGTCTTATGTTTTTCTGAATCCGGATGTATTAACTAGGTGTAATATAGTTAGATAAGTGACCTTTAGCTGATAATTAATTGGTTTATGTTTGTGTCCTCGGAACACAATCGCCGCGCCGGCGTAATTGTCTTCATATCTAATAATTATTTTGTTTTGTTGCAGGTAATTGGGTGATCAGCTGTAACCTTGTGATAAGTGATTTAAAAAAACAGGAGAGCATGTTGGAGCATGCTCATGTGTAGGGTTCCGACGCCGTCACTACAAACACCAAACTATTTGGAAAATAAAACAACATTTTGGCATTTTGGACACGCAACTCTAGGCTCTCTTATACCTTTTAATTAAATATTTCCGATCGTATTTAGGGGGTGAAATTTACCTAAGCGTTACTTGTGTAGGTACCTGAAAAAAAACGTGTTTTTTGTATAACTATGCCAAATTACAGCTTTGTAATACCAAGAGTATCTGAGCTAGAACACGGATAGACGGACAAACTGACAAGGCGTAACTATAAGGGTTTCCTTGTTTGACTTCAGAACACTAAAAAAAGAAAAAAAAAGTTGATTCGTTTATTTGAATCTCCTCGTAAGTCTCAAAGTCCTAAGTTTTGACTTTTGACTTTAGTTGATCGACGCAAGATTCTTTTTCGAACTAAAGAAATATGACGTGGGCCTTACGAGGATAATAATCGCATAGTCAAATAACAGTAAGTAAAATAACCAATTTCTGTTTATCAATCAATAAGTGATAATAGAGGCTAGGAGCAAGCACGGATGGATGTATAAACAGACATAAAGTGTGCAGACAGACACCTGAACGGAAACACCTGGTTTATTGGTTCGCTGACCCTTTATCCTTAGAGATTGTGCGTCATTGGTTCATCATGGAATTGTAAAAACAAGTTGATCGAGTAATAATTTGATAGTAAAGACCATAGGCAGATGGTAATTGTGTCACTTACTTTAAATACTAGTGGCTCTGTCAGCTATAGACTTAACTTAACTTTGACGTTAGAAAACTGTTATCCCCTTACATCGACATAGGTCGCGGTTAGTTTTCCAACACCATAAATATGTTTGTGATCGTAAAACCTCCCGTATCTGTGCCATTTTGAAATATTTCGAAAAACTGAATCGACAACAAAACCATGTAATTAAATTATATAACCTTAGGCCTAGACAAGATTCATTCGGCGTTCGTTATCGTCATCCAAAATGTATAGGATTGACGTGAGCTGTCTGACGGTCGCGTCGAGCGCCTACGTCAATTCCATACATTTGGACAGTTTTCGAAAGTCGTTAACGTTACCGTTAAGCAACTGGTCTAGCCTTACTCACTGCTCACAAAATTTCACGAGAATCGGTTGAGAAATGTCACCGGTAGAAAACATCGGAACGAACAAACTAACGTCAGTCATAAATAAATAAATAAATATCAGGGGACAATGTCACACCAATTGACCTATAGTCCCAAACTAAGCTCAAGGCTTGTATTATGGGTACTAGACAACGATATAAATACTTATATGGAGAAATATATACTTAAATATATAGAAAACATCCATGACTCAGGTACAAATATTCGCGCTCATCACACTAATATCTGCCCTTACCGGGATTTGAACCCAGGACCGCTAGCTTCGTAGGCAGGGTCACTACCAACTAGGCCAGCGCGTCGTCATACAAAAGCATTTTTGCCGAAGCTGAATTGGAGACGCTTGACGCTCGCTCGGTCAATAAATTACTTTTTGTTCAATAGCTTTGTTCATTAAAATTATGCTTCAAACTTAAGCGTACAAAAACACTTCAACACAACAATCAAAATTACATTAAAACCAGTATTTTAAATTAATAGTATCTACTCGGCTTTCTATCACTGTCACACTCCCTCTAACATTCAGTATATTAGGTTTACCAGAGACAGTCAGGGAATCTTTTTAAATAATATAAGGTGATGTCACAGAATAAGTAATAGTACAAGTACAGAAGCGACTCTCTGTGAGAGCAAACATGCGAATTTAAACCTATTCAGAACGCGGGAACGATAATAATACAAGTGCACGCACGGAAGTGACCTTGGTTACATTTTTGCGATCGATAGTGGGGGCGCCCCTAACGAGGCAAAATGCACCTTAAATCTGCGCCGCGAGAGTCTGTATTATTTCGCCCGTCATGAGCTTTACTGACTCCGCCCACCTCCCAGGGCTGGCACTTACTTGTACTATTTCTTTCCACGGCTGTTGTAAGAAAACAAATTGAATTTATGATAATTTGTAGTTTTTTATGTAGTTACTTAAATGACGAGAAAAAATAGTTCATGCCTGGAGGGCTGGCAAAAGTTGTCCGCGACTTGTTTGTTGTTTGCTCCGATCTCCCTATCCATCTAAGTAATAAGACGTAGTTTACTAGTATTAACCTTCAAAATATATGTTAATTTAATTATTTATTTTTTGGCATTTTGCTGTAATGTGAGAAATGCCAAATTTTTAGTTTTATTGAATCCCGACTGTGCTAATACTGTTGCACACCTGTAATTGGTACAGATGTAGTGCAAAATGATTTTCCTTCGGGAAAACTCGGATCTCAATCGGAATACGATGGCACCCGAACTGTCAATCAATGATTGTATTAAATGAGTGACGTTTTCATGTCCATTAAAATGGAACTTTATTGTTTAGTGTCAAATGACAAATGCTGTCATTTGTCACTTTGTCATTTGACACTAAACAATAAAGTTCCATTTTAATGGACATGAAAACGTCACTCATTTAATACAATCATTGATTGACAGTTCGGGTGCCATCGTATTCCGATTGAGATCCGAGTTTTCCCGAAGGAAAATCATTTTGCACTACATCTGTACTAACTATTTAACTATTTTATTTATACATACCTTTTGTATTTGTATTTGTTTGTACAACTATTGGTGTGTCTAATAGAATAAATAAATAAATAAAATAAACAAATCAATATAGACCTTAAAACTTTTTGTTTGTTATAAACTCAAGTACTATCGTTACTTAAAAAAGCTGCCATTTGTTTGTGTGTTGTGTTTACCTAATATCCAGCACATGCTGACCTTGCTTTAGCAGGCAGTTACTAGTACTGGGAGATCTACTTACTTACACTGAACGCTGTTTAAGGCAAGTAGATAACTGGTTTTTGGTCCGAATAAGTTGAAAACTGCGAAACTGCGGACGGGTCGTTAATAAAATAAATAATATTATACCGCTCTTTTTGCGTCGAGGATTCAAAACTGTATTGATTGTGTCAGTAATTAAGTCCAGCTACTCGTAACTACCTATCTAGGTCGTAGTTATTAATAATATTAATAATAATATTACCTTTCGTCATCCTGAGGCAGGTTAATAAAAGATAATTCGACATTGGAGTTATACTTTACTACTACTGTACTTACGGTACTTTTTGCCTTTTCGATTAGCCATATTTGTATAAGTGCGTATTCAAACAAAAACTTTGGCAGCGCACGGCGGCGCGCGTCGAGACGTGCGCTCGCGTGACACTCAACTGATTCGCCCCTTGCAAGGTGCAGCACATTTTGTGGGCGATAGCGCGGAGTGTCACCGGCCTGGTGATGTGCAAAATAAATCCAAGAATTAGAACCTCCAAGTCGGATATTAACAAAGACTACAGTTATTTACCTAAACATTATATATCCGAAGATAAAGCGTAATAAAATCCACTCTCAGAAAAACATAGCTCGTCATAATAAACATGAAACATCATTCTTGGGATAAGCCCGGGAAAACTCCCGAGATGTCACGTCCCTTTATTTACCGAGGGAATATGAGCTAATTCTACACAATGCGGAATCTAATTATGAGAGGGAAATTATCGCTACGCTGGCAGTATTAGCAGTAGGATTATACCGATATTTACCGAAGAATTGATAGATTTTAGTAGCGACTAGAAGACGCTCGCGACGTTTCCGCTACCCCTTTATTTTCACTAGTTAGGGGATGAATTTCCCAATATCAATTCTTAGTGCACCTCTAGCATATCCAAGGAATATTCCCTCCAATTTTTAAGTCTCTAGATCCAGCGGTTTGGTCTGTGCGTTGATCGATTAGTCAGCCAGTCAGTTCCTTCTTTTACCAGAACATAATGCTGCCTATGGAAAACGAAACTAAATTCTGCAACTGAAGTTTTCTTTACAAGCTTTTATTTAGTTTCACCTATCCCGGTGTCTGTCATGAAATCTTGCAAGTTAAATTTGACCTCATTCCTGGTTTCCGATGGAGCTGACATTAAACATGAATCTTGATCTAACAAAACGAAATAAAGAAAAGGTAATGTTGTCCTCAATCTTTAACGACTAACCAGACATAGGATTGCCTACACACGTAAATCGTTTTGAAAAATGTCTCAATCGTTAATAGGGCTGAACTAGAAATAGATTTCTTTTTCTTTTTTTAAAAGGAGGTAGTTGAGCAAGCGGGTAACCTGAAGGTAAGTGATCATCGCGACCCATAAACACCTGCAACACCAGAAGAAGCGCAAATGCGCTGCTGGCTTTTGAGAAAAGAGTAGGCTCGTTTTTTGAAAGCCCCAAGTATTGTTTCGGAAATACAGTTGTCGGGAGCTGATTCCATCAAGACAAGGTGCGTGGTCAAAAGGTTCTCGATAAACGAACGGTAGTAGATTTTTCCATCAAGATGGTGTCATGATCATGTTGATGATGGTGGTCGTAACAATCTGTCTAGTCCTGAAACAGTAATTTTCTCTTAAATCTTTCTGAGTTAAAAAAATCCTCATAATGCAACCAAATTTAATTTTACAGCCAAAACAACAAAGGCTGTATATTAACTTTTTTGTGCGGTTGTTAGTAACGAAGTTGCAAACAAGAGTCATAAACGCCATACGTCATTTTCAGCTCGGGAAAGTTAGAACTCAGAGCTTTATATTGTGTTACAAGAATCTCATATGTCGGGGTTACGAGTTAATATGGAAATGTGATCTAGGGTTGCCATTTTCTGTGAATCTTCTCATTGGAATCTACTATAGGTACCCAGTGCCAATGACTTGATAAAGGGGGAATTTGGGATCGTATCATAATTTATCAAGTTCAAAGTACATAATGGTCATAGATCATGGTTATAACTTCTGAACCTTTAACATTACGGGATTTTTTTAAAGGCCGTTGTATAAAACCCCTTATGTTAGGTTAGTTTTGTTTTATAACACATTATGTATGTTGAACTTTAAATACTACGAAAGTGGTCTATAAGTTTTGACAAAAGTTTCTGTGAGATCTAATTTGATTTTGGTAAAACCCGGCGGAAAAGAGATGAACCACATCGATAGTCGTTTTATGAATCACCTTTGCATTACTTACTCTTACATCTAAATGTAATATTTTTCCTCTTCACGTAACCGGCAAATTAAATTGATACAATTAAATAAAGGATCAGGCACATTTCAAATCCGCTTTAGCTATTATTTTACTTATTTATGAGTTTACGGGCTAAATACACGATGGTAATCAAAACCGCACGCATTATATCGCGCTCACAAATCATCCCTCGACCCAACATTTGAATTAAAAATAAATTATTCCGTGCGTCTGACAGCCCTGGCTTCCGGGCCCGAATCCCGGGACAAAGCGCTTGACGGCTTAGCCGACTTGAGATATGTGCTAGAAAGCGCTGAGAGCTGCTTGCCACAAGACACCACTGAGTTTTATAAGTTACTGTCAAAAGAAACATTTTTGAGACAAAAAAATATTTTCGAGTGTTTTTTCTTGTCAAGGACTGTTTGACCGTAAGGTCAGCCAGTTCGGAGCAGACCCTTACAGCTTCTGAACTCCTGGTAATAGGATGACTAAACACCCTCATCTGAATGATTGTCAAATTAGAACAGCTTGACGAACTGGATTCCTTCAAGGTGAGTCTACATTAAATATAGTGGAGATCCACCACCTTCCAGCTCCATCATCAGAACAGCTCTTTGATACCATAATATTGCATTGTCATCGGATTTACATACGTGGTCCATTCAGCCCAGCCATTAACGGAAACTGGTTCAAATTTGACTTGCAAATTTTGACGGAAAACTTACATACGAATAGTGCAAGTTAAATAAGACCTTGTAAAAATGCCTTGATCTTGTGTAGGCATTCGGTCAGCCTTACGCTTACCACTTTAATGCCATGTTTAAAGTACTGTTATATTCTGTCAAAGGCTTTATAGCGACAAGCTACAAAGTTCAAGTGTCACCTTCGATCGTTAGCTAATAGGGGACTGGTTTGGTGTTCTGTGAGTTCGGTTTCCTTCACATCCCGTATTAATGGTAAACAAACAACAACTAAGTCTTCGTTGGATAATTTGCTAACGAAACAAAAGAGTTGGTTATTTTACAGAATGACCTATCTAGCTGAATCATTATTCATAATACAACACAGTATCATAATGGTCGTGGTATACCACCAAGTTGTATCCTTCAAATGATTAACATATAAAAGCAATTTTTCGGCTACCGTTATAAGAACCTACTGAAAAACAAAACCCTTCGATAATAGCCTTTGTTATTTATCTCTTTGTCAGAACCCTTTTTCAATCCCTATGCAATCCGTGGAATTGACGAGTAAGGCTCTTTTTGAGAATAGTTTAGAAAATTTCTTTTTCCGGGCGGATTGTAGACTCCTCGCACATTTATCACAAATCGTTGAATTATTTCGCTGCTATCTGTAGGTTTGCCTGCGTTTTGAATAAGTACTAAGTTTTAGTTCAGCTTTGTTCATTCACACGTGTTCTCTTACGTTTATATGCGAGTCATTCAGATTTTACAAAAACCTCTATTTTACTAAGTAACACAGAAATATCAGATGACAAATTGACCTAGTCCCAAACTAAGCTCTAGGCTTGTACTATGGGTACTAGACAACGATAGGCTAGTTGGTAGTGACCCTGCATACGAAGCTAGCGGTCCGGGTTCAAATCCTGTTAAGGGTAGATATTTGTGTGATGAAGCGCGAGTATTTGTTTCTGTCTGCGACATGCTTAAATGTAAATTATGTCATGTAGGTAGGTATTGGTATTTTTTTTTTGTTTGATTGTTCGCTTGCTTGAACGCGCTAATCTCAGGAACTACTGGTCCGATTTGAAAAATTCTTTCAGTGTTAGATAGCCCATTTATCAAGAAAGTCTATAGGCTATATATCATACATACATACATACATACATTAAATCACGCCTGTTTCCCAGAGGGGTAGGCAGGCAGAGACCACTTCTTTCCACTTGCTATGATCTTGACAAATTTCTTTCGCTTCTTCCACATTCATACATCGAGTCATGCACGCACGTCGGTTTCCTGTACTTAAGATTCGGCCCTTTTCCAGTATTTCTCCGATTTGACTCGAAAAAGTACGCCTAGGGCGGCCCCTTCCGACCCATCCACTCACTTTCAATCTGTATATCTCTTTCGTCAATCTTCTTTCACCCATCCTTTCCAAATGACCGAATGGCTATAAATCATACTCACATAAACCGAAGCGAAGCGAGGGCGGGTCGCTAGTTTGTAAATAAGAGAATTAATGAAGCGCAGAGATGAATCTAGCCAATACTTTTATCTGGAGATTGAAAAATCATCCCCAGGCTCGATATGAAACCACAGCGGCAAAAACAAACGCTTCCTTACATATCGTATATACACGAGCCACGTCATAGACATAGTTAATTAGCCGCTCTGAAAAATGACTCCACGAATTTCGGTAAACGATATTGATTGATTATCTACAGCTCTTGATTAATAACGTGTTCCTGCGCACGCGATTATAAGCCTCACGGTGTTGGAATTAGTTCTAATTTTGGATGAGAGTACGTTGGTACAGTCGGCTACGGTGGAATTGGTGCTTAGTTGGATTAATTAATTGAATTTCTGTGTTGTTATGATGTGTAATCACTGATACTATTGGATTTCGTGGATTTAACGTTAAGGAGTTTTTATTCCGGCCGAGTTAGTTTAGCGAATAAAGTGTTGACATGTAAGAAATTAAATTATGTTAATGTTGATGCTTTAGTATCGACCCGATCAGATGGTCTGTCAAGAATAATTGGAAATGTTATATTGTAAAAGGTTACTAGCGGTTTGTGCCCGGTGTCGCTCGGGATTTTTTTAATACAAACATTGTCGTGACAATTACGAATACGAGCAATTCTTGTATATATTAGTTATATATTCTGAATCTCGGAAACGACTCCAACGACTTTCATGATATTTAGAATGCAGGGGGTTTCGGGGGCGATAAATAGATCTCGCCAGGTTTCATTTTAAGAAAACTTACCAAAAAAAAACCGGGCAAGAGCATGTCGGACCATGCTCAGTATAGGGTTCCGAAGCCGTAACGACAAACACAAAAAACTATCTCAAAAATCAACATGTATGAACCAATTTTCTATTTAAAGTTATTTGGCGCTGTCTTAGATGATTTTTAGTAGGTATAAACACTTTAGTCGCCTGTATCTCAGGAACTAATCATGTCTACTTAGCCGTGATAGTTTTCCTTTAAAATTCGTTATATGCACTTTCGTTGAAGATTTTTTTCAGATTTTTAGCACTTGTAGTTTTGGCTGTAGGGGGGGGGGGGGACACTTGACTCTAACAAAAAATAGCGCTTTAAAGCTTAATATTTCATAAACGGATCCCTTAATCGAAAAATTGTTTTTATAAACCCGCAATATTTTTGAAAGACCTATCCAACGACACCCCACACTATGGGGTAGGCAAGAAAAAAAAAAGACATCCCCACGCTACGTGTAGGGGAGGTGCATTAAAAAAATATATTTTTCAAAATTTTATTTTACCACTTTGTTGGCGTGACTAATATGTACATTCATGCCAAATTACAGCTTTCTAGTACTATGAGTCTCTGAGCTAGACTGGGGACGGACGGACGGACGGACGGACGGACGGACGGACGGACATGGCGAAACTATAAGGGTTCCTAGTTTGACTACGGAACCCTAAAAACAGGTATTTAATTATGAATTAAGCAATTAGAAAGAAGAAATCTAATTGCTTTTATTCGATATTAAAATACAGGACATTATTTCAACTTGCTTTCACCATTACACATTGCTTCCATTTCGCAATTAATTTGATAACGATATTTCTGCCCTCATAAACCAATAAGCAGAATCTTAAATTCAATCACCAAAGCAGATTCAATGATATTTCTTTACTAATAAGGTTGATATTACTACAGGAGTTTTATCTTAGTTACAGCGTATTGGCCTAGGACGGTAGATTTAGCTAACAAAACAAAGTAAAATATAAAGACTTTAAATTATTCGTACGTGTGTCCTCTGAATAATTATTTAATAGCCTAATAACCGTTCTAAACCCATCCAGGGTCCCTACTTTAAAAATAGAAGTTCGAAACTACGTTAGCTCCATCCCTTTCTCTCGATTTAGTCTCGGAATGACGAGCGACAGGGATGAAGCTAACCTCGAACGTCGATTTTCAAAGCAGAGCCCCAGTTGCGGTCACCATCAATCCTCGAGCGGCGGGCGCGGTAACATAAGCTATAATCGATGGTACCTAATCCTGATCGCATTACAGGATTTCGTACTTGATCCAGCCAATTTAAAAATAAAATATAGATCGTGATTTCGAGTTGACTGAGATTATATACTGTGGCATCTTCATTAGTACCGTAAAACTACACAACTATGGTCCTGGCGTACAATAATAGTCCAATTACACTTATCACAATATTCTAAAAATATGATAGCTTTAGCTCGAGCTTGAGTTTAGAGCAATCGATTTTAGGCTAAACAGTACATATACCCAGCAATAATAGCCGTAAGGTATCATAAGGAACATTGGACTATTGTTGCAGGCTAGGACCATAGTTGTGAAGTTTACGGTATACATACCTATGTTATATTATTTTTTTCGAATGCTATGTTATGCATACATACTCGTACATTCGTAAGCTCATGCCTTCATTCCCAGAGTGGGGTCGGCAGAGGTACAGAATTACCAACAACACTAAAAATTTGTTTATAATTCTAAGACGTTGCGGGTGGTAGGACCTTGTGCGGGGTCCGTCCGGATCGCTACCACCATCTTATCCATTAACCTACCGCCAAACAGCAGTGTTCGCATTGTTGTGTTCCGGTTTGGGGATAAGACAGCCGGTGAAATGACTAGCATAGAGGCATTTCATCTTAGTCCTCAGGGTTGGCAACGCATTTGCAGTCTTAGGATTGCATTGCAGTCTTGTGAATGCGAATGTCTATGGGTCACAGTTTCCACTTACCATCAGGTGGCCTGTGTGCTCGTTTGTCTACCTACTCGATGCCATAAAAAAAAAAAAAAAAGTTCTCAGATGTTCACCAGAGTATTAGTGACAGTTATGCTTTGCTATGTTATGCTGGAGTTATTTTAGATTAAATACATAATTCTACTACACGTAACACTCTGCTACACGAAGGTTAGGTTAAGTTTGATTTATAAGCGATATCAAAAAGTTCAGTCTTCTATCAAAATATTCCATTCGGAATTATGATAATTCGGAATTTTCATCGATTCGGAATTCTGACTCTTCTAAGTTATGTAGTATGCTCATCTTACCTGTCTTTTCTGTGTCTCTTATGTTATGTTGTGCGTGTAACCTTTCTTGGTTTCACCTGATGGTCCATCCATCCTCCTCATCCTCATCCTGGTGGATCCATTAACCTACCGCCAAACAGCAGTGTTCGCATTTTTGTGTTCCGGTTTGGGGATAAGACAGCCGGTGAAATTACTAGCATAGAGGCATTTAATCTTAGTCTCCAGGGTTGGCAACGCATTTGCAGTCTTAGGATTGCATTGCAGTCTTGTGAATGCGAATGTCTATGGGTCACAGTTTCTACTTACCATCAGGTGGCCTGTGTGCTCGTTTATCTTCTCTATGCCATTAAAAAAAAATTGTTCCAACGGAGCATTTCGCTGAGTGGCTAGGTGGCTACATTCTTATTGTGCGTATTAAGCTGTCCTTTGTGTCACAAGTAAATCTTTTTCTTCCTTTCTATTTATTTTCACGGTAAAGCCGCAGAGCATTTTTTGATACGATTTCGTGTGATAGATTAAACCCAGAGGAAAACTCTTGGTAGTTCCCAAGGAATAACGATAAACTAGTTCTATACAGACGAAATCACGAGCAAAAGTTAGATTAATATGAATTATTTTACTCACGTACTTAGTACCAGATAGGCGTGACTCCCGAAGTTGACAACTTGAGAGATCGATTTCAAGATCCAAAAACATTGTGCAATTTTAACGAAAGTTGTTACAGCCGTTTCTAAACCAATTAGTTTACTTTCATGG